>NC_069484.1:19993818-20009154 GCF_026875155.1 Cherax quadricarinatus
AGACACACATGAAAACACTTGGATTCTTTAATGAGGAAACGTTTCTCTACACAGGGGGCTTCATCAGCCCCATACAAAGGTAAAGGTGAAGAAAGGATGTGTGTTATGCCGTGTATTTATTCAGTTCTTCTGTTGGGAAAAACCCGCATTCACGTTTTATACCCCTTAACCAATTGGATTTGCTCAAGTTTATATTTAAAAGAATTTTTTGTCCTTTTTAACTCTGTTGGGAAATTATGTGGGGGATTTTTCACAAGAACACAACCTTGAATTAACCCTCCACCCACATAGCTGGGGTGAACTCGTGATAAAAAATAACTAGTAACTTGCTAATGTTGATGTATCTTGGAGACTTGTGGAACTTTAGGAATAATAAGGTCGTAATAAAGAGACTCGTGCAGAATTTAGAATGTTTATTAAAGGAAATATTTACCCAGGAGTGACTTCTTCAGTCTAATAGCACAGTAAAAATAGGAAATGAAACCTGAGGTCTTTCATGTGCATAAACACATCTTCAGGGGTGATGTGTGGGTAAGCACACGAAAGCGCTCAGGTTTTATTTCTTATTTTCACTGGTATTTTAACCTATTTGCAATCACGCATTTTATTGTGATTTTTTCCATGGGTTTTATACTGTGACCTTCACATGTGATATATAGTAAAGGTGAAGTAGATCAGGTTGTATTAATGGGTATCAGATGACGGCTGGTTTGAATATGGGTTATAATCTATTGGTAAATAGTTAAGTAACAGAGAAACGTTTATCTGTGGTTTTCCCAACGCCGACAGATAATAAAAACACCTGTAGAACATCTGGGTTTACTTGCAGATGCTCCACCATCCAGTGGATGCTACAAGATATCCAGATGTTGCACAAATGTTATTAAACACACAAGCTATTGTGCCGTGCGGACGTGCTGCGCAGTAGCTCCTGATTGAGTTGGCATTTGCGCAGTGTTGACGTGTACTTGGCTCTGTGAAGCCCTGTTTGCGCGCTCTCTGAATTGAAGAAAGATGCCCTCCATCGAGCAACTTTACCAACAGCTTAAGGAAGAATTGAGGTTGGCGAATTTGGAAATTCGGCGATTGACCGAGGAAAACAAGAAGATTCGTAGTAATCCTCCTGTGTTGAGTCCTCAGGTCAAGAAGGGAAACTGGTCAGTGGTGGACAGCAGGGAAAGAGTTGACGATCAAGAAGACGAATGGAAAGGTAGAAACGATGAAGAGGAAAGAGACTCCCGTGGAAACTGTTGTGGAAACATCCCAATACATTCTCAGTGCTCCCGGACGAATGTGAGTTGACTACTGGGAACGACACGACGAAAGACATTAAGGAAGGTAAGAATATTGTTGTTGTTGGGGATACCCAAGTTAGGTATATGGATAGGGCGTTCTGCTTGAAGGACGGGAAAGTAGGAGACAGAGAGTTTGCTTTCCGGGGGTGGGATGGAGGATATTGTTAGCCGTCTGGATACATCATGAGAGGTAATGGGAGGCAATCCTATATCTGTCTCAGTGCTGGAGGCAACGATTTTGGCAGACGTAGGAGTGAGGACCTGATTAGCAGGTATAGGTCAGAAATAGAAATAATTAGAAGTAAGGGTGGGAACCCTCTCAAAAGTGGTATTTTGCCAAGGAGGGGAGTTGGAAGTGAATGGTTGTCCAGGGCAATTGGTGTCAATTGCTGGCTGGACAAATACTGTAAGGAAAATGCGGTAACATTCATTGACAACTGGGACCTCTTCTATGGCAGAAATGAAAAGTATGCTAGGGATGGGGTTCACTTATCTAGGTGTGGGGTGGGAGCATGGCAACTGCAGTGGAGGGGGGCAGTTAGGACTTTAAACTAGGAATAGTTAGTGGTATGGGTTTTGGCAGGAAAACGTGAAGTCCCAGTGTAGTAATATTACGAGTTCTAGGGGAACTAGTAATAATAAGAACGAGATAGTATTGAAAAGCCAGGGACCTTGGGTGATAAGGACAGTAATAGGTTTAGTAGAAAAAAGAAATGAGCAGGAGGGAAAAGAGAAAGGAGAGTCTTTCAATGTTTTATTATGCTAATTGCCTTTAGTGCTAGGAATAAGATGGACGAGTTGAGATTAGTTGCTGGTGTAGGAAAACATTGATGTATTTGCCTTAACTGAGACGTGGTTTAATTCAAAAAGTCGGGACTTTGCCTGCGGAATGTCATATTCAGGGTTTTAAATTTTTCCCAAGAAGATAGAAGTATTGGGAGGGGGGGTGGGGTGGCATTGTATGTCCGAGATCGCTTGAACTGTTGCATAAAAACGGGTATTAAGTCTGAAGTAACACATAAAAGAGTCTGTTTGGATAGAATTTTCAGAGGGGCATGAAAAACTGATTTTAGGAGTGATATACCGTCCCCCTAACTTAGATAGGGCCCAGGGAAACTACTATGGGAGGAAATTTTTAAAGGCCAAAAGGGCACGATAATGTAGTAATTCTAGGAGACTTTAACTTTAGTCATGTTAAATTGGAATTTCTTGACTGGGAATTTAGAATCGTACGACTTCTTAGAAGTATTTCAGGATTGTTTTTTGAAGCAGTTTGTGACAGAACCTACAAGGGGAAATAACCTGCTTGACTTAGTTTTTGGCAAACAATGAATCCCTTGTTAATAATTTAGAAATTTCAGAGGAACTGGGTGCTAGCGACCACAAATCATTACATTTAGCATTGAATGGAAGTACGATAGTAGCGATAACTCGTAACAGTCCCAGATTTTCGCTTAGCGATTACGATGGGCTTAGAGAAAACTTATCATCTGTTGACTGGGGTAACGAAGAGAAACTATCAATATGACAGTTTTCTGAACACTATACATGCTGCTCAAAGAGCGTTTATCCCCTATAAAGAAATTAGATCAAATAGAAATGCCAAAATGGATGAATAAAAAGGGTCAAATATCTACTAGGGCATAAGAAAGGAATTTTTTTAGGGGTATCAAAAAAGGTGAGGGTCATCTTTTGAATCAGTAATTGACATTAAAAGGGACATTAAAAAGGGGATAAGAAAAGCTAAAAGGGACTATGAAATTAAAGTTGCTAGGGATTCTAAAACTAACCCAAAAGTTTTTTCCCGGTCTATAGAACAAAAGTTTAGAGATAAGATAGGTCCCCCTTTAAAAATAACTATGGGCACCTTACTGACAATGGAATGAAATGTGCTTGATTTTAAATAATTATTTTCTCTCAGTTTTTACACAGGAAGACACTAACAATATTTCCCGTAATTAATTTTTACAGTGGGCTTTGAAGAAGATAAAAATTTTGTAACATCACAGTCACTAGTGATATGGTTGTGAGGCAGATAGACAGACTGAAGCAAAATAAGTCGCCCGGGGCCTGATGAGGTTTTTTCAAGAGTTCTTAAGGAATGCAAAATGGGAAATCTGTGAACCATTAACTATATTTTAATTTATCTCTTCAAACAGGTGTAGTGTCTGATATGTGGGAAGATGGCTAATGTAACTCCTATTTTTAAAACAGGGGACAAGTCGTTACCGTCAAATTACCGCCCAATAAGCCTGACCCAAATTTTAGGCAAATTACTAGAGTCAATTATAGCTGAGATTATAAGAAGCCATCTCGAAAAAGCTAGCTTGATTAATGATACTCAGATTTGGGTCACAAGAGGCCGGGCTGTCTAACTAATTTATTAACTTTCTTTAGTAAAGCTTTTGAGGCTGTTGACCACAATAAAGAATTTGATATTATTTACTTAGATTTTAGTAAGGCTTTGATAGAGTTCCGCACCATAGACTGTTAAAGAAAGTGGCAGCTCATGGCATTGGGGGAAAAGTGCTCTCGTGGATCGAGTCATGGCTCACTGACAGGAAGCAGAGAGTGTCCATTAAATGGGGTTAAATCCGAGTGGGGATCTGTAACAAGTGGCGTTCCACAGGGATCAGTCTTGGGCCGTTGTTGTTTATAATATATATCAATGTCTTGATGAGGGAAAATTACTAGTGATATGAGCAAATTCGCCGATGGGCACAAAGATAGGTAGGATAATTGATTCAAACGTAGATGTTAGGGAACTTCAGGAGGATTTAAACAAACTCTATTCTTGGTCAGAAAAGTGGCAGATGCAGTTCAATGTAGATAAATGCAAGGGTTTTGAAGCTTGGGAGTGGGCCCCTAACCCTGTACTTATAAAATTTAAAAGATGTAGAACTTAGCCATACAGATTGCGAAAAGGACTTGGGGGTTTATGGTGAGCAGCAACCCTTAAACCAAGACAGCAATGCCTAAGCGTACGTAATAAGGCAAATAGATTACTGGGATTTATATTTAAGAAGTGTAAGAACAAAAAGTCCAGAGGTCATACTGCAGCTTTATACATCATTAGTAAGGCCTCACCTTGATTATGCAGCTCAGTTCTGGTCTCCGTATTACAAAATGGCATAAATTCGTTAGAGAACATTCAGCGTAGGTGGGGCTAATTAATACTAGCATCAGAAATCTTCCTTATGAAGAAAGATGAAGACTCTTAAGTTACATTACTTGTTAGACGAAGAATGAGGGGAGACCTGAAACGAAGTGTATAAGTGGAAGATAGGTATTAATAAAGGGGATATTAATAAGGTCTTGAGGATGTCTCTCCCAAAAGAGAACGCGCAGTAATTGGATTTAAATTAGATAAGTTTAGATTTAGAAAGGACATAGGAAAGTATTGGTTTGGAAATAGGGTAGTTGATGAGTGGAACAGTCTACCTAGTTGGGTTATTGAGGCTGGGACTTTGGGTAGTTTCAAATCTAGGTTGGATAAGTACATGAGTGGGAGGGGTTGGATTTGAGTGGGACTTTCACATCAGAGCTTATTTCTTGGGTGGCATTGAAAATTGGGTTGGGCAAATGTTTTGTTAGTGGGATGAATTGTAAAGGACCTGCCTAGTATGGGCCAGCAGGCCTCCTGCAGTGTTCCTCCTTTCTTATGTTCTTATGTTCTTATGATGGGATTGTTTCAGTGGTGGAAATTAATGCAGCTTCCAAGCACTTCCTCTTAGCTACTGATCTCCACCAGAGCAGCCAGAGACCCAGTGAAGCCAGCGTTGTAGTCACAAGCCACCTCGTTGTGCTGGTAGTCCCCGCGGTCATCGTTATAACTACCATCCTAGGATAAGAAAGATTATGATAGATGAACTGTGGTTGGTTACTGAAGAACCTGCCTTATATGGGCCAGTAGACCCATTGCAGTGTTCCTCCATTCTTATATTCTTATGAGCAACAGTTAGGTATCTTTATTCCGAAACGTTTCACCTACACAGTAGGATTCTTCAGTCAGGTACAGAGGAGGCAGCGGTAGTATTAGAGATGTCAAGACGATGTAATCAGTCCATCATCCTAAAAAACAACGTCTTCAAGGGTGATGGACTGGGTACATCATGTTGACATCTCAACTGCTTCTGCTGCCTCTGTACTCGACTGAAGAATCCTACTATGTAAGCAAAACTTATGTTCTTAAAGTATAGTGAGCAAGGAAATGCACTCCAGGATAAAATTACTTGGAGAAGAATTTGGAATATGAATGACTAACATTACATATAAATCCTGGGTGAAGCTGGCACTTCGAGAGTCAAAAAATCATTACAAATAAGCTTTAAAGGCCAGGGACAACCATTTACATACAAAGGTCTCTTAAAGCATATTTTGAATAGTCACTATTAAAAGCATGTGAATATATCAGATCATTAAGTGTTAGATAAATGGACACAAGTGCAACTAATGCGATATTTTATTCTTGCAACGTTTTGCTCTCTAGGAGCTTTGTCAAGCCTTGACGGCTCGACAAAGCTCCTGGAGAGCGAAATGTTGCCACAATAAAATGTTACACTAGTTGCATCTGTGTCAATTTACCTAACATTTCGACGGTAATTATATTAATCTGTTGGTATATGGTATTCAGTATCATTGTTGTCTTTCTTGTGTCCTCAACTCTAAGTCTTCATGCTTGAAGTTCCACGAACTGGTAGTGAAAGTAATCATAACTCTAAATTTACTGAAATTACTCCCTTTTCATTTTTGGACTTTTTAAATGCAGAAACACACACCATAACCCACACATAGGGAAAGGAAACTAAGGGTGACGTTTCAGTCTGACATGGGCCATTAACTAGTCACACATGTGACTAGTCAATCGTCCACGTAGGACCGAAATGTCGTCAAAGTCTTTGTGTGTGGGTTATTTGTGTATTGTTCCAGTCACGGTATTGTGACTTATTATTTAAATGCAGAAGTACGTATATACTTCCAAAGTGTACATCTCGTAACTGGACACAAGAAAGCTGCCAAGACTGCTGACTGAGGAGTCCCTCATCACAAGTGATGCTACAGCTCACCTCATCTGGGCCACCGACCAGAGCCCGTAGAGAGGCTGAGGATTTGGTCCTGGATTGTTAAAGGCGCCGGTACAGTCCTCAGGAAGACTCGGACACGAACTGAGGAAGATAAATAATGTACACTTAGTGCGTATGCTAATGCTTCACATTATGTGAAACATAATTGGTTAAGCATTTATAGCTATTAAATTTATCAACTGCTAAGATCTAGTAAAAATATAAACTATCTGTGAGGGCCTGGTCATGGGCTGGATGCGGGGTGTGTTGACCCCGAAAAAACCTCCAGGTAGACTCCAGGTATCCATGGCAGTAGGAAGCAAAGTAACATTGGCCTGCTACTACAGGACCACGATTCGAATCCCCTTCCATTCTTCTGTCAGTTCATTCATGTAAAACTTTCTCAGTTATATGAGTTGTCAGTAAATGGTATTAGAAACTGAAACATAATAAAGATTACATTAAAACTATTAACATTCCTCCAGTGTTTATCTACATTTCTGAAGTGTTGATCTATATTTTTATGCAGTCAAATTTACAGGACAAAGTTGTTTTTCAACCTCTGTTCATTTTAAATCCAGACATTATATATAGTCACAAACCACCCTAATATATAGTACTCAACCACCCTAATATATAGTACTTAACTGCCCTAATATATAGTGCACAACCACCCTAACATATAGTACACAACCACCCTAATTATAGTACACAACCACCCTAATATATAGTACTCAACCACCCTAATATATAGTGCACAACCACCCTAACATATAGTACACAACCACCCTAATATATAGTACACAATCACCCTAATATATAGTACTCAACCACCCTAATATATAGTGCACAACCACCCTAACATATAGTTACACAATCACCCTAATATATAGTACTCAACCACCCTAATATATAGTGCACAACCACCCTAACATATAGTACACAATCACCCTAATATATAGTACTCAACCACCCTAATATATAGTGCACAACCACCCTAACATATAGTACACAATCACCCTAATATATAGTACTCAACCACCCTAATATATAGCGCACAACCACCCTAACATATAGTACTTAACCACCCTAATATATAGTGCATAACCACCCTAATATATAGTACTCAACCACCCTAATATAGTACTCAACCACCCTTAATATATAGTGCACAACCACCTAACATATAGTACACAATCACCCTAATTATATAGTACTCAAACCACCTAATATATAGTACACAATCACCCTAATATATAGTACTTAACCACCCTAATATATAGTGCATAACCACCCTAATATATAGTACTCAACCACCCTAATAATAGTAATCAACCACCCTAATATATAGTGCACAACCACCCTAACATATAGTACACAACCACCCTAACATATAGTACACAATCACCCTAATATATAGTACTCAATCACCCTAATATATAGTACACAACCACCCTAACATATAGTACACAATCACCCTAATATATAGTACTCAATCACCCTAATATATAGTACACAATCACCCTAATATATAGCACTCAACCACCCTAATATACAGCACTCAACCACCCCTCGAAACAGTCGATCAACATCCAGGTATCAAATTACTGCCAAGAACAGGGGCAGCGGGTGAAGATATGTATTTACCTTGGATGGTTTTATTAATATGTTAGAGAGGTGGTAGTTTGACCTGTCTATCATGAGCCAGCAGGCGTACTGTAGTTCTCCTTATGTATCCATGTCTAACCAGGGAACGGGTGAGGTTTGAACCCACTGCAAGCGAGTCCTAAAACTTACGGCCAGTGCATTACAAGTGCCTAGCCTCGCCTAGAAGTCAACCACTGAACTATATACTCTAGTAGTAAACCAGAGTTTTTTTTTATTATTTTATTAACATGAACATTAAAATGGTATAAAATACCGACAGATTGTTAGGTAAGACACATATGCAACAGTTAGGTATCTTTATTTTGAAACGTTTCGCCTACACAGTAGGCTTCTTCAGTCGAGTACAGAAAAGTTGATAGAAGCAGAAGATACTTGAAGACGATGTAATCAGTCCATCACCCTTAAAGTTTTGAGGTGGTCAGTCCCTCAGTCTGGAGAAGAGCATTGTTCCGTTGTTTCAGACAACGGAACAATGCTCTTCTCCAGACTGAGGGACTGACCACCTCAAAACTTTAAGGGTGATGGACTGATTACATCGTCTTCAAGTATCTTCTGCTTCTATCAACTTTTCTGTACTCGACTGAAGAAGCCTACTGTGTAGGCGAAACGTTTCAAAATAAAGATACCTAACTGTTGCATATGTGTCTTACCTAACATTTTATTAACATATCGGCCGTCTCCCACCAAGGCAGTGTGGCCCGAAAAAGAAAAACTTTCATCATCATAATGTGGTCCAATATTTCTAATGTTTACCTGGAACGATGGTGAGGTTTCTGAGGTGGGTTAACACCGAAGCCCACCACGAAGGACTGGTAGCGTGGGTTGTCTCCAAGCAGCTGACCCATCTGACCCCTGGCCCACTCCTGGTTCAGCTCTGTGTTGAGTCCATTCTTAGCTCCCTGTTATGTTAAATAATTATTATTTACTGCATTCAAGAGACGACTGTTGATTTCCAGTCTTTTGCAGAAATAATAAAAGCAGTCTTCCACTCTCTTGTACACGAGTAAGATGTATGTGTCACAGCCATGTTGAAACAGCTAACCTAACTCACGATATCTAAATAACATGACTGCAAACAAATCATGAAATGGGTGGGGTTTAAACGCATAACAAGTGAGTCCTGAAATTTACAGACCAGTGTGCTAACCACTGGACCAGGTGGCTCTAAGATTCATCCAGCTACGTATGTTTCTATACGCCATAGGGAGGTTAGCATGGGCCACAACTGTGACCACTGATCTTTGAGTTTTAGGACTCACTTGCTATGATTTCAAACTCCAACCGTTCCACGATTAGTTCACCTGATCTGCAGGCTTCTTCAGTCGTATTCAGAGGTTACAAATATACATGTCCAACTGTAACAAATGTGTCTTACTAGTCTATTTGGCAACTCATAAAGAAAACCTTGGTAACTTGTTTTTCTTACATATCATTCATTAAAATATTGATCATCCACTGTAGATCCCAAGTCAAGAATGAGTCGCTTAAATATTATATCTTTAGTACTGGTAATTTATTTCCAACATGAAGGAAATTATTCCTACATGTGTTCGCTTTTATTGATGTTAAAGTTGTGATGAAAATAGTTTTCAAAACAGACAAGTTGAAGACTAAGACATTTATGCAACATTTGGAACTATTTATGAAGATACCTAAATGTTACGTAAGTCTCTCGGTCATCAACTTGTCAGCTTTCTAAGTCATCTACATCAGAACTGACCCAGAGTGCGAGGAAAATGGCGTTGGCAGCATCTCTGTTAGAACCCCAGGCGTTCAGGAAGACCAGACCCTCTGGGGTGTTGGGGCATCGTTCCTCAACCAGTCCAGGTGTTGGTTGACAAGATCAGATACTGGGATTCGCCAAGTCAGTAGGTAGAAGAGTGACTGCAAGGAAAACGAGGCACTGAAAATGGAGTGGGCAAGTATTTTTGTTAGTGAGTTTGAGAAAGACTTGCCTAGTATGGGCCAGTAAGCCTACTTCAGTGCTCCTACTTTCTTGTATTCTAATGAGTAGTAGTAGTAGTAGTAGTAGTAGTAGTAGTAGTAATATTCCCAATTTAAGACTGTACAACAATTTATGTCCCGACTCCTTCACAGGAAGTCCCTCAATGCTGATGAAGAGTTCTTGATTCAAGAACTGGAGCTGCTCTTTCCATCTTTCGATCAAATCAAATTATCTTTTATTCTCCAGATTTAGTGCTTTCCCATACAGATTTAGCTCTCTCATGGCATCAACTTTGTTAATACAAACTGAGGAAGTTTAGAAAGTTACCTGCGTAAACATTAGAATCAAGGTCCTGGGACCTTGATAAGAAATGATCAAGGTCCCAGGACTGAAACGTTTTCTAATATGCCCTAATGTTTGTTCACATGTCTAAACCATTTCTTTCATACAGGTTTAGCGTTTCCCAATGAATATACAGTAATAATAATTCTACAGACGTGTGTTTATTATACAAATTTTTGTAGGAAGTCTAAAATTATAGAATATATATTAAGCTATCTTATGAAGCTCCTTTATTTAGGTATTTTTTAAATGGCCAATGAAAAGTCCATCCAAAATTCGACAGTGGACAGTATGAAGGCCTATCCAGCCGCTGTTCAATGTTGGTTTATACTTATAACGAATACAAAAAAAATTAATGCTATATGAGAGGAATTTCGTAAAACACCTTGTTTACTTAAATTTAAGTGGGAATAATAATAGTATGTTTATGGGGGAGAGCCTTTCTGTTGATCCATAATATAATTTATACTATTATTAATTAATTATTATACTATTATTAATTAATGTTGACGGATCAGTTATGGAAGGAGAAAAGAGAATATGAATGTGTAAATTCAAGAATTATGTGGATTAAAGTAAATTGTTGGATGCGAAAGTGGGTCCATAATAAGCGTGTATGCACCTGGAGAAAAGAGGAATGTAGAAGAGAGAGAGAGATTTTGGGAGATGTTAAGTGAATGTATAGGAGCCTTTGAACCAAGTGAGAGAGTAATTGTGGTAGGGGATCTGAATGCTAAAGTAGGAGAACTTTTAGAGAGGGTTGGTAGGTAAGTTTGGGGTGCCAGGTGTAAATGATAATGGGAGCCCTTTGACTGAACTTTGTATAGAAAGGGGTTTAGTTATAGGTAATACATATTTTAAGAAAAAGAGGGTAAATAAGTATACAAGATTTGATGTAGGGCGAAATGACAGTAGTTTGTTGGATTATGTATTGGTAGATAAAAGACTGTTGAGTAGACTTCAGGATGTACATGTTTACAGAGAGGCCACAGATATATCAGATCACTTTCTAGTTGTAGCTACACTGAGAGTAAAAGGTAGATGGGATACAAGGAGAATAGAAGCATCAGGGAAGAGAGAGGTGAAGGTTTATAAACTAAAAGAGGAGGCAGTTAGGGTAAGATATAAACAGCTATTGGAGGATAGATGGGCTAATGAGAGCATAGGAAATGGGGTCGAAGAGGTATAGGGTAGGTTTAAAAATGTAGTGTTAGAGTGTTCAGCAGAAGTTTGTGGTTACAGGAAAGTGGGTGCGGGAGGGAAGAGGAGCGATTGGTGGAACGATGATGTAAAGAGAGTAGTAAGGGAGAAAAAGTTAGCATATGAGAAGTTTTTACAAAGTGGAAGTGATGCAAGGAGGGAAGAGTATATGGAGAAAAAGAGAGAGGTTAAGAGTGTGGTGAAGCAATGTAAAAAGAGAGCAAATGAGAGAGTGGGTGAGATGTTATCAACAAATTTTGTTGAAAATAAGAAAAAGTTTGGAGTGAGATTAACAAGTTAAGGAAGCCTAGAGAACAAATGGATTTGTCAGTTAAAAATAGGAGAGGAGAGTTATTAAATGGAGAGTTAGAGGTATTGGGAAGATGGAGGGAATATTTTGAGGAATTGTTAAATGTTGATGAAGATAGGGAAGCTGTGATTTCGTGTATAGGGCAAGGAGGAATAACATCTTGTAGGAGTGAGGAAGAGCCAGTTGTGAGTGTGGGGGAAGTTCGTGAGGCAGTAGGTAAAATGAAAGGGGGTAAGGCAGCCGGGGAAATTTATGGGGTAAAGATAGAAATGTTAAAAGCAGGTGGGGATATAGTTTTGGAGTGGTTGGTGCAATTATTTAATAAATGTATGGAAGAGGGTAAGGTACCTAGGGATTGGCAGAGAGCATGCATAGTTCCTTTGCATAAAGGCAAAAGGGGACAAAAGAGGTGCAAAAATTATAGGGGGAAAGTCTGTTGAGTAAAACCTGGTAAAGTGTATGGTAGAGTTATTAATTGAAAGAATTAAGAGTAAGATGGAGAATAGGATGCAGATGAACAAGGAGGCTTTAGGAAAGGTTAGGGGTGTGTGGACCAGGGTTTACAGTGGAAACAATAAGTGACAGTATTTAGATAAGGCTAAAGAGGTCTTTGTGGCATTTAGGGATTTGGAAAAGGGTTTTGACAGGGTGGATAGGGGGGGCAATGTGGCAGATGTTCAGGTGTATGTGTAGGAGGTAGGTTACTGAAAACAGTGAAGAGTTTTTACGAGGATAGTGAGGCTCAAGTTAGAGTATGTAGGAAAGAGGGAAATTATTTCCCAGTTAAAAGTAGGCCTTAGACAAGGGGTGTGTGATGTCCCGTGGTTGTTTAATATATTTATAGATGGGGTTGTAAGAGAAGTAAATGTGAGGGTCTTGGCAAGAGGCATGGAGTTAAAAGATAAAGAATCACACATAAAGTGGAAGTTGTCCAGTTGCTCTTTGCTGATGACACTGTGCTCTTGGGAGATTCTGAAGAGAAGTTGCAGAGATTGGTGGATGAATTTGGTAGGGTGTGCAAAAGAAGAAAATTGAAAGTGAATACAGGAAAGAGTAAGGTTATGAGGATATCAAAAAGATTAGGTGATGAAAGATTGGATATCAGATTGGAGGGAGAGAGTATGGAGGAGGTGAATGTATTCAGATATTTGGGAGTGTGGACGTGTCAGCGGATGGGTCTATGAAAGATGAGGTGAATCATAGAATTGATGAGGGGAAATGGGTGAGTGGTGCACTTAGGAGTCTGTGGAGACAAAGAACTTTGTCCTTGGAGGCAAAGAGGGGAATGTATGAGAGTATAGTTTTACCAACGCTCTTATATGGGTGTGAAGCATGGGTGATGATTGTTGCAGCGAGGAGAAGGCTGGAGGCAGTGGAGATGTCATGTCTGAGGGCAATGTGTGGTGTGAATATAATGCAGAGAATTCGTAGTTTGGAAGTTAGGAGGTGCGGGATTACCAAAACTGTTGTCCAGAGGGCTGCAGAAGGGTTGTTGAGGTGGTTCGGACATGTAGAGAGAATGGAGCGAAACAGAGTGACTTCAAGAGTGTATCAGTCTGTAGTGGAAGGAAGGCGGGGTAGAGGTCGGCCTAGGAAAGGTTGGAGGGAGGGGGTAAAGGAGGTTTTGTGTGCGAGGGGCTTGGACTTCCAGCAGGCATGCGTGAGCGTGTTTGATAGGAGTGAATGGAGACGAATGGTTTTTAATACTTGACGTGCTGTTGGAGTGTGAGCAAGTAACATTTATGAAGGGGTTCAGGGAAACCGGCAGGCCGGACTTGAGTCCTGGAGATGGGAAGTACAGTGCCTGCACTCTGAAGGAGGGGTGTTAATGTTGCAGTTTAAAAAACTGTAGTGTAAAGCGCCCTTCTGGAAAGGGCCCAGTGATGGAGTGAATGAGGGTTTAAAAAGTTTTTCTTTTCGGGGGCCACCCTGCCTTGGTGGGAACAGCCAGTGTGATAATAAAATAATAAAAATAATTATATTACTGTATTATTATTATTATTATTATTATTATTTTTTATTGTTTTTTTATTTTAATATTATTATTATTATTATTATTATTATTATTATTATTATTATTATTATTATGATTATTATTATTATTATTATTAAAAATTCATGGGGCAGCGCCTGGGAAATGGGAGATAATCAGGTGTATCTCAGGGAAGGGTAAAGTAGGTGAAATGTCATGACTCTTGGCCATTTTAAAAATGGTATAAATACCGAGAAGCGATAAGTAAGACACATTTTGCAACACTTAAGTATCTTTATTGTTGATACCCAGTTGTTGCAAATATGTGTTACTTATACCTCTTAATATACTTTCCAGTTGGGGAGGATTTGATCGCCTGATCAAGGCGGTGAGAGCCGCAGCTCTCACCGCTAGGTTATATTGCTAGGATCTCTTAAATGAAGAGTCTGTGAAGGGAATTTTACATCAACGCCGCCTGCTTGTCGTCCCAGCCGATGGAGCCACCGTAGCTCCAAGCTGGAACTGTCCCCGTGTTCTCTAGCGAGGGTGAGATACGCGTCGTCTCCGTGGCCCTGGCCAGCCACAGCGCCGCCCCGCCAAGCTCATCACCGTAGCCCCTAAATGAGCTGAAGAGATACCAGGATTTCTTACATTCTTGTCCTTTCTTTTCATATTTCAGCTTGAACAATGTTTGTACAGAGATGGGTGTAATTTTTTTATGTGGAAATGTTTCGCCACACAGTGGCTTCATCAGTCCAGTACAAAGAAGAATGGTGAGGATCAGAAGGAGTTTGAGTGTAACCAGTCCCTCAACCCGGGTCAATGTAACTATACATCAAAAGAGATGTTAGGTAAGACACATATGCAACAGTTAGGTATCTTTATTTCGAAAAGTTTCGCCTACACAGTAGGCTTCTTCATCGAGTCAGAAAAGTTGATAGAAGCAGAAGAGACTTGAAGACGATGTAATCAGTCCCTCACCCTTAAAGTTTTGAGGTGGTCAGTCCCTCAGTCTGGAGAAGAGATTGTTCCAAAGTTTGAAACAATATGATATTGTTTCAAAATTTGGAACAATGCTCTTTCCAGACTGAGGGGACTGACCACCTCAAAACTTTAAGGGTGATGGACTGATTACATTGTCTTCAAGTCTCTTCTGCTTCTATCAACTTTTCTGTACTCGACTGAAGAAGCCCACTGTGTAGGCGAAACGTTTCGAAATAAAGATACCTAACTGTTGCATATGTGTCTTACCCAACAATCTGTTTGGGATTTTATACCATTTTAATGTTCATCAATGAGATGGTTGACGTTTAGTCATGCTTGCTGAAATCAACTGTCATTTCTTGACTACACAGAGTGTCAATTTATTTATACAATAAATCCGCGAAAATTAGTGTGATGTAATGAAAAATATACACATTGATTTTAATGGAATATTAAATTAATTTTAACTGTTTACGTTTTGTAGAATTTGGCTAAAATAAATAACGTTTATAACAGGTGAGGAGAGTTCTCGAAAGTCAGGTTTGGTAAAAAAAAAC
>NC_069484.1:20009654-20087154 GCF_026875155.1 Cherax quadricarinatus
TCCCCCTGACCGTGGGGCTTTATCATACCTCTGCTTAAAGCTATGTATGGATCCTGCCTCCACTACACGCTTCCCAAACTATTCCACTTACTGACTACTCTGTGGCTGAAGAAATACTTCCTAACATCCCTGTGATTCATCTGTGTCTTTCAGCTTCCAACTGTGTCCCTTGTGTGTGTGTGTGTGTGTGTGTGTGTGTGTGTGTGTGTGTGTGTGTGTGTGTGTGTGTGTGTGTGTGTGTGTGTGTGTGTGTGTGTGTGTGTGTGTTTGTGTATATTTCACCTGCTCTTGCGAATTCCTTGCATTGTTAAAATCTCTAGTAAGGCTGATGCATGCAGGGGATGAGATGAAAAGCTGCAAGCCTTCTCTCTGAAAGCTGGCTGCCTTGGATCAAACGTCTAGCGCAAGCTGGATGCCAAGGTGTTGGTCCAGTGTGGTGAGAATGGTAAGGCACTGCGTACCTTATTCCAAGGTTCGTAGGTTCGAGTCTCCTTCAGCCAGAGATCAGTGTTTGTGTATATCTCGCCTGCTCTTGCGAATTCCTTGCATATATATATATATATTATATATATATATATATATATATATATTTATATATATATATATATATATATATATATATTATATATATATATATATATATATATATTTTTTTTTTTATTATCACACTGGCCGATTCCCACCAAGGCAGGGTGGCCCGAAAAAGAAAAACTTTCACCATCATTTCACTCCATCACTGTCTTGCCAGGAGGGTGCTTTACACTACAGTTTTTAAACTGCAACATTTACACCCCTCCTTCAGAGTGCAGGCACTGTACTTCCCATCTCCAGGACTCAAGTCCGGCCTGCCGGTTTCCCTGAACCCCTTCATAAATGTTACTTTGCTCACACTCCAACAGCACGTCAAGTATTAAAAAACCATTTGTCTCCATTCACTCCTATCAAACACGCTCCGCATGCCTGCTGGAAGTCCAAGCCCCTCGCACACATATATATATATTATATATATATATATATATATATATATATATATATATATATATAATATATATATATATATATATATGCAAGGAAGGCGGGTAGGGGTCGGCCTAGGAAAGGTTGGAGGGAGGGGGTAAAGGAGGTTTTGTGTGCGAGGGGCTTGGACTTCCAGCAGGCGTGCGTGAGCGTGTTTGATAGGAGTGAATGGGAGACGAATGGTTTTTAATACTTGACGTGCTGTTGGAGTGTGAGCAAAGTAACATTTATGAAGGGGTTCAGGGAAACCGGCAGGCCGGACTTGAGTCCTGGAGATGGGAAGTACAGTGCCTGCACTCTGAAGGAGGGGTGTTAATGTTGCAGTTTAAAAACTGTAGTGTAAAGCACCCTTCCGGCAAGACAGTGATGGATGTGAATGATGGTGAAAGCTTTTCTTTTTCGGGCCACCTGCCTTGGTGGGAATCGGCAGTGTCATAATAAATAAATAATTATATATATATATATATATATATATATATTTATATATATATATATATATATATATATATATATATATATACAGTGGTCCCTTGTTTTTCGTAATTAATCCGTTCCTGGAGCCGTTACTATAAACGAAATTTACGATTTATGAATCAATTTTCCCCAAAAGAAATAATGTAAATACAATTAATCCGTTCCTGACACCCAGAAGTATTAAAACAAAAAAAAATTTTACATGAAATATACATATAGTACATAAACAACACAATGGGAAATGATGAATGAAACATTAACAGCATAACACTTACCTTTATTGGAGATTCTTCTTAGTGTATGGGAGACTGGAGGAGGAGAGAGATTGGATTGTTTACAGTTTGGAAGGGGAATCCCCTTCCAGCAACACCTCAGGTACCAATTGCTTCTCTGGGGCTGCTTCTCTTCTCTGTTTCTTAATGCCACTAGGACCACCTTGAGAGTCACTGGAGTCCTGTCTCGCAAAGTAACTGTGGAGAGAGCTCTGTTTCTGGCGTCTCTTTAACACTTCCCTAAAATGGCCCAAGACTTTGTCACTGTACACATTTCTCACCTTCTTTACCACAGGCTTGGTACTAGGAGCTTTCTTTGGAGCCATGGTAGCTTACTTAGTACTTGCAAGCACTAAAATGAGTGGAATATTATGAAATATTTCATAGGAGCACTTGAGGGGACCTTCACTCACTGGTAAACAATGCCAGACTGGCTGGGTAGGGAGGCCTCCCCGGCTCACACCGTGCGTACGCGTCCCAGACGAACTACTATTCCCAAGTCAACCTATGAAAAGCGAGTCCATGTTTATACGAAAATACCCCTGTGATTGGCGAATTTACGATTGCCGAGAACTACGAAAAGCGAGGGACCACTGTATATATGTATATATATTTAAAGGGAGGTACCACCTCTATAACTGGACTGGGGACCCTCATCCTCAGAGAAGACAATAAACGTACCTCAGGGAAAACTCAAGGTTCTCCCCGGAGCTGTTTGAAAATTTTCTTCTCCTACCACCCCCTGTATTTTATATTCTGTGGGAAAATTTATTAATAAACAGAATACATTACCAGAAAATACAAACAAGAATACAATGGTACAATATATCAAAGGGTATGAGTCTCCTCCAGCTCCTACGAAGTCGGACGCGAGCCAAGTATGCAGCAAGCATTTCCCCTCTGGATGGCCATGCTGAGGCGCTGGAACATGAAAGTGGCTGCCCTTGGATCCCTGGTGGTTTCGACGAGTCTGGAACCCAATTCTTTAAGGAAACGTGTGGCATTTTTCCCCATGATCCCAAGGTCTCTGATCCAACTGGGACAAATTGATACTGTTGGCTTATGTCCCTGTACTTGCTGATCTTGTACTTCTCCCTGTGATCAGCAGCTATTCCCTGTCGCCCAACACTGTGATAGATGTAGGTGTCAGCCAGTGTGGACATACAGGTATAGTCCCATGCTAAGAGCTTGCCATTCTTCCAAGGATAGATGGTGATCCCGTTGGGGCGGTTTGCTGGGTTGTGGGTATTGTTGGCTGCTAGTGCTCGGGGCTCTCTCTGCTGGGCATCCAGCTGTAGCAAGGGTTCTCTTTATGATACACATACACGCACACACAACTTAATAAAGGAGCTGAAGGAGGCTCATAATCTTTGATATACAGTCTCTCCTCACTTAGCGATATTTTTTAACAAGTCGGCCGTCTCCCACCGAGGCAGGGTGACCCAAAAAGAAAGAAGATCCCCAAAAAGAAAATACTTTCATCATCATTCAACACTTTCACATCACTCACACATAATCACTGTTTTTGCACAGGTGCTCAAAACACAACCGTTTAGAAGCATATACGTATAAAGATACACAACATATCCCTCCAAACTGCCAATATCCCAAACCCCTCCTTTAGAGTGTAGGCATTGTACTTCCCATTTCCATATATATATATATAATATATATATTATATATATATATATATATATATATATATATATATATATATTTATATAGAGAGAGAGAGAGAGAGAGGGGAGAGAGAGGAGAGAGAGAGAGAGAGAGAGAGAGAGAGAGAGAGATAGATAGATAGATAGATAGATATGAGAAGTTTTTACAAAGTAGAAGTGATGCAAGGAGGGAAGAGTATATGTAGAAAAAGAGAGAGGTTAAGAGAGTGGTGAAGCAATGTAAAAAGAGAGCAAATGAGAGTGGGCGAGATGTTATCAACAAATTTTGAAACGGGGTAAGGCAGCCGGGATTGATGGGATAAAGATAGAAATGTTAAAAGCAGGTGGGGATATAGTTTTGGAGTGGTTGGTGCAATTATTTAATAAATGTATGGAAGAGGGTAAGGTACCTAGGGATTGGCAGAGAGCATGCATAGTTCCTTTGTATAAAGGCAAAGGGGACAAAAGAGAGTGCAAAAATTATAGGGGGATAAGTCTGTTGAGTATACCTGGTAAAGTGTATGGTAGAGTTATTATTGAAAGAATTAAGAGTAAGACGGAGAATAGGATAGCAGATGAACAAGGAGGCTTTAGGAAAGGTAGGGGGGGGTGTGGACCAGGTGTTTACAGTGAAACATATAAGTGAACAGTATTTAGATAAGGCTAAAGAGGTCTTTGTGGCATTTATGGATTTGGAAAAGGCATATGACAGGGTGGATAGGGGAGAAATGTGGCAGATGTTGCAGGTGTATGGTGTAGGAGGTAGGTTACTGAAAGCAGTGAAGAGTTTTTACGAGGATAGTGAGGCTCAAGTTAGAGTATGTAGGAAAGAGGGAAATTATTTCCCAGTAAAAGTAGGCCTTAGACAAGGATGTGTGATGTCACCGTGGTTGTTTAATATATTTATAGATGGGGTTGTAAGAGAAGTAAATGCGAGGGTCTTGGCAAGAGGCGTGGGGTTAAAAGATAAAGAATCACACATAAAGTGGGAGTTGTCAGAGTTGCTCTTTGCTGATGACACTGTGCTCTTGGGAGATTCTGAAGAGAAGTTGCAGAGATTGGTGGATGAATTTGGTAGGGTGTGCAAAAGAAGAAAATTAAAAGTGAATACAGGAAAGAGTAAGGTTATGAGGATAACAAAAAGATTAGGTGATGAAAGATTGGATTTCAGATTGGAGGGAGAGAGTATGGAGGAGGTGAATGTATTCAGATATTTGGGAGTGGACGTGTCAGCGGATGGGTCTATGAAAGATGAGGTGAATCATAGAATTGATGAGGGGAAAAGGGTGAGTGGTGCACTTAGGAGTCTGTGGAGACAAAGAACTTTGTCCTTGGAGGCAAAGAGGGGAATGTATGAAAGTATAGTTTTACCAACGCTCTTATATGGGTGTGAAGCATGGGTGATGAATGTTGCAGCGAGGAGAAGGCTGGAGGCAGTGGAGATGTCATGTCTGAGGGCAATGTGTGGTGTGAATATAATGCAGAGAATTCGTAGTTTTGGAAGTTAGGAGGAGGTGTGGGATTACCAAAACTGTTGTCCAGAGGGCTGAGGAAGGGTTGTTGAGGTGGTTCGGACATGTAGAGAGAATGGAGCGAAACAGAGTGACTTCAAGAGTGTATCAGTCTGTAGTGGAAGGAAGGCGGGGTAGGGGTCGGCCTAGGAAAGGTTGGAGGGAGGGGGTAAAGGAGGTTTTGTGTTTGAGGGGCTTGGACTTCCAGCAGGCATGCGTGAGCGTGTTTGATAGGAGTGAATGGAGACAAATGGTTTTTAATACTTGACGTGCTGTTGGAGTGTGAGCAAAGTAACATTTATGAAGGTGTTCAGGGAAACCGGCAGGCCGGACTTGAGTCCTGGAGATGGGAAGTACAGTGCCTGCACTCTGAAGGAGGGGTGTTAATGTTGCAGTTTAAAAACTGTAGTGTAAAGCACCCTTCTGGCAAGACAGTGATGGAGTGAATGATGGTGAAAGTTTTTCTTTTTCGGGCCACCCTGCCGTGGTGGGAATCGGCCAGTGTGATAATAATAAAAATATATATATATATATATATATATATATATATATATATATATATATATATATATATATATGCAATAAGATCACAGTAAACAGGTGATTTTAAAATATGCAAAACAACCACTGTGAAAGAGTAGTGAAATTCCAAGCGCTTTCGTGACTACTCACATTGCCAAGGAACTATGAAAGTAATACATCAAAGGAAGGCAATTAAAGGGCTAAGATCACACCTCACAGTCAATTCCCACAACAAAGAAACACCTGATGCGCGACAATACCGGACTCATAAGAAAAGAGGAACACTTTTTGAAAATCAGTTGGATGGTTAAAATCTCTCACATGAATAAATAGAGCATTGGAAGCTTGTCCAGTTCTAATGCTATATTTATGTTGTTTTAATCTTAGTTCGAGATTTTTACCAGTTTCACCGTAATAAACTTCATCTCAAATTTTACAAGGAATCTTATAGACACATCCGTCAGCATTTTGGGGCAATTCTTTATCAAAAATTTTTTTCACAGTGGTTGTTTTGCATATATATATATATATATATATATATATATATATATATATATATATATATATATATATATATATATATATATTATATATATTACTGTATTTTAGGTTTAGTGTTACCTAATAACATAACAATAGTAATTTATTATTAACATCAATATCAACAACAGTAAAAACAATAGGAAGAGAACCCTACATCAGTGTCTTCAACATCATCAACATCAACATCCAACAATAACATATCCCAACAACAACAACCACACTAGCAAAGACATCAATCAGCAACAACTAACAACAGCATCACTCACCACAGTTCAAACAACAGCATCACTCACCATAGATCAACAACAGCATCACTCACCACAGATCAACAACAGCATCACTCACCACAGATCAACAACAGCATCACTCACCACAGATCAACAACAGCATCACTCACCACAGATCAACAACAGCATCACTCACCACAGATCAACAACAGCATCACTCACCACAGATCAACAACAGCATCACTCACCACAGATCAACAACAGCTTCACTCACCACAGATCAACAACATCATCACTCACCACAGATCAACAACAGCATCACTCACCACAGATCAACGACAGCATCACTCACCACAGATCAACAACGCATCACTCACCACAGATCAACAACAGCATCACTCACCACAGATCAACAACAGCATCACTCACCACAGATCAACAACAGCATCACTCACCACAGATCAACAACAGCATCACTCACCACAGATCAACAACAGCATCACTCACCACAGATCAACAACAGCATCACTCACCACAGATCAACAACAGCTTCACTCACCACAGATCAACAACATCATCACTCACCACAGATCAACAACAGCATCACTCAGCACAGATTAACAGCATCACTCACCACAGATCAACAACAGCATCACTCACCACAGATCAACAACAGCATCACTCACCACAGATCAACAACAGCATCACTCACCACAGATCAACAACAGCATCACTCACCACAGATCAACAACAGCATCACTCACCACAGATCAACAACAGCATCACTCACCACAGATCAACAACAGCATCACTCACCACAGATCAACAACAGCATCACTCACCACAGATCACTAACAACAGTATCACTCACCACAGATCAACAACAGCATCACTCACCACAGACTAACAACAGTATCACTCACCACAGATCAACAACAGCATCACTCACCACAGATCAACAACAGCATCACTCACCACAGATCAACAACAGCATCACTCACCACAGATCAACAACAGCATCACTCACCACAGATCAAAACAGCATCACTCACCACAGATCAACAACAGCATCACTCACCACAGATCAACAACAGCATCACTCACCACAGATCAACAACAGCATCACTCACCACAGATCAACAACAGCATCACTCACCACAGATCAACAACAGCATCACTCACCACAGATCAACAACAGCATCACTCACCACAGATCAACAACAGCATCACTCACCACAGATCAACAACAGCATCACTCACCACAGATCAACAACAGCATCACTCACCACAGATCACTAACAACAGTATCACTCACCACAGAACAACAGCATCACTCACCACAGATCTCCACGCCGTTCACCACCTCAGTAACAACCAGAGGCAGGAAGCTGGGGTACACAACTTGGAATCTGTACATGATGTTATCCCCGGCATTAAGGTTGACTCCCGGGAAGGTGAGGATAAAGTGGTAATCATCAATCTTGGTAACGTCACCTGAGTAGTTCTGTGACACCAAAGTCAAAAAATAAGATAAAATATGAGGTTTATTGAGACGTTTTGACCACCAGGGGCTTTATCAATAGATTTATTTTCGTCTCGGTATACTGGCATGATTAGTCTTTTAAAAAAAAAGTCCACTAAAATTAAATATACACATATAAAGCATTTGTTTAATTTTAAAAAAAAATTCTGCCAGGTAAATGTTTTTGTCGGTGTTAAATGTATCTTTTTTCGAAAATAAAATGAATATGGTTAAGAGACTTTAACTTGTAAAACACTTTCAACACGTGTAAATAATATAGAGGTGTAAATTTGCATAATCTTTTTTGTTTTAACCATGTCAACAGAATTGAAGCAGGATTAATTTCTAATTGCAGACGAATAAGGCTGATATAGTGATAATGGCAGGAAGAGGAATTAGATATTTAAATAATGAAATGAGTTAAGGGAATATAGGCAGAGATAAGGAAGAAGAGATTATCAGCTAAGATAGAGGAAGTTAATTTGGGTACCTGGACCTGGAGTTTACCTGGAGAGAGTTCCGGGGGTCAACGCCCCCGCGGCCCGGTCTGTGATCAAGCCTCCTGGTGGATCAGAGCCTGATCAACCAGGCTGTTACTGCTGGCTGCACGCAATCCAACGTACGAGCCACAGCCCGGCTGGTCAGGTACTGACTTTAGGTGCTTGTCCAGTGCCAGCTTGAAGACAGCCAGGGGTCTATTGGTAATCCCCCTTATGTATGTTGGGAGGCAATTGAACAGTCTCGGGCCCCTGACACTTATTGTATTGTCTCTTAACGTGCTAGTGACACCCCTGCTTTTCATTGGGGGGATGTTGCATCGTCTGCCAAGTCTTTTGCTTTCGTAGTGAGTGATTTTCGTGTGCAAGTTCGGTACTAGTCCCTCTAGGATTTTC
This sequence comes from Cherax quadricarinatus, assembly GCF_026875155.1. Taxonomy (NCBI): domain Eukaryota; kingdom Metazoa; phylum Arthropoda; class Malacostraca; order Decapoda; family Parastacidae; genus Cherax; species Cherax quadricarinatus. The sequence goes on from NC_069484.1 coordinate 20,018,294, forward strand.
CAGGTGTATATAATCATGTATCTCTCCCGCCTGCGTTCCAGGGAGTACAGGTTCAGGAACCTCAAGCGCTCCCAGTAATTGAAGTGTTTTATCTCTGTTATGCGCGCCGTGAAGGTTCTCTGTACATTTTCTAGGTCAGCAATTTCACCTGCCTTGAAAGGTGCTGTTAGTATGCAGCAATATTCCAGCCTAGATAGAACAAGCGACCTGAAGAGTGTCATCATGGGCTTGGCATCCCTAGTTCAGATACAAATAAATACAGTTACACTAATTTTCTAGGATAACCCAAAAGAATCAGAGCGATTCTTGGTTATTGTTTAAAGTGCTTGATTTCACACATTAAAAATTTTAGGAAATTGCATTGCTGATGATGGTAGACCTTGATGTTAGGTGAGCAGGGGACTTACCACAATCTCGTCGACTGGTCTACTGAAGGTCATCTCCACAGAAAGGTCTTCAATGTCTATGGGAGCTGGTGCATTGAAGTCAGCCTGGTAATTATCCTCCCACTCGTTAATAATCTCAACGTTGTCACACTGCGCCTGCGCTCCTGTCAACACAATACAACGTAAAGTAGTTAAATCACTTAGAAAATGTCAATACATAGACCTCAACTCATCTAGCAATCTCAGTTACATGTCTGGTCTGTGTTCATAGTGTTAGACTCAAAATTCGATTCATTTTTATAAGAACAATAAGGTCGGCCTAAATGAAGTAAGAAATTGGAACGACCTGACTATGGGTCAGGTAGGTGGTGTTCGCTGTCAATATGACATCCCCCAGAGCACAGTTCTAGCTGCCCAGACAACTTATGTTCCAAGTAGGGAAATTAGATCAACAAAAAATGATCCCAAATAGATAAACAATAGAATAAAACATCTCACTGGTCAAAAGAGAGGCATATATAGGTGTATCAAAAGAGGGGATGGGCAGTTAAGAAATCAATATATTCAATTAAAGAGAAAAATAAAAAAAAAAGGGAATAAGAAAAGCTAAGAGAGATTATGAGGTTAAAGTGACAAGGAATTCGAAGACTAACCCAAGAGGTTTCTTTCAGGTATATAGAAGTAAGATTTGGGACAAGAGTCACCCACTCAATAGTAACTCAGGTCAGATCACTGACCGTAATAAGGAAATGTGTGACATTTTTAGCTCTTATTTCCTTTCAGTTTTTACGCAGGAAGATAACGAAATTTTAGAAATAATAAATTATGTAGAACAGGAAGATAATAAACTATGCACGATTACAGTAACTAGTGACATGGTCCTCAAACAAATGGAGAAATTAAAACCAAACAAATCCCCAAGTCCTGATGAACTGTTTCGAGGGGTTTTAAAGGAATGTAAAAAGGAGCTTAGCCAACCTTTGGCTAATCTTTTCAACATATCACTACAAACTGGCACAGTGCCAGACAAGTGTTAAATGGCAAATGTAATACCTATTTACAAGGCAGGTGACAGGTCCTTAGCATCGACCTATAGACCAATAAGCCATACCTCCATAGTGGAAAATTTATGGAATCAATAATTGCCGAGGAAATTCGTAGCCATCTTGAAAGGCATAAATTGATTAATGAATCTCAGCATGGTTTTACAAAGGGCGTTCCTGCCTTACGAATTTATTAACTTTTTTTCACCAAGGTATTTGAAGAGGTAGATCGTGGATATGATATTGTGTATATGGACTTGATAAATTAGACATATGTGCAACTCTTGGGTATCTTTATTGAGGAAACGTTTCGCCACACAGTGGCTTCATCAGTCCATACATAGGAGAAACTTGAAAAACAGGAGGAGAATGAGGTAATCAGTCCCTCAACCTTGAGTCGATGTGGTCAGTCCATCAATCTTGAATAGAATACGGCATATGTGCCGAGAAGCAGCTTATAAATCGTAGGCAGGAGAGGTGCAGCAGTCGTAGGTGGTGTCACATATGTTCAATGTGAAAGTAGGTCGTGCCCAAGGGTTAGGCAAGCGAAGAATTCCCAAGTATTAAGATCCCAAGAAGTTGCAGTGTCTGACAGGATTGTAGATAAATGGTTCAGAGAACCGACACGTTGATAAATTAGATACATGTGCAACTCTTGGGCAGTTTAATATAGACAAATGCTAAGTTCTAAACACTGGACAAGAAAATAACCATACCACATATAAACTAAATAATGAAGAACTTAATACCACTGATTCCGAAAAAGGATTTGAGAGTTCTAGTTAGCGGTAATCTAATACCAAGACAACAGTGCATAAGTGTTCGCAACAAAGCGAACAGAATCCTTGGCTTCATATCAAGGAGCATAAATAACAGTAGTCCTCAGGTTGCTCTTCAACTCCATATATCCTTGGTTAGGCCTCATTTAGATTATACTGTACAGTTCTGGTCACCGTATTACAGAATGTAGACGAATGGTTCAGAGGACAGACAAGTTGATGAATTAGACACATATGCAACACTTGGGTATCTTTATTGAGGAAACGTTTGGCCACACAGTGTCTTCATCAGTCCATACAAAGGAGAATGGTGAAGAACAGGAGGAATTTGAGGTAATCAGTCCCTCAGCCTTGAGTGGTTGGATATTCTAAATGCGCTGGAAAACGTACAAAGGAGAATGACAAAGTTGATCCCATGTATCAGAAATCTTCCCTGTGAGAATAGACTGAGGCCCTGAATCTGCACTCTCTAGAAAGGCATAGAATTAGGGGAGATATGATTGAGGTGTATAGATGGAAAACGGGAATAAATAAAGGGAATGTAAATAGTGTGCTGAAATGTATCTAGCCAAGACAAGACTCGCAGCAATGGATGAGTGGAACAAACTCCCGAGTACCGTCAAAAAGCTAAAACGTTGTGTAGTACTAAAATTAGATTGGATAAATACAGCTGTGGGTGTGGGTGTGGGTGGGTGTAAGTTGGACCTGACTAGCCTGTGCTAATAGGTCTGATGCCGTGCTCCTTCTTTAAGTGGATGTGACCTGACTAGGTGGGTCATTGGTTTAAGCCGGGAGGTGACTTGGACCTGCCTCGCATGGGCTAGTAGGCCTGCTGTTGTATTTCAGAATTGAATAAAGATTTATAAATGACCGATATTTGAAACACTGTGCAAGTTTGAGTTTTGTGTGTAATATAGTATGAGCATAGTAGATATTTTTGTGAGTGACAGCATGATTTATACAGTACCTGAGTGTAGGAGTGTGAGGGCCAGGGCCCCCAGCAGGCAGGTCTTCACCAGGACACCAGTCATGTCTGCTGTAGAGGACACGAACTGGACCACACAACCCCAGCCTCTTATATATCTTCCATTTAATGGCCACACCAAACATTTTTCCGATGCTTCAGACAAGTGCAGCACATATGATTGAAAGATAATGTATCTCTTTGGCTTGCTCGGGTGGTACGCTTCCCACCCTTTTTTTTTTTTTACAACACTAGCTGGTTCCCACCAATGTAAGATGACGCAAAGAAGGAACCACCTTCATCATCACATAATTAGTAGCTGTCTTGCCAGAAGTGTGTACATACATCAGATGAGAGTCAGAACTGCTGTCAGTCAAGGTTGATGGACTGATTACATCGACTCCAGTCTGATGGAATGATTAAGAATATAAGAAAGAAGGGACACTGCAGCAGGACTACTGGCCCATGCGAGGCAGTTCCGAGTCACTCACCTGCCCAAGGCTAGTCAGGGCAGGTCACACCCACTTAAGGAAGGAGCACGGCATCAGATCCATCCCCACTCACACCCACTCATGTATTTATCTAGCTTCTACGACGGTACTCGGGAGTTTGTGCCACTCATCCACAACTCTATTGCCAAACCAGTGCTTTCCTATATCCTTCCTGAATCTGAAATTTTCTAACCTAAAGCCATTGCTGCGAGTCCTGTCTTGGCTAGATATTTTAGCATGTTATTTACATCCTCTTTATTTGTTCCAGTTTTCCTTTAATACACTCAATTATATCCCCCTAATTTTACGCCTTTCTAGAGAGTGCAGATTCAGGGCCTCAGTCTATCCTCATAGGGAAGATTTCTGATACGTGGGATCAACTTTGTCATCCTCCTTTGTATGTTTTCCAGAGCATTTATATCCATTCTGTAATACGGTGACCAAAACTGTGCAGCATAATCTAAATAGGCCTAACCGAAGATATGTAGAGTTGAATGACTGTCCAATAGACTGTCAAACAGACTGTCCAATATACTGTCAAACAGACTGTCCAATATGATGAAATTAAGACATGTGCAACATCTGGGTATCTTTATTGTAGACGTTTCGCCATCCAGTGGCTTTATCAATACAAATTCCAGGACATAACTTGAAGACAGTAGAACTATGTATAGAAGATGAGGTAATCAGTCCCTCAACCTAGGAGCAGGTGCGAACAGCACCATAGTCGTGGAGATTCTGAAGCAGAAGCGAGGCGCCTGTACATAGTTCTACTATCTTCAGATTATGTCCTAGAATCTGTATTGATAAAGCCACTGGATGGCGAAACGTCTACAATAAAGATACCCAGATGTTGCACATGTGTCTTAATTTCATCTTGTCGGTATTGTATACCTTTCTTGCACAGACTGTCCAATAGACTGTCAAACAGTCTGTCCAATAGACTGTCCAATAGACTGTCAAACAGACTGTCAAACAGACTGTCCAATAGACTGTCAAACAGATTGTCCAATAGACTGTCTAACAGACTGTCCAATAGACTGTCAGACTGTCCAATAGACTGTCAAACAGACTATCAAACAGACTGTCCAATAGACTGCCAGATAGACAGTCATATAATGACTTTTTACATTTTACCGTCAACGGTGCTGTTTTCCAACGGTCTTGAGCAGTGGCGCAGAGAGAGGGACTGTCTGCTCCCCCTGACCACATTTTTTTTTCAAAAGTGGCGCCTTTTCAACAATATTCAAGGCAGGTTGTTTTTTGGAACTCGACCCCTCCCCAGGGGATGTTCCTTGACGCTGGTGAGGGGCCCTTGATCTAGGAAATTGGATCTGTGCTCCAGTTCCCTTAATTGAGCCTGAATACCTTCCACACATCCCTACAGGCGCTGTATAATCCCTACGGGATTAGCGCTTCCATTATAATAATTCTGGTATTCGAGAAAGTGTCTATACCATTTTGTCCTGGCAGTTTACCTCGTCTTTCCGTACTATGAGAAGAACACAATCGGATCAAATCTTTCCTACCGACTCTAAAGAAACCTTGTGGTCCTAGATGGGAATCCAGAAGGTCGGCAGTAAAGGCAGTCCTGCAGAATTTACCAGCACTAGATAAAAAACTACTCATAAACAGCTGACTGAGGCAAAGGGGGTAAACTGGCAACACTCGGTACCTGCGAATTCTTAGTTTTTATAATAATTCTTTTCAAGATTGATGGGCTGATTACATTGACTCCAAACTGAGGGATTGATTACCTCAAACTCCTTCTAATCTTCACTTTCTTTGTATTGGACTGATGAAGCCACTGAGTGGAGAAACGTTTCCACAATAGAGATACCCAAGTGTTGGACATGTGTCTAATTATTATTATTATTATTATTACAGATTCGCCGGTATTCTCCCGGCCCGGGCCTTTTCCAAGTGGTGGCCCGGCCTTGGCTCCCTCTTTAGGGAGTGTCTGAGACCCAAGTCTCCCATGGGAAGAGGCACAAGTACCTCCTCATCTTTGGGACCAACTGTCCCCAGACCTAGCCACAAGCTAGACCTATCTGGTCTGCCATCCCCGCCCCAAGGGAACTAATGGGAATGACAGTCTTGTGAGCTGTAAGCTCTGGCTCAGGCACCTACCCTACCCTAGAAGGGTTAGGCATGGTGTCGATCCATGATGTGTCTAATTCATCTACTTGTCGGTTCTCTGGACTTTATCTATATATAATAAAGTAATAGATAACTGTGCTAGAATGAATCCTAGATAAAAGAAACTATTGTAGTTGCTTCACATTGCTTCGTTTTTTTTCAATTTGCGTTTAAAATCAAAATTAAATGACACAAATGTTTATATTATGTTTTGAGATTTATCAGTTTATTGTATAACTTTATTATTTTGATTATAACAAATAAAAATGTGTAATGAATGTAAAATTATTAGGTACATGTGGCCAGAAGTAACAGCTTGGCTGATCAGACCCTGATCCACCACGAGGCCTGGTCTCAGACCGAGCCGCGGGGGCGTTGACCCCCAAAACCCTCTCCAGGTAATGTCATGGCGTATTATTTAAAGTGCTGGTCCCCCCTAACTTTAAATCATGGCTGCGCCCCTCGTCTTCACTCGAAAAGTGAATATCTGACGTTTCTGATGACGGTCTACATCTGCCCAGAAAACACCTGATGCAGTACCTGGGTTGTAAAATGTATTCCTTTTCCCAGGAAGATAACCTGGGTACAGGCTGTATTCTGTTATCTGTTTTGTTTTTTTCATGTACTTCAAGTTCTCTTGTTGATGCTGTTGTGATTGTATCCCACGTACTTGATGTGGTTCGTGATATATTCTGCATGTATGACCTTGAATACCACGTACTTGATGTGGTTCGTGATATATTCTGCATGTATGACCTTGAATACCACGTACTTGATGTGGTTCGTGATATATTCTGCATGTATGACCTTGAATACCACGTACTTGATGTGGTTCGTGATATATTCTGCATGTATGACCTTGAATGCCACGTACTTGATGTGGTTCGTGATATATTCTGCATGTATGACCTTGAATGCCACGTACTTGATGTGGTTCGTGATATATTCTGCATGTATGACCTTGAATGCCACGTACTTGATGTGGTTCGTGATATATTCTGCATGTATGACCTTGAATACCACGTACTTGATGTGGTTCGTGATATATTCTGCATGTATGACCTTGAATACCACGTACTTGATGTGGTTCGTGATATATTCTGCATGTATGACCTTGAATACCACGTACTTGATGTGGTTCGTGATATATTCTGCATGTATGACCTTGAATACCACGTACTTGATGTGGTTCGTGATATATTTTGCATGTATGACCTTGAATACCACGTACTTGATGTGGTTCGTGATATATTCTGCATGTATGACCTTGAATACCACGTACTTGATGTGGTTCGTGATATATTCTGCATGTATGACCTTGAATACCACGTACTTGATGTGGTTCGTGATATATTCTGCATGTATGACCTTGAATACCACGTACTTGATGTGGTTCGTGATATATTCTGCATGTATGACCTTGAATACCACGTACTTGATGTGGTTCGTGATATATTCTGCATGTGTGACCTTGAATACCACGTACTTGATGTGGTTCGTGATATATTCTGCATGTATGACCTTGAATACCACGTACTTGATGTGGTTCGTGATATATTCTGCATGTATGACCTTGAATACCACGTACTTGATGTGGTTCGTGATATATTCTGCATGTATGACCTTGAATACCACGTACTTGATGTGGTTCGTGATATATTCTGCATGTATACCTCTGACTTATTTCCATTGTGGTCCTTGTAATATCTTATTATTTAAGCCTTGAAAATTAATAAAAAAAACATTGTGAAAATCATTTACAACACAAGAAGATGTAATAAGAATAAGGTAAACTTTTAATATATAAAAATGAGTTAAGAATTTTGAATGACTCCTGGTACAAGTTGTTACAGGAAACTTTAAGTTCATCTGTATGATGACCAAGTTACGCGCCTGGTTTCCCTCATGAGGTAGATTCAGAATGATGTCTGCCCACTGAAGTTATTTTTTCTAAAATAATTATTAATTTATTATTATTATTTATTCGTCCTTTCACGAATTCACGAATTCAGGACAATTCACATATTCGTCCTTTCAGGACGAATATGTGAATTGTTTTCTTTTTATTCTTATCATAATTTTCCCTTAGTTTCTTTTTTTTTTTTTGGTCTATTATATATCACTGCCAATATTATTTTTTTTATCCAGACATTACAGTGACTGCTATGTAATATACGAAATATCCTGTATTTTTTAAAGTCTTAGATAGTTCTCAACCATTGATGATACATCCACCTCCTCCTTCTGGACTTATTTTCTAGTTGGTGCTCCTCTGGGAATATTCCATTTGTTACTCACGAAATCGTAATAACACGGAACGGGTAGGACTTGAACCCATGACGAGTGAGTTCTAAAATTGCAGGCTGAGTGATTTACGCACTGACCTGGAGTTTTAGGACTCATTATGGATTCAAACTCCACCAGTCCCATGGTGTATTCCACTTGTTATTATTCCTAAAAGTTTTGTCTCTGTGATAGCTATAATATCAAGGTTTTCCTCTCTTATTCTTTCTTTCGTGACTTCACATTTCATGGGGATTTCCTGCGTATCTCGTACTGTTTTCCAAACTATTTTCTTACCTCTCCTCTGGAATTAATGACTCAGGAGTCTTGAAGTCTTAGCCCATCTCCCGGATTCCCTTTTTTCCATGTTAATTCGCCCCTCTTGAGACAGCTTCCCTATTTCTTGTGTACATGCATGTAACTGCGTGCGTGCATGGGCTGTAGAATACAACATTAACACCATCTTCCAGATATCGATTTTGAGTAGCCTAAGGATCGTTCAGTAATATAAACCACAAGTAAAATATTTATGACCTCGTGAGAAGAGGAAATTAATGGAGATTTAAAAGAAATGAAGTATGAGACTGCAGTATTAAAAAAACTGCTCTCTACAGCAATCATAAGGAAGATTTACACGCTCGAAAATCCCCAACTTTTCCAGTTTGACGATAAAATTGATCTCAAAAGCTAGAAGACTTAGAGAGGAGAAAATCACATGTTGATTAGTATTAGGCAGTGTATTGTAGTGAATACTGTTTAAAAAAACCGCTCCATATATAATGTCATTTTCCGGGATATGTTCTGAAACCGGACGTGTATTATTCCTGGTCAGTAAGAGTGGCCAGGAAAGGAGAATGAGGTATATATTAGTACGAGCGGCAGGGAGGAATCGTCATGGTTAGGCGTTGGTGTAAGTAGGTGGGAGTGATTTTTTTTTTTTTTTTTTTTAGGTTCATACCCTAGGTTATTTTATTGTTTTAAGTGCTCTCATGTTTACCTGAAAGTCCCTAATGTGCAGAGGCCTGTTGAAGTTTTGGGAGAGTACTCTTATGGTATTTTTGCCTGGGGGGGGGGTCATGGAGTCTCTCTTTCATAATGTTTATATATTTCATACCCAACCCGCACATAGAAGAGAGGAGCTTACGACGACGTTTCGGTCTGACTTGGATCATTTACAAAGTACTAGTGAGCTACTGTGAGTACTGGATAAAGGTGAACTGGAGTGATAATGTTGGTTGTGGTGGAGTAGATTGTATATGTAAACTTAATATATATATATTTTTAATATAGTCGACTTTTTGTGTCCTTCCTTATATTACATTGACCATTTAAATTTATGCTTCATAATTTATATACTGGCCCTAGAGTGGTTTCATTTTCTATTTTACAATTCATAACCAGACAGCTGTGGATGATTTTAATCCTAACCTAATAATAATATTCTGTATATTAACCCTTAAACTGTCCAAACGTAGATCTACGTTTTTTCAACATTTGAATCTATGTAAAAAAAGTAGATCTTTTTTTTTTAATTTGAAAACGTAAAAAAACTGATCTACTTTTTTTGTTATATTTGACAATTTGTAAAAAACGTAGATGTGCTTTTGGAGAATTACGCATTCCACAAAGGGGGCAGTAAAGCAACAGCAAAGAACTACAGACCAATAAAAATAAAAATCTTTGAAAGGGTCCTAAGAAGCAAGATCACCACCCATCTAGAAACCCATCAGTTACACAACCCAGGGCAACATGGGTTTAGAACAGGTCGCTCTTGTCTGTCTCAACTATTGGATCACTACGACAAGGTCCTAAATGCACTAGAAGACAAAAAGAATGCAGATGTAATATATACAGACTTTGCAAAAGCCTTCGACAAGTGTGACCATGGCGTAATAGCGCACAAAATGCGTGCTAAAGGAATAACAGGAAAAGTCGGTCGATGGATCTATAATTTCCTCACTAACAGAACACAGAGAGTAGTCGTCAACAGAGTAAAGTCCGAGGGAGCTACGGTGAAAAGCTCTGTTCCACAAGGCACAGTACTCGCTCCCATCGTGTTCCTCATCCTCATATCCGACATAGACAAGGATGTCAGCCACAGCACCGTGTCTTCCTTTGCAGATGACACCCGAATCTGCATGACAGTGTCTTCCATTGCAGACACTGCAAAGCTCCAGGCGGACATCAACCAAATCTTTCAATGGGCTGCAGAAAACAATATGAAGTTCAACGATGAGAAATTTCAATTACTCAGATATGGTAAACATGAGGAAATTAAATCTTCATCAGAGTACAAAACAAATTCTGGCCACAAATAGAGCGAAACACCAACGTCAAAGACCTGGGAGTGATCATGTCGGAGGATCTCACCTTCAAGGACCATAACATTGTATCAATCGCATCTGCTAGAAAAATGACAGGATGGATAATGAGAACCTTCAAAACTAGGGAGGCCAAGCCCATGATGACACTCTTCAGGTCACTTGTTCTATCTAGGCTGGAATATTGCTGCACACTAACAGCACCTTTCAAGGCAGGTGAAATTGCCGACCTAGAAAATGTACAGAGAACTTTCACGGCGCGCATAACGGAGATAAAACACCTCAATTATTGGGAGCGCTTGAGGTTCCTAAACCTGTATTCCCGGGAACGCAGGAGGGAGAGATACATGATTATATACACCTGGAAAATCCTAGAGGGACTAGTACCGAACTTGCACACGAGAATCACTCACTACGAAAGCAAAAGACTTGGCAGACGATGCAACATCCCCCCAATGAAAAGCAGGGGTGTCACTAGCACGTTAAGAGACCATACAATAAGTGTCAGGGGCCCGAGACTGTTCAACTGCCTCCCAGCACACATAAGGGGGATTACCAACAGACCCCTGGCAGTCTTCAAGCTGGCACTGGACAAGCACCTAAAGTCAGTTCCGGATCAGCCGGGCTGTGGCTCGTACGTTGGTTTGCGTGCAGCCAGCAGCAACAGCCTGGTTGATCAGGCTCTGATCCACCAGGAGGCCTGGTCACAGACCGGGCCGCGGGGGCGTTGACCCCCGGAACTCTCTCCAGGTAAACTCCAGGTAAATTGAACGTAGATCTGCTTGGACAGTTTAAGGGTTAATACACTCTCTCACTGTCAGCAAAATACACTCTTTCACTGTCAGCAAAATACACTCTTTCACTGTCAGCAAAATACACTCTTTCACTGTCAGCAAAATACACTCTTTCACTGTCAGCAAAATACACTCTTTCACTGTCAGCAAAATACACTCTCTCACTGTCAGCAAATTTCCAAAAACATTAAGAGTTGATGCTGCTATGTATGATAATCTATGTAACTGTATTTGTGTATACCTGAATAAACTTACTTAGTTACTGATGAGGACTGAGTTACACTGCCACTCACTAATTAAAAAAATGGTTCTAAAATGACCATAATTTTTAAAGGGGTGGACCGGTAAGCCAGTGGAAGGCCTCGGTCAGATGACCAAAAGCTCCAAAGGCGGGTCATCTTCTGGCTAAGACCCGCGTCAGGAAATATTTGCCCTGTTTCCTGACGAACGTTACCTAACTGCCACTCACTACTTTGGTCTAAATGCCCTTAGACTAGGTAGATTGTTTACCCTTTAGTAGCCACGACTTTTATTTACGTTACGCAGCCAAAAAGCGTAACAATTAATTAAAAAAACACAGAAATCGGGATCAGCTGTTTTATTTACTATTTTAATCAGGAATAGACTTATTCTAAACTTTAAATTCCTTGCTTTATTATGCAATAAAAGCAGTTAGTACACACCGGTTATAAAACTATTGCTGGAAAAGTAAAGAATAATAAATCTTTATTAATAATGCGTTTATTTTGTGTGCATTGTTATTCTTCTGGATAAATGTGGCATTTTGATGGGCTGAAGAATCAAAGTAATAAAGTCATTACTCTGACGAAGTTGAGAGTCAAGTCTGGTGATCTAGCTGAGTTCGACCAGAGCGGCCAGAGCTCCAGTGAAGGCAGCGTTGTAGTCACAAGCCACCTCGTTGTGCTGGTAGTCGTGGCGGTCGTCAGTATAGCTGCCATCCTGCCGTAACAAACATAATAATCACTGGGTTAGTCTTGATCGTGAGCCAGCTTTAAATACGATAGATTTTCTTTATTGGAAAAACAAGAAATCCCACTCCAGTACAGAAAGTTTTGAGCTAAAACCCAACATATCACATATTAAGTAATTCCTAGTTGACACAAAGTTTACAGTTTACAAATACCACAGAAACAGAGAACAGCTATGAGTAAGACTCTGGGAAACAGATAAGATACATTCCATCAGGTTTAGCGCAAGACATTCTCTAGTGAAGTGTTCAGTTTAGCATAAGACTTTTTATAGGGCATGAAGCAACACTGTTGATTGATGACAATGATATCTGTAGTCGTCTTGCTGTTAATGGTTTCTCTTCAGTAACTCTTATTAATATATACCGCCATATAATTGCTTTATTTCTTGGACTATAGAAAAATCATATAAGATTCAGTGATTAATCTAGCATCGTTGATCATTAGGAATCATATTGATTGTATACAATATCGAGAAGTAGAACAGATGTACGTACAACAGTTAGGTATCTTTATTCCGAAATGTTTCACCTGTACGGTAGGCTTCTTCAGTCAAATATTACCTGGAGTTTACCTGGAGAGAGTTCCGGGGGTCAACGCCCCCGCGGCCCGGTCTGTGACCAGGCCTCCTGGTGGATCAGAGCCTGATCAACCAGGCTGTTACTGCTGGCTGCACGCAAACCAACGTACGAGCCACAGCCCGGCTGGTCAGGTACCGACTTTAGGTGCTTGTCCAGTGCCAGTTTGAAGACTGCCAGGGGTCTGTTGGTAATCCCCCTTATGTATGCTGGGAGGCAGTTGAACAGTCTCGGGCCCCTGACACTTATTGTATGGTCTCTTAATGTGCTAGTGACACCCCTGCTTTTCATTGGGGGATGTTGCATCGTCTGCCAAGTCTTTTGCTTTCGTTGTGAGTGATTTTCGTGTGCAAGTTCGGTACTAGTCCCTCTAGGATTTTCCAGGTGTATATGATCATGTATCTCTCCCGCCTGCGTTCCAAGGAGTACAGGTTCAGGAACCTCAAGCGCTCCCAGTAATTGAGGTGTTTTATCTCCGTTATGCGCGCCGTGAAGGTTCTCTGTACATTTTCTAGGTCAGCAATTTCACCTGCCTTGAAAGGTGCTGTTAGTGTGCAGCAATATTCCAGCCTAGATAGAACAAGTGACCTGAAGAGTGTCATCATGGGCTTGGCATCCCTAGTTTTGAAGGTTCTCATTATCCATCCTGTCATTTTTCTAGCAGATGCGAGTGATACAATGTTATGGTCCTTGAAGGTGAGATCCTCCGACATGATCACTCCCAGGTCTTTGACGTTGGTGTTTCTCTCTATTTTGTGGCATAATTTGTTTTGTACTCTGATGAAGATTTAATTTCCTCATGTTTACCATATCGGAGTAATTGAAATTTCTCATCGTTGAACTTCATATTGTTTTCTGCAGCCCACTGAAAGATTTGGTTATGTCTGCCTGGAGCCTTGCAGTGTCTGCAATGGAAGACACTGTCATGCAGATTCGGGTGTCATCTGCAAAGGAAGACACGATGCTGTGGCTGACATCCTTGTCTATGTCAGATATGAAGATGAGGAACAAGATGGGAGCGAGTACTGTGCCTTGTGGAACAGAGCTTTTCACCGTAGCTGCCTCGGACTTTACTCTGTTGACTACTACTCTTTGTGTTCTGTTTGTGAGGAAATTATAGATCCATCGACCAACATGGAGACAGCAAAAGTGGAGAGGTAAGAATGATGAGATCATTCCATCAACATGGAAGTAGTTTTGAAGTGGTCAGTTCATCAGATTATTCAAGACTCAAGCTGAGGCTGAGGGACTGATCACCGTATATCCGCATCTCCACGATTCTGCTGTCTCTTCTGTATTTCGACTGAAGAATCCTGCTAAGCAGGTGAAAGTTCTAATCAACATAGATTCCAGACTGTTGCACTTACTCATCTACCTCTTAGGATGGTTATCAGTACCACACCATTTTCATTTTAGCTGTTTACAATACAAATCATTATTCTAGGTTAAGCAAATAATACTAGACCCAGTAAACTGATCCATACACGATCAGTACCTTCTCAAATATAATACAGTATGTATCAGCGGTATTCAATATAACTAGATACTGCACATCCTGACTCAAGGATATAAGCAACAATCTTTCTGTCTGTGCTTCAGATTCTTCAAGACTACGGTGCTTATCACCTGTTACTAGGCTGAGGCACAGATTACCTCATTTTCCACTGTCTTCTGTATATATTTCTAGTCTTCAGAGTATGTCCATCTATTGATAAAGCCAGTGGATTGTGAAACGTCTACAAAGATATCCAGATGTTGCTGATTTATCTAATTCATCTGCACTGGTAGGTCAGTGTATGGAGAAAACCCGGGCCAGGACCAGTCCTGGTGAACCAACCTAAACCTGTACCTATTCCTCACAATACAATATACTAACCCCAGCTGGACCACCGACAAGGGCACCGTAGAGGACGTGTGGACTGGGATCAGGGTTATCAAGAGCCCCTGTACAATCTTGTGGCGGACTCGGGCAAGAGCTGAAAATTTAAAAAAATTACCATTACTCACACTAATTCACTTCATGTAAATATACGTCTGCAGATAATGAGTAAATATTTTGAACTTTATAGGCGAAAATATTATTAAATATTAGAACAAGTAGCGTAAAATAGGTTAGACAAATATGAGAGTGAAAAGAACTAGATTTGATGATTTACGGGTATAAAGTATTCTTCAGTATAGTGGTATAGGTAGCAAGTAGCCTTAACAACCCTTAATCAGTAGACAGGATTCAAACCTAAAAAACAAAACAACTAGTCTACTGGCTTCGCTTATTATGCGACTAGTCACACTATTTCTAGATTCCTACATATTTTTTTTTGTAATACAGTGGTAGAGTGTACCGACAGTATATAAATAACACGCAAAATGCTGATTATTATATTTTATTGTGAAGACGTTTCGCCCACCAGGGACTTTATCAATTTAATACAAAGTTTGTTACCTTGACAATAGAAGAGGTAATCAGTCCCTCAGCCTAGACGATAACATTCACTACCTCAGTCTTCATGAATCTTCTGGTGGACATCTTTTAGGCTGAGTAACTGATTACCAAATTTTTTACACCTAAGCTGAGGGACTTAGTACCTTATTTTCTACTGTCTCCAGTTTCTACACCGATGTATTGTTCTCAGTGTGAATTGATAGTCTCTGGGGGGCGAAACGTCTTCACAATAAAACACCGTAATCCTCATTGTGTGTCTTAGTTAGGTACCTATTTAAAATGTGCACGGAATTTGTGTTTACCTGGAGCGGTGATGGGGTCTCTGAGGAGGGTCTTGACCGAAGCCAACTACAAAAGACCTGTGATATCGAGAGTTGTCTCCCAGCAGCTGGCCAATCTGGCTCCTGGCCCACTCCTGGTTGGCCTCCTTGTCGAAACCGTTCTTGGCCGCCTGAAAGACGAATAAAAAAATTAAAGCACCAGCCGCATCCCACCGAGGCAGGGTGGCCCAAAAACGAAATTTTTTCTTTTTACATTTAGTAATTTATCCAGGAGAAGAGGTTACTAGTCCCTTGCTCCCGGCATTTTAGTTTCCTATCATGTATGGCGGATGAAAAGTTATTCTTAATCTATGACTCTATGTCGACCAGCTTTTAACAAATTAAATGATTTATTAAGTAATGCAACCTAGATAACAACGATAATCAGTATTTTATTACATGTAAACTGCATTTTGTATACTGCAGAAAGAAATAAGTTGTATAATAAAGGTGACTTCTGGAGAAGATACTCACCCAGAGGGAGATGAAGGCGACGTTAGCAGCATGACGGTTGGCGCCCCAGGCATCAAGGTAGACCAGACCTTCAGGGGTGTATGGCGCTGTGGTCTTCAAGTAATTCAGGAACTTAACGAGGTATTGAGAGTACTCAGTGTCACCTGTCAGCAGCCAGAAGATCGACTGTAATGGTAGGGGATGCAGGAAAATGGTTAGTAGGGTTTCGATCCTAAGTCCTTTAAGTACACACTGCAAGTGCCCTACTACTAGAAACATTAACGTTATTTGCTGTAGAAAGTGACAATATCTGGCAGAGGGCGAAACGCAGAAGATAGGAAACCATCATGTTTCATCAAATTTGATGTTCTAGCTTCACAAAGATGTGTTTTTTTTTTTTTGGCATTGTAAGTTTAAAATCAAAATCCAAAAACTGGCGATAACTGAGAAATTAGCATGTAATCCACGTGTTGATAACAATAGTCCTCAAATTGCTGTGTGTAGGTAACTCACGTAGATTCCGGCCCGTTTGTCGTCCCAGGAGAACGAAGCCAAGTAACTGGTTAAGTCGAACTCTTCCCAGTGTCCTTTGGCTCGCGAGAGATAGGTGTCATCCCCTGTGGCTCTTGCCAACCACAGAGCAGCCCAACACAGCTCATCACCGTACCCACTCCATGATCTGTAGAGTAGAAAAAAAGATAAAACAGTTACAAGGTGACAAATTATTGCCTCTCACGAATAAAAGCGAGAAATTGGGCCTCACTGAATTAGTGAACAGTGAGATTTCAAGCATAGAGATCGACAGTGTTAGACATTGAAACATACCACTAAACAAACTCGGCATGTGGTTTCCTGTGTTGCACCGAAAGAATTATATCTCAACAGTTTCGCAACATATTAAAGTAATTATGAAATGTATATTTGATGTCAAGCATTATCAATAAATCTTGTAGCTTTTCTGTTTGATGATTCACAGAGAACCCCTTCAAAAATATGATTGGTGTCAGTAGTGGGATGGATAATAGCAAATGATTACTGACCATATCTGCATACTGAGAAAGTTGCAGCAACATCCAAATGAGTATCAGGGATAGCAACAGCAAATTGATACCTAGTTGCAGAAGACAGAGTGGCAGCTAAGACTTCCTGACAACAAATGATATAACTAGTAGTGAATTTGACAGGGGAACGGCAGGACAACAATAGAAGGTACAGCAAACCACGGAACGGGTGAAGTTTGAACCATTAAAATGGTATAAAATACCGACAGGTTGTTAGGTAAGACACATATGCAACAGTTAGGTATCTTTATTATGAAACGTTTCGCCTACACAGTAGGCTTCTTCAGTCAAGTACAGAAAAGTTGATAGAAGCAGAAGATACTTGAAGACGATGTAATCAGTCCATCACCCTTAAAGTTTTGAGGTGGTCAGTCCCTCAGTCTGGAGAAGAGCATTGTTCCATAGTATGAAACAATATCCATAGTATGAATATTGTTTCATACTATGGAACAATGCTCTTCTCCAGACTGAGGGACTGACCACCTCAAAACTTTAAGGGTGATGGACTGATTACATCGTCTTCAAGTATCTTCTGCTTCTATCAACTTTTCTGTACTTGACTGAAGAAGCCTACTGTGTAGGCGAAACGTTTCATAATAAAGATACCTAACTGTTGCATATGTGTCTTACCTAACAAGTTTGAACCAGTTTCGTGGTTTGTTTACAATCGTGTCACGATCTCGTGAGTCATGAAGTTCAAGCAATTGATCAACAGTAACACGGCAACTGCAGAAGTACATTACTTAAGATGTCTAACTGTCTTACTAAATACTCGTCTGTCGATCTGGCAGCAAGATCACCCAACACATGAAACATTCTTTACAATACGTACTGGTAGTAAGCCTTCACATCCTCGATAGAGTTGTCGTACTTCTCACGGAAGTTGTCGGCGAAGTCGTAGAGCTCCTTAGCTACGTCCAGCATCTCTGAGGCGTAAGCTGAGTCCACATCCTGAGAGCGAAAGTAAAAAGTAAAGCAAAGTTTAACTTCCAAGATACATTGTATTGCATTTACAAGTTTCATTTATGGAAAAGTCTTTAGTTAGGCAACGAGACGGTGAGAGAGAAGACTCTAAATTGATGATTGAATATCACATCTAAAGTAAACAGGTCTTTGGAAGTCAGTTATAACAAAATAAACTGCAGAAACTATGGCATAAATTCAGGAGTGTGAAGAACAAAAGTCACAATACAGTGACTGGAACAATACACAAATAACCCGCACGTAGGAGAGAGAAGCCTTTGAAAAAGACTCTTATCTACATTCAGGACATTTTTTAGAGGAAACGTTTCGGCCACGAGTGGCTTATTCAGTCCTAATACATACAGAGATAACTAAGAACGAGTATATATTGTGGTAGGAGTCAGGTGGTAAGCTACGAGAGGATACCAGTGGTACAACTGTGGTGTGATGGGTTGGGTTTGGGAAGAACCTCTTAACGTGATTTTACAGCGGTCTCCAGAATAGGTAATATTCTGTTGATCAGTTTGGAAATATTGTAACTTAGTGATTTTTGGTGGAAAGGGTTATTGACAAAAATTAGGGAAGCCTCAAAACACTGTGTAACTACTTAATGGTCCGAGTCGGACCGAAACGTCTCATATGTGCGGGTTATTTGTGTATTTGAGTGTGAATATAGCATTAACAGATATAACAAATAAAGCACCATAAGCAAGTATCTAAATCCGTGCCATAAACTGTATGAGAAAAGGAGCAACAGATAATAAAGGCCTGCATACGAGAATTTAACAAACAGAGCAAGAACAACAGGAACCTCCCTTCAGGAGAGCTCTCATGCTTTTCAAAGACTACTGAACCAAAATAACTGGATCTAATTGTCCTTTCCTCAAATAACACTTGATTATCTCTCATTCCTTAAGTTCTGTAGAGTCCCTACGGGCTCATTGTTTCCCTGTAAATAATACAGATGAGACCGAGGGATTACCTTGAAAACAATGGAGGCGGCCGCCAGGGCAGCTGCTGTCTCCCCGGCCAACTCGCTTCCTGAAAGGAGAGATGGACATCTTTAGCAATGCTCGTCAGTATTACACACTCAATATTTGTCAGTGTATTTACATTATAATCTTTCGCACTATGAGGGTAGAATTAAACGGAATTAAAATAAATTTGTGGGCAGTGAATATCTTGTGAGATGTGAGTATTCAGTATCTTTTTCTCCAGGTGTTCCATATACAGGCTGGCCATGACAGCACTCAGGAGTGAACCCAATGCCTTAGTCTTCAAGTCTTACTAACCAGCATGTGCTTCGTCAATTTTATATGAAGGTCTCTCCATGGTCATGATCTCAGGGCGGCCCCAGTACGAGTGGTCCACATCACCTTTACCAACCTGAAAAATATCCCAGTATATATAATAATGCTTTCGAATTTCTGTCTTTACTTTAATTTTTTTCTGTTAGTAACATGAGGAATATTTGGTTCTTTAACTGTTTCTCATTATTTTTTTGTTCTCTGTGTATTCTTATACACTGTTTGAACCTCTTTTCTTTTACATTTCTCATACCTTTCCCTCCTTCCATTGTCATTAATGTCTACGTTGCTAGTGAATGATTTAATGGTTTATGCATCATCACATCTGTTAAGTTGACTGCCCTTGAAGGTTTATAGAATAGTATGTCTCATTAACTGCAGAAGGAATTCTCACCTGGCCGTAGAGTTCGTCCTTGGCAGTGTGAGCCTTGAGGAAATAATCTGTGGCCCATTTGAGTGCCACTCGACCATATTCCGTCTGACCTGTGGGGAGAAGAGTCAGTGAGCAAGCAAACAAGTTTATTTAGCTCCAGGTACACAGAGGTATACTAGCTGAGAACAGCAACTCCCCAAGGAAGACCGTAGGATGCTGCTAGACTCAGCCCGTCCTTCTGATCACAGTCATCATTTCACTGTTGTACAATCGAACACAGCCTCATGAAGGAACCTTAAACAGTGAAAACCTAAAATAGTTCTGTCTACCATGCTCAGTGGCAGAACTTTTCATTGGCCTTATCTCATATTTATATTTGTTTCCTTTGTGGTATGTTACAATTGTTTTTTTTTTTAATGTATAGAGGACATCCTAACCTAGATATCTATCATCTGTCATCCTAACCTAGCCTAGAAATCCTCTGAAAACTGTAAGTGAGAACATAGATGCATACGGGAATTAAGAGGCTGGGTTGCTAAGCTACAAAGCCTACGGCTTTCTAATGCATCACATAAGATATCTATAGAAGAAACCTTTTTATTACAATACAAGAAATTTTGTGGATACTGAAGTAATGGGACTCGTTTATAAATATAATAATAAACCGAAGTACGACACAAACCCTCACGGACACAATAGAGCAAAATATGTTTATCGTTAATGTTGCCATCACATCGAGGCACTCTCAGTATCAGGGAACGGGTGGGGTTTGAACCCATGGCAAGTGAGTCCTAAAACTCTGGTTTATTTTCAATCGTGTCATTACGATTTCGTGAGTCATGAAGGCCCTCTTCATCAAACTGAATAATGAGGTACACAAACTATGTTCTGGGTGTGGCAATGAAGACTGTCATGTACAACTAAGTTACACTTAGGAGAGTAAACTTACGACGACGCTTTGATCCGTCTTGAAACATTGTGAATTCACAGTTCTGGCTTGACAGTGATCCAGGAAAGACCGAAACGTCGTCCTAAGTTCTATAATTATAGAGAATATAGCAGGTAAAAAGACACAAGTGCAACTAATGTGACATTGTGGCGACATTTCGCTCTCCAGGAACTTTGTCAAGCCGTTATGTAACAGCTTGACAACCCTCCTAGAGAACGAAACGTTGCCACAATAAAATGTCACATTAGTTGCACTAGTGTCCCTTTATCATCTTAGGTATCCTAACCTAAATACAGATTAGTTGTATGCTGTTCCTACCTCGGTATTGTGACTTATTATTTTTCAATACATTATCATGGTGGATTCTTCAATATAAGCAGCAGCACTCACCAGCAGCTTCATGTCCTTCAGCGAAGTCAATGAGGCCCCAAGCCAGCACAGTGGCGGTGTAAGCCATGGGGAAGCCAAACTTGACGTGGTCACCAGCTACAGACAAGGAAACGGTCATTTAATAATACTGTAATAACAATAACAAAATAATAATAACTAATAATAATAATCCTTATTTCTACAAATACATGATATAACCTATACAGAGGAAAGATTTCCTCTCTCAGAGAGACTGGTTGGGTGCCTCCACACTACTGTCGTGGGGGTTCGAAAGGAGATATGATGGTTGAAGATAAACACACTTGTTGGATGGTAACACTATATATTGTCAGACTGTGGTAAGGAAGGGCCCGGCCTGCCTGTTACTGCCTGGTGTAGGTCTCCGCGTGGACTGAGAGCGAGGTAGCGGGTCCCACTCACTCATGCCGCATCCCGTGACGTCATACAGTCACTAGGCCTAATAGGGATCTTCTATATAAACACATGGATGGTACTATGATACTCAGCTAAGATATACAACACATGTAAGGGGATCAGCAACTATGCTGACACTACCACTCTCTGAAAACTAACTCTACTTCTCCTGTTATTGCCTTTGTAACATTACACAGCTCCTGATGATGCAGTGAGAAGTGTGAAAGTACTTGAGCTAAAGATATCCACCCCTCGTAGATTGTCTTGCATTGTTAAGATTGCCTGTCTGCGATTGTCTTATATAAATATATATATATATATATATATATATATAAATATATATATATATATATATATATATATATATATATATATATATATATATATAATATATTATATATATGTCGTGCCGAATAGGCAGAACTTGCGATCTTGGCTTAAATAGCAATGCTCATTTTGCCATATAGGACAAGTGAAAATTTGTGTATGCAATAATTTTGCCAATATCATTCTGAACCTAACGATAAAAATATATTTCACTGTGTTTAGTATTAAATTATTGTAAACAAATCTAAAATATATTTAGCTGGGTTAGGCTAAAATAAATTGCGCTTGTTATAATAAGGTTAGGTAAGTTTTCGAAGTTCCTTTTGTTGCAAAATTATAAATTTTTACATCAACATTAATGAAAAAAATATATCTTTAAACGTATAAGAGAAAATTTTAGAAAGGTCTTAAT
This sequence comes from Cherax quadricarinatus, assembly GCF_026875155.1. Classification (NCBI taxonomy): domain Eukaryota; kingdom Metazoa; phylum Arthropoda; class Malacostraca; order Decapoda; family Parastacidae; genus Cherax; species Cherax quadricarinatus. Next base: position 20,040,473 of record NC_069484.1, read on the forward strand.
TTTAAATGAGTTCTTGCTAATTGACCAGTTTTACATGACTCAAGAAATCGTAATGACACGATTGCAAATAAACCATACCCCCGGCCGGGATTGAACCCGCGGTCATAGAGTCTCAAAACTCCAGCCCGTCGCGTTAGCCACTAGACCAGCTAGCCACAATAAGATTCATCCAACTAGGTATATTTCTACACCATAGGAAAGTTAGCACAGGCACCTCTGTGACCACAAATGCAAGTTTTTACAGACGAATCTCCAGCTAGCGTGGCCGTGACGAACTCTAGCTCAAGTCCCTTCACTGCCGTCAACATGACTGCTAGCTGGTCTAGTGGCTAACGCGACGGGCTGGAGTTTTGAGACTCTATGACCGCGGGTTCAATCCCGGCCGGGGGTATGGTTCAGTTTTACATATTCGGCACGACATATATATATATATATATATATATATATATATATATATATATATATATATATATATATATAGTGTGTGTGTGTGTGTATATGGGGAAGCAAGTTTAAGTGCAACATTCAAAATTTCGTGTTAAATTCCCATGCGTGATCTTCAGAATTTAGTGAAATACCGACAATTTTAACTTCTTGATCTCAAGCTACCAGGTGAGAACTACAGCAACATCTATAAAAGTAGTTTAGTGTTCTTAGCAGATAATTTTGAGATCGAGCATTACGATTATATTCTCACCATCATAGTAGCCACCAGTAAGGTCATGACCAACATCAGAACCGTCATCAAGAGCTGAGTCACCACGCCAAGTGACGCGCTGATCAGCAGGAAGCTTGCCTGACCGCTGAGCCTCGTAGAACACATAGGACATGCACAGTACCTGAGGATGAGAGGTGAGGTGAGGCAAGGGGAAGGAACGAGAGGTAAGGAGTCTCTAAAGGAGTCCAAAACACTGATTATTTTGATGGTTCCAACCATGTTGTACGACCCAAACGATTTTAACCATTGTTTGAAAATAATAATAATTAAATGATAATGTTAGGTAAACGGACACAAGTACAACTAATGTGACATTTTACTGTGGCAACGTTTCGCTCTCCAGGAGCTTTGTCAAGCCTTTACGGCTTAACAAAGCTCCTGGAGAGCGAAACATTGCCACAATAAAATGTCACATTAGTTGCACTTTTATCCTTTTGCCTAACATATTTTCAGTAATTCTACCAACACTATTGCAATAATAATAATAATAATAATAATAATAATAATAATAATAATAATAATAATAATAATAATAATAATAATAATAATAATAATAATAATAATAATAATGATGATAATAATAATAATAATAACAATAATAATAATAATAATAACAATAATAATAATAATAATAATAATAATAATAATAATAATAATAATAATAATAACAATAATAATAATAATAATAATAATAATAATAATAATAATAATAATAATAATGTGAACTTTGCAAGGCTTACTAACCTGGCTGTAATCGTAAGGCTTCATACCAGTCTCAGCACAAGGGTTCTCCATGGGTGTAGGTGTTGTGAAGGTCGCGTCTGAGAACCATACAAATCAGATGTTATGACTGTTTTATGTACCACAGAAAACACTTTCATTATATACCATAGAAGGGATTTTAATTATATACCTTAGAGAACGGTTTAATTATGGTATAAACCTCGGTAATAAATACCCACAAGTTGTGCAAGAAAAACACGTAAGCAAACAATAGGACATATTAGAAAACGTTTCGGTCCTGGGACCTTGATCACTTCTGTGTGATCAAGGTCCCAAGACCGAAACGTTTTCTATGTCCTAGAAAATATTCGGGTTAGATTCCCCAAAGAACATTTAAGTTAGATAAAACCGGAAATTTTCTAGTTATCAACAAAAAAGTCTGAGTTAGATTCAGCTGAAAACTTTTCATTTAAACACAAGAAAAAACATTTGAGTTAAATGTTAGTGAAAATGTTGAGCTAGATTCTGCAGCCCAGGTGTAAATTATTAGTTATCAAGGAAAAGTTACAAAGGTACCAAGGAAAAGTTACAAAGGTACCAAGGAAAAGTTACAAAGGTACCAAGGAAGTTACAAAGGAACCAAGAAAAAGTTACAAAGGTGCCAAGGAAAAGTTACAAAGGTACCAACGAAAAGTTACAAAGGTACCAAGGAAGTTACAAAGGAACCAAGAAAAAGTTACAAAGGTGCCAAGGAAAAGTTACAAAGGTACCAACGAAAAGTTACAAAGGTACCAAGGAAAAGTTACAAAGGTACCAAGGAAAAGTTACAAAGGTACCAACGAAAAGTTACAAAGGTACCAAGGAAAAATTACAAATGTGCCAAAGAAAAGTTACAAAGGTACCAAGGAAAAAGTTACAAAGGTACCAAGGAAAAAGTTACAAAGGTACCACGGAAAAGTTACAAAGGTACCAAGGAAAAAGTTACAAATGTACCAAGGAAAAAGTTACAAAGGTACCACGGAAAAGTTACAAAGGTACCAAGGAAAAGTTACAAAAGTGCCAAGGAAAAGTTACAAAGGTACCAAGGAAAAGTTACAAAGGTGCCAAGGAAAAGTTACAAAGGTGCCAAGGAAAAAGTTACAAAGGTGCCAAGGAAAAAGTTGCAAATGTACCAAGGAAAAGTTACAAAGGTACCAAGGAAAAGTTACAAAGGTGACAAGGAAAAAGTTACAAAGGTACCAAGGAAAAGTTACAAAGGTACCAAGGAAAAGTTACAAAGTTACCAAGGAAAAGTTACAAAGGTGACAAGGAAAAGTTACAAAGGTACCAAGGAAAAGTTACAAAGGTGACAAGGAAAAGTTACAAAGGTACCAAGGAAAAGTTACAAAGGTACCAAAGAAAACGTTACACAGTTGCCAAGGAAAATTTAAATACCAGAGAAAATGTCTCATTTACAAGAGAAAATTCCCCAGGATCTCGTGATCCATGAAACTGTGCCTATCCTTCCCTCCTTTGGATCGAGTTAATTACTCTCATTCAGAGACATGGAGTATATTAGAGCTGGGTGCCTACATGAATGGTAGGGAAAACTAAACACAAATGCATTGTAATGTGATCCTTTATTGACTACGTTTCGCCCACACAGTGGGGTTTATCAAGTCACAAACAGATCTACCTGGGTGAATAATACCTGAGTATTTATAGGGTGGAGAGTCAGGTGGAGTAAGCTGGGTAGGTTTAATTTTCCATTAGACATGTGTACAACATCTGGGTATCTTCATATGCAGACGTTTCGCCCACACAGTGAGCAAAATCAGAAGATGAGGTAATCAGTCCCTCAGCCTTGAAGTAGGGTATAGAGGCTAAGCCCTTGGGTAGCTTTCAAAAGATTCTGGACAGATATATTAGTGAAAAAAGCTGGGTTTGATTAGTACCCGAGGTACTGAGGCAAATTCTTGGGTAACTTTGGGAAAAGACCGGATAGATGCATGGGTGGGAGAGTTTACTTTTAATAAGGACCTGCCTTATATGGGCCAGTAGACCTGCTGCAGTGTTCCTCCATTCTTATGTTCTTATATGGATTATTGTATGCCAAATCTACACAGTGAATCATTTTTCATGAGTTGCTTAAAAACTACGATGCTCTTCATCAACTCAAAGACTGAGGGACTGATTACCTCATCTTTTGTATATTATTCTTCATCTTGTCGGTATTGTATATCATTTATGTACAGAATGAATCATTGTTATGAGTCTAAAAAATCGTGGTATCCTCAGAACCAGTGTAAAAATGTATACTAGTTTACGTAAAACAGTTGTGATTGAAACAGATTTTGAAGAGACAGGTTTTGATGGTATGACAATACACAGACAACCCGCACAGAGGAGAAAGTTTATGTCAACAGGACGTAGGTTTAGATTAAATATGTCAAATATCTGTAGAATTTTCGATAATGAAGAGTGACAGACAGACAGACAGAGACAAAGAGAGAATCCATGGGAATACTTTGGAAAGACATGATGCAGGACTTGATAGTTAACACCGAGACTATCGGATGAGAACTGTCTAATCCCACCTAGACTAAGGACTAGAGAGAGAGAGAGAGAGGGAGAGGGGGGACACTTACCACAAATCTCCACATCGTTGATGGTCTCAGTAACAACGAGAGGCATAATGCTGGTGTACGACACATGGAAGCTGACAACCAGTTCCTCTCCAGCACTGGCAGTGGCAGTAGGGTCGTTCAGGATGTAGTGTGTGTCATCAATCTTGGTGGCTGTCCCCGCGTAGAACTACATACAAGAAATAACTGTGCTCAGCAGGAAATACATTATAAAACTGACGATAAAAATATTATAGCAAAATGGAAATCTACATTGAGGAAACGCTTTCCTTGATACCTGGAGTATACCTGGAGAGGGTTTCGGGGGTCAACGCCCCCGCGGCCCGGTCTGTGACCAGGTCTCATGGTGGATTAGGGCCTGATCAACCAGGCTGTTACTGTTGGCCGCACACAACCCGACGTACGAAACACAGCCCGGCTGGTCAGGTGCTGACTTTAGGTACCTGTCCAGTGCCTGCTTGAAGACAGCCAGGGGTCTACTGGTAATCCCCTCCCAGCATACATAAGAGGGATTACCAATAGGCCCCTGGCTGTTTTCAGGCAGGCACTGGACAAGCACCTATAGTCGGTACCTGACCAGCCGGGCTGTGGCTCGTACGTTGGATTGCGTGCAGCCAGCTGTAACAGCCTGGTTGATCAGGCTCTGATCCACCAGGAGGCCTGGTCACAGACCGGGCCTCGGGGGCGTTGACCCCTGGAACTCTCTCCAGGTAAACTCCAGGTCTCCAGGTAAACTCTGACGCTGCGGGAGCCACTACCGGGTCACTACATGGAGAAGACCCCAGCCAGGGCCCGTCCTGTCAAACCTACATGACCATGAACTTGCCCTGTCCGAGGGCGACGGCTTGACATCACAAGCAGAGGCTCAGCAAGATTTTGGACTCATCCACACACGGAGGCACATGGCTTCTTCCGAAAGGAAGAGGTCACAATGTTCCAAGGACTCAAATTTGGAAACATGGGGAGCAGTTCTAGCGAAGAAGCTGCGAGACCACTCACTGGACTCTTGCAACAGCGAAGTAAGCGAAACCAGTCGGGCCAGTGAAATAGGGATGGATCAAGACACGCTCATCCCAACCCCAGTTATATTAGATGAATAAGGTTGGCAGGTAGCAGAAGCCTCGAAGCCTCAAAGAAGATACAGTGTTACCTTGCCTCAGATCGAGTAAGCTACCCCATCTGCAGGCAACAAATAAAGGTTGACTACACCCCGTATTCTGCTATAATTCACTTCGAGAGGAAATGTGACCTAAGATATCAGTGTTCCCAAATCTGAAAGGGAAATTTATTCTCACTCCCTGAAACACAGAGTTCTATGAGGCACTGCAGAAGGTGAACGACCTGGAATCACCGCTTGTCCTAACAGAACTAAAATCCATAGACCGGGTACGCAACGTACCTACGAGGTGGGTCTTGATCCAACATATAAGACAACTCCCAGTTCAACTAGATCTCGGTTGCTGGGGAAAATACCAGGTTAGGACGTACAACCAGAACCTTTGAGGTGCTTCAGGTGCCAGAGGTTTAACTACCTCAGCGCCCAATGTAGGTTTAAGGAAATATGCGGCATTTGTAGCGGGTCTCACCCGACCAAGGTCTGCTTGAGTAAACCGAAGAGAGGTGATACTACGGAACGTCGGTGTCCGAACTGCGGCAAGAAGTATCAGGCCTGGAACCTGCACTTCCCGGAGAGGCTCTGTCATGTCAAGGCAGCATGGAAAACCGTGATTGTCCAGCCTCCAGCATCAAGTCGAACCCTCACCACTGAGCGGCAGCCTCATCTAGAGGACGCTACAGTAACACTGAAACCAGGGTCACTTCCCCAACCACAGCGATGAAGGAAGCCCAGGAAACATCAACGACGGTGTTGCGTATGTGTGACCTAATTCATGTCTGCATAAATAACTCATTACGATTGTGACCAGATATAAACATGTAAATAGTTCATTATCACTGTAACTTGTTCAGCTATCAGAACTTTGCGGCCCAGTCACTGGACCAATTATGTACCTCTGTAATCTTTTGACTACCACCCACAGGATGGGTATGGGGTACATAATAAAAATATTAAGCTAAAACTCACAGATCAGAGGTATTTCGGACTTACTTCAATGGATTCCACAGGTCGACTGAATGACAGTTCCACAGTAAGGCCATCGATGTCCACAGGCGCCTCAGTAGTCAGGTCGACCACATAGTTGCCCTGCCACTCGCTACTAATTACTACATTGTCGCACTGCGCCTCCGCTCCTGCTCGTTCAACAAAATGGTGTTAGGAAAGGTATCTTTTGACTACCGCCCACAGAATGGGCATGGAGTGCATAATAAAGATGATATAAAGGTAAATATAGCATACTTTAGCTGGCTGGGAATATAAGATCCAATAGCACGTGTTGCGACTTTGCTTAGAAGGAATGTTCCCCCGTCTCACACTTAGTTCACTAACAGTACCGACTAATGGATTTATCGCCTGAGGGGAAACTGCAAATACGATTCAGACAAAAGGTACTCTTACAGTTCTGGGCACAAGTCTTTGACAAGTGTCTGGGCTTATCCAAGCAAGCCTTGAGAGTTCGTATCAGGAAGGTAATGGATGGCAGTGAGTCATGATGCGCGTAGTTGTAAACACATTAACCTTAAGTGACAAAAGTGATAGGAGTGCCTGGATTTGGTCAAAGTTTAGAAGGGTTAAGTGTAGTGGCCTTAAGCCATTGCTGCCAGGATGGTGAGGGACGATGATTGATTTAAAGATCTTATACAAAGTAAACAACTTTACTGAGACAGAAGCTTTAGCTACTGTCTCAACAGTCTTATCTGCTATAGGTGCAAACTCGTAGCATCTCTGTAATATTAAAATACCGGGAACCTCTGCCTAAAATAAGCATACGTTTTGAGAAGTGCTGAGGTAGGGTAGCAGTTTTTAGCTTGCAAATTCCACAATGTAAAAAAATTATTCTTATCAGAAATACAAAAGTATATTTTATATAAAGTATATAAAAGTACCTGAGTGTAGGAGTGTGAGGGCCAGGGCTCCCAGCAGGCAGGTCTTCACCAGGACACCAGTCATGTCTGCTGTAGAGGACACTGGAGGTGAACCACACAACCTCTTATATATCTTCCATCTGATAGCCCACAAAAGACATTTTCTGATGTTTCAGACAAGTGCAGCACAAGTGTTTGAAAGATAATATATCTTTGGCTTGTTCAGGTGGCATGCTTCCCACCCTGTGATAGGAACCAGTTAGCCGAACCTTCATTTTTTATATATACCATACAACACTCACTTCCTAGACGCCTTGCCGCACGGTTGAGCTGCTCCTCTCGGGCTGTGGTTGTCCTCTCCTTCTTGACGTCAAATACTAACGCAAACCATCTTATCCAGACGCATGCGTCACAAGCAATGTGAAAAAATACGTATCTTATACCTCATTCAGATGGCATCTTTCCCACCCGGTGTTATCATAATATATATATATATATATATATATATATATATATATATATATATATATATATATATATATATATATATATATATATATCTTTCAACACACCGGCCGTATCCCACCGAGGCGGGGTGGCCCAAAAGGAAAAACGAAAGTTTCTCCATTTACATTTAATAATATATACAGGAGAAGGGGTTACTAGCCCCTTGCTCCCGGCATTTTAGTTGCCTCTTACAACACGCATGGCTTACGGAGGAAGAATTCTGTTCCACTTCCCCATGGAGATAAGAGGATATAAACAAGAACAAGAACTGGAAACAAAATAGAAGAAAACCCAGAGGGGTGTGTATATATATGCTTGTACATGTATGTGTAGTGTGACCTAAGTGTAAGTAGAAGTATCAAGACGTACCTGAAATCTTGCATGTTTATGAGACAGACAAAAGACACAAGCAATCCTACCATAATGTAAAACAATTACAGGCTTTCGTTTTATATCGAGAGAGAACGAGAGAGAGAGAGAGAGAGAGAGAGAGAGAGAGAGAGAGAGAGAGAGAGAGAGAGAGAGAGGAGAGAGAGAGAGAGAGAGAGAGAGAGAGAGAGAGAGAGAGAGAGAGAGAGAGATAGAAAAGTATTAAGATATTTTTGTTCAAGTAATATTTTTAACTTTGGTAATTTTTCACATTGGTTATAATGAGCTTTATAGTGATTAATGGTATTTCCATAGATAAAATATTTTACACTGGTCATTACTGTGATATGTGTTAACGTCATCGATTGGCAATGCACTCGTCTCACACACTGAGTGTCCCGGGTTCAATCCCAGGCAAGGGTGAAAACATTGGGGACGTGTAGCAGACGTGGGCATAGTCACTGGTAGGCGGGATTCCCCAGTGACTATGGTCCTACCAGTGACTATGCCCGTGTCTGCTACACGTCCCTATCCACTGACGCCTATATAAACGCCGGCCTCCTTTCCTTTGCTTCAGAATCTCTACCACCACGGTGCTACCACCTCCAAGGCTGAGGGACTGATTACCTCATCTTTTGTATATAGTTCTATTGTCTTCTTATTATGTCCTAGAATCTGTATTGATAAAGCCACTGGATGACGAAACGTCTACAATAAAGATATCCAGATGTTGTACATGTGTCTTAACTTTCATCTTGTCGGTATTTTACACCTTTCTTGCACGAGATGTCAGAATGCTTGTCTTAGGTTCACTAGTCACCCATATGCTGCAGCAGTTATTTGGTTGATGTGTACCTCAGATGTGCTTGGTACTGTACTAACCCCAAGATCTTTTTCCTTGAGTGAGGTTTGTAGTCTTTGGCCCACTAGACTGTACTCTGCAGCCTTCCCTGCTCTTCATGACTTTGCACTTGGTGGGGTTGAACTCCAGGAGCCAGTTTCTGGACCAGCCCTGCAGCCTGTCCAGATCCCTTTGAAGTTCTCATATCAGGGAAAACACGCTCAGTTCCACTGGGTACCTGGTGTTTGAGGATTGTTGGTCCAGTGGACAGAGGGACACATACATTGTCCTGTTCTCATAGGCTGGGCATGGTGATGCAGGATCGAATCCTGGCTAGCCATTTCCCACTGAGGCATCATGACCTAAAAAAGGAGAAGCACACTCACCATCACTCGCTCCATCACTGTACTCATGTATTTGTGGTTGCAGGGGTCGAATCACAGCTCCTGGCCCTGTGATAATATATCTAAAATACCCCAGTGCTGCCACCACTGTAATAATATATCTTCTCATAGAATGGTAACGTGGATAGGTAGCAGGATAGCTTGGAGGTTACACAAACACCATTGACTAGAGTATGTTTATTCTTCGAATGGGTTCACAGGCAGTCATGAGGGAGGGTAACCAGGGAGCCAAGTCCTAAAGATAGGTGTTGCTTCAAGGTCAGGTGGTCGCAGAAGATGCCAGGCAGTGTGGGTCTAACTTGGTACCTGCCATCTGGTGGGAACTTTAGAAACTAGGCCTTAGGCCAGCAATTCTCTCTAGTGGGAGGTATGTGAAACAGGTGGGTAGACATACTGTCTACAGGCCCTCCTCTTCCCTGGTGGCTACTAGATCTACTCTCTCCCTGCTCCATGAGCTTTATCGTATCTCTTACCAGAGGAGTGCCAAAATTGCAACATATCTATGCCCCTCCTTCAGAGTGCAGGCACTGTATTCCCACCTCCAGGACTCTAAGTCCAGCTAACCCTTCAGGGAAATGGCATGTCAAGTCATAACCAGATACCTCCACTTGCTCCTATCTAGCATGCTCATGCACGCTTGCTGTAAGTCTAAGCCCCTTGTACACAAAACCTCCTTTACCCCCTCCCTCCAACCTTTCCTAAGACGGCCCCTACCCAGTCTAACTTCCACTACAGATTTATACGCCCTCCATATTCAGTATTAATTAACCCTTTTACTGTCCAGACCCCAAATTTAATACACTCCCAGTGTCCACTTTTTTTAATAAAATAATGGTCTTTTGAAATGAAAGAGAATCTTTTTCTGAAGGTAATGACACCAAAAGTATAAAATTTGATGGAAAACTTGGAGAAGTACTTAGGTGCAAAGTTAGCAGCCTGGATACAATTTACACATCGGAGATTTCAAAACTGTCCTATTTTAAGTCAATTCAATTGCTCTATTTAATCGAATTCTTAATTATTTCACTAGTGCCTTTCACTGTATTGACTGAGCATAAGAAACCACCCATTCAACTATTATAACTGCACTAAAAAGTGCAAATTTAAAAAAATACTTATTTAAAACTAAGGTGCAAAATAAAGAATGTAGATATATTCTTGGCACTAGAACATTTCCTCTGTTCAGGCCTCTCTTATATTACACTTGCCTTCCATTTCTGAATTCTTAATCATAGAGAAATGGAAAATATACTATTTCAGGGATAATAAAGAGTGATTGGTCATGGTTTATGGGGGCTGTAGGGGGCTGTAGGGGGCTTTTTCCCTTCCACAAGAAAATTGGCAAAAAACCTAATATTTCTGCTACTTTGAGCCCAATTTCCAGCTACTTTTGATCCTGAAGCCAACCAAAATCATCTCTATTTCAGTAGTATATCTTCTAGCAAATGATTCCAAGGAATAGCCAATAAAACCATGAAAGCCATCCTAGAAAACACCTCAAAGCTTCTATTTTAAACCAAACACAAATTCAGAGTTTTGCTTTTCCCATCATGCAATGCGTGGGGCAGGACTTTTTCATACTGTGCACACTCACCACACAGACCCATTCTCTCATATCTAGGCCAAAATTTACTGCTCACAGCTTATCCGAGTGAGGTGATCTTGTGACCTAGAACTACGCTACACACTCTAGCCTCAATGATATAGTTCTATGTGATGGCCACTGCAAAAGTTAAAAAAAAAATGCAATAAGTTAAAGAAAAATCTTGTCTTTTAATAGTTTAAATTTATTTTATGAATGTAATAGTATGTAAAATTAAATTCCAAACATATGTTCAGCATTTCTCTTCTGAAAACTTTGCCAGGACATACAAGCAATTTTTATACACATGATTTTTGATACTGTAACCAAACTGAACCCTAATGACATTATTTATTAGATTAATGGAGTAACTCTCCCAAAATATAATACACTTTTTTCAGTTCAAGAGCATGAATATAAGCTTCTCTCTTTTATGTGTGGGTTATTTGTGTATCGTTCCAGTCACGGTATTGTGCCTTTTTTTGTTATTTATGAATATAATCTACAGTCATATTAATTTTATTACAAAAATGAAAGTACTTCAATGATGCAGTGATCAAATTTTCCTATTTACAAAAATATGTGTGATTGTTATGCTTTTATTACAAACTGGTGAGTCTTCAACTTGTGAATGCGTGAGTTATGAACATTCACTCTTTTTTTCTATTTTTTCTGGCCATCTCCCACCAAGGCAGGATGACCTGAAAAAACAAGGAAACACTTTCGCCATCATTCAATCAATGTCTTGTCATAAGTGTGCTGACATCACAGCTCAGATGACCCTCCAACCTGCAACATTCTCACCCTCTTCTTTAGAGTGCATGCACTTCAAAATGTTCATTAGAGATCATATGTAAAAAAATTACTATTTTAAGAGTGATGGTCCTCAGTAACAAATTAATGTTATCCACATTTTCTTTTGTACTATTCTTTCTAATAGGAAGATAGGTTGAAAGTTACAAACAACTCAACTGTAAATTGACAGATTTGGAACACAACTCCTTTATTAGTTGAAGACCCACTGTAATTTTATTTATTCCATCATATAACACAAACTAAGCCTTTTGTGTCTGATAATAGAGGTACATTTGGAGGATGAATATCGTTTCATCTAGGCCTGTTTCTGAGTCGAAGAGTTTGTCCTGCTTTACAACAACCTGCTCCACCAGAGCGCGCTCACTCGGCGTCATCATCTCTTCAACCTGCAAATGTACAATACAATGATCTAAGAACATTTTAAGCACGTGAATAAATGTGAATATAAGAAGGAATACTTACCAGAAGAAATAACACAATTTTTTCTACATAAAATGATTAATTTATGTATATTTATAATAGTTCCTTGTATTCACAGTAATATTTCCCTACTCAGATGGTCATAGGTCTCGGGTTTCCTTCCCAGAAGCAATTTTCATTACCTTGCATGTAATGGGGTGTATATAGTATACGTAGGAGCCATTTTTTTTTTTTAACAACAGCCGTCTCCCACAGAGGCAGGGTGACCCGAAAAGTACAAATGTAAATTTTCTTCTTTTTTACATTTAGTAGTTTATAGAGGAGAAGGGGTTACTAACCCCTTGCCCAGCATTTTAGTTGGCTCTTATAACATGCATGGCTGACAAAGGATAGATTCTTATTCCACTTCCCCATGGAGAAGTAACCATTTATATCATCATTAACTTGAAATCATCCATGAACACAAATATCAAAGAATCTACCCTACCAGCAGGTTATTACCACAGACTAGTGACAGCATGGAGTTTTACACTGGTCACTGGGATACTCCACTAGTTACACTTGTCCAGCTTAACTCTTTATCCCTCATTGCTTCTTGTCATGCAAGGGTTCTGTAATCCATGCTGATACCCTTGCATGTTAACCCAGCCTGCACCTCCAGCACAACCATCTGTGTTTTAATGTACCACAGGCTTTCTTGCAGTCTAGCAAAATACAGTCATCCTATCCTTCTCTTTCCTGACTGAATTCTATCAGTCTGTTACAGGACTGTACAGTATCAACATTATGAGATAAGATTTATTCATTGTCACAAGTATCATGAAAAGTAAGATATCCCAGAGTTCCAGTATGCCAATTAGGATTTATTTTTTTTTAAACATACTGGCCGTCTCTCACCAAGGTGGAGTGACCCAAAAAAGAAACACCTTCACCATCATTCACTCTATCACTGTCTTGCCAGGGGAGCAAAAAACTACAGTTCAGAGGCCTCTCCAAATTGCAAATATCCTCACCCCTTCCAGGACTTGAGTTCTGGAGGTCTGAAAAATATTCTGTGATTTGTGTCTTAATTTTTTGAATAAATGTAAGCTTAAGTTTCAAGGAAATACAGAGAGTATTCTGAAGATATCCTCCCCAAGAAAATGGGGAATAAAATGGTAAATAACACCTTAGCCCTTAAACTGTCCAAAAGTAGATTTATGTTCGCTCGCGTAGCGCTCCGAATGTAGATGTATGTTTTTTTACATGCTTTCTTACGGAGCAAATCAAGGTCGGAGCGCTACGCGCACAAACATAGATCTATGTTTGGACAGTTTAAGGGTTAAGCTTGTTTTTTCCCTACAAGGGTAAAATGCCTGTCCAGATATCTTATATTTTAGAATCTGCTCTTTCTAATGAAGGTTTTAAGAAAATTGGTTATGCTGCTTTTTTGCTATTGGTCTTCAAAAATGGCCTAATATTCACTGTGAGGTCTGTGAGGGGGTTTTTAGGTACCATTAGCTCCAAAAGTTGTATAAACATGTCTACTTACACAACTTTTACTCTTCTAGATCTGCCACAGCAATAATCTGAACACTGCTGATTGTGTGTGCAGAGGGTTGGTGAAATTTTCACCTGCCTCCACTCTGAGGCCACAGCATTACTACTATTGCATATCATGAACTAAAACTTTCCCAAAGTTAGTATGACATATATATCAACCTTCACATAAAATTTTATCAAAACTGGAGATGGTCAGGTGAGGACCCCAGGTCCACTTGACATGGAATGACCCCTATGCCTGTAATTTTCTCCATTGTTTGAATTTGGTACTTGGTCTTTTCTGTCACACAACGCCTCATGTACAGTACGACCCCCACATCCATGGGTTTTGTATCTGCAGTTTGTCATGGCCTGAAAATAACCCTTAATTTTGCTTAATAATTGCCTCAAAGTGCAAAAGTAGTGATGGAAGTTCTTCAAAACCTAATAAAAATTGTGAAGTGCTTCCCATCAGTGAATAAGTGATAATTCTCCATTTATTGTGTCTAATTTATCAATTAAACTTGTTAATAGGTATGTATAGGACTTATATATAGGGTTCACTACTATCCACAGCAGGTCCTTGGAACGTATCCCCGCGGATACGGGGGTCCTACTGAATCTTTAAAAATCTACATTTCTCGTGGGAATTTAATGTCCACACCAGCAGTATGGAGGGATATGTTGTGTATCTTTATACGTATATGCTTCTAAACTGTTGTATTCTGAGCACCTCTGCAAAAGCAGTGATAATGTGTGAGTGTGGTGAAAGTGTTGAATGATGATGAAAGTATTTTCTTTTTGGGGATTTTCTTTCTTTTTTTGGGTCACCCTGCCTCGGTGGGAGACGACCGACTTGTTAAAAAAAACAAAAAAAACAACAAGTATTTAAAAACAAAACATTCTCACCTCCTGAATCTGTTCCTCAGTACCTCCCGACTGCTTGAGATTCTCCACAATCGAGTCCACTCTGGTGCGTTTATCCAACAAGCGACGGTTATCGCTAACAATTGTCTCTCTCTGCACCATTAGGTTATACATGCCTTTATAACACCACTCAAGAACCATGCGCACAACCTGCAAGAAAATTAAGCAAAACAATTTCTGGTTCATGATTTTTTTTCAACGTAGCAGCTGTCTCCCACCCAGGTAGGGTGGCCTAAAAAGAAAAACTTTTGCTTCTTCTTTTTCAAGTCACCCTGCCTCAGCATGTCAAAAAAAAAATACATGGGATAAATATTCTACAGTTAGTGTGTACAGTGGACCCCCAGTTAACGATATTTTTTCATTCCAGAAGTATGTTCAGGTGCCAGTACTGACCGAATTTGTTCCCATAAGGAATATTGTGAAGTAGATTAGTCCATTTCAGACCCCCAAACATACACGTACAAATGCACTTACATAAATACACTTACATAATTGGTCACATTGGGAGGTGATCGTTAAGCGGGGGTCCACTGTATTATGATATCTACGAGGAAGCACTAAAATCATGAAAGCGTGGCGAATGAGAGACAACAGGGTTCAGTCTAAGGAAGTGCAGAACAGGTCCATTTCCTAGAATTAAGAACCCCTTACTGGCATTAAGATGCCTCCTCGAGGGGAATTAATTATAATTTCCTCATGACATACAACTATACAAACAGGAACTCCTCAAGGAAAGTTCCTTGATGCTGATGAGGGACTCTTGATCCAAGTAATAAGAACCATCAACCATAAATTCACCCCACTGGCAAACAAATACAGTAAACCCTAGATATGACAAATCTTAGTATAAAAGACTTAAAATTATAGGCAAAAATTCACTGGTTAAGATGTACTATAAACTTCCTTATTTCCAATATTTATTGCAGTACATGTATATCAATAAACTGTGTACAGTACTATATGAGGTGCATTAGTGTTTAAGCAGTTTTTTGCTACTTTATAAACATTATTGATTTAAGACAGTATTCTCCCCTATTAGTCCATTATACTGACTTGGTCTATTTTGATGTTCAAGATAATTACTGAAGACTATTAAGTGAATAAATTTCTTCAGTATACCATTTATTAAGTTTATTGCTTAGATTTACTTGTCAAGTCTATCTGTCAACCGGAGAAATCTATTTAAAAGTTGTTTACTTACTGAACTCATATCAACATGAAAGAGATAAATAATCTTGTTTGCAGGTGATGGTGTTAAGGTTTTCCGCAGCTCATGTATGCGCAGGAAGTTGTCGTGAAGCAGACGGTATGAGAGCAGATTCGCATCCTTTTTCCCAATCATGCTGACTTCTCCAATCATGTCTTGTTCCATCATTTGATTTTTGTGTATTAACCTGCAAAACACATGTTGTCATCATCCTTAATTTTCTCAATGCCAGAATCCAAGTGGAGTTACATGCTGAATTTACATAATGAACAGAAAATGGATGGGACTTAATCTGAGGCCCTGGCATGTAGCAAGTCCTGGCATGTAGCAAGCCAGGACTCTTTATTCACTAGCATACATTCATAACAAATTAACTTTATTAAACTAAAAGAGTACGACAGCCTACTGTAGCCATTTGCTAAGAGTGTTGCATCATGAAACACTGCTTATATTAACAGGGAAGTGTTGCTGTGCTAGCGTGGAAAGTTTTTGTTTTTTGCATATAGTCTTTATATACAAATGTTTATTTTCATTTACCCTTTCTCGATGATCAAACATTTGGTTCTGTGTCTACAATGGCCACACATTTAGCTTTTTTTTTTTCATTTATTTATGAGAGTGCTTGGCCCCCAAGCTAGGTTTTGTTTTAGTATTTTCAATAAGTCAACTTTTTACCCCCAGACAACTGTTTATCCCAAGGTCACACAACTTTGTAACACAAGTCATGATAATGTAAAAAAGTCTCAGAAGGAAAAATTGTCAAGATTAAAGCCTGTTCTATAACATGTTTGTCTTCAGCTCTCATGCTGTTACTTGTGCAAGACAGGTATACAATACTGACAAGATGAAAGTTAAGACACTTGTGCAACATCTGGTTATCTTTATTGTAGACGTTTTGCCATCCAGTGGCTTTATCAATACAGATTATTTGGACATAATAAGAAAATTGAAGAACTATATACAAAAGATGAGGTAATTAGTCCCTCAGCCTTGGAGGTGGAGTTTAGAGCACCGTGGTTGTAGAGATTCTGAAGCAGAGGCAAGGAGACTGGTGCTTATATAAGCGTCAGTGAGTAGGGACGTGTAGCAGACGAGGGCATAGTCACTGGTAGGCGGGATTCCCCAGTGGAAGTAGGTCCTTCCCAAAATGATGGGTTAGTTGTAGTAGCTGTGAAGAAGGTCTTGTAGATGTCCTCTGAACCAAGATAAAGCCACTGGATGGCGAAACGTCTACAATAAAGATTACCAGATGTTGCACAAGTGCCTTAACTTTCATGCTGTTATTTGTATACAGAGAGCCTTTTTCTTCTTTCCCTGGCCTCTCCCATTCAATCACATTAATTCCCTACCCTCCCCATAGCTATATGTCTCCCTCTTCCAACTGTTCTTTCACAGCCTCCTGACAATCTCTCTCTCTTCCCTTACCTTCCTCCTCCCTACCTCAGTCCATTCCTTTACCCATTCATTCCTTATCCTTCCTGATGCTTAGGGATGATGCACTTTTTCTATCGCATTTACAAAAAATAGCACTATACTCTGTTAATGAATGCATGGCAGCTGCTGCTGACAGACGAGAGAACAAGTGCACATGAACATGCCTTTTGTTGTTCTTTAAAACACTGGACATTTACCACCAAAGAAGGATGGCTTGAAGAAAACACATTCACCAGTGTTCATTCAACAGATGTCCTGCCAGCAGTGTGCAGATAAAACAAACAACATTCCAACCCAGAGTGCAGGAACTGTACTTCTCACTTCCAGAACTGTAACATCCCCACCCATCCTTCAGAGTGCAGACAAAGTACTTCCCACCTCCAGAACTGTAACATCCCCACCCATCCGTCAGAGTGAAGGCACTGTACATCCCACCTCCAGAACTGTAACATCCCCACCCATCCTTCAGAGTGAAGGCACTGCACATCCCACCTCCAGAACTAACATCCCCACCCATCCTTCAGAGTGAAGGCACTGTCCATCCCACCTCCAGAACTGTAACATCCCCACCCATCCCCTCTGGTGAAGGCACTGTACATCCCACCTCAAGAACTGTAACATCCCCACCCATCCTTCAGAGGGAAGGCACTGTACATCCCACCTACAGAACTGTAACATCCCACCCATCCTTCAGAGTGAAGGCACTGTACTTCCCACCTCCAGAACTTAAGCACAAACATGCCTTCCTTGCAATACAAACCTGAAAATGCGAGCAGCTTTGGAGCCAAATCTCTCTTGCACAATGTTATAAATCAGTATGTAGGTGAGAGACTGGAATGCATTGGACATATTAAGTCTGTACTGTCCACCACCAGCATCACCAACTCTTTGCACACAGTCTCCACTCTGCTCCTCTGAAAAAAAAAATACTCATGATATCCTACAGATGGAATTATGTTCCTGAAATCTGTCTAATTATATAATTTTTTAAAATGGACTTAGGAAAATATGGGAAAATTAGACTATGTTACTCAAAGTTTTAGAAATGCCAACTAATATTTTTTAAAGCTTAGTAATTCATTAAGACATAAGGATATTAAAGTTTTCTACTTCTTGGTACTTTCAAATACTACTTGTACGAATGCCAACTGAAGACTATGGAAATGGGATTTTCAATGCCATACTAAACTTTTTATATAAAACTCAGCAATGAACACAAATTTTGTGCTGATAATGCAGAGTTTAATGAGTTCAGTGACTGCATACACAATGATAACCTTTTATCAAGGAATTGATATTTATGTGTACCTCTACCTAGATAAACTTACACACTGTGCTGGCACGCAGGTACACATTAAAATCATTAAGTCTTATTAGTCTTGAAGATGCCATATTAATAATAATAGTAATAGTAAGGTGCCATATTAATAATAATAGTAATAGTAAGGTGCCATAATAATAATTATATGATAATAAGATGCCATAATAATAATAATGATAATAATACAGACATTTTGATTAATCCATCTAATTTTTTTTCAGAATTATATAATAAATATGCTATGTAACATATAAACGTGATAAATACACACATAGTAGAATAAATTAACATAAATATGAAATGTTTTTCCAGTCGTCTTGTTGGAGTGTCGGAAAGAATAACATTTTCTCTAGTTCAACACCAAAGAAAATGTATACAAAATAGTATTACTGGGGGTAACTGTAGAAAATTATTCCTTTCATATGCCATCACTCAGAGTGTTATTCCTTCTATAAATGGTGTGTTACATGAGAATGGTAGTGTTGCTCTTTATTTATTCTATTTTGCCAATGTGGAGACAACTTGTACACAATGTAAGGTGTTTTTATTATGATATAAACTTCACAGACATGGAAATGAGCATGTATCAACCATACCCATATGCGTTTGTCTGTTTGTTTACATACTCTGTGGCTCTGTCTCCTCTCATTTACTCGTTCCCTCTTGTTTACTCATTTTTACATTGTTTACTCGCCTCTCACCCTACATTAAGACTATAAATGTTTTAAGGTAAGTAATGAGTGTACAGTGTACGCATTTTATCCCTCTAGGGCATTTTAAATGTCGTAGTACATTACGTGTGGGTAGGTTGGCCAGGAGAGCTACCATACCTCCCACACCTGACTTTTTACAATAAATACTACTCACCTCTCACCCTACATTAAGACGACAAATATTTTGAGGTAATTAATGAGTGTACTGTGTGTGTATTTTTACTTTTTATTGTTTTTTAATGCCTAGTTCTTTTGCTAACTTAATATATGTTAATGTAAACTTGCTATCTGGCATTTAAATGCATTTATAAGTGAAAGAAATGGAGTTCAGCTTTCCAGGAATGTCTGCTTTCCGGCAGTAGCCTGGAACCTAACCTGCCATATAAGTGGGACCCTACTGTATTTGAACCTGTGGTCTATCATGTGATAATCATACTCTACCAATGGATTGTGAAGGTTACAACATGACTACCAAATCAAACCCTATGTGTTGCATCAATATCTGTTTTATTATAGCTAATTTCAAAATTGTGTAATACAGATTTTCTAAAGCCCAATGCTAAGGTATAATTATTTTTTCTTGAAAAAATAAGCCTCGTCATCAACAATGATTAATACCAAACTAAGCCATAATACATTTGCTAAAAGAAAGTCATGTTAATCAGCTTGTTCATTAGATCCATACCATTCTTTACATTATAATAAATAAGTACCTACAACTGAACTCATCTAGGTAGTAGGTTACTAGACAGCAACCACCCAGGGAGGTACTACCGTCCTGCCAAGTGAGTGTAAAACGAAAGGCTGTAATTGTAATGTTTTACATGATGGTAGGATTGCTGGTGTACATTTTTCTGTCTCATAAACATGCAAGATTTCAGGTACGTCTTGCTACTTCTACTTACACTTAGGTCACACTACACATACATGTACAAGCATATATATATACACACCCCTCTGGGTTTTCTGCTATTTTCTTTCAAGTTCTTGTTCTTGTTTATTTCCTCTTATTTCCATGGGGGAGTGGAATAGAATTCTTCCTCCGTAAGCTATGTGTGTTGTAAGAGGCGACTAAAATGCCGGGGACAAGGGGCTAGTAACCCCTTCCCTTGTATAAATTACTAAATTTAAAAAGATAAATTTTCGTTTTTCTTTTTGGGCCACCCTACCTCAGTGGGATACAGCTGGTTTGTTGAAAGAAGAAGAAGAACTGAACACATTATATTTATGAACTTCTATGATAAACCATGGAATGGGTGGGGTTTGAACCCATGGCAAACGACTCCTAAAACTTGCCATCAGTTCAAACCTCACTCGTTCTGTGGCTTTTAACTGTATTATTATGATTTTGTGTTCTTTCATAAATCATACTTTGCATCAGTCATAAGTCATCACTACACGTAAAGCCATTCAAACCAGTGAATGAACAAGGGGCTCCTGATGGGCCAATATCTATCCTGAAAAACTCATCGTATTTTCTGGCATATAAGACACATAACAGAAGTACAGTGGTCCCTCGATAATCGTCGGGCTCGATAGTCATCCTTTTCGGAAAGTGTCGCGTTATTTTCATCCAAACATTGGCTCGTAAATTGTCAGTTGACTCGCTAATCGTCGTTCGTCCTGGACACGTACTCACGGCTCTGAGCCGCCTCGGCATCCCTTCCATGGCAAAGAAAAAGGAAATCAAGGAAGCTGTTGTTGCTTGGAGAAAATTGTGGCCAGATTGTGTCCACAAGAGGGATTTTGAAGGGTTTGTGGCTGACCCTGATGAGCCTATGTCAGTTGTGAAATCTATTGTGGCATTGGGGAGTTCCATGGGGTTGGATGTGAGTTTGGAGGATGTGGAAAGAGTTGGTGGAGGACCACAACAAAGAGCTAACCACTGAGGAACTGCAAGAGCTTCAGCAGAAACAGCAACAGATCGCAGCTCAGAATATTGCTGCAGAGGAGGAGGAAGAGAGATGGAAGAAGGTGCCTTCTTCAGAAATTAAGGAGATTTTTGAAATGTGGGGTAGGATGGAAAGATTTATGGAGAAACATCACCCTGAGAAGGATGTTGCAAGCCATATTGGCAACTTGTACAGTGACAGAATCTTGGCCCATTTTAGGGAAGTTTTAAAGAGATGCCAGAAACAGAGCTCTCTGGACACTTTTTTTGCAAGACAGGACTCCAGTGACTCTCAAGCTGGTCCAAGTGGCATTAAGAAACAGAGAAGAGAAGTATGTATGTAACCCCAGAAAAGGACTTGGTACCTGAGGTGTTGATGGAAGGGGATTTCCCTTCCAAACAGTAACTAATCCAATCTCTCTCCTCCTCCAGTCTTCCATACACTAAGAAGAATCACCAATAAAGGTAAGTGTTATACTGTTAATGTTTCATTCATCATGTCCCACTGTATTGTTTATGTACTACAACTATATTTCATGTAAAAAAATTTTTTGTTTTAATACTTTTGGGAAGCAGGAACGTATTAATTGTATTTACATTATTTCTTATGGGGAAAATTGATTCAGAAATTGTCTATTTCGATAATCGTCGCACTTCCAGGAACGGATTAATGACAATAAACGAGGGACCACTGTATCATAACGGTAAATCAGTAATCATATTCAAGGGTTAATTACACCTTATTTTACGCTAAAGCGTAACCCTGACCTTGAGCCTATTAGACTCGGTGATTTTCCAAGACTTTTTGTGAGAAAAAAGTGTGCCTTATATATTGGAAAATACGGTAATATCTTGTTTTTTATGCCCATGCATGTGTTAAAATAATATTTACAATTTCAGAGCATAAAAAAATAAAAAGCTACAATAATGTAGCTGAAACAGTTCACCAAAAACCCCAAAATGGAAAAGACCTCTATTTAGTGGATTTCAGAAATGAGGAAGAAAATTTGCTGGCTCATTTGATTCATAAACTTATGCAGTTCCTCTCCTAATTATGGGTTTTTGGTGAAATTCAGATCATAACAATAAAACTTTTTTTTTCAACACATCAGCCATCTCCCACCAAGGCAGGGTGACCTAAAATGAAAACCAAAGGTTTTTCTTATTACATGTAGTAATTTATACAGGAGAGGAAGCAACTAGCCCCTTGCTAAAACAAAACTATATCTCACCTAATATCTTGAGATACTGATCTAGATACTTCAGGTCTTTCAGCTGATCCCTGATATCTGCTGCTGTGACAACATTCATGACGGGAGCCCAGGGGTCTGATACCTTGTATGAACACTTCAGCATGGCACCAAAACATTCTCCTGCTAGGGGATCAATTCGTCGGACAATGCTGTTGCAAATTTCACTGTCTCTGCAAAAGTTATAAACTATTATGATATAATTTGGCATACTTCATACATATATAGCCATTCAGCTAGCTAAACATCCAGATTGTTCAGCCTAGTTGAATGGCTATACTCCTGCCTCTGGCCACAGGCATCTGGTGATCAATTCTCAAGTGAATATTCTAGAAAAAATGATAAAAATGACAGAATGTTCATATTACACCAGAGGAAAAAAGTCTTCAAATGACAGTACATCAATGCACACTGATGATAATGGAGGTCCAAAAAAAAAAATTGCAATAGTGTTATTCTATATGACTCAATATGAAAATACAGCAGAGACAATGATTAATTTGTGAAAAAATACTTAAGTTTAATTATTTGGCAAAAAGTTAGTGTATAACAGTGAAAACAAACAAGCTGAAGAATGAGGCACTTCTACAACATTTTGGAAGCTTTACTGAGGAAACATTTTGCCAGCCAGTGGCTTCTTCAGTCCAACACAAGAAAAACAATAAAAGATGAGAAGGAGAATAAGGTAATCAGTCCCTCAGCCTGGAGCAGATGAGTTCAGTCCAAGATTCCCCAATGTTGCACAAGTGTCTGATTCTTCAAAACAAATTTTACATGGTATGTTGAGCTAATGGTGAATACAGCAGTAAACTCTTAATTTAATGGACCACTATTTAATAGATTTTGGAAGAATGAAACAAAATTTGCTGGTTCAACTGATTCAGAAAGAATGGAATTCATCAGTTACAAAAAGTCTCTATTATTGCTGCAATGACAGCAAAACAATGTCATCTCTGACTATTACCAACCACTGCTCCTCCTCCCCATTAGTCCACTAAACTGAAGATTTACTGTATGCAGTATTTTTAATAAGTCAGCTCTCTTATAAAGTTACTCTATTTACACTACACATACATTCTCTCACATAGGAGAATGAAACTCAAGTCAATATTTTGGTCTGACTTGGACTATTTAGTTACAATCACGGTATTGTGCCTTTTTATTCTCCTCTATTTAATGCAATTTTTCATAAATGCGACTGAAAAATTACATCAAAATTTAATAGTACATATTATGAAAACCTCTCCATGCACTACTAAATTTTTGTTGCCCTTTTTCAATTGCATTCATGAAACACTGTATTATACAGAAAGGTTTTATAAGACAGCCGACTGTAACTCACAAAGTTTGCTCTGCCTGAGTTTTTGCAAACAAATTTTATTTCTTTGCAAAGGTTACAACGTGTGATTACATTTAACCCTTTCACTGTCGAGATCCCTGATTCTAAACACTTGTTCTGGGTCGAAAAATATTCAATAAAAAAAATTATTTTTTCTTATGAAATGATAGAGAATCTTTTCCCGATGGTAATGACACCTAAAAAAAAAAAAAAAGAAATTTGATGGAAAACTTACGGAATTACGCTCTCACGAATTTAGCAGTCTCGGCGACATTCACGCATCGCTGATTCTGTCCACTTTGAGCCCCATTTTTAGCCAATTCCATTGTTCCAGTCGACCAAACTCATAGCTATTTCGCTAGAACTCCATTTTTTTCTATCAACTGAGTACAATAAACTGCCCATTTACTGATTTCAACTACCCAATAAAGTGATCAAAAATTGGTAATTTGGCCAATTTCATACACAATTTAAATAAGGCCAATTTCAAAATAGGGGCCAGAATAAACAATGCAGACATTCCTAGCACTAATATAACATTTTCTCTGTTCATCAGTTACGTCTCCAGGCCCCTCTCATATTACGCTTGCCTTCCATTTTGAATTTTTATTCACACAAAAAATGGAAAATTTACTGTTATGCAGACTTTGCATTACTGTAAAAATGGTATAAATAATATCAGCATATTTGTGAAAGCATATTAGACCCACCATTTGATGTGTATTAGACGTGTGGCATGATTTGTTTACTCTTGAACATGGGCAAAAATTGAACATTTCTGCTACTTTGAGCTCAATTTCAAGGTACTTTTAGTCCGAAAACCATTCAAAAATCATCTTTATTTCTGTAATGTATCTTCCATTCTATCAAATGAGACAAAGAAAACGAGAATACATTCATAAATACGAAAATGCACCGCAAAGTCGGTGTTTTAAACCAAACACACAGTCTTTTTTTTTTTCTCATGCACTACATGCTGCAGGATTTTTTTTATACTGCACACACTGAGCACAGACTCATTCTCTCACATGTAGGCCTACCAGCTCTCTCCCGCCAGATCTGAAGGCACTAGAATTTTGGTGTAGTATTACAGGACCGACACTGGCTCTCAAGCCATGATACTATGGGAACGACAATGAAAGGGTTAATAGTGTTAAGTACAAAGAAAGATACTAACATGCCAGGGCATTCTTTGAAGTGAAGAATATGAAAATGTAACCCAAATTATCCAAGAAATTAAAAAATATTATGCATGGATATACTTTTTACCAACCTGAATTCTATGTGGAATCTATCATAATTGAGCCTCCAGAGCACATTAGCATCTGGGTGGATGAACGTTGGGGCGGTAGTTTCTGTACGCCGGTGTTGTATCTCCTGCTGCAGGGCCTTCAGATCAAGTAACTCTGGAGGTAAACTGTTAACCAAGGATGAAAAGACTAATATGGTGCAGTATTTCAGTTCACTGTTCACATACTAAACAAGCTATTGTATAAATATAGGAAATTCTCAACTGTATAACATTCATAATACACGAAGTCTTCAATGTACAAACATAGGGACCTTCTCTATTGTGTATTATAACAATATAATAATATACATAATACAGATGATTCTCAACATGCTCATAAGTTGAGACTTACTGTAAACAGAACTGTGGCCCCAGCAGTAAAGCGCTGACCTGTTAATCTCGGGACCATAGTTCAAACCTCCCGTCGACTTTTCTGTTTACTCACTGACAGACTTTCATTATGACTTAAATTGAGTTCAATCACTGACTTACCAGAAACATAATGACCTCATAATTTGGATGAACCACTAAAGTGCAACTTCTCCACCTTACAATAGTACCCCTGTATCCATAGGGTTTACACCTCAAGACCTACTGTGGATACCCGAAACAGTGGATAGCAAACTCTATATAAATGTAATTTTTTGTTTACCTACTTATATACCTATGATAAAGTTTGTTAAATTATGCACAGTAAGTGGAGAATTAGCACTTTTTCACTGTTGGGAAGCACTTCACAGCTTCTCTTAATAATGACCTCAAAGCACTACTTTTGTGCTTTGGGGCCATTATTAAGCAAAATTAAGGGATATTTTTGGGCCATGGTAAACTGTGGATAACTGAAACTGCAGAAACTGAATCCACAGATATGGGGGCTCTACTGTATATCCATTTTAATTAGGGGAAAAGTGCTAGACCCACAGGAGTCAAATAGCACCAAGGGAATGGAAAGCATTCATATTTGATCCAAGGAAGGGAAGGATGTCCAATTCCTTAAATCAAGACCCTCAAGAGCATCAGGGCACCTCCCTTGAGTGGACTTACCTATACAGATCCTCCTCTTTGATAGTGAGAACAGGTACTGGTTTAGTAGAGTCTTGAGGTGAACTGCACCGCTGAATAAACTCATTCTCAATGAGTTTTAAGAGATGGTTCCTAATTGTAATATGACGTTGCTCATAGTTGCTCCCACTGCTAGCAGAAGTGTCTGAAATATTTTAAGAAAAAAGAAAACTGTCCTAAGTTGGGCTCAGAAAAATCACTGTGAAAATACATGTGCTAAATACTGTTCGGAATCTGCAAAAGAATTTTAAACAGTTATTTATTCATGATAATTTACTGTATTTTCTGGCACATAAAGTGCAAAATTTTCCCACAAAAGTCTTGGAAAAGCAGCCTGCATCTTATATGCTCAAGATCAGAGTCAAGAGTAGACCTTGTATACCTGGAGTATACCTGGAGAGGGTTTCGGGGGTCAATGCCTCCATGGCCCAGTCTGTGACCAGGTCTCGTGGTGGATCAGGGCCTGATCAACTAGGCTGTTAGTGTTGGCCACACGCAACCCAACGTACGAACCACAGCCTGGCTGGTCAGATACTGACTCCAGGTATCTGTCCTGCACCTTCTTGAAGATAGCCAGGGGTCTATTGGTAATCCCCCTTATGTATGTTGGGAAGCAGTTGAATAGTCTTGGGCCCCTGACACTTATTGCATTGTCTCTTATAGTGCTAGTGGCACCCCTGCTTTTCATTGGGGAAATGTTGCATCATCTGCTGAGTCTTTTGCTTTCATAGGGAGTGATTTTCGTTTGCAAGTTTGGTACTAATCCCTCTAGGATTTTCCAAGTGTATATAATCATGTATCTCTCCTGCCTGCATTCAAGGGAGTACAGGTTGAGGAACTTCAAGCGTTCCCAGTAATTTATGTGTTTTATCGCAGTTATGTGTGCCGTGAAGGTTCTCTGTACATTTTCTAGGTCAGCAATTTCACCCAGTGGCGTTGTAAGGAGGGGGCGGGAGGGCCGCCCTGGGTGACACTATCTAGAGGGTGACACTATAGAGCCTCTACAGAAGATGACACTAATGCCCAAAACAGTGCTGCACCAACATAAGAAAAGATCCTATTACTATATGATTACAGAGTACAAATAGGCCTATATAGGGAAAATCATTGATTTTGATGATGTGATAGATAATTTTGCAGGATTGAAGGCAAGGAAATGTAAGATCAGATTCACTAAGATGTTACCTGTACTCAAAATCAAATCAGAACTAGTGTTTCTCTGACATTGCAATGTTTTTCTCTATTTTTCAAGTTTTTTGTTTTGGCATTGTTGAAGATGAATAAATGTAGGATCTGTTGGCTGTACTCAAAGTGGAATTTGAGTTTATGTTTCCTCAATATTACTACGATTATTTATTTTATCATTAATAAAGTTGAGAAGTATTCTCCTGTTCAGTTTATGGCCCTTAAACATTCTCATTGCTAAATATTAGTTACTGGTCACTCAGTACTGACGTAAATGGAGTTTACTCCCCCATCCCCCCACCCTTGGATTTCATAGGGGTGACACCAAAGATGCCACCCCAGGTGACACCAACAATAGCGATACCACTGATTTCATCTGCATTGAAAGGTGCTGTTAGTGTGCAGCAATATTCCAGCCTAGATAGAACAAGTGACCTGAAGAGTGTCATCATGGGCTTGGCATCCCTAGTTTTGAAGGTTCTCATTATCCATCCTGTCATTTTTCTAGCAGATGCAATTGATACACTGTTATGGTCTTTGAAGGTGACATCCTTTGACATGATCACACCCATGTCTTTTACATTAGTTTTTTGCTCTATTGTGTGGCTGGATTTTGTTTTATACTTCGATATAGTTTTAATTTCTTCACGTTTTCCATATCGGAGCAATTGAAATTTCCCATTGTTGAACTTCATGTTTTCTGCGGCTCATTTAAAGATTTGGTTGATGTCCGCCTGGAGTCTTGCAGTGTCTTCAATGGAGGACACTGTCATGCAAATTCGGGTGTCATCCGCAAAGGAAGACACATTGCTGTGGTTAACATCCCTGTCTATGACAGATATGAGGATGAGGAACAGGATGGGAGCGAGTACTGTGTCTTGTGAAACAGAGCTTTTCACCGTAGCTGCCTCAGATATTACTCTGCTTACTACTGCTCTTTGTGTTCTATTTGTTAGGAAATTATAGATCCATCTACCAACTTTTCCAGTTACATGTATTCCGTTATCAAGCATTTTGTGCACTATTACACCATGGTCACACTTGTCAAAGGCCTTTGCAAAGTCTGTGTATACTACATCTGCATTTTGTCTGTCTTCTAGAGCATCCAGGACCTTGTCATACTAGTCCAGTAGTTGGGACAGACAGGATCGACCTGCTCTAAACCCATGTTACCCTGGGTTGTGTAACTGATAGGTGGCGATCTCGCTTCTTAGAACCCTTTCAAAGATTTTTATGATATGAGATGTTAGCGCTATCGGTCTGTAGTTTTTTTGCTATTGCTTTATTGCCCCCTTTGTGGAGTGGGGCCATGTTTGTTGTTTTTAGCAGCTGTGGGACGACCCATGTTACGCTTCAGCAGCTGTTTACTAACAATATGTTACAACTGCTTGCAAATATCATCTTATATTCTCGTGCACTTTATATGCGGGAAAATATGGTAGGTATTGCATGAACAAGGAAGGTGGAGCACTGCAGCAGGCCTACTGCTACTGGCCCATGCTAGGCAGATCTTTCTCATATTTATGGCTACAGCAGCAGAGCTTTGCTTTTGGTGTCCCACCTTAAAGAAATTGTTCAGTGTATATTTTTTTATTAAATTCTTAATGGGTGAAGCACTTACTACATCCTCTTGTAATCAATTCTATTGATCTCCCACACTGTGAAGAAAAATTTCCTAGTATCCTAGTAGGTGGCTTTAAAGGGTTTATCTTTTCCATGAATAACAGGATGAGCCTAATTTTTTATTACATGTGACTCACAGATGCATTTTGTTATATTTATGCGGAAGAGTAACACACGATTGCAAACAAATCATGGAATGGATGGGATTTGAACCCAGTGCTTACACACTGGCCTAGAGTTTTATGATTCACCATGGGTTCAAACCCCACACGTTCCATGGTTTATGGGAAAGAACTAAACACATTAGGCATACAGTAGTTAGGGAATGAGTGGTAATCAGATTTGATCCAAGGACTCTTCAGTAACATTAGGCACATTTCCTCCTAAATGGATAAATCAAGAATGAAAAAATAGTGAAGGATTTTGATAATATATCAAAGGGGGTGCCTTAATGTCAGTAAAGGGCTCTTACCCAAGAAATTGTAGCTCTTTTTCCCCTTTAGTAGATAGAATTTGATTACCTCCCATTTCCCAGGTGCATATGACCCTTATGCATTTTGCCATTAATAATATTAATGGTTATGCTAAATACTGCTGTAATTTACAAATCAGCCATAGACCATGGCCATTTACAAATGCACCAAATTTTGTAAATTCCTAGAAAGTCTTAATTTTGCAACAAGTAGAGTAAATCCTCAGTATAATGCCTAAAATAAGGGGCAAGTCACTAGCTAAATCGACCTTTAACTCCTTTATTTCCAATATTTACTGCAATACAACAATAAATTGCATTTCACTGCCCAAAATGCACAGCATGCTAGTGGATTTTTTTTGTTCCTAACAATATTTTATCACATGTAAACTACATTATCTGTGACCTGCATAAAAGACAAAAATTTTAATTTGAATTTACTTAGTTTTTTTTTGTTATTTAATGTTATTTTGATTTAACGAACACTGGAACAATTCCTCCTGGTACAGCATATCCAGGAATTACTGTACAGGTGCTCCTCTAGAACAAATTAAGTTCATGACCTGAGGTACCACTGTAACTACTGTCACTGAATAAGTAAATAAACAAATAATTACTGAAACTACATACCAGTACTGAAAAGTAAATAAATACAAGTTACAGACGTGCCACCTTCATGCTGAGTAATTATCTCAAGTTTCACCTGCAAAGTAATTGCTTTTGCACCATCGTAAAGCTGAAATACATATTGTAATCAAGGAATTTA
Organism: Cherax quadricarinatus; assembly: GCF_026875155.1. Classification (NCBI taxonomy): domain Eukaryota; kingdom Metazoa; phylum Arthropoda; class Malacostraca; order Decapoda; family Parastacidae; genus Cherax; species Cherax quadricarinatus. The sequence goes on from NC_069484.1 coordinate 20,070,461, forward strand.
CTGTGCATGTTAATTTTAAAGCAGTTAGAATGGCTCTTTCTGAGTTTACCGTTATCTGAAGCTTCCAGTAATTTAACACATGATGTAATGATAATGTGTGAGGCAGTGGCTTGTCCTTCCTTCAGTAAAACATCCACTACCATTTCTTCCTCTTCTCCAAACTTCTCACGGACCAGAAAAACATATCTGTAAAAATTGTTAGTTACAACGAATTAAAAAACTGATATGGCATTTTGTATTTGTTACATTCAGTATTTAATAATCTGGAACATGCCAATTTTTCATTTAAAATATCTGTGTAAGGTTAAAAATACAATGCTGCATATTTTGTAGGTAAAAATTACATGCATTGTATACCTAACCTATAGACCTGATCTACTTCCACTTGTGGATTTCTCCACTGGTGACTCTGCCTACCACTGCTCCACCTCGTCTGTCTACAGTATACAAGCCCTATATCCACAAATATACTGCACTATTATCAAGATTGATGGATTGAACACATTGACTCCAGGCTGAGGGACTGATTACCATAAACATACCTCATCTTCCACCATTTCTCTGCACTGAACTGAAGAAGCCACTAGCTGGCAAAATGTTTAAAACAATAAAGACACACAAGTCTTGCACAAGTGTCTTATTGATCAACATTATATACTGTACTAAGTTTCTTTATTATGAAGAAAAGTGTTCAAAAGGCTTCTACAGCCACAGAAAGCATAACTTCTTGAAGCAAAATAGAACGTATTTCTCTGAAATCTGAATATCATGCCTGAAAGATAATTCCTTTGAGTAAGTTCAGCAATAGTGAAGTACAGGAGGGCCCTGCTTATTTGGCACCCTCTTTTCGATGTTTTATATTTTTGCTGGCTTGCAAATGAGCCATTGTTCATTATATTTGATGGTTTCTGTATAACAGTTGCGTAAGGGAAGAGCAACCGGCCCCATATTTTAAGGTAAGTATTGTATGTACTATGTATTTATTTTACTTTTATGTTTTTTTATGCCTAGCTGTACTGAGCACTTAATATACGACGGTGTAAACACATTATCAGGCATTTTATATGCATTCAATAATGAAAAAATGCTCTTTTCCACCCACTAGTGATTTTTGCTCATTACATGGGAGGGACCTAAGTGCCGTACAAACGGGGCCCTCTTGTACATACAGTGGTACCCCGAGTTTCATACAGTTCCCAACTCGAACAATTATGTGAGTGTATTACTGTAAGTAATACACAGCAACCACCCAGGGAAGTACTACAGTCCTGCCAGATGACTGTGAAACAAAAACCTGTAACTGTTTTGCATGATGGTAGGATTGCTGGTTTCTTTTTCTGTCTCATAAACACGCTAGATAACAGGGATATCTTGCTACTCCTACTTACACTTTGGTCACACTTCACAGACACGCACATGCATATATATATATACATACATCTAGGTTTTTCTCCTTTTTCTAAATAGCTCTTGTTCTTTTTTATTCTTCTATTGTCCATGGGGAAGTGGAAAAGAATCTTTCCTCCGTAAGCCATGCGTGTCGTAGAGGCGACTAAAATGCCGGAGCAATGGGCTAGTAACCCCTTCTCCTGTATACATTTACTAAAAAAGAGAGAGAAAAACTTTATAAAACTGGGTGCTTAAATGTGCGTGGATGTAGTGGCGGATGACAAGAAACAGATGATTGCTGATGTTATGAATGGAAAGAAGTTGGATGTCCTGGCTCTAAGCGAAACAAAGCTGAAGGGGTGTAGGAGAGTTTCAGTGGGGGGAAATAAATGGGATTAAATCTGGAGTATCTGAGAGAGTTAGAGCAAAGGAAGGTAGCAGTAATGTTAAATGATCATTATGGAAGGAGAAAAGAGAATATGAATGTGTTAATATTCAAGAATTATGTGGATTAAAGTAAAGGTTGGATGCGAGAAGTGGGTCATAATAACGTGTATGCACCTGAGAAGAGAGGAATGCAGAGGAGAGAGAGAGATTTTGGGAGATGTTAAGTGGAATGTATAGGAGCCTTTTAACCAAGTGAGAGAGTAATTGTGGTAGGGACCTGAATGCTAAAGTAGGAGAAACTTTTAGAGAGGGTGTGGTAGGTAAGTTTGGGGTGCCAGGTGTAAATGATAATGGGAGCCCTTTGATTGAACTTTGTATAGAAAGGGGTTTAGTTATAGGTAATACATATTTTAAGAAAAAGAGGATAAATAAGTATACACGATATGATGTAGGGCGAAATGACAGTAGTTTGTTGGATTATGTATTGGTAATAAAAAGCTGTTGATAGACTTCAGGATGTACATGTTTATAGAGGGGCCACAGATATATCAGATCACTTTCTAGTTGTAGCTACACTGAGAGTAAATGGTAGATGGGATACAAGGAGAATAGAAGCATCAGGGAAGAGAGGTGAAGGTTTTATAAACAAAAGAGGAGGCAGTTAGGAAAGATATAAACAGCTATTGGAGGATAGATGGGCTAATGAGAGCATAGGCAATGGGTCGAAGAGGTATGGGGTAGGTTTAAAAATGTAGTGTTAGAGTGTTCAGCAGAAGTTTGTGGTTACAGGAAAGTGGGTGCAGGAGGGAAGAGGAGCGATTGTTGAAATGATGATGTAAAGAGAGTATAAGGGAGAAAAAGTTAGCATATGAAAGTTTTTACAAAGTAGAAGTGATGCAAGGAGGGAAGAGTATATGGAGAAAAAGAGAGAGGTTAGAGAGTGGTGAAGCATGTAAAAAGAGAGCAAATGAGAGAGTGGGTGAGATGTTATCAACAAATTTTGTTGAAAATAAGAAAAGTTTTGGAGTGAGATTAACAAGTTAAGAAAGCCTAGAGAACAAATGGATTTGTCAGTTAAAAATAGGAAGGAGAGTTATTAAATGGAGAGTTAGAGGTATTGGGAAGATGGAGGGAATATTTTGAGGAATTGTTAAATGTTGATGAAGATAGGGAACTGTGATTTTGTGTATAGGGCAAGGAGGAATAACATCTTGTAGGAGTGAGGAAGAGCCAGTTGTGAGTGTGGGGGAAGTTCGTGAGGCAGTAGGTAAAATGAAAGGGGGGAAGGGAGCCGGGATTGATGGGATAAAGATAGAAATGTTAAAAGCAGGTGGGGATATAGTTTTGGAGTGGTTGGTGCAATTATTTTAATAAATGTATGGAAGAGGGTAAGGTACCTAGGGGTTGGCAGAGAGCATGCATAGTTTCCTTTGTATAAAGGCAAAGGGGATAAAAGAGAGGCAAAAATTATAGGGGGATAAGTCTGTTGAGTGTACCTGGTAAATGTATGGTAGAGTTTATAACAGTGGACCCCCGGTTTAAAGAACTTTTTCATTCCAGTAGTATGTTCAGGGCCAGTACTGACCGAATTTTTTCCCAAAGGAATATTGTGAAGTAGATTAGTCCATTTCAGACCCCCAAACATACACGTACAACGTACTTACATAAATTACACTTACATAATTGGTCGCATTGGAGGTGATCGTTAAGCGGGGGTCCACTGTAATTGAAAGAATTAAGAGTAAGACGGAGAATAGGATAGCAGATGAACAAGGGGGGCTTTAGGAAAGGTTAGGGGGGGGGGGGTGTGGACCAGGTGTTTACAGTGAAACATATAAGTGAACAGTATTTAGATAAGGCTAAAGAGGGCTTTGTGGGATTTTTGGATTTGGAAAAGGCGTATGACAGGGGGGATAGGGGGCAATGTGGCAGATGTTGCAAGTGTATGGTGTAAAGGGGGAGTTACTGAAAGCAGTGAAGAGTTTTTACGAGGAAGTGAGGCTCAAGTTAGAGTATGTAGGAAAGAGGGAAATTTTTTCCCAGTAAAAGAGGCCTTAGACAAGGATGTGTGATGTCACCATGGTTGTTTAATATATTTATAGATGGGTTTTTAAGGAAAATAAATGCGAGGTCTGGCAAGAGGCGTGGAGTTTAAAAGATAAAAATCACACACAAAGTGGGGGTTTTTCACAGCTGCTCTTTGCTGATGACACTGTGCTCTTGGGAGATTCTGAAAAAGCTGCAGAGATTGGTGGATGAATTTGGTAGGGTGTGCAAAAAAAGAAAATTAAAGGGGAATACAGGAAAGAGTAAGGTTATGAGGAAAAACAAAAAGATTAGGTGATGAAAGATTGAATATCAGATTGGGGGAGAGAGTATGGAGGAGGTGAATGTATTCAGATATTTGGGAGTGGACGTGTCAGCGGGTGGGTCTATGAAAGATGAGGTGAATCAAGAATTAATGAGGGAAAAAGAGTGAGTGGTGCACTTAGGAGTCTGTGGAGACAAAGAACTTGTCCTTGGAGGCAAAGAGGGGATGTATGAGAAATATAGTTTTAAACCCAAAGCTCTTAATGGGTGGAAGCGTGGGTGATGAATGTTGGGAGCGAGGAGCAGGCTGGAGGCAGTGGAGATGTCATGTCTGAGGGCAATGTGTGGTGTGAATATAATGCAAAAAATTCGTAGTTTGGAAGTTAGAGGAGGTGCGGGGTTACCAAAACTGTTGCCCCGAGGGCTGAGGAAGGGGTTTTTGAGGTGGTTCGGACATGTAAGAGAATGGAGCGAAACAGAATGACTTCAAGAGTGTTTTCAGTCTGTAGTGGAAGGGAAAGGCGGGGTAGGGGTCGGCCTAGAAGGGTTGGAGGGGAAGGGGTAAAGGAGGTTTTGTGTGCGAGGGGCTTTGGGCTTCCAGCAGGGATGCGTGAGCGTGTTTGATAGGAGTGAATGGAGACAAATGGTTTTTAATACTTGACGTGCTGTTGAGTGTGAGCAAAGTAACATTTATGAAGGGATTCAGGGAAACCGGCAGGCCGGACTTGAGTCCTGGAGATGGGAAGTACAGTGCCTGCACTCTGAAGGAGGGGTGTTAATGTTGCAGTTTAAAAACTGTAGTGTAAAGCACCCTTCTGGCAAGACAGTGATGGAGTGAATGATGGTGAAAGTTTTTCTTTTTCGGGCCACCCTGCCTTGGTGGGAATCGGCCAGTGTGATAATAAAAAAAAAAAAAAAATATTACTGTAAGTGCTTTTGTAAGTGTGTGTTTGGGGGTCTGAAACAGACTAATCTAATTTACATTATTCCTTAAGGGAACAAATTCGTTCGGTAATGGCATTCGAACAGCCTTCTGGAATGAATTATGGCCGAAACTCGAGGTACCATTGTAATGTACTCTGTCTCTAAGCACCTGTTTCTCCTTGGGGTTAGTAAAGAAACTATCTCTCTAGTACACTTTACTAACTGATTCTGATTGTAAAATAAATCATTTGAAAAGTAATCTAAAACATTTTAGTGAAACAAAAAAATGGTGAAATATATTAGTAAACTGTCTATCAGACTTCTGAAATAGAGGACAAAATCTGCCAGGTAAATTGATTTGGGAATGGACTACAGAATTGTCCATCACTGTTACCTTCACTGTGAAATGAATTTAGCCACATCCACCAGCCTCCATTACAGTCCCTTCTCATTAGTCCATTAAAAGTGAAAGTTTATTGTATATTGCATGTAATACTGTTATATAAACATCTGTGAAGCAGGAACCCCAAATTATACAAACAGAAAAACAAACTTTGCAATTAAATGTGCACTGGTGCAATGACTGAAATGTTTTGAAATAGGAAAAATGTTATTACTGCAGTTTAAGCAATGGTTTCTCGAGTGAATTTACATTAGCTGCATCCCCCAAAATTATTGCTTATCGAGAAATACTGTTTATCAAATGCCAATTTTCAAATAGTTTATTATTACATTGGGGATGGGGGGAAGAAACCTGAATGGGTCATATAGTGCCTGGGGGAAAGGGAAGCATTCAGGTTCAACCCAAGGAATCAAGGAATGGGAGCACAAGTTTAACTCCTTAGATCAAGAGCCCTCATGGCATCAATGACCCTCCCTTGAAGGGTCAAGTTTATTAAAGGAAGAGAAAATATATATGTATATAAAAAAAAGATAACCAAATACTATTGGAGTGTGAGCAAGGTAACATTTATGAAGGACTTCAGGGAAACCAGTTAGCCTGACTTGAGTTCTGGAGGTGGGAAGTATGGTACCTGTGCTCTTAAATAAGAAAGAGGAGGTTTCAGTTCAGAAAGTCATCTAAACTGTGATGGTTTAGGTAAGGTTTGTCAGGAAACTGGACAAGTGTTTCCTGATGTGGGTCATAGTCCTATGATGACCCATCATGACTGAGGACCTTCGCTGGCTTACTAGTCCACCTCTTTAAAAATCATGGTTATAATTATAACCATTAAGTAATGTCAGTATGCTTCTTCTGATTGAATTTGCTCTTTTTTTGGGTCACCCTGCCTGAGTGAGAAATGGTGAGTGTGTTAAGCATAAGTTTTATCAATCTTCGTAATTTGTTACTGCCAAAGAGATTTTCAGGTAACTACCGTATATCATACCTGGGAAAGCGCAGAATAAGAAGGATTCGATCATGGAGTAAGGTATAGCATGGTATCCCAGGTCGCCATTCCTCCCACGTCACGAGGTTGTGCTGAACCAGAACTGCTATGGCCTCGGATACCTGTTTACAGGAAAATTATTAGTACAGCATTTTCAAATGTTAGTGCTAACCCTGCATGGTCACACATGAATGTTTTCAGAAATAATACATCAAAAACTTATTTTAGCTAGTGCTAACCCTGTATGGGTCATACAACAATGTTTACAGAAATAAAATAAGATTTTCTCCGGATTATTACCCCAGATGGTTAGTAAATCAGGATAGCCCAATTAAGTCTGTAAGTCATCAGGGACTGTCAGTTTTATTACCATTGGAATCCTTTAATCCTCTCCCCCAGGATGCAACTCAAAACAGCCAACACCCAGATACCTACATACTGCTAGGTGAACAGGGGCAACAGGTGTCAGGTAACATGCTCAGCATCTCACCAGTATCAGGGAGCAGTCCCTGGTCTCTCAGTGTGTGCTGATGATGCTACCAACTGAGCCATAAGCACCTGAAAGGTGTCTAGAATTTATCTTAGATGAGTGAACACACTGGGTATGTTTCCTTAAGACCTTTTGCCCCTGTTTAGCTATCAGTAAGTAGGTACTTTCTCGATAGTTGCAACAGGACCCATAGGCATAACACTAGGCATAGAAAATCTCTATGATATTTCTCGTGTCTGACCAAATCTCTTTAAAAATTCAATGTACATAAAACAACCCAAATTCTGGAACTCTCTGCTGCAAATATACAGAACCACTGTCTCAGCCAACATTTTCAAAACTACCATTAAAAACCACCTTGTCTCCTTAGCATATCCCAACATCAGCTAAATATGTGAAAACTACATATCTATATTCTCAATGTCACAAACATGTGTAAAACAATAAAATCTTATTCTTAATATCTGTAATCCTCCCAACCATTAAAACAGTCTGAGTCCTCTTATGTTTATATGCTAGTATCCTCAATATCTATAATCCTATAATAATAATAATAATCAAACCTGTAATTCTTTTATACATGTATTCCAAATAAATTTTTCTTTTTCTACTGTTACATGAATTCTGGAAGCACCCAAAAAACTATGCAAGGTTACAAATATTAAGTATATACATTATAACAGTTACTGCAATATTTTGAGTGGCATGCCAGGCTGTGGTACTTATGCTAGCCTGCATACAGCCAGTATCAATACCCTGACTGATCAGGCCAGCAACTAGTAGGCCTAGACTGGGCCATGGGAGGCGACAACCCTCCAGAACAGGTAGGTCATCGCCCCCTTTATTTTTTTTTTTTTTTTTTTTGCAAATCCATTGAAATAACATTATGCATAGCAAAAGGAAGTGCTTATTGTACTGGCAGTCACAGAGCAAACAGTTTGTAAGTTCATTTAGGTATTGGTACACATAAGTACACTTATCATACATAGTGTAAATTACCTAGGATAACCAAAAATAAGGTCAGTGACTTATTTCTATTGGGGTCCTTGTTAATGACTACTGACATGGTAGTGGAGTAGCAACTAGTTTATAGGTTAGGTTGCATACACCTATAGAAAAATATTTAATCGTAAATAACCAGATTTAAAATAAATGAAGGCAACACATCTGGCAATAAGGTTCAGTATGTATGTCTATTTACATTCCAGTAACTGGCTGCTGGTCACATAGCCTTGTAAGTTTCTTTAAGTACAGGCACACATAAGTACAATTATTATACATAGTAATATATGTGTAAATTACCTAGAATAACCCAAAAAAAGCCCAAGTTAATTATTTCCATTGGGGTCCTTGACCACTGGAAAATAGGTACATGTATAAAACTTAAAATACTATGATAAATGTCAAAACAATTATATTAATAAAATGTAGCAATAGATGCTTAATTATTATATATATTCACAGGGAAAGGTTAGTGGACAAGTTTGGGAAGGTGTGTAAAGGTAGAAAGTTGGAAGTGAACATAGATAAGAGGAAGGTGATGAGGGAATCAAACAATTTAGATAAAGAAAAATTGGATATTACATCAGAGGGAGGGAGTAGGGGAAGAAGTGAATGTTTTCAGAAATTTGGGAGTTGACGTGTCAGCAGATGGGTTTATGAAGGATGAGGTAAACCATAGAATTGATGAAGGAAAAAAGGCGAGTGGTGCATTGAAGTATCTGTGGAGACAAAGAGCATTATCCATGAAGGCAAAGAAGGGAATGTACGAGAGTATAGGGGTACCAACACTCTTATATGGGTGTGAAGCTTGGGTTGTAAATGCTGCAGCGAGGAGGCGGTTGGAGGCAGTGGAGATGTCGTGTCTAAGGGGCAGAGAATTCATAGTGTGGAAATTAAGAGGATTTGTGGAGTTAATAAAAGTATTAGTCAGAGGGCTGTTGAGGTGTTTTGGTCATTTAAAGAGAATGGAACAAAGTAGAATGACTTGGAGAGTGTATAAATCTATTGGGGAAGGAAGGCGGGGTAGATGTCGTCCTCAAAAAGAGTGGAAGGAGGGGGTAAAGGAAGTTTTGTGGGCATGGGGCTTGAACTTCCAGCAAGCATATGTAAGTGTGTTAGGAGTGAATGGAAACGAATGGTTTTTGGGACCTGACGAGCTGTTGGAGTGCAAGCTGGGTAATATTTTGTGAAGGGATTCAGGGAAACTGGTTAGCCAGACTTGAGTCCTGGAAATATGAAGTACAATGCCTGCACTTTAAAGGAAGGGTTTGGGATATTGGCAGTTTGGCAGGATGTCTAGCCTGCCGTATCTCAGCGCCTCTGCAAAGACTGATTATGAGTGATGGTGAAAATTGTTGAATGATGATGAAAGTTTTTTCTTTGTTTTTGGGTCACCCTGCCTCAGTGGGAAACAGCCGTGCTAAAAAAAAAAAAAAAATTCACAGGGAAGCTCTAAAACCATAGGGGCCATACATTAAATGCTCAATTTGTCATGTGTTACCAGAGATATATAATGCTGATGGATTGGGATCCTTGCAATCTTAATTATTATTATTATTTATATTCACAAGGAAGTGCTAGACCCACAAGGGTCATATGAGGAATTTCAGGTAATCAGATTTGATCCAAGGAAAAATAAGACTGCTTCAGTTACTTAGCACTGAATGATTCATACAGTCGTGGAACTGTTGAATATATGAACACTTTAATTCCTTGGATCAAGAGCCCTTTACCAGCATCAAAGCAATTCACTAACTAACCCATTACTGTTCATGCGGGAAAGCAATTAAACTCTCAGGGCTAACACAGCACCTGGAGGAATGGGAGGCAATCAGGCTCGATCTAAGGGAAGGAGGCCCCAATTCCTTGGATCAAGAGCCTTCGTTATCAAGTAACCTCCCACGAGGAAATTAAACCAGTTCCATGGATAAAGAGCCTTCATTATCCCCAAGTAACCTCCCACTAGGAAATTAAACCAAATTCCTGGATCAAGAGCGCTTCATTATCCCCAAGAAACCTCCCACGAGGAAATTAAACCAGTTTCCAGGGTCAAGAGCCCTTCACCTCACCATAAAACGGGTTGAGTACAAAGAGGAAGACCCGTCTGCCCTCGCAGTCAGCGGGACGGAGGATCAAGCCCCCACCACATCTTATGCTGAATGACCCCACGGGTTTAGCGCTTAACGTGAATTTTATTAAAATTATTATTATTGTTCACCATCACCAAATAACCTCCCACGAGGGAATTAAGTCACAAACTTGGATCAAGAGCCCTTGTCTTACCTTAGTAAGGGCCCAGCGGGAAAATAAGTAACAATAACTCTCAATGGATTAACACCTTTCGGGAAGAGCACCTCACCAACTTTGGCCACAATATTCCCAAAATATTCATTGGAATTTTTGTAAAAAACTTTTTGTAAGTAGTAAGACATTTTTCAGAGGGTTTGTTATTGTTATGGTTGTTAAGGGCTCATACGGCTCATGCTGTGTATAAGGGTCACCATGGTTCTCTATAATTAAGGGTCACCATGGTTCTCTCTATATTTAAGGGTCACCATGGTTCTCTCTATATTTAAGGGTCACCATGGTTCTCTATATATTTAAGGGTCACCATGGTTCTCTCTAAGGATCACCACAGTTCTCTCTATATTTAAAGATCACCATGGTTCTCTCCATATTTTAGGATCACCATGGTTCTCTCTGTATTTAAGGATCACCATGGTTCTCATCATATTTAAGGGTCACCATGGTTCTCTCCATATTTAAGGGTCACCATGGTTCTCTCCATATTTAAGAGTCACCATGGTTCTCTCTATATTTAAGGGTCACCATGGTTCTCTCTATATTTAAGGATCACCACGGTTCTTTCTGTATTTAAAGGTTACCACGGTTCGCTCAGTATTAAGTGTCACCGTGCTTCTCTCCGTATTTAAGGCTCACCATGGTTCTCTCCATATATAAGGGTCACCACGGTTCTCTTCATATATAAGGGTCACCACGGTTCTCTTCATATTTAAGGCTCACCATGGTTCTCTCCATATATAAGGCTCACCATAGTTCTCTTCATATATAAGAGTCACCACGGTTCTCTTCATATTTAAGGCTCACCATGGTTCTCTCCATACATAAGGCTCACCATGGTTCTCTCCATATATAAGGCTCACCATGGTTCTCTCCATATATAAGGGCCACCGTGGTTCTCTCCATATATAAGGTCACCACTGTTCTCTTCATATTTAAGGGCCACCATGGTTCTCTCCTTAAATAAGGGTCACCACGGTTCTCTTCATATATAAGGCTCACCATGGTTCTCTCCATATATAAGGGCCACCGTGGTTCTCTCCATATATAAGGTCACCACGGTTCTCTTCATATTTAAGGGCCACCATGGTTCTCTCCATATATAAGGATCACCACGGTTCTCTCAATATATAAGGGTCACCACGGTTCTCTCCATATATAAGGTCACCACGGTTCTCTTCATATTTAAGGGTCACCGTGGTTCACGCCATATTGAAGGGTTAAAAGAGTTCCTACTGTATCTAAGGGTTAAGATAGGATCAGATTTATTGGGATTTTTACCCTGGGGGAAGGTTAGCCACCCAGGATAACCCGGGGGAGGGTTAGCTTAGCCACCCAGGATAACCCGGGGGAGGGCTAGCTTAGCCACCCAGGATAACCCGAGGGAGGGTTAGCTTAGCCACCCAGTATAACCCTGGGGAGGGTCAGCTTAGCCACCCAGGATAAGCCAAGAAAATCAGTGTACTCACCTAATTGTACTCACCTGATTGTGGTTGCAGGGGTCAAGACTCAGCTCCTGGCCCCGCCTCTTCACTGAACGCTACTAGGTCCTCTCTCACCTTGCTCCATGAGCCTTTTCATACCTCATCTTAAAGCTATGTATAGTTCCTGCCTCCACTACGTCACTTGCAAGACTATTCCACTTCCTGACTATTCCATGACTGAAGAAATACTTCCTAACGTCCCTTTGACTCATACGGGGGTCTTCAACTTCCGGTTGTGACCCCTTGTTTCTGTGTCCCCTCTCTGGAACATCCGTCTCTGTCCACCTTGTCTATTCCACGCAGTATTTTTGTATGTCGTTATCATGTCTCCCCTAACCCTCCTGTCTCTAGTGTCGTCAGGCCGATTCCCTTAACTTTCTTCGTAGGACTTTTCCCCTTAGCTCTGGGAACTAGTCTTGTTGCAACCTTTCCACTTTCTCTAATTTCTTGACGTGCTTGACAACTGTGGGTTCCAAACTGGTGCTGCATACTCCAGTATGGGCCTGACGTACACGGTGTACAGTGTCTTAAACGATTCTTACTGAGGTATGGGAACCCCTATTCTCAGGTCGCCGGGTTTTGTCCATATGCTGCAGCAGTTATCTGGTTGATGTGTTGCTTCAGGAGACGTGCTCGGTGTTATACTCACCCCAAGATCTTTCCTTGAGTGAGGTTTGCAGTCTTGGCCACCTAGCCTATACTCCGTCTGTGGTCTTCTTTGCTCTTCCCGATCTTCATGACTGCATTTGGCGGGGTTTAAAACGAGAAGGGCCAGTTGCTGGCCCAAAGGTGTCCAGCCTGTCCGGGTCTCTCTGTAGTCCTGCCTGGTACTCATCTGATTTAATTCTCCTCATTAACTTCACATCATCTGTGAACAGGGACACTTCAGAGTCTATCCCTTCCATCATATCATTCACATTTACTAAAAATAGCACTGACACTGCAAGGCTTCAGGCGGACATCAACTAAATCTTTCAGTGGGCTGCAGAAAAAATATAAAGTTCAACGATGAGAAATTTCAATTACTCCGATATGGTAAACACGAGGAAATTAAAACTTCATCAGAGTACAAAACAAATTCCCGCCACAAGATAGAGCGAAAAACCAACGTCAAAGACCTGGGAGTGATCATGTCGGAGGATCTCACCTTCAAGGACCATAACATTGTATCACTCGCATCTGCTAGAAAAATGACAGGATGGATAATGAGAACCTATAAAACTAGGGATGCCAAGCCCATGATGACACTCTTCGGGTCGCTTGTTCTATCTAGGCTAAAATTTATTACGACACTTAACAGCACCTTTCAAGGCAGGTGAAATTGCTGACCTAGAAAATGTACAGAGAATCTTCACGGCGTGCATAACGGAGATAAAACACCTCAGTTACTGGGAGCGCTTGAGGTTCCTGAACCTGTACTCCCTGGAACGCAGGTGGGAGAGATACATGATTATATACACCTGGAAAATCCTAGACGGACTAGTACCGAACTTGCACACGAAAATCACTCACAACGAAGCAAAAGGGCTTGGCAGACGATGCAAATCCCCCCAATGAAAGCAGGGTGTGTCACTAGCACGTTTTAAAAGACAATACAATAAGTGTCAGAGGCCCGAGATTGTTCAACTGCCTCCCAGCATACATAAGGGGGATTACCAATAGACCTCTGGCTGTCTTCAAGCAGGCACTGGACAAGCACCGAAGTCGGTACCTGACCAGCCGGGCTGTGGTTCGTACGTTGGATTGCGTGCAGCAAGCAGTAACAGCCTGGTTGATCAGGCTCTGATCCCCGGAGGCCTGGTCACAGACCGGGCCGCAGGGGCGTTGATCCCCGGAACTCTCTCCAGGTCCTAGGACCGCCCTGTGGGACCCCGCTCGTCACAGGTGCCCCACTGTGATACCTCATCACGTACCCTGACTCCTCGTTGCTTCCCTGTCAGGTATTCTTGATCCACTACAGTGCCCTTCCTGTTATACGTGTGTCATCGAGGACTGTCTGTCCTGTTTTTCCACTGTAGTCCATTTTCCCCGGATGCCACTCAACCTGTCCACTAACACCCAGGTGCCTCGTACTGATAGGTGAAATGTGACAACAGGTGTAAGATAACTAAAAACCCAGGTACCTACTTACGCTAGGTGACCGCAGGTGTAAGGAAACATTCCCAGTGTTTCTACCCGGCCCGGGGGTCGAACCCCGGCACTCAGTGTGCCAGGCGTGAGCGGTTTTCCTACCAGGTCACTGAAAAAAACATTATAACAGAGTTTAATTAATTGAAAATATATTAAGAAAAAGAAGATTCAGGCTTATTAATGCTCTTGTTGTGCGCAATGTTCCAGGTATCATGTTAACCCAGATTAAAGAAAATATTCTCTATTTTGTATCTAGTTAACGTTTAAGAGTTTTAGTTTACTGTAATAATTAATATTAGTATTAAAAAAGATAATAAATGGGTTTGAAAACCCTTTTTTAAGAATTTTAGAAGAATTTTTTTTTAGAGTAGTATTTAAAGATCAAATTTGGAGGGAAGTAGCAGGCATGGCGACCGTAAACAGCAGCTTATTTTTCCCGTTTGTGGCCCGTATTTTAAGCCAGAATATATATTCTTGCTGCTAAACAAGTGAGTTTACGACTAATGTTTTCTATGTATGGCAGCTAGGGAAAAATCCATGCTTTTGTTGCAAAGATTTTTTTATATAATAGTCACCGGTTATGTAACTTCAAACTGACAAAGTGTATTTTATTCCATTAAATTATATGTACTTAGAAATTGTTCTGTTATAGTCAGTAAATTTTAATTCATAATTAGGCCTACGTGTAGGAAAATAATGATGAAGTGAGAAATATTGTACTATAACAAAGCAAATTTTTCAAGCCTCTCACGATATTTTTTTTTAATTTTTTTTCACATTTTTGTACCTTTTATTTTGCATAATTTTGATATTGTAATGTCATAATTTAAGTACTCTATGTGAAAGGTAATTTACTTTGTCTCAGTTATGTCAAATTTCATTAATTTTTTTAGTTATTTTATGACAAAAAATATCTTCTTATTATTTTTATTTGTTTTATTTTCTTGTTCTCTAAGTAAAGATTTGGTGTTTTATTTTATTTTTTTTTTGTAGGAAAATTAGCATCGAACCAGATGGCTGGGGGAAAAAGCCAGCGTGACTAACCCAGAAGCAGTAAATGACAAAGCCAGCTGTAACCCAGATGTAATAAATGACAAAGCCAGCTGTGATTAACCCCAGGAAATTAGTGGGCAAACCAGTTTTAGTAACCCAGCTGCAATAAGTGACAGAGCCAGCTTTGACTAACCCAGCTGTAAAAAGTGACAGAGCCAGCTTTGACTAACCCAGCTGTAATAAGTGACAGAGCCAGCTTTGGGCTAACCCAGCTGTAATAAGTGACAGAGCCAGCTTTGACTAACCCATGCAATAAAGTGACAGAGCCAAGCTTTGGGCTAACCCAGCTGTAATAAGCTTGACAGCAGTGAGGCCAAATCCTAGTGTGATCCAACCTGGTCAAATTTCCTTCAATAAACGGAGAATGAATGAGACATACTCGGCCAACCACCAGATAAAATAAGTTTATTTAGGTTACAGGGACACATAAATACAGTTATTATGCATAGTAATTGTAAATTACCTGGTTTGAACCACACAGAAAAAGTCAGACAGTGACTTATTTTCCATTGGGGTCCTTGTAATATCTTATTATTTAAAGCTTCGCTGTAACTTAGAGGTAAAAACAGTATTTACATAATGCAATTCAAAGCTAAGGCTACTGTAAATCTTGTGTCTATTATCTATTTTCTCTCTCTTCTCTCTCTCTCTTCTCTTTCTCTCTCTCTCTTTTCTCCTCTCTTCTCTCCTCTCTTCTCTCTCTCTCTCTCTCTCTCTCTCTCTCTCTCTCTCTCTCTCTCTCTCTCCCTCCCCCTCTCCCTCTCCCTCCCCCCTCCCCCCCCTCTCTTGACACGGTTTGACAAGGTTTTGGTTAAGGATCCTTAACTTTTTACAAGCTCTTGACAAAGATTCCTAACCTTATTGACTCTCTGTTTTTCTTTTTTTTTTACACAGGGTTTGACAAGGCTAGGTTAAAGATCCCAAACTTTATTGACAAGTTAAGGATTCTTAACTTTATTGACAAGTTAAGGATTCCTAACTATTAACTTTTTTTTACACAGGGTTTGACAAGGCTAGGTTAAAGATCCCTAACTTTATTGACAAGTTAAGGATTCCTAACTTTATTGACAAGCTAGGAGCTCTCTCTCTCTGAAGAATACAAACACTGAGATATGTATGTCTCTCAATGTATACATTCTATTCACCTTTGATTTTTTTTTTTTTTTTTTTAAGACTAAAGCATTCTTTGCTGGTGGTAGATGGGTGACATGCACCCTGAATGACCCTGGTGTAGTAGATAGGCTTCAGATACAATTAATTAACTAGCCCTCTTTCTGTCAATGCAATTAAATTTCATGTGATGGTAATTCAGTTTAGAGATGTGACAGATACATGAAGCTTAAAACCCTTGGTCTAGGGAGTAATAATGTATTGTTATTATTTTGGGGGTGCGCTAAAACCGTAGGGGATTACATAGCGCCTGTGGGGGGGTTTGGGAAAACAATTTATGGCTCAATTCAGGGAAACTGGAGCACAGATCCAATCCCCAGCCTAGATCAAGGGCACATGTCCCAACATTTAGGGAAACTTTATCTCGTATATAAAAATGTCAGTGTTGCACAGGGTCTTATTTTATCAACTTAAACCGGTATTATAATCCATTATTATAATGGCATCTACTAATCTTATTATTGTCTCCATAGATTTTTCATTATTCGACACAATTCACTACGACGGACGATGGATTTTTTCTAGTTCCCGCTCGTATTTTTCCCTCTTTTCGTCAATACCGTCATCTATTTTTTCTGAGAATGGTTTTCATCTTTTTGATTAACTTAAAATTACATTCGACTTTTCCTTTGTTTTTAAAGTTTTGTTTAGCCAAAGCATCAATTT
>NC_069484.1:20094654-20132174 GCF_026875155.1 Cherax quadricarinatus
ATATATTATATATATATTTTTATATTATATATTATATATTATATGTATATATATATTTTTATATATATATATATATATTATATATATATATATATTTTATATATATTTATATATATTTATTTATATATATATTTATATGTATATATATATATATATTTATATTTATATATGTATATATATATTATATATTTATATATTTATTATATATATTATAATATATATATATATATATATATATATATATATATATATATATATTTTATATTTATTTTTTTGTCGTGCCGAATAGGCCAGAACTTGCGATCTTGGCTTAAATAGCAACGCTCATCTTGCCATATAGGACAAGTGAAAATTTGTGTATGCAATAATTTCGCCAAAATCATTCTGAACCTAACGAAAAAAAAAATATATATCACTGTGTTTGTTTAATATTAAATTACTGAAACAAATCTAAAATATATTTAGTTGGGTTAGGCTAAAATAAATTGCGCTTGTTATAATAAGGTTAGGTAAGTTTTCTAAGATTCTTTTGTTGCAAAATTATAAATTTTTACATTAACATTAATGAAAAAAATGTCTTTAAACCTATAAGAGAAAATTTCAGAAAGGAATTAATTTTAAATGAGTTCTTGCTAATTGACCAGTTTTACATATTCGGCACGACATATATATGTATATGTCGTGCCGAATAGGCAGAATTTGCTATCTTGGCTTAAATAGCAACGTTCATCTTGCCATATAGGACAAGAGAAAATTTGTGTATGCAATAATTTCGCCAAAATCATTCTGAACCTAACGGAAAAAATATATTTCACTGTATTTGTTTAGTATTAAATTATTGTAAACAAATCTCAAATATATTTAGTTGGGTTAGGCTAAAATAAATTGTTCTTGTTTTAATAAGGTTAGGTAAGCTTTCTAAGATTCTTTTAGTGCAAAATTAATTTTTTTTACATTAACATTAATGAAAAAAATATATCTTTAAACATATAAGAGAAAATTTTAGAAAGGACTTAATTTTAAATGAGTTCTTGCTAATTGACCAGTTTTACATATTCGGCACGATATATATATATATATATATATATATATATATATATATATATATATATATATATATATATATATATATATGTATATTGTGTGTGTACTTACCTATGTAGTTACTTGAAGTCGAGTCTTAGCTCCACCCCACCCCTCAACTTGCCGCATGCCAGATTCACTCACTCCTAGCCTAGCCTCATGGGCTCTATCATACCATATCGTGACTGGAACGAGGCTGGTCACAGACCGGGCAGAGGGAAAGTTGATCCCTGGACTTAAAACTATATACCAATACTATCCTGCCTCTACTACTTCACTAAGGTTATTACATTTCCTGGTCACCCGAGACTGAAGAAATACCCCCCTTACATTTCTATTGCTTATCTGTGTCCTTAACTTCAGCTGTGCCCCTGAACGCCTGTTTCCCGCCTCTTAAATTATTTTGTGTATGTGTGTACTCACCTAGTTGTGGTTGCAGGGGTCGATTCAAGCTCCTGGCCCCGCCTCTTCACTGGTCGCTTCTAGGTCACTCTTTATGCTCCATGAGCTTTCTCATACCTCTTCTTAAAGCTATGTATGGATCCTACCTCCACTACATCACTTTCCAGACAATTCCACTTCCTGACAACTCAGT
The DNA here is from genome assembly GCF_026875155.1 of Cherax quadricarinatus. NCBI lineage: Eukaryota > Metazoa > Arthropoda > Malacostraca > Decapoda > Parastacidae > Cherax > Cherax quadricarinatus. Next base: position 20,096,333 of record NC_069484.1, read on the forward strand.
GGTTGAAGAAATACTTCCTAACAACTCTGTGACTGAAGAAATACTTCCTAACATCCCTGTGATTCTTCTGAGTCTTCAACTTCCAACTGTGACCACTTGTTACTGTGTCCTAACTCTGGGAACATCCTGTCTGTCCACCTTGTCGATTCCTCAGTATTTTATATGTCGTTATCATATCCCCACCTTTCTGTTCTGTCCTCCAGTGTCGTCAGGTCGATTTCCCTTAACCTCTCCTCATAGAACATGCCCCTTAGCTACGGAACTAGTCTTGTTGCAAACCTTTGCACTTTCTCTAGCTTACTTACGTGCTTGGCTAGGTGCGGGTTCCAAGCTGGTGCTGCATACTCCAATATAGGACTAACGTACACGGTGTACAAGGTCCTGTACGATTCCTTATTGACATATCGGAATGCTGTTCTTGGGTTTGCTAGGTGCCCATATGCTGCTGCCGTTATTTGGTTGATGTGCGCCTCAGGAGATGTGCCTTGTGTTATACTCACCCCAAGATCCTTTTGCTTGAGTGAGGTTTGTAGTCTCTGGCCCCCTAGACTGTACTCCATCTGCGGTCTTCTTTACCCTTCCCCAATCTTCATAACTTGGCAGTTGGTGGGGTTGAACTCCAGGAGCCAGTTGCTGGTCCAGGCCTGCAGCCTGTGCAGATCCCTTTGTAGTTCTGCCTGGTCCTCGTCCGACTGAATTCTTCTCATCACATCATTTGCAAACAGCGACACTTGTGAGTCTATTCCTTCTGCCAAGTCGTTCACAAATACCAGAAACAGCACTGGTCCTAGGACTGATCCCTGTGGAACCCCGCTCGTCACAGGCGCCCATTCTGACACCTCGCCACGTACCACGACTCGCTGTTGTATTCCCTGATCCACTGTAGTGCCTTCCCTGTTATCCCTGCCTGGTCCTCCAGCTTTTGCACTAATCTCTTGTGTGGAACTGTGTCAAACGCGTTTCAGTCCAAGAAAACGCTATCTACCTACTCCTCTCGCTCTAGTCTTACTGCTGTCACCCTGTCGTGTGTGTGCGTGTAATGATTTACGTGGTATGTGCAGCAAAAAAATTATATATTTCATTAAGTATCATTTAACTTCATGCTGATAAGAGGGGTGAACCAGAGAAAACTATGAATGAAATGTAATATAGAATTAAAAAAATTTCAGACGATTTATAAAGATTTATACCGAATATCAATAGTTAAGCTAGGCTGTGGATCTCAGGAAACTGGACGGAACTTACCAAACGCTGTGAGAATTAATATTGGACATGGCACCAGGCGATACCTCGAGATAAATGCTATTTTTCCGTGATCTGATGAATGGATGTGATGCCGACGTGTCTTTCAATAGCTGGTAAGTACACTCGAGGCCACCACCTTGAACGCCCCACTCGATGGCCGGCTTCCCTGTGGTACGGTCCTGTCATCTGACTCCCTCTAGACCAGACTAGTTGACCACAAGGCAGACTAGATCTGCTAACCACAGACCAGATCTGCTAACCACAGACCAGATCTGCTAACCACAGACCAGATCTGCTAACCACAGACCAGATCTGCTAACCACAGACCAGATGTGCTAACCACAGACCAGATCTGCTAACCACAGAACCAGATCTGCTAACCACAGACCAGATCTGCTAACCACAGACCAGATCTGCTAACCACAGACCAGATCTGCTAACCACAGACCAGATCTGCTAACCACAGACCAGATCTGCTAACCACAGACCAGATCTGCTAACCACAGACCAGATCTGCTAACCACAGACCAGATCTGCTAACCACAGACCAGATCTGCTAACCACAGACCAGATCTGCTAACCACAGACCAGATCTGCTAACCACAGACCAGATCTGCTAACCACAGACCAGATCTGCTAATCACAAATCAGATCTGATGGTCACAGGCCAGACTTTCTGACCACACCGCTGACCACTGGACTCGTGACCGGAGACTAGTATTTTAACCCATGAATTTAGGAAGTGCTTACCGTCTTTTCTATTGAATCAAGTGAGTTAACTTCATTTTTTGAGAAACTGTCAATAATGATTTTGTGTCAATATTTCTGTCATCGAAACGAATTTTATCACGATTCCAGTTACTTTATATTTACTGTGTTTTTTTTTTACCTCAGTTGAATAGTTCTAAGTGTGAAGAAAAGAAACTTAGAGGAAACTTGTATTTGAATATTTGCTGTGTGTAGAGCTTTATCATGTGTTGATAAAGCTCAACTCAGAGCGAAACGTTGTTGTTATAAAAGCTCGTACTGCAACACGTTTTTTTTTCTTCACTATTGCTATACGTAAATCTTATCGACATTTCTACCTCTACTTAAGAACATATTTCTCTGGGTAGATCACTGATCCAGCGCATCCTTCTGCCACCTGCCAGCCATATATCATGGTGTGTGTACTAGCGGGTCAGGAAGCGAGTTATAGGAGGACCCGGTTCCCGTTGCTGCTCCTGCTGGTGGGGGCCCTCGTCCTCCACGCTGAGGGAGTCTTCGATATTCCTCACTTTCTTGAGTTCGGAAAATGTGTGAATGTTACGCTCGTGAAGGACTTTGACCCCGTCAAGGTAAGTTGAAGATGAATGAGGACATCGAAAATCTTTGAGTTCATTAAATTTTGTTAAAAAAATATATTGTATCTATGCAGAATTCCCATTTTGTCCTTAAATTTATATTGATAAATCACTGGACGGCGAAACGTCTATAAAAATGGTATATAATGCCGACAGGTTGGTAAATAAGACACGTATGCAACAGTTAGGTATCTTTATTCCAAAACGTTTCGCCTATACAGTAGGCCTCTTCAGTCGATTACAGAAGAGTTAACAGAAGCAGTAGAGATGTGAAGATGTAATCAGTCCATCACTCTTGAAGATGTAGTTTTGAGAAGGTCAGTCCCTCATATGAGAGGGACTTGCCCTCTCAGTGATTGTCTTCTTTCTTCTACTAGTGAACTACACCTCACCTGACAGTATACAAGTCTGCATACTATTGTTTCAACTTCACATTGGTTTTGTTCCATAGTCTGAAACAATGTGAAGTTGAAACGATATTATTATAATCAAAAAGAAGCTCTAAACCACAAGGGCTATACAGCAGTTGAAACGATAGTATGTAGACTTGTATACTGTCAGGTGAGGTGTAGTTCACTAGCAGAAGAAAGAAGATAATCACTGAGAGGGCAAGTCCCTCTCAAATAAGGGACTGACCTTCTCGAAACTACGTCTTCAAGGGTGATGGACTGATTATATCCTTTTCACATCTTTACTGCTTCTGTTGTACTCGGAACAAAGATACCAAACTGTTATAAATGTCTTACTTACCAAGCTACCCGTGGCGAAACGTCTCCTTTAAATGTCCTGAACTATACATAGAGTAAATGTCCTGAACTGTACATACAGTAAATGTCCTGAACTATACATACAGTAAATGTCCTGAACTATACATACAGTAAATGTCCTGAACTATACATACAGTAAATGTCCTGAACTATACATACAGTAAATGTCCTGAACTATACATGCAGTAAATGTCCTGAACTGTACATACAGTAAATGTCCTGAACTATACATACAGTAAATGTCCTGAACTGTATATAGAGTAAATGTCATTTTACAGTAACGTCAGTCTGACTTTATTTCTTCGTTTTCGTATGACTCAGAATTAATAAATGTGTATATTTTTTGTTATTTTTTTTCATTTGCTTGAGTTTTACTTATAAATCATTTTTCTGTGTTAACACTTTTAAAATTAATGTTTTTATTCATGTGTGACTCAACCAATAGCTAATTTGCACCAGGGTTTATGAACCTTGACTTGCGCTTAGTATTATGACGTGTGTGTGTGTGTGTGTGTGTGTGTGTGTGTGGTGTGTGTGTGGTGTGTGTGTGTGTGTGTGTGTGTGCGTATGTTGTGTGTGTGTGTGTGTGTGTGTGTGTGTGTGTGTGTGTGTGTCTGTGTGTCTGTGTGTGTGTCTGTGTGTATGTGTGTGTGTCTGTGTGTGTGTGTGTCCGTGTATGTGTGTGTGTCTGTGTGTGTGTGTGTGTGTGTGTGTGTGTGTGTGTGTGTGTCTGTGTGTGTGTCTGTGTGTGTTGGTTACCATTTGGTCCTAGGCACATGTCGATTAGACACTAGGCCTGATGTGTGTGTGTGTGTGTACTCACCTATTTGTACTCACCTATTGTGTGTTGAGGGGTCGAGTCTAGCTCCTGGCCCCGCCTCTTCACCGGTTGCTACTAGACCTCTCTTCCCGCTTCCATGAGCTTTATCAAACCTCGTCTTAAAACTGTGTATGGTTCCTGCCTCCACTACGTCATTTTCTAGGCTATTCCACTGCCTTAAACTCTATGCTGATGAAATACTCCTACTATCTCTCTGACTCATTTGTGTCTTCAACTTCCAATTGTGGCCTCTTGTTTCTGTGTCCCTCCCTGGAAATCCTGTCCTTGTCCACCTTGTCTATTCCACGCAGTATTTTATAGTCGTTATCATGTCTCCCCTGACCTCCTGTCCTCCAGTGTCGTCAGGCCGATTTCCTTAATCTTTCTTCATAGGACATTCCCCTTAGCTCTGGAACTAACTTGTTGCAAAACCTTGTACTTGTCTAGTTTTTGACGTGCTTTATACAAGTGCGGGTTCCAAACAGGTGCTGCATACTCCAGTATGGGCCTGACATACACGGTGTACAGTGTCTTGAATGATTCCTTACTAAGGTGTCGGAATGCTGTTCTCGAGTTTGCCAGGCACCCATATGCTGCAGCAGTTATCTGATTGATGTGTGCCTCCGGAGACATGCTCGTTGTTATACCACGCCCAAGATCCTTACTCCTGGTTGAGGTTTGCAGTCTTTGGCCACCTAGCCTATACATCTGTCTGTGGTCTTCTGTGCCTTCCCCTATCTTCATGACTTGCATTGGCAGGATTAAATTCGAGAAGCCATTTGCTGGACCAGGTGTCCAGTCTGTCCAGTCTCTTGTGAAGTCCTGCCTGGTCCTCATCGATTTAATTCTCTCATTAACTTCACATCATCTGCAAAAAGGGACACTTCTGAGTCTAACCCTTCCGTCATGTCGTTCAATATACCAAAATAGCACTGGTCCTAGGACCGACCCCTGTGGGACCCACGCTCGTCACATGGTGCCCACTGTGATACATCATTACGTACATGACTCGTTGTTGGCTCCCTGTCAGGTATTCTCTGATCCATTGCAGTGCCCTTCCTGTTTATATGCGCCTGATGCTCTAGCTTTGCATAATCTCTTGTGAGGAACTGTGTCAAAGGCCTTCTTGCAGTCCAAGAAGATGCAATTCACCCACCTCCTTATCTCTTGTCTTACTTCTGTTATTTTATCATAAAACTCCAGAAGGTTTGTGACACAGGATTTGCCTTCCGTGAATCCGTGCTGGTTGGCATTTATACTCCGTTCCGTTCCAGGTGCTCAACCAATCTCCTCCTGATAATCTTCTTACCATAATTTTGCATACTATACACGTTCAATGACAACAGGTCTTATAGTTTAGTGCCTACTTTTCTGTCTCCTTTTTGAAATGGGAACTACATTTGCTGTCTTCCATAACCTCAGGTAGTTGCCCAGTTTCCAGGGATGTGTTGTAAGATTGTGGTAAGTGGTTACGCACAACATATCTGCTCCCTCTCTAAGGACCCATGGAGAGATGTTGTCCGGTCCCATTGTGTGTGTGTGTGTGTGTGTGTGTGTGTGTGTGTGTGTGTGTGTGTGTGGTGTGTGTTGTGTGTGTGTGTGTGTGTGTGTTTTGTGTGTGTGTGTGTCTGTGTGTGTGTCTGTGTGCGTGTCTGTGTGTGTGTGTGTGTGTGTGTCTGTGTGTGTGTCTGTGTGTGTGTCTGTGTGTCTGTGTGTTTCTGTGTGTGTGTCTGTGTATGTGTCTGTGTGTCTATGTGTTGTGTGTGTGTGTGTGTGTGTGTGTGTGTATGTGTGTGTGTGTGTGTGTGTGTGTGTTTTGGTCTGTGTCTGTCTGTGTATGCGTGTGTATGTGTATGTGAGGATTAGACAAATTCTTAGAATCACTTACATCTAGCTTAGAAGAATGATTCTTGGAGCATTTGGAAGCATGTTTGTTTTAAAAGCTGAGAAGCAGTGGTGCAACACGTAGAGAGAGAAGGGGGGGAGGGAGAGAGAGAGAGAGAGAGAGAGAGAGAGGAGAGAGAGAGAGAGAGAGAGAGAGAGAGAGATTTGATTGATTTGATAGATTCGTCGGTACTTCCGGCCCGAGTTCCTGCCAGTTGGCAACCCGGCCTTGGTTCCCTGTCATGGGACTGTCTGAGACGTATGTATGCCATGGGAGGAGGTACAAGTACCTCCTCATCTTCTGGGACCAATTGTCGCCAGGCCTAGCCCCCATTCCCCACCCTCACGGGTCTCATAGGGAGAAGCCAGGTACCTTGGACTGCCACAAATCAAACCCCACTGGGCTCGAAGGGTGTGGCAGCTACAAAGCAGCAGACGATGTCAGGAGGTGCAAAGGTAGCAAGCACTACTGGATCTTTTTGGAGCCACACCCCAGCTTTGGGCAGCAGCCCGAGCACTGGGGAAGCTCAGGGATGCCTCTTGCTGTTTGTGTGACTTCTGTTTCTTCACTTGTCCGTTGCACTTCTGAAAGAGAGAGAGAGAAAACAAACGTAGATAAATAAGACCTTTGTTTTTAATTAGACACATGTGTAACACTTGGGTATCTTTATCGTGGAAACATATCGCCACACAGTGGACTGATGAAGCCACTGTGTGGCGAAACGTTTTCACAGTTATTTGTGTACAGCAGCAGGAGGAAGCGATCATTTATCAAATTTTCAATACTAAAAGACTAAGCACCTTAAAATTACATCTTCCACTGTCTTCAGTATAAAAATCGTCTCTGTTCTAGCTTGAAAAAAAACCTGCTGAGCAGATGATACGTTTCGGCAGTTGAGAAACCCAAGTGTTGCGCATGCGACTTATACATCAGTGTTTTTTCTGCTAATTTATTAGTGTAATATCATCTGGTCACTGCAGTACGGTGGATTGTGGTTCGACATCTTTAGCGTGCCGAACGATTACCAGCAGACCAAGGCTTGCATCATACAGAACTACACTTGGATGGGTGAGTGAGCCTTTCATTACCAGTCCTGATGCTGAAGCTACTGAGGGGCGAAACTTTTCTGTAAAATCTCAACCATCCACAAGTGTTCCCTTTTCATAGTTTATCGGTAACATAATATTTGTTAGGATTTTTAACCAGGGACACTGTTAGCCACTCAAGATAACCCAGGGGAGGGTTAACCACTCAGGATAACCCAAAAAAAAGTCAGTGTGTCATCGGGGACTGTGTCTTATTTCCGTTGTGGTCCTTCAGTCTTGTTCTCCAAGATGCCAACCACACCAGTCAACTAACACCCAGGTACCTACTTACTGCTAGGTGACCAGGGACAGCAGGTATAAGGTGACTAACACCCAGGTACCTACTTACTGCTAGGTGAACAGGAACAGCAATTGTAAAGAAATATGTCCAGTGTTTCCACCCGTGCCGGGGATTGAACCACGGACACTCAGTGTGCGAAGCAAGTGTTGCCGACCAGTCCACACTCCCGTTACTAAGAAAAGGTTAATGTATCTTCTTGTTTCACCGCCAGGGGACTACATGGACGTGCAGACGAGGGGGCTGACGGAAGACGAGAAGAAGGTAAAACAGAGGCTGACCTTCCTGAAGGAGGCGGACCTGAGAAGCCCTCCTGACCCCGCTCACATGAGGGTCATAGCCGAGAGCATGCCTGAGTCCCCTTACCAGGTACTCTTTCTTATTAGTACTCTTATTAGGTCTGAGTCCCCTTACCAGGTACTCTTTCTTATTAGTACTGTTATTGGATCTGAATCCCCTTACCAGGCACTCTCTTATTAGGTCTGAGTCCCCTTACCAGGTACTCTTCTTAGTACTCATTAGGCTTGAGTCCCATTACCAAGTATTCTTTCTTATTAGTACTCTTTTTAGGTACTCTTAACTCCCTGTAAGGTACTCTTCCTACGTATGTTCTTTGAGTTGCTGGTTACTCCTTTCCTTGTATTTTCTCTTTCTAAGGTACATTTTCCTTCTATATAATTATCCAGCTTTCTTAAGTACCCATGTGCCCTTAGAAAGTGCTCCTATTTCCTTACTAAGCTCCAATTATTATTATTATAATCAAGGGGGAAGCGCTAAACCCGGAGGATTATACAGGACTAAGCTCCAATATTTCCTTAGTACTAATATTTCCTTACAGTTTTCTTTTGTTTACGTTCTAAGTGCTCTAATTTTCTTCCTGTATTAATGATCTATATTTACTAACTTCGTCTCGGTATGACAAATTTTCTTGCCAGGATTTTTTTTCTTTGTGTTTTTCCATTTTAATTTTTGAGTGTGTGTTCTTATATTTTTTTTTTTGTATTTCTTTATTATGAACATATCCATCCTGTCGAAATCTTAGAGAGGCAAGTAATGGGTTCATGGGCTGGATTTAGAAATAAATTTGGATATGTGTGTGTGAGGATACACTGGTCTTGTTCGGGTGGATTTACTAAATAATTTTATGGAAGTGCCTTTAAATGTTCGTATTTTAATGACTTGAAATGTGAATGAGAAAAAGTGATAAATTAGGCATGTGCAACACTTGGGTATCTTTATTGAGGAAACGTTTCGCGGCCTGGTCACAGACCGGGCCGCGGGGGCGTTGACCCCCGAAACTCTCTCCAGGTAAACTCCAGGTAAACAGTGGCTTCATCAGTCCACACAAAGAAGAGTGAACATTATCTGCAATGTGAAAAAGTATTGGATATAATGTGTCGTAGATTATTTTAGGTGAATTCTGTTGTTGAATATTATTCTGCTTCATAATTGTCTGTTATTAACTGTTGTTGCTCGACTGAAATGCCTTAAACTGTGTATGTGTTTTTTTGTAGCAATGTTTCTAGGTCGGGGCTCCCCAATCTTTTTCAGGCTATTCCCCACTTTTGCCAGAAAACCTAAGTTCTCTTAACTTGGGTTACTTCCCTTATTTACACAAAGTTAATTTCAAATTTCGGGTATAATTATTTGATCAGTGAGTAAAAACACTCAAGGATAGAACACTAAGAAATAAATGTTATTTTTTTTTTTATTATCACACTGGCCGATTCCCACCAAGGCAGGGTGGCCCGAAAAAGAAAAACTTTCACCATCATTCACTCCATCACTGTCTTGCCAGAAGGGTGCTTTACACTACAGTTTTTAAACTGCAACATTAACACCCCTCCTTCAGAGTGCAGGCACTGTACTTCCCATCTCCAGGACTCAAGTCCGGCCTGCCGGTTTCCCTGAATCCCTTCATAAATGTTACTTTGCTCACACTCCAACAGCACGTCAAGTATTAAAAACCATTTGTCTCCATTCACTCCTATCAAACACGCTCACGCATGCCTGCTGGAAGTCCAAGCCCCTCGCACACAAAACCTCCTTTACCCCCTCCCTCCAACCCTTCCTAGGCCGACCCCTACCCCGCCTTCCTTCCACTACAGACTGATACACTCTTGAAGTCATTCTGTTTCGCTCCATTCTCTCTACATGTCCGAACCACCTCAACAACCCTTCCTCAGCCCTCTGGACAACAGTTTTGGTAATCCCGCACCTCCTCCTAACTTCCAAACTACGAATTCTCTGCATTATATTCACACCACACATTGCCCTCAGACATGACATCTCCACTGCCTCCAGCCTTCTCCTCGCTGCAACATTCATCACCCACGCTTCACACCCATATAAGAGCGTTGGTAAAACTATACTCTCATACATTCCCCTCTTTGCCTCCAAGGACAAAGTTCTTTGTCTCCACAGACTCCTAAGTGCACCACTCACTCTTTTTCCCTCATCAATTCTATGATTCACCTCATCTTTCATAGACCCATCCGCTGACACGTCCACTCCCAAATATCTGAATACGTTCACCTCCTCCATACTCTCTCCCTCCAATCTGATATTCAATCTTTCATCACCTAATCTTTTTGTTATCCTCATAACCTTACTCTTTCCTGTATTCACCTTTAATTTTCTTCTTTTGCACACCCTACCAAATTCATCCACCAATCTCTGCAACTTCTCTTCAGAATCTCCCAAGAGCACAGTGTCATCAGCAAAGAGCAGCTGTGACAACTCCCACTTTGTGTGTGATTCTTTATCTTTTAACTCCACGCCTCTTGTGACTAGGAAAATGGGAATTAATTCAGAGTTATCATTTGAGAGTTCATTTTCAAACAATTATTCCCAACTACAACGCTGTCACGAGCTCTGTTATCAGCATTTATATGAATAAGTGGTTTAGTAAACTGATAAGCTGATAAATGAGACACCTTTGCAACATTTGGGTATCTGTATTCTGGAAACGTTTCTCCAGCCATTGGCTTCTTCAGTCCAATCTGAATGTGCTGCGCTTTCATCAAGATTGACGGACTGAACACATCGACTGGGGGAGTGATTACTTCAGACTCCTTCTCAGCTTCCACCTTTCTCTGTATTGGACTGAAGAAGCCACTGGCTGACGAAACGTTTCCAGAATAAAGATACCCAAATGTTGTAAGAATGGTGGTAGAATTACCGACAATATGTTAGATAAAAGAACACAAGTGCAACTAATGCAGCATTTTATTGTGCCAACGTTTCGCTCTCCAGCAGCGTAACTGCTTGACAAATGTCGCATTAGTTGCACATGTGTCCCAAATGTTGCACATTTTTGGTAGTGGGTATGTCACTGTGTGACAGCTGAATGTGATCCCTACAGCTGTTTTCTTGCTAATAGTTGTGCTGTTAGTGGTGTAGTTGCTGAGAGAGCGCACCTTAGATCACACGCAACGTGGAGCTTGTTTCCGGTCTTTGATTTCATTGCCAGAAGGAAAGAAAACTTGAATGTTGAGCTAGATTTCGTCACGGCCGCGCTGGCGGGAGATTCATCTGTAAAAACATGCATTTTTGGTCACAGTGATGGCCCATGCTAACCTCCCTATGGGGTATAGATATATACCATGTTGGATGAATATTGTAGTCAGCTGGCCGAGTGGCTTACACACTGGCCTGTAGTTTTACGACTCACTCACCATGAGTTCAAGCCCCATCCGTTCCGTGGGTTGTTTGCAATCGTGTTATTACGATTTCGCGAGTCTTCAAGAAAACGGGATCAGCACACGAAGAGCGTTGTAGATAATCCTAGGATAAATGTGGCATATTTTCACTCAAACTAACTCGCGAAGTTGAATTCATCTTTCACTGGGGAATTGTTTTAACTCCAAGAACTCTTCCTGGAGCTCTGTGGAGATGTCAGTTACATATCATTTGGATGAATAGCTTGCCAGTGTCATAGTAGTTTGACTGGTATGTATGTCTAGGAAGTACCACTGTGTGAAGGCTTACTCAGCCCTGTAACAACTTCAGACAGTATTATCAAGGCTGGCTCCTCCTCAGGAAAATTAATGAATAGAAAAGAAATAATTCAGAAAGATAAACACTATTATTTAGTAATGCAAAGATAAAACATTGAAAAATGAAGGTGATTCCTACTTCAAAGAAAAATGAAAAATGAAATAAAAATATGACATTTGAATTCAATGCTAATATATAGTTATACTGGGGTGTCTGGTTGAGGTTGACACCATCTTGTAGAAATTGTAGCCATTGCTGATATGGGGGGGGGGGGTTTAAACAGGTGTTTAGTGACAACCCAACGACTAGTTCTTTGCAGAGTCTATAGCCTTGAATAGTCAGTCCAGATGACAGGAACGCAGGTTCTTTACCACTGCGGAGATGAGGGGTAGTTGCCTGCGGTTTACTGAAAGTAATCAGGTAGGTAGATAAACAAATGACGTCTCATGGGCTGTTTCAGTCCGTCTCCTTCAACACTTCTCGTTGGTTGGCAGGTGACCCGATCTGTCATTCCAAGCTGGAAAGAGACAGGTTACCCACTGCTTAAGGAATCACTCTCCATGATGTGATGCAGTTCAGATGGGCTTGTGAGGTCTCTAGGGAGACCTAATTATATGGTCACACCTGCCTTAGCAAATGTCGGGTAGTCATGCCCACGTCTGAGGTCTTTTGTTCTTGACGGCGTCAGACCTCGGCGTCAGGTCGTAACACGTGGTACATACCCCATTGGGGAGGGGGTACTTTGACTACGATATAAGCCCAGGGAACAGCTGAGCAAGGAGGTTGTTGGTGACAGGTCCGGGAGCGAGAGCTCTGGACAGCCGCGTGTGTAGCGGACCACGCATTGGGAATCTCGGGTCAGCTGGTCGGTGAATTAAGAGTGAGTACTAGTCCGTGTTACTGATAACATCTACCTTTCCCCCTGGTAATAAGTCTCATAGGTCAATTGTTATATTATGTAAATGTCCATCAGTATATGTGGTATTCTAGCCCTTTTATGTTATTAAGTAAACTATAGCCATAGTTCCCATTTTTATTTGTACCTCCACATGCTATTCCCTATTCTGTTAAGCACTGGGATACACAGAAGACGTGCTCACTCGCTGGGATACCTCAGGTAGAGTGGGTAGAGGTCTCACAATGATAAGTGCAAGATAATTAAAAAAGGTGGTGATTATCTAAAAGTCTCATGTGGAGCTTAAAACTGAAAGGACCAAGTTCATTATTGGTCAAAAGTGAAGCTTTTTAACCAATATCCACTAGAATAGGAGCAGAGTCTTTTACTTACAGTTGTGCTGGGAGCTGTGAGTGGAGTGATTACTGTTTGGCCGGAGCCCCACACGTCACCTTTCGGGGTGGGGAGAAAGGGGGGGAGGGAATAGCGGGAGCTAGACTGACCCTACCTTAACAAGCAGCCGGCAATCAAACTATCGTTACCATATACTCGCTCGCTACTCCTCTCTGTTGAACTTTTCCCTCATTAGTGCGGGAGTTAATGTGCTCTGTGATCTCTGTCTTGAGCACCTGGTTCATAAGAACATAAGAGCATAAGAAAGAAGGAATACTGCAACAGGTCTACTGACTCATGCGAAGCAGGTCCATGTCTCCCCCCCGGATTAACCCAATGGCCCACCTAGTCAGGTCACTTCCACTTAAGGAAAGAGCATGGCATCAAACCTAGTAGCACAAGCTAGTCAGGTACAACTCACACCCACTCATGTATTTATCTAACCTACTTTTAAAACTGCACAACGTTTTAGCCTGAATAACTGTACTCGGGAGTTTGTTCCACTCATCCACAACTCTATTACCAAACCAGTGCTTTCCTATATCCTTCCTGAATCTGAATTTTTCCAACTTGAAACCATTGCTGCGAGTCCTGTCTTGGCTGGAAATTTTCAGCACGCTATTTACATCCCCTTTGTTTATTCCTCTTTTCCATTTATATACCTCGATCATATCCCCCCTAATTCTACGCCTTTTGAGAGAGTGCAGATTCAGGGCCCTCAGTCTATCCTCATAGGAAAGATTTCTGATACATGGGATCAACTTTGTCATCCTCCTCTGTACGTTTTCCAGAGCATTTATATCCATTCTGTAATATGGTGAGCAGAACTGTGCAGCATAATCTAAATGAGGCCTAACCAAGGGTATATAGAGTTGAAGAACAATCTGAGGACTTCTATTATTTATACTTCTAGATATGAAGCCAAAGATTCTGTTAGCTTTATTGCGAACACTAATGCACTGTTGTCTTGGTTTTAGATTACTACTAACAGAACTCCTAAATCCTTTTCGCAATCAGTGGTATTAAGATCTACATTATTTAGTTTATATGTGGCATAATTATTTTCCTGTCCAACATTTAGAACTTTGCATTTGTCTATATTCAACTGCATCTGTCACTTCTCCGACCATTACATCAGTCTATTAAAATCATCCTGGAGTGCTCTAGTGTCCTCATTAGAGTGAATTGGACGGCCTATTTTGGTATCATCAGCAAATTTGCTTATGTCGCTATTTATTCCCTCATCTATGTCGTTTATGTAAATTGTGAACAACAAAGGGCCCAACACTGACCCCTGCGGAACACCACTTGTGACATGCCCCCATTCTGATTTCTCCCCATTTGTGCAAACTCTCTGCTGCCTATTTGTCAGTCATGCCTCTACCCAGGAAAAAATTTCTCCTATTCCGTGTGCCTTAAATTTCCTGAATAGCCTCTGATGTGGAACTCTATCGAAAACTTTACTGAAGTCCATATACACAATATCATATTCATTACCATGATCTACCTTCTCAAACAGCTTAATGAAAAAAGTTAGTAAATTCATAAGACATGAACGCTCCTTTGTAAAACCGTGTTGAGATTCCTTAATCAGTCTATGCCTATCAAGATGGCTGCGAATTGCTTCGGCAATTATTGATTCCATAAATTTTCCCACTATGGAGGTAAGGCTTATTGGTCTATAGTTTGAAGCCAAGGACCTGTCACCTGCCTTGTAAATAGGTATTACATTTGTTATTTTCCACTTATCAGGCACTATGCCAGTTTGTAGTGATATGTTAAAAAGATTAGCCAAAGGTAAGCTAAGTTCCTCTTTATATTCCTTTAACATCCTTGCAAACAGTTCATCAGGACCTGGGGATTTGTTAGGTTTTAGTTTCTCTATTTGTCTGAGGACCATGTCACTAGTTACCGCAATCGTGCATAGTTTATTATCGTCCTGTTCTACATAATTTATTATTTCAGGAATTTTGCTAGTATTTTCCTGGGTAAAAACTGAGAAGAAGTTACGGAGAATTTCACACATATCCTTATCACTGTCAGTGATCTGACCAGAGTTACTCTTAAGTGGGCCTATCTTGTCCTTAATCTTACTTCTATATACCTGAAAGAACCCTTTTGGGTTAGTCTTCGAATCCCTTGCGACCTTAGCCTCATAATCCCTTTTTTGCTTTTCTTATTCCTTTCTTTATTTCTCTCTTTAATTGAATATATTGATTTCTTAACTGCCCATCCCCTCTTTTGATACGCCTATATATGCCTCTCTTTTGACCAATGAGATGTTTTAGTCTGTTGTTCATCCATTTTGGATCATTTTTGTTAGATCTAATTTCCCTACTCGGAACAAAAGTTGTCTGGATAGCTAGAACTATGCTCCGAAAAATGTCATATTGGCAACCAAGATCACCTACCTGACCCATAGTCAGGACATCCCAATTTAGCCCACCTAGGTAATTTTTCAGTCCCATGAAATCGGCCAAGCGAAAATCTGGGACAGAGATTTGATTGCAGTTATCTGGGTAATTCCATGATATATTGAAACTAAGTGATTTGTGATCACTTTCCCCAAGCTCATCATTAACCTCAAGATTATTAATTAGTGACTCTTTGTTGGCAAGAACCAGGTCAAGCAGATTGTTTCCTCTAGTTAGTTCTGTCACAACCTGTTCTAAAAAGCAATCCTCAACCGTATCAAGAAAGTCACTACACTCAAGATTTCCTGTCATATTGTTCCAATCAATTTGTCTAAAGTTAAAATCTCCCATTAACACAACATTTTCATATCTAGATGCCTTATGAATTTCGTCCCATAACAGCTTACTGCACTCCCTATCAAGGTTTGGGGGCCTATAAATCACACCCAAAATTAATTTGTTACGACCCTCGAGAAACTGTAGCTAAACAGATTCTGTGTTCGATGTTTCTAATCTTATATAAGAAATATGGCATCTTCTCTGATGACTTCAGAAAGTCGATGGTCTTAGGTCGCATTTCCGTCTTGAATCAGTTTTCCCCAGAGGTGCAGTTTTGTAATGAATGTATTGATATTCTCTGCATGGTGCTTGATGCTGCACTGACGTCCTTGCAGTGTCCGGTGAGCTCATTTAGAGCCTCGAAGATGTATGTCTACCAAGTATTTGTAGCGAACGTGAAGTTCTGCCATGATCTTCTTGGTGAGTCGCTCGTCTTTATTGTGACCGTCTTGGAAAGGTTTCACTTCTTCACACAGTTCATAGAATAAAGTGAACATGTTGACAGTGGCATCCAGTGGAGTGGCGTGTAAAACAATAGTGCTTAATGTTCAGCATCCATGTTGTCACAGTTCACGGAAAGGCGTGTGTTGAGTGAAGCTGACCGTTCTCACGATGCTCTTCAAGTAGACCAGCAAGGCTGCTGGTAGCAGTCCCTTGCAAGCAAGAATTTCCTTGTGACTCTTGCAGTGTAACACAACCACTGTAGCGTTCTTACCTTTGACAAGTGCTGGGAATCCAGATCGAGACCCCAACATTGCTGGGGCACCAGTAATACGCACCCTGATTACATCCTTTCACAGCAGTTATTCTTTATCAAAGATAGCTGACATCACTTCCAACATATCACTTCCCTTTATTGTCGTGGTCACTGGACAACAAAACAGGAAGTCCTATTTGATGCCTCGACCATCAAAAAATCTGACAGAAACGCGTTGAGAAAAATTTGCTATGTCAGTTGTCTCATCTAATTGATTAGCAGTGTTCTTTGATGACTTTATGACTTCTATGACTTAATAGTGTTATTAAACAGAGGGACTTAGTTCAGTTTAACAACGTCATCGCTGAGGTTAAGTTTGGCACTATCAGCGATACATGACTTGATCGCTGATTCTCCAGTTATATGGCCTTCTTATCCTTGGCTATATGCACAGCAATTAAGAAAAAAAAAGACAAATACCGTGACTGAACAATACACAAATAACCCGCACATAGAAGACTGAAAATTGTGACGATGTTTCAGACCGTCTTAATTAAACCATTAATTAGTCACCATCATCATACCGGACAAAAACGAGAAGCTGATGAAGATTTTACATGTCAGTTATTTCATCTAACTGAATGACAAAATATTTTGATGAGCAATTAAACATGACTGACACTTTGTACCTGCCTTTGAAGTCTGTTGAATGGATCCACTGCCATCCAGAGTCAGTCTCTCTCTTAATCATCGGATTTTTGCTTAAAAAAATGCATGATCATTTTGGGTAACCTTGAGTGAGGGTTTTTAAGATGTTTTTCGGCTGCAGTGGTTTCGTGGAATCATTTGCTAGACTTTGTGCCAGCTGTTCTGTGGCATCCGCAACGCAGGGCAGTCGGGAAATAGAACAATTCTGGAGAGTGATGTATGGAGGCAAGATTCTACATAGTTTTAAGAAGAGGGGCAGGAGCTATGAATACCCCTGCAACCATAACTAGGCGAGTACAACTAGGTAAGTACACACACACACAAAACATACATGCGCGGGGCGATTAATTCAGCTAGTGAAGGCGATTAAAAGTATGAATGTGGGTGATTTAATATTTTTTTGGTTTAGAAAGACACGTAAGCAAACACTATAACATATTTATTAGAAAACGTTTCGGTCCTGGGACCTTGATCACTTCTAACCAGGTTAGAAGTGATCAAGGTCCCAGACCGAAACGTTTTCTAATAATATGTTATAGTGTTTGCTTACGTGTCTTTCTAAACCAACTTGTCGGTATTTATTACCAAGGTTTATACCAATATTTTTTTACACACCTGAATTAACATTGTAAGTGCTGCTATCCTAACTCAGCTGATTCAAAGCAAATCCTTTCCAGGTACACTAACACCCTCTGGGATGTTACCCATAACAGTCAACTAACACACTGGCACTACCTACTGCTAGGTAAAAAGAGGCAGAAGATGTAAGGTAACTAACACCCAGGTACCTATTTACTGTTATGTGAATAGGGACAGCAGGTGTAAGGAAACATGCCCAGCGTTTCCACTCGTGTCGGGGGTCGAAACACGGACTTTCAGTATGTGAGATGAGGGAATTACCGACTGAGCCACAGGATATTTTGTTTGTGAGGAAGGGCTGAATTTGTCGGGGTCATACAGAGCCTGGGAAATGGGGAATTAATTAGGTTTGATCCATGGAAGAGAATGGTAGCGTCAGTTCCTTGGATTAGGAGCCTTTCACCATGGTATCCCTCATGAAGGGTGAATGTAAGAACGTAAGGGGTGAAAATTTATGTGTAGGTGTGAACGAGATACAACGTTTGACTAATTTCAAAAGCCAGAATTAAGGAAATTCTTTTTTCTTTTTACCTTTCGCCCTATCTTTCTCTCTCCCTCAGTCTCTCTTTCTTTCTTACGTTTCTCCACAGGTCGTCCACACAGACTATCACAGCGTCTCCTGCGTGTACTCCTGCCTCGAATACTTCGGCTTCCGCGCTGAGTTCGCCTGGGTGTTGAGTCGAACTCCAGACTACCGGGGAATCGGGAGAATGAGTGCCACTCACGTTTCAGAGCCATGGATGTCGATCCAACCAAGATGACCTCATCAAGCAGGGAGAGGTGTGTATACCATTGATATACCTTTGAAGAGTTCCGAGAGATTTTCTACTCCGGAGCTTGGCCATGGTCCAGGCTCGTCAGGTATTTCGCTGGTCAACCAGGCTGTTGCTGTTGGTGGCCCGCAGCCCCACATCCATCACAGCCTGGTTGATTTGGCACTTTGATCATTGTTAGTTTTAATTGTAGCTATAAATTCATTTCCTGCAACGTGTTTTTTTTTTTCATCCAAAGAGGAGTCATCAGCTACATTTATTAGGTTCCTTCTTAATGCGGATCCACTGAGGCCTGGTCATGGATTGGGCCGCGGGGGCGTTGACCCCCGGAACACCCTCCAGATATATTCTACGTATTACTAAACTATAAACATTCATTTACCAGAGTTGTCCCTACTACAAGAAACTGGACCAGTTGATGGAGTTCAACAGATTGTTGCTTAAGAAGAACCTGGGTTTTGAAAGCACGGCGGAGAGCACTACCCTCCAGGAACCTACCACAGCAACTGTTCCCACCACCACTACCACCACCACTACCACCACCACGACCCCTGCTACGATTCATCCCTCTATCAACACCCTCCCAGAAACTACAATTCCGTCAACCACCACGACAGATCCACCAGACCCCACTGAAGGTCTGCCTTCTACCACCACTGCCGCCGCCGCCACCACTCGAGCAGTTACAGATCCTGGCACTTTTGGACTACCAGATACAAAGCAAGTGGGAGCCACCACCCATGATATGTTGACTGAGGTAAACCTGTGTAAAACTTGAGAGTATTGTAGTGAAGTCCATTGTTAACAATGTCGATGTGATTTTCTGATCTTCATTAATCATTATGAAACGTGTGTGTGTGTGTGTGTGTGTATGTAGTCACCTATTTGTGGTTGCAGGAGTCGATTCATAGCTCCTCTCCCTGCTCAATCAGCTTTATCAAACTTTGTCTTAAAACTATGTATGGTTCCTGCCTTCACTACGTCACTTTCTAGGCTATTCCACTTCCTGACAACTCTGACTGAAGAAATATTTCCTAAAATAAATAAATACATCCTAACATCCCTTTGACTCATCGGAGTCTTCAACTTCCAGTTGTGACCCCTTGTGTGCGCGCGCTTGTGCTGTTTGTTTTCTCTAGTGACAAGTGTGTCCAGGAATGGGGTATTCTTGTTTACGTCTCATTCTACTTTAAACTTTAAGTTGCAGAATTCATTGTGAAGTGAAATATATATCTCGATTTTCATATTTTTGTCTTAAATATGGCTTGGATTTATTTAAAAAATGACAGCATATCTCAAGAAAATTATTTCTTATTCTTTAAGAAAGCACTAAAATGAGATTTTCTCTTGATTACAAATCAGTAAACAAGATTCTTGACACTTAAAAAAGGAAGGAACTTCAGTCATGTTATGTACAAGACTTGCAACGCTTACCATCTTAGGTTTTAGGTTAGATAAGGTTTGTCAGGAAACTAGACAAGTGTTTCCTGACCCCGGGTCTGAGTCATATGACCCACAGCTGGAGCTTTTGATCATCTGACCCGAGGCCTTCCACTGGCTTACCCCTCCAACCTTTTAAAAGTTATGGTTTTGTTTATAACCACTAGACTGATAAATTAGACACGTATACAACACTTGGGTAATGGGTCCATGGGCTGGATACCCAAGTGTTGCACATGTGTCTAATTTATCAACTTGTCGGTTCTCTGAACCATTCATCTTCATAACAATTAGATTACAGGATAACCATCTTAGGGACAAGGAAATATTGACAGTAAAGAACGAAAGGCATAATACCGTGACTGTAACAATACACGTATAACTTGCACATAGGAGAGAGAAACTTATAATAATAAAATAATAATTTAATAATAATAATCTTTATATTTCAACTAGTACATGTACAACGTATACAGACCCAGCTGATATCTGTGCATTACTATATAGAAATTCCCTTGTTATGCAGGGGCATTTCTGGCAAATTAGGTTAATTTTGTCCCTAGGATGCGACCCACACCAGTCGGGTAACACCCAGGTACCTACTTATTGCTAGGTGAATAGGGACAGCAGGGACAGACCCCTAAGGAAACACTCCCTAATGTCTCCACTCGCATCCTAGTTACTTGTAATGGTCCAAGTTGGGCCGAAACGTCTTCATAAGCTCCTCTCTCCTATGTGCAGGTTATTTGTGAAATGTTGACAGTTTAAGCATCAGAAACATATCTCTGCAGGTGGGGCACGATGCAAAATGCTGAGCCCATGAAAAAAAAGAACACGCTGGTTCCTAAGCAACCAGACAGTCTTTAATATTGACAGAGGAAGTGCGTGAACCACACTGGGCGAAGGTCGTCCATCGCACCCTTTGTTACAACGGGAGTAGCAGGAAAATCCTTGCGAGTAAAATTAGGCATTTGCTGTTAAATTGTGATGAAAATTGGTTACTAAACTGACAACGGGTTTATGAATGAGACACTTGTGCAACATCCGGAATCTTTATTGAGGAAACGCGCTTGCGCCAGCCAGTGACTTTTTTTCACATTTTGTATAAATAGAGGGTGTATGTGTGGGTGTATGTCTGATTAGCTGATCCAGTCAAGCCAATATGGAATTCAGCCCAAGAAATCTGCCATCCCCTTTCTAGTTAATTGAATTCTTAACTATAGTTCTACACCAGGACAGTGTTGTAACTGACTCAACGAAATCGTAAAAGACACGATTGCAAATAAACCATACCACGGGCTGAAATAGAACCCGCGATCAGAGTCATAAAACTCCACCCCAAAAAGTTAGCCAGTGGGCAAGCTGGCTACAATAAGATTCATTCAATTAGGTATATCATCATATGCTCATAGTTGGATGAATCTTATTGTAGCCAGCTGGCTCAGTGGCTAACGCGTCGTTCTGGAGTTTTATGACTGATCGCGGGTTCCATTCCCGCCCGTGGTATTTTTTTTTCAGTGTTGTAACCAGTTGCAGGTGTAGTTGTATCTCTGATGATCTGAAGGCTGGTAAGAAGACCGTTCCCCATTGGCCAGTCCCAAAACGTACAAAAAAATGAGCATTTGATAATATTGTTAATAGGCACTTACCGTTGTGCAGTGTGGGGGTCTGTGTTGCCCAGTAAGAATCCCTGAGATTTCATTGTAAAGAGTCACAGATCTGTATCTGGCTCTGCCCACATGGGAAGCCATCGATTTGTAACCTGGTCAGCCGTGAAGGGGTGATGTTGTGGCGTGTTATGGAATAAACCACGATTTTGTGAGATTTCGTGAGTCCTGTTATCGAATGTTAGAAAACTTCACGGCTCTAGCCTAGAGTGGGGTAAGTAGCTCCCCAACTAGGTAGTTAATAGATCGGCTTAATTAGGCAGAGTCCGTACACTCGCTTCTTCACTCGCGAACATGGTTTTTATGACTGAAGTCTGGGTGCCCAGCGTAGGCAGCTGTGCCTGGTCACCCAGCACAGTGGACACCTCCTGTCAATTTGTGTAGGTTGAAAGGTAATTTTTTTTTAACAAGTTGGCCGTCTCCCACCGAAGCAGGGTGACCCAAAAAGAAAGAAAATCCCCAAAATGGCAATAATTTCATCATCATTCAACACTTTCACCTCACTCACACATAATCACTGATTTTGCAGAGGTGCCCAGAACACAATATTTAGAAGCTTTATACGTATAAAGATGATAAATTAGACACATGTGCAACTCTTGGGCATCTCAATAAAGATGCCCAAGAGTTGCACATGTGTCTAATTTATCAACATGTCGGTTCTCTGAACCATTCATCTACAAACGTATAAAGATACACAACATATCCCTCCAAACTCCCAATTTCCCCGAACCCCCCCTTTTAGAGTGCAGGCATTGTACTTCCCTTTTTCCGGGACTCAAGTCGGCTATATAAAAATAAACACTAAAAAGGTATAAAATACCGACAGGTTTTTTTAGGTAAGACATTATGCAACGTTGGGTTTATCTTTATTTCGAAACGTTTCGCCTACACAGTAGGCTTCTTCAGTCGGTACAGCAAAGTTGATAGAAGCAGAAGATACTTGAAGACGATGTAATCAGTCCATCACCCTTAACTTTTTTGAGGTGGTCAGTCCCTCAGTCTGGAGAAGAGTATTTTTTCCCATTGTCTGGAATAATAGGGGAGTTGAAGTGATGGGATGGAGCCTTATATAGCGCCAGGAGGTGATGGACTGATTACATCGTCTTCAAGTATCTTCTGCTTCTATCAACTTTTCTGTACTCGACTGAAGAAGCCAAACTGGGAGGCGAAACGTTTCGAAATAAAGATACCTAACTGTTGCATATATGTCTTACCTAAACAACCTGTCGGTATTTTATACATTTTATTGTTCACTCTGTCAGACACTGCAACACAAGGGTATCTTGGTACAGACTTGGAACCACTTCAACAACCTCTAAGTGAAAATGGCTGGATTTGAGAGTGACCTGCCCTCTTAATGTCTACATTCTTACTCTACTAGTGACCTACGTCTCACCTCCTGGCGCTATATAAGGCTCCATCCTATCACTTCAACTCCATATTATTCCAGACTATGGAACAATACTCTTCTCCAGACTGAGGGACTGACCACCTCAAAACTTTAAGGGTGATGGACTGATTACATCGTCTTCAAGTCTCTTCTGCTTCTATCAACTTTGCTGTACTCGACTGAAGAAGCCTACTGTGTAGCGAAACGTTTCGAAATAAAGATACCTAACTGTTGCATATATATAAAAATAACCGGTTTCCCTGAATCCCTTCACTAAATATTACCCTGCTCACACTCCAACAGCTTGTCAGGTCCCAAATACCATTCGTCTACATTCACTCCTATCTAACACGCTCACGCACGCTTGCTGGAAGTCCAAGCACTTCGCCCACAAACCTCCTTTACCCCCTCCCTCCAACCTTTTCGAGGAGACCCCTACCCCGCCTTCCTTCCCCTACAGATTTATACGCTCTCCATGTCATTCTACTTTGATCCATTCTCTCTAAATGACCAAACCACCTCAACAACCCCTCTTCAGCCCTTGACTAATACTTTTATTAGCTCCACACCTCCTAATTTCCACAATTCGAATTTTCTGCATAATATTCACACCACACATTGCCCTTAGACAGGACATCTCCACTGCCTCCAACCGCCTCCTCGCTGCAACATTTACAACCCAAGCTTCACACCCATATAAGAGTTGGTATTACTAGGCTTTCATAGATAACGTTTTTTGACTCCACATATACCTCAATGCACCACTCACCTTTTTTCCTTCATCAATTCTATGATTAACCTCATCCTTCATAAATCCATCTGCTGACACGTCAACTCCCAAGTATCTGAAAACATTCACTTCTTCCACACTCCTCCCCAATTTGATATCCAATTTTTCTTTATCTAAATCATTTGATACCCTCATCACGTTACTCTTTCTTTGTTCACTTTCAACTTTCTACCTTTACACACACTCCCAGACTCGTCTACTAATCTTTGCAATTTTTTCTTTAGAATCTCCCCATAAGCACAGTATCATGGAGCAAAAAGTAACTGTGTCAATTCCCATTTTGTATTTGATTCCCCATAATTTAATCCAACCCCTCTCCCGAACACCCTAGCATTTACTTCTTTTACAACCCCATCTATAAATATATTAAACAACCATGTGACATACACATCCCTGTCTAAGACCTACTTTTACTGGAAGTAGTCTCCCTCTCTTCTACACACCCTAACCTGAGCCTCACTATCCTCATAAAATCTCTTTACAGCATTTAGTAACTTACCACTTATTCCATATACTTGCAACATCTGCCACATTGCTCCCCTATCCCTCTATCATATGCCTTTCTAAATCCATAAATGCAATAAAAATTTCCCTACCTTTGTCTAAAAACTGTTCACATATATGCTTCAATTTAAACACTTGATCTACACATCCCCTACCCACTCTAAACCTTGCTCATCCACAATCCTACATTCTGTCTTACATCTAATTCTTTCAATTAAAAACCCTACCGTACACTTTTCCTGTGTACTCTGTAAACTTATTCCTCTATAATTTTTGCAATCTCTTTTGTCCCCCTTCCCTTTGTATAAGGGTACTATACATGTTCTCTGCCAATCTCTAGGTGCCTTCCCCTATTTCATACATTTATTGAACAAAAATACCAACCACTCCAACACTGTATCCCCCTGCCTTTAACATTTCCGCTTTACCCCCTTTCATTCTACTTAATGCCTCACGCACCTCCCCCACACTCACATTCTGCTCTTCTTTACTCCTAAAAGATGATATACCTCCCTGGCCAGTGCATGAAATTAATGCCTCTCTTTCTTCGTCGATATTTAAAAGTTCCTCAAAATATTCTCGCCATCTACCCAATACCTCCATCTCCCCATCTACTAACTCCACTACTCTGTTTTTAACTGACAAATCCGTTCGTTCCCTAGGCTTTCTTAAACTTGTTTAACTCTTCAATTTTTTTTCTTATTTTCATTAAAATTCCTTGACAGTGCCTCTCCCACTCTATCATCTGCTCTCCTTTTGCACTCTCTCACCACTCTCTTCACCTTTCTTTTACTCTCCATATACTCTACTCTTCTTATAACACTTCTGCTTTGTAAAAACCTCTCATAAGCTAACTTTTTCTCTTTTATCACACCTTTACTTCATCATTCCACCAATCACTCCTCTTTCCTCCTGCCCCCACCCTCCTATAACCACAAACTTCTGCCCCACATTCTGTTACTGCATTTTTAAAACTATCCCCAACCTCTTCAACCCCCCACTACAACTCAACCTGCACCATCCACCTTCTGCCAATAGTTGCTTATATTTCATCCGAACTTCCTCCTCCCTTAGTTTATACACTTTCACCTCCCTCCTAATTATTGTTGCCATTTTCCTCTTATCCCATCTACCTCTTACTCTAATTGTAGCTACAACTAAATAATGATCCGATATATCAGTTGCCCCTCTATAAACATGTACATCCTGGAGCCTACCCAACTTTTTATCCACCAATACATAATCAAATAAACTACTTTCATTACGTGCTACATCATACCTTGTATATTTATTATCTTCTTTTTCCTAAAATATGTATTACTTATTACCAAACCTCTTTCT
Source organism: Cherax quadricarinatus (assembly GCF_026875155.1). Taxonomy (NCBI): domain Eukaryota; kingdom Metazoa; phylum Arthropoda; class Malacostraca; order Decapoda; family Parastacidae; genus Cherax; species Cherax quadricarinatus. The sequence continues at coordinate 20,121,768 of NC_069484.1, forward strand.
ACACATAGCTCAATTAAAGGCTCCCCATTTTCATTTACCCCTGGCACCCCAAATTTACCTATTACTACCCTCCACAGCATTTTTACCCACTTTAGCTTTGAACCCCCAAATACAAGTACTCTCACACTTGGTTCAAAACTCCCCACACATTCACTCAACATTTCCCAAAAAATCTCTCTCTCTCCTATATACTTCTCTCTTCCCCAGGTGCTTAAACACTTACTATAACCCACTTTTTCACATCCAACCTTTATTTTACTCCACATAATCCTTGAATTAATCATTTATAGTCCCCTTTCCTGCCTAGCTTATCCTTCAACATTATTGCTACTCCTTCTTTAGCTCTAACTCTATTAGAAACTCCTGAACTAATCCCATTTATTCCTCTCCACTGAAACTCCCCCAAACCCCCTTCAGCTTTGTTTCACAAAAGCCAGGACATCCAGTTCTTCTTATTCATAACATCCACAATCATCTCTTTCTTATCATCCGCACAACATCCACGCACATTCAGACATCCCACTTTGACAATTTTTCTTATTATTATTCTTTTTTAGTAACTATTACAGGAAAAGGGGTTACTAGCCCATTGTTCCGGCATTTTAGTTGACTTTTACAACACGCATGGCTTACGGGGAAAGATTCTTATTCCACTTCCCCATGGATATAAAAGGAAAAGTAATAAGAACAAGAACTAAGATAAAATCAAAGAAAACTCAGATGAGTGTGTAAAAATAAATTGTGTACATGTATGTGTAGTGTAACCAATGTAAGTAGAAGTACAAGACGTACCTGTAATCTTGCATATTTATGAGACAGACAAAAGACACCAGCAATCCTACCATCATGTAAAACAATTACAGGTTTTCTTTTTAAACACTCACTTGGCAGGACGGTAGTACATAGCTGCCAACAGATTTTAAAACTAAAAATTAAAAAAAGAAAGTAATTTTAATAATTTTTTAAATTAACATGAAACCATATGAAATATTTACCAGGTATGAACAGGAGGTAGTATTTATATACTGTAAATATAACACCATAGAACAAGCTTTCTTGACCACTCTGTATAGTAACTAGATGCTAAAGGATGTATTATAGAATATAGGAAATAGCATTATGATGTCAGTGTGCTCGTTTCCTTGTTCTTTCCCCTTCCTCACACTATCATACTATCACTCTATCACTTTGAGAAAGCATGTGTCATCTATTTCTACTGTTTGAACCTAGTTACCTCATCTAGCTACTAACGAATGTTCTGTTCAGGAAAAGATAGGCCTAAGGCTCTATTTCCACGCCTGTGCTCTATTTAAATATTTGTATATACTATATATATATAATATAAAACATCTCACATTTCATATAGTGGTAAATGATGGTGAAACTGCTCTTTGTCGGGTCATCCTGCCTTGGTGGAGACAGCCAGCGTGTTAAATATATTGTTTTTTTCAACACGCTGGCCGTCTCCCACCGAGGCAGGGGGACCCCAAAAAATAAACACTTTCTCCATCAATTAAACATAATCACTGTCACACATAATACAGTCACATCTTATGGGTCATTTTCAGAGTCGATGACGTTTGAAGAAGTGTCGTGGAAGGAGAAGAGTTTATCTGTCACCATCACTCCTACTGTACTAACCTTACAACTGACTGTGTTTACCTTGTTACTCTGAGATGCCTGTCACCCTCGTTCTCACCATGCTGCCGATGATTGTTATCCTCCGGTCATCACTGCTACAGCCCCAGAGATGGCTGTCACTACCATCCTCCAGGTGATGCTGGTTCTGGCCATCACTGTTACATTCCCGGAGATTATGTGTCATCATCTCCCTGTTAATTTCCTAACAGAATATTAAAAATCTTAATACTTTTGCTGAAACAGTTCTCTGTTAATTCAGATTCAGCCCCCCTTAAATCAGGGATAATCACAGATAGCACTACAGACCACTACCCTACCTTCCTCCTGACAAACATTATTAAACCACCACTTGAATACAACAAAGTCTCATTTAGACTCCATGACGAGGCCTCAGTAAGGAAGTTCACAGCTGACCTAGAGACTGTTGATTGGCCTACAGAATTCTCCAAGGCCAATGGTATTGATGACTGGACAGACATCTTTCTTAACAAATTACTTAGACTATACAACAAACATTATCCTATAAAAACAAAACAGATCACAACAAACGGCTTGGTTGCCCATGGCTAACCAGCACCATTCTGAAATCCATTGACAAGAAACACCATATGAAAAGCAATATAGACAGGGCTTAATACACAAAGATACTCTTAAACACTATTCATCAGCTCTCACCAAAGTAATAAAAAAAGCCAAACAACTATACTACTCCAGTAGATTCACAGACACTAGAGGAGATATAAAAAAGACCTGGAAAACACTCTCAGATTCTAGGGACCCACAAACTGAGAAAAACCAAGAATATTGTCCTAACTAAACCTAATGAAACACCACTACATCCCACTGACACAGCTAACAAGATAAACGACTTCTTCTCAAACTAGGATCTAATCTCGCCAGTAAAATCCCACATACCAATGCCCATGCCGGGACTACCTAGATGGAAATTTCCCTAATTCCTTCTATCTTGCACCAACTGAGCCACGGAAGTCATTGAGATCATAAAGTCACTTAAAAATAACTCGGGGAATCTGTCTCATGTCCCACCATTACTGTACAAGCGAGCGGCCCATGTCCTTTCGCATGCTATTTCATTACTTTTTAACAAGTCAATAGAGACTAGCACCTTCCCGAAACTACTCAGATGGCAAGGGTTACACCAATACATAAAGGTGGTGACCCTACAGACTTAAACAACTATAGGCCAATATCTAACTTACCATTGCTATCCAAAATATTTGAGAAACTCGTGCACAGGAGACTGTATCATTTATAACGGCTCAAACATACTCAACCCCTGCCAGTTTGGATTCAGGAAAAATAAAAGCACTAATGATGCAATCATAAAAATGCTAGATCTGCTTTACACAGCATTTGGAAAATAAGGAATATCCACTAGGAATTTTTATTGACCTAAGAAAGCTTTTGACACAGTAAACCACGAAATCCTACTCCACAAACTTGACCACTACGGTATAAGAGGCCATGCGCTTGCTTATTTCAATCTTACATTACTAATAGGTATCGTACGTCACCATTAAAGACACAGCATCAGCAACACGGCCACTTGATACTGGAGTTCCGCAGGGAAGTGTCCTTGGTCCCCTGCTCTTCCTCATATACATCAATGACCTCCCAAACGTATCCCACACCTGAAACCCATTCTCTTGCTGATGACACGACTTATGTCATCTCTCACCCTAATCTTGCCACCCTCAACACCATTGTGAATGAGGAGCTGATTAAAATATCGACTTGGATGACAGCCAATAAACTTACGCTTAACACTGACAAAACTTACTATATTATGTTTGGTAGCAGAGCAGGAGATGCACAAATTAACATTAAGATTGACAACACTCCAGTTACCAGAAATAATGGGGGAAAATTCCTAGGCTTATACCTTGACAACAACCTGAATTTCAGCACCCATATCCAGCATATAGCCAAAAAAGTATCCAAAACGGTTGGGATCTTCTCCAAGATACGATACTACGTCCCGCAAAATGCCCTTCTCACACTATACCACTCACTTATTTATCCATACCTCACCTATGCTATTTGTGCTTGGGGATCAACTGCAGCAACACACCTAAAGCCAATAATAACCCAACAAAAAGCTGCAGTAAGAATAATCACTAAATCCCATCCCTGTCAGCACACCCCCCCACTCTTCAAAGATCTAAACTTACTCCCAGTTCAGTACATCCACACTTACTACTGTGCAATCTATATCTACAGGGCCTTAAACTCTAATATCAACCTTGACCTAAAACGCTTTCTTGATAGTTGTGACAGAACCCACAGGCATAAACACCAGAAACAAACATCTCTACGACATTCCCCGTGTCCGACTAAACCTTTACAAAAATTCAATGTATGTCAAAGGCCCTAAAATCTGGAATACCCTACCTGAGAACTCTAGAACTGCAGACACATTCATCACCTTCAAAACTACCATTAGAAAACATCTTATCTCCCTGATACACCCCGTCAACTAACTACACAAATACCACCTGGTGGTTCACACTTACACTCGCTCACTCATTTGGACCATAAACAGAAATATTAATCTCAGTCTTAAAATAATGAATCCTGTGATACTCCAATACTGAAACTATATACTGTGCCAAAACAAAAGCATTCACATTGCTAAACTCACAAACTAGTATTTAGTCACTTAGCCATAATACCAACTTAACCTCATAATTTGTAATATTTTACAATTAAGAATAAAACTAAGTATGTCCGAAATGCCTAGCCATGCTAAGCGTTCTAGTGGTACACTCTGTAATCACAATTTTACTACATGTAAACCAAACAATAACCAAATTTCTGTAAACTCAGCATTGTAATCCTTATAGAGAATAAACTTTGAATTTGAATTGAATGTGTCCCGTGACTCGGCTGGCAACACACTCACCACACAAATCAGTCCACGGCATTGGTGGGAACGTTGGGCATGTTTCCTTACACCTGCTGTCCCTAGGTACGTTGGTGTTTGTCGGCTAGAGTGGTGTCTCATCCTTGAGGGACAAGGCCCACAGTGGAAATAAAATAATCCTCGATGACGGACTGACTATTGGGTTATCCTAGGTGGGAAACGCTCCGGGCTAGAAATCCGAACCAATCATAGGCAAAACGTCTATTTTTTCCTCTCTAAACGCTAAGTAAATAGTGAATAACCCTTAAATATTATTCACTCTGTTCTGCCTTTGTTTTATTCACTCACCCTACTCATCCTCATCTTTATTTTTGTTACTAGTTAGTTCCCAGTCTTCTTAATATCTCTGTAGAAGTGAATTGAAAGGCAACATTCAGGGCCTCCTCACAAAGAGAATTCTCTCACTCTCTCTCTCTCTCTCTCTCTCACTTCCCCTCCCTCTCTCTTCTCTCTCTCTCTCTCTCTCTCCTCTCTCTCTCTCTCTCTCTCTCCTCTCCTCTCTCTCTCTCTCTCTCTCTCTCTCTCTCTCTCTCTCTCTCTTCTCTCTCCCCCCCCACACACCAAAAAATATAGTAAGGCTCTCGGACCCCGGGGAGAGGGGACCTAGTAGCACCAACGAAGAGTCAAGCCAGGAGCATGAATCGACCCTGAAAAAAAATATAGGTGAAACACACACCACCATTCAGGAACGAGAAGCATTGTGACTTGGCCCTGTGTACTCATTATTTACGGGTATTGAGTGCATTTTTAAAAACCCTCTTCCCAGTACTAAATCCTTTTGATTACAAAAAATGCTTTCCCCAGGCAGGTTTTGCAAGATTCCCCTTTAAAACAATAAAATATTTTGTGTATCAACACAAATAACCCAAATGTTTTTCGTATCCGAAACATTTTATTTCCACTGAATCGATTCACTTCACTAGAGCAGGTTGGGGCAAAAAATTCTCGAACTTCTGGAAGAAAATTTCAGTTTTTTTCAAAAAAAGATTTATTTTTTTTCCCGGGGTAGGCTCCCCAATAACACTAGAGGTGAAAAAAATTTTTATGGTACATTTTATCATACATAGTAACTAGGTGATATTTCTTGGGATAACCCTCCCAAAAAAGTCACTAGTGAATTTTTCCCATTGGGGCCCTTGGTATTTACCTTATATATGTATATATTTTAGCATTTTGGGAGGGATAGTTGTGTATCTTTTATATATATGTTCTAAACGTTGTATTCTACACCTTGAAAAAAACAGTGATTATGTGTGAGTGAGGGAAAGGTTAATGATGAAAGTATTTCTTTTTGGGGTTTTTTCTTTTTTTTTGGGGCCCCCTGCCTCGGTGGGGGGGCCCGACTTGTTAAAAAAAAAATTTGTATATATTAAATTTTAAAATTTAATAAAATATAAAAATTAATATATAAAAATTTTATATATTATATTTTATATATTATAAAAATATATATTATAATAAAATAAAATTTGGGGGGTTTCCCTTTTTACCTGGAGAGAGTTCCGGGGGTCAACCCCCCCGGGGCCCGGTCTGTGACCGGCCTCCTGGTGGATGGCCGATCAACCAGGTGTTACTGTGGCTGCACGAAAACCAAGTACGAGCCACAGCCCGGTGGTCGGGAAAACCGACTTTAGGTGTTTGTCCAGTGCCGCTTAAAAGACTGCCAGGGGTCTGTTGATAATCCCCCTTATTATGTGGGAGGCAGTTGAACATCTCGGCCCCTGCACTTATTGTATGGTCTCTTAAAGTTGTGCACCCCTGCTTTTTTTGGGGGGGTTTGCATCGCTGCCAAGTCTTTTGCTTTCGTGTGGGGTGATTTTCGTGTGCAAGTTCGGTACTAGTCCCTCTAGGATTTTCCAGGTGTACATAATCATGTATCTCTCCCCCCTGCTTCCGGGAATACAGGTTCAGGAACCTAAGCGCTCCCAGTAATTTAGGTGTTTTATTCTTTGCGCGCCGTGAAGGTTCTCTGTACATTTTCTAGGTCGAAATTTTACCTGCCTTGAAGGTGCTGTTTTTGTGCAAAATTCCAGCCTGAAAACAATGACGAAGAGTGTCATCATGGGCTTGGCTCCCCAGTTTTGAAGGTTATCATTATCCCTCCCGTATTTTTCTAGAGATGGATTTATACAAGTTATGTCCTTTAAAGGTAGATCTCCGACATGATCACCCCGGTCTTTGAGTTGGTGTTTCGTCTATTTTGGGCAGAATTTGTTTTGTACTCTGATGAAGTTTAATTTCCTGGTTTTTCCATATTGAGTAATTGAAATTTCTATCGTTTAACTTATATTGTTTTCTGCGCCCACTGAAAGATTTGGTTTATGTCCCCTGGGCCCTTTCAGTGTCTGCAAAGGAAAACACGTCTGCGATTCGGGGTGTCATCTGCAAAGGAGAACGGTGCGTGGCGAAATCCTTGTTATGTCGTATGGGATGAGGAACAGATGGGGGGGTACTTTTCCCTTTTGGAACAAATTTTTCCCGTAGCTGCTCGGACTTAATCTTTTGAAAACACTCCTGTGTTCTGTTTGTGAGGAAATTATAGATCCATCAAACCCACTTTTTTCCCGTTATTCCTTTAGCACGCATTTTGTGCGCTATTACGCCATGGCACACTTTTCGAAGGGGTTTTGCAAGCTGTATTTTTCATCGCATTTTTTTTTCTTCTAGTCATTGAAACCTTGTCGTAGTGATCCAAAAGTTGAGGACAGACGGGGCAACCTGTTCTAACCCTTTGCCCCGGGTTGTGTAAATTTTGGGGTTTTTGATGGGTGGGATCTTGCTTTTTGGACCCTTTCAAAGATTTTTATGATAGGGATGTTAGTGCTATGGGCTGTGTTCTTTGCTAATTTCTTTTCGCCCCTTTGTGGAGTGGGGCCCTTTTCTGGTTTTTTTTAATTAACCCCCCCCCCCCCCCAAAAAAATTTTTTATTTTTCCCCTTTCCCCCCTTTCCAATTTTTTCCCTTTTTTTGGGGGGTCCCGTGGGGTTTTTTTCCCTTCTGTGGTTTTAAAAAATTATTTGCTTCTTCCGTCTGGAGCGGTTCAAAGAGTCAATTTTGGGCGGAGTCAATTTTGCGTCATTTATCGCCTGTTCGAAGTCATTTGGCGTCAGGATAAATCAGATAGGTTTGGTTAACAAATTCTGTGGCCTCTCATAAAAAAATTAAATTTGATTTTATCTCGTCGGGTTTTGCGGCTTGCAAAAACCCGAGTCATATTGGGATTTGGAGCTCACTCTTTTCCCCTTGCGTCATTGTGGGGACCCATCTTGTTTAAGTGGGGGGCCAATATGGAGTTTTTCTCGATTTGTTTGCATAGGGAAAGAATACTTTGGGTTTTTTTTCGATTTATTTATGGTTTTAGTTTTTTCCCGCGATTCCTATCCTTGTTTCCTTTTAGTTTTAAGTTCGATGCTTGCTATTCTTGACCAGGTCCCCTCCCCAATTTCAGATACATTGACCTCTTTTAGCACAAGGGGCAAGTGTTTTGGGGAAGTATGGAAAGAGGGAATAAAAATAATCTTTTTTACAAGTCTGATCGTTGTTTAGCCCTGTGACAACTTTACTAATATTGAAAGTCCCGGGGTAATGTAGAGCATTTCTGGGAACCTAGCTTAATTTGTCCCGAGGTGCCCCCCAAACATTCGACAAACTCCAGATACCTACTTAGTTATGTGAACGGGGGCAGAGATTAAGGTATCAACCCCCAAAGAGCCTACTTTTCCTGGTGAAGGGGGCAGTCGTGTAAGGAAAATTTACAACGTTTTACCCCTGCCGGGGGTCGTCCCGGACACTCAGAAAAAACCGGGGTTTTACGTATGTTCCCCTTTTTGTATACTTTACGTTAATTCCCAAAACCCAGAGAAAGTAAATATTACCTGAATGGCGTAACCCCGCACTCCCGTAGGTTTCAGGGGGTCTCCTTAACCCGATGGATTGAAAAAATCGAAATTTCCAAAGAAAATTTCATAGGCAGGTCATTTCTGAACTAAAAAATGCTTTGACCGGAACTAAAATTATATATAAACAAGAAGTATGTAAAATTACCACAGGGAAAATAGGAAAATAAAATTTACGTTTTCATGTGTTTTTTCCACATCTTCAGGGAATAGAAGAAAAAAAGGAAGCACTTTTTATATGAAAAACCTGTTGTGACCCCTCCTCAGAGGTGAAAACCTCATACAAATCCATCGTGCAAAAACACTGTGTTTTTTTTCATAAAAAGCTTTTGTTATAGGCCTACCCCTTCACACACCCTCCCCACGGGGGTTTAACGTATTGCTTTTGTTTTATTACTTAAAGGTTTGTTGATGGGTTAAACAGGGGGGCCCTCAGAAAATAGTCAAGTACAGGGGAATCAGATAACAAGAGGATTGGAGTCCACATTAGGTGTTTGAGATCTTTTTTTATCTACTGTATGACCCTTGTAAGTTAGCGTTTCTTTTTTATTATATGCTTTTTACCTAGAAAAAGGATACTGAATATTACCAGCTGTTTGAGGCGAGGATAGTAAACAGAAGGCTTCTCGCCCCCCTCCACCCCCTCTGGTTATTGAGGGCACAAAAAACGGGGGGGAAAAGTATAACATACCATGGGGAAAACCCTGGCAGGGGGATTTATGCTACTGTGACTAACATTGCAGTTGGTTTTGCTACCAATTCGATTAACTTGGTTCGTTTTGAAGTCGTTCTGGTGCAGTTGGTATTAATAATAATAATAATCTTTTTTCTACAAGTACATGTATACGTACAGGCTTAGCTGACATCAGTGGACTTGTACTATATAGAAAGCCCTTTTGTTATGCAGAGCATTTCGGTAGATTAGGTCAATTTTGTCCCAGGATGCAACCCACACCAGTCGACTAACACCCAGGTATCCATTTTATTGTTGAGTGAATATTGGACAAAAAGTTATGCTAAGGAACACGTCTTAATGTTTCCATCTGTACCGGGGATCGACTCCCCAACCACAGTGTTTGAGCTGACTGCTTAGCGATCGAGCTACGGGATAAAGGAGTCAGTTCAAACCCAAAAATCCGCACTTGAAAAGAGGAACCTAAAGGGGACGTTTCGGTCCATCCTGGACTGTTGTCAAGGCCATTGTCCGGGTTGTTTGGGGAATGGTTCCCGCTACGGTATTGTGACCTTTTTATTCATCAGGAAACCGTTTTACTTCAGTTGGCCCCCGCGCAGTATTTAGTTAATCTTATTCCAATCCTTTAAGGCTGTGTAATAGATGGAAATAATCAATGACCCCCAGTAGAAATAAGTCGCTGACTTTTTTGGGGCTATGACAGGTAATTTACACGCGTTACTAGGTTGATAATTTGTGTAACTGTATTTATGTGTACCTTGGACCCGTACCTGGAGTGGGACGTTTCGACAACCCCTGGCTTTATGAGTTGAGCAGAGAAAATAATACTCAAGACGGTGGAAGACATGAAGGTTATTTGAGGAGATCAGTCCCTTAGCCTAGATAGGTCCCACCCACACCAGTTGACTAACACCCAGGTGCCCATTTCACTGATGGTGAATATGGACAGAAGGAATCGTATGGGAAAAACGTCCCGATGTTTTTCTAGCCGTACCCAGGATCGATCCCGGATCTGGTGTGAACTGAGTGCGCCAGCGATTGAGCTACTGGTTATCCTGGGGTACAAAGTCACTTTTTGTCTGACTTTTTTTGGAGTTATCCTAGGCAATTAACACTGTTTATATGTGTACCTGTTTACCTGGGGAGAGAGTTCCGGGGGGCAAAGCCCCCGCGGCCCGGTCTGCGACCAGGCCCAATACCTAAAAAATTTGAACTTTAAGGGATAATTTAAT
>NC_069484.1:20132674-20140174 GCF_026875155.1 Cherax quadricarinatus
CAAAAGGAAGCTCTAAAACCATAGGGGCCATACATTAAATGCTCAATTTGTCATGTGTTACCAGAGATATATAATGCTGATGGATTGGGATCCTTGCAATCTTACATTATTATTATTATATTCACAAGGAAGTGCTAGACCCACAAGGGTCATATGAGGAATTTCAGGTAATCAGATTTGATCCAAGGAAAAATAAGACTGCTTCAGTTACTTAGCACTGAATGATTCATACGGTCGTGGAACTGTTGAATATATGAACACTTTAATTCCTTGGATCAAGAGCCCTTTACCAGCATCAAAGCAATTCACTAACTAACCCATTATTGTTCATGCGGAAGCATTAAACTCTCAGGGCTAACACAGCACCTGGAGGAATGGAAGGCAATCAGGCTCGATCTAAGGGAAGGCAGGTCCAATTCCTTGGATCAAGAGCCTTCGTCATCAAGTAACCTCCCACGAGGAAATTAAACCAGTTCCATGGATCAAGAGCCCTTCACTATCCCCAAGTAACCTCCCACTAGGAAATTAAACCAGTTCCATGGATCAAGAGCCCTTCACTATCCCCAAGTAACCTCCCACGAGGAAATTAAACCAGTTCCATGGATCAAGAGCCCTTCACCATCATCATAAAACAGGTGAGTACAAAGAGGAAGAGCGTCTGTCTCGCAGTCAGCAGACGGAGGATCAAGCCCCCACCACATCTTGTGCTGAATGACCCACACGGGTTTAGCGCTTAACGTGAATTATATTAAAATTATTATTATTATTCACCATCACCAAATAACCTCCCACGAGGGAATTAAGTCACTAACTTGGATCAAGAGCCCTTGTCTTACCTTAGATAACGGCAGCTTGGAATAAGTAACAATAACTCTCAATGGATTAACACCTTTCTGGAAGAGCACCTCACCAACTTTGGCCACAATATTCCCAAAATATTCATTGAGAATTTTGTAACAAACTTTTTGTAAGTAGTAAGACATTTTTCAGAGGGTTTGTTATTGTTATGGTTGTTAAGGGCTCATACGGCTCATGCTGTGTATAAGGGTCACCATGGTTCTCTATAATTAAGGGTCACCATGGTCCTCTCTATATTTAAGGGTCACCATGGTTCTCTATATTTAAGGGTCACCATGGTTCTCTATATATTTAAGGGTCACCATGGTTCTCTCTAAGGATCACCACGGTTCTCTCTATATTTAAAGATCACCATGGTTCTCTCCATATTTTAGGATCACCATGGTTCTCTCTGCATTTAAGGATCACCATGGTTCTCTGAGGATCACCACGGTTCTCTCTATATTTAAAGATCACCATGGTTCTCTCCATATTCTAGGATCACCATGGTTCTCTCTGTATTTAAGGATCACCATGGTTCTCTTCATATTTAAGGGTCACAATGGTTCTCTCCATATTTAAGAGTCACCATGGTTCTCTCTATATTAAAGGGTCACCATGGTTCTCTCTATATTAAGGATCACCACGGTTCTTTCTGTATTTAAAGGTTACCACGGTTCACTCAGTATTAAGTGTCACCGTGCTTCTCTCCATATTTAAGGCTCACAATGGTTCTCTCCATATATAAGGGTCACTACGGTTTTCTTCATATTTAAGGGTCACAATGGTTCTCTTCATATTTAAGGCTCACCACGGTTCTCTTCATATATAAGGGTCACTACGGTTCTCTCCATATATAAGGGTCACCACGGTTCTCTTCATATATAAGGGTCACTACGGTTCTCTTCATATTTAAGGGTCACCACGATTCTCTCCATATATAAGGGTCACTACGGTTCTCTTCATATTTAAGGGTCACCACGGTTCTCTCAATATATAAGGGTCACCACGGTTCTCTTCATATTTAAGGGTCACCACGGTTCTCTTCATATATAAGGGTCACTACGGTTCTCTTCATATTTAAGGGTCACCACGGTTCTCTCAATATATAAGGGTCACCACGGTTCTCTTCATATTTAAGGGTCACCACGGTTCTCTCCATATATAAGGGTCACTACGGTTCTCTTCATATATATGGCTCACCACGGTTCTCTCAATATATAAGGGTCACCACGGTTCTCTTCATATTTAAGGGCCACCGTGGTTCTCTCCATATATAAGGTCGCCACGGTTCTCTTCATATTTAAGGGTCACCATGGTTCACGCCATATTGAAGGGTTAAAACAGTTCCTACTGTATCTAAGGGTTACGATAGGATCAGATTTATTGGGATTTTTACCCTGGGGGAAGGTTAGCCACCCAGGATAACCCGGGGGAGGGTTAGCTTAGCCACCCAGGATAACCCGGGGAAGGGTTAGCTTAGCCACCCAGGATAACCCGGGGGAGGGTTAGCTTAGCCACCCAGGATAACCCAGGGGAGGGTTAGCTTAGCCACCCAGGATAACCCAAGAAAATCAGTGTACTCACCTGATTGTGGTTGCAGGGGTCAAGACTCAGCTCCTGGCCCCGCCCCTTCACTGAACGCTACTAGGTCCTCTCTCACCTTGCTCCATGAGCCTTTTCATACCTCATCTTAAAGCTATGTATAGTTCCTGCCTCCATTACGTCACTTGCAAGACTATTCCACTTCCTGACTATTCCATGACTGAAGAAATACTTCCTGACGTCCCTTTGACTCATCTGGGTCTTCAACTTCCGGTTGTGACCCCTTGTTTCTGTGTCCCCTCTCTGGAACATCCTGTCTCTGTCCACCTTGTCTATTCCACGCAGTATTTTGTATGTCGTTATCATGTCTCCCCTAACCCTCCTGTCCTCTAGTGTCGTCAGGCCGATTTCCCTTAACCTTTCTTCGTAGGACATTCCCCTTAGCTCTGGGACTAGTCTTGTTGCAAACCTTTCCACTTTCTCTAATTTCTTGACGTGCTTGATCAACTGTGGGTTCCAGACTGGTGCTGCATACTCCAGTATGGGCCTGACGTACACGGTGTACAGTGTCTTGAACGATTCCTTACTGAGGTATGGGAACGCTATTCTCAGGTCTGCCAGGTGTCCATATGCTGCAGCAGTTATCTGGTTGATGTGTGCTTCAGGAGACGTGCTCGGTGTTATACTCACCCCAAGATCTTTCTCCTTGAGTGAGGTTTGCAGTCTTTGGCCACCTAGCCTATACTCCGTCTGTGGTCTTCTTTGCTCTTCCCCGATCTTCATGACTTTGCATTTGGCGGGGTTAAAACGAGAAGCCAGTTGCTGGACCAGGTGTCCAGCCTGTCCAGGTCTCTCTGTAGTCCTGCCTGGTCCTCATCTGATTTAATTCTCCTCATTAACTTCACATCATCTGCGAACAGGGACACTTCAGAGTCTATCCCTTCCATCATATCATTCACATATACTAAAAATAACACTGACACTGCAAGGCTTCAGGCGGACATCAACTAAATCTTTCAGTGGGCTGCAGAAAACAATATGAAGTTCAACGATGAGAAATTTCAATTACTTCGATATGGTAAACACGAGGAAATTAAAACTTCATCAGAGTACAAAACAAATTCTGGCCACAAAACAGAGCGAAAAACCAACGTCAAAGACCTGGGAGTGATCATGTCGGAGGATCTCACCTTCAAGGACCATAACATTGTATCACTCGCATCTGCTAGAAAAATAACAGGATGGATAATGAGAACCTACAAAACTAGGGATGCCAAGCCCATGATGACACTCTTCAGGTCGCTTGTTCTATCTAGGCTGAAATATTGCTGCACACTAACAGCACCTTTCAAGGCAGGTGAAATTGCTGACCTAGAAAATGTACAGAGAACCTTCACGGAGCGCATAACGGAGATAAAACACCTCAATTACTGGGAGCGCTTGAGGTTCCTGAACCTGTACTCCCTGGAACGCAGGTGGGAGAGATACATGATTATATACACCTGGAAAATCCTAGAGGGACTAGTACCGAACTTGCAGACGAAAATCACTCACAACGAAAGCAAAAGACTTGGCAGACGATGCAACATCCCCCAATGAAAAGCAGGGGTGTCACTAGCACGTTAAGAGACAATACAATAAGTGTCAGGGGCCCGAGATTGTTCAACTGTCTCCCAGCATGCATAGGGGGGATTACCAATAGACCCCTGGCTGTCTTCAAGCAGGCACTGGACAAGCACCTAAAGTCGGTACCTGACCAGCCGGGCTGTGGTTCGTACGTTGGATTGCGTGCAGCAAGCAGTAACAGCCTGGTTGATCAGGCCCTGATCCACCAGGAGGCCTGGTCACAGACCGGGCCGCGGGGGCGTTGATCCCCGGAACTCTCTCCAGGTAAACTCCAGGTCCTAGGACCGACCCTTGTGGGACCCCGCTCATCACAGGTGCCCACTGTGATACCTCATCACGTACCATGACTCCTCGTTGCTTCCCTGTCAGGTATTCTCTGATCCACTACAGTGCTCTTCCTGTTATATGTGTGTCATCGAGGACTGTCTGTCCTGTTTCCACTGTAGTCCATTCCCAGGATGCCACTCACACCTGTCCACTAACACCCAGGTGCCTACGTACTGATAGGTGAAATGTGACAACAGGTGTAAGATAACTAAAACCCAGGTACCTACTTACTGCTAGGTGACAGCAGGTGTAAGGAAACATTCCCAATGTTTCTACCCGGCCGGGGATCGAACCCCGGACACTCAGTGTGCCAGGCGGAGCGTTGCCTACCAGGTCACTGAAAAACGATTATAACAGAGTTTAATTAATTGAAAATATATTAAGAAATGAAGATTCAGGCTTATTAATGCTCTGTTGTGCGCAATGTTCCAGGTATCATGTTAAACCCAGATTAAAAGAAAACATTCTCTATTTTGTATCTAGTTAACGTTTAAGAGTTGTAGTTTACTGTAATAATTAATATTAGTATTAATAAAAGATAATAAATGGGTTTGAACCATTATTAAGAATTTTAGAAGAATGTTGTTTTAGAGTAGTATTTAAAGATCAAAATTTGGAGGGAAGTAGCAGGCATGGCGACCGTAAACAGCAGCTTATTTTCCTGTTTGTGGCCCGTATTTTAAGCCAGAATATATATTCTTGCTGCTAAACAAGTGAGTTTACGACTAATGTTACTATGTATGGCAGCTAGGGAAAACTCCATGCTTTTGTTGCAAAGATTTTTTTATATAATAGTCACCTGGTTAAGTAACTCCAAACTGACACGTGTATTTTATTCCATTAAATTATATGTACTTAGAAAATTGTTCTGTTATAGTCAGTAATTATAGATTCATAATTAGGCCTACGTGTAGGATAAATAATGATGAAGTGAGAAATATTGTGCTATAACAATGCAAATTTGTCAAGCCTCTCACGATATTTTTTTTTAATTTTTTTCACATTTTTGTACCCTTTATTTTGCATAATTTTGATATTGTAATGTCATAATTATAAGTACTCTATGTGAAAGGATAATTTACTTTGTCTCAGTTATGTCAAATTATCATTAATTTTTTTTAGTTATTTTATGACAAAAAAATATCTTCTTATTATTTTTATTTGTTTTATTTTCTTGTTCTCTAAGTAAAGATTTGGTGTTTTATTTTATTTTTTTTTGTAGGAAAATTAGCATCGACCAGATGGCTGGGGGAAAAAGCCAGCTGTGACTAACCCAGATGCAGTAAATGACAAAGCCAGCTGTAACCCAGATGTAGTAAGTGACAAAGCCAGCTGTGATTAACCCAGATGAAATTAGTGGCAAAACCAGTTTTAAGTAACCCAGCTGCAGTAAGTGACAGAGCCAGCTTTGACTAACCCAGCTGCAATAAGTGACAGAGCCAGCTTTGACTAACCCAGCTGCAATAAGTGACAGAGCCAGCTTTGACTAACCCAGCTGTAATAAGTGACAGAGCCAGCTTTGACTAACCCACTGCAATAAGTGACAGAGCCAGCTTTGACTAACCCACTGCAATAAGTGACAGAGCCAGCTTTGACTAACCCAGCTGTAATAAGCTTGACAGCAGTGAGGCCAAATCCTAGTGTGATCCAACCTGGTCAAATATCCTTCAATAAACGGAGAATGAATGAGACATACTCGGCCAACCACCAGATAAGTAAGTTTATTTAGGTAGAGGTACACATAAGTACAGTTATTATGCATAGTAATGTGTAAATTACCTGGTAGAACCACACAGAAAAGTCAGACAGTGACTTATTTCCATTGGGGTCCTTGTAATATCTTATTATTTAAAGCTTCGCTGTAACTTACAGTAAAAATCAGTATTTACATAATGCAATTCAAAGCAAAGGCTACTGTAAATCTTGTGTCTATTATCTATTTTCTCTCTCTCTCTCTCTCTCTCTCTCTCTCTCTCTCTCTCTCTCTCTCTCTCTCTCTCTCTCTCTCTCTCTCTCTCTCTCTCTCTCTCTCTCTCTCTCCTCCTCTCCTCTCTCTCTCTCTCTCTCTCTCTCTCTCTCCTCTCTCTCTCTCTCTCTCTCTCTCCTCTCTCTCTCTCTCTTCTCCTCTCTCTCTCTCTTCTCTCTCTCTCTCATCTCTCCTCTCTCCCTCCCTCTCTCTCCCTCCCCCTCCCCCTCTCTCTCTCTCTTGACACGGTTTGACAAGGTTCGGTTAAGGATCCTTAACTTTATTGACAAGCTCTTGACAAAGATTCCTAACCTTATTGACTGTTTTTCTTTTTTTTTTACACAGGGTTTGACAAGGCTAGGTTAAAGATCCCAAACTTTATTGACAAGTTAAGGATTCCTAACTATTAACTATTTTTTTTTACACAGGGTTTGACAAGGCTAGGTTAAAGATCCCAAACTTTATTGACAAGTTAAGGATTCCTAACTATTAACTATTTTTTTTTACACAGGGTTTGACAAGGCTAGGTTAAAGATCCCTAACTTTATTGACAAGTTAAGGATTCCTAACTTTATTGACAAGCTAGGAGCTCTCTCTCTCTGAAGAATACAAACACTGAGATATGTATGTCTCTCAATGTATACATTCTATTCACTTTGATTTTTTTTTTTAAGACTAAAGCATTCTTTGCTGGTGGTAGATGGGTGACATGCACCCTGAATGACCCTGGTGTAGTAGATAGGCTTCAGATACAATTAATTAACTAGCCCTCTTTCTGTCAATGCAATTAACATTTCATGTGACTGGTAATTCAGTTTAGAGATGTGACAGATACATGAAGCTTAACCTTGGTCTAGCAGTAATAATGTATTGTTATTATTTTGGGGGTGCGCTAAACCAGTAGGGATTACATAGCGCCTGTGGGGGGGGGGGATGGAAGACAATCAGGCTCAATTCAGGGAACTGGAGCACAGATCCAATTCCCTAGCCTAGATCAAGACACATGTCCAACATTTAGGAATCTTTATCTCGTATATAAAAATGTCAGTGTTGCACATGGGTCTTATTCATCAACTTACCGGTATTATAATCCATTATTATAATGGCATCTACTAATCTTATTATTGTCTCCATAGATTTGCATTATTCGACACAATTCACTATGACGGACGATGGATTTTTCTAGTTCCCGCTCGTAT
>NC_069484.1:20142674-20147953 GCF_026875155.1 Cherax quadricarinatus
GCGCTTCCCCTTTGATTATAATAATAATAATATTTCTCAAACACCGGATATATACCTTGAGAGATGAATTACTCTCAGGGTATATATGCTGAGAGGTTTACCTTCATCTCTATTTTAGGAATTAAGGTATTCATGTCTGGTGATGAAAAAAAAAAGGGATTATCGTGCTGGCTTAATAAGACCCTCGTGTAGCCGATAGGGTTTAAAATCCTCATTAACAACACAGGAGAGGAGTTTAAAAAGATACGTAAGCAAACACTAGGACATATTTAGTAGAAAACGTTTCAGGACTGGGACCTTGATAACTTCTACCAAGGTCCCAGGACCGAAACGTTTTTCTAATAATTATGTCCTAGTGTTTGCTTACGTATCTTTTTAAACCAATTTGTTGGTATTAGTTATCAAGGTTTTTACCACATTAGATTAATGGTAAAAATAATTGTTCTGAGGGTTAGTAAATTATTTTTTTTTATTAATGTGTGTGTGTCGTGTTTGCGGTCGCTGGAATAAGATTATGATCAACTGGTTTGGATTAACTTTGTGCATGTCACGCTATGACGTTGAACGTGGGTGACATCGTTTAAACTAGTAACACGTTATCGATTAGTCTGTGTCAGCAGCCATGAGGTTAACTTCAGAAGATATTAGGTGTTCGGAAAGCACGCACGCGTACACATATGCACATTCATGTATGCAAATGTGGGCTCCCTCCTACCCCATTTGCACATATATAAAGGGTAAGAACTGCCATTACCTGGAGTTTACCTGGAGAGAGTTTCGGGGGTCAATGCCCCCGCGGCCCGGTCTGTGACCAGGCCTCCTGGTGGATCAGCGCCTGATCAACCAGGCTGTTGCTGCTGGCTGCACGCAAACCAACGTACGAGCCAGAGCCCGGCTGATCAGGAACTGACTTTAGGTGCTTGTCCAGTGCCAGCTTGAAGACTGCCAGGGGTCTGTTGGTAATCCCCCTTATGTGTGCTGGGAGGCAGTTGAACAGTCTCGGGCCCCTGACACTTATTGTATGGTCTCTTAACGTGCTAGTGACACCCCTGCTTTTCATTGGGGGGATGTGCATCGTCTGCCAAGTCTTTTGCTTTCGTAGTGAGTGATTTTCGTGTGCAAGTTCGGTACTAGTCCCTCTAGGATTTTCCAGGTGTATATAATCATGTATCTCTCCTCCTGCGTTCCAGGGAATACAGGTTTAGAAAACCTCAAGCGCTCCCAGTAATTGAGGTGTTTTATCTCCGTTATGCGCGCCGTGAAAGTTCTCTGTACATTTTCTAGGTCGGCAATTTCACCTGCCTTGAAAGGTGCTGTTAGAGTGCAGCAATATTCCAGCCTAGATAGAACAAGTGACCTGAAGAGTGTCATCATGGGCTTGGCCTCCCTAGTTTTTGAGGTTCTCATTATCCATCCTGTCATTTTTCTAGCAGATGCGATTGATACAATGTTATGGTCCTTGAAGGTGAGATCCTCCGACATAATCACTCCCAGGTCTTTGACGTTGGTGTTTTCGCTCTATTTTGTGGCCAGAATTTGTTTTGTACTCTGATGAAGATTTAATTTCCTCATGTTTACCATATCTGGTAATTGAAATTTCTCATCGTTGAACTTCATATTGTTTTCTGCAGCCCACTGAAAGATTTGGTTGATGTCCGCCTGGAGCTTTGCAGTGTCTGCAATGGAAGACACTGTCATGCAGATTCGGGTGTCATCTGCAAAGGAAGACACGGTGCTGTGGCTGAACATCCTGTCTATGTCGGATATGAGGATGAGGAACAAGATGGGAGCTAGTACTGTGCCTTGTGGAACAGAGCTTTTCACCGTAGCTGCCTCGGACTTTACTCTGTTGACGACTACTCTCTGTGTTCTGTTAGTGAGGAAATTATAGATCCATCGACCAAACTTTTCCTGTTATTCCTTTAGCGCGCATTTGTGCGCTATTACGCCATGGTCACACTTGTCAAAGGGCTTTTGCAAAGTCTGTATATATTACATCTGCATTCTTTTTGTCTTCTAGTGCATTTAGGACCTTGTCGTAGTAAATCCAGTAGTTGAGTACAGACAGGAGCGACCTGTTCTAAACCCATTTTTGCCCTGGGTTGTGTAACGATGGGTTTCTAGATGGGTGGTGATCTTGCTTCTTAGGACCCTTTCAAAGATTTTTATGATATGGGATGTTAGTGCTATTGGTCTGTAGTTCTTTGCTGTTGCTTTACTGCCCCCTTTGTGGAGTGGGGCTATGTCTGTTGTTTTTAGTAACTGAGGGACGACCCCGTGTCCATGCTCCCTCTCCATAGGATGGAAAAGGCTCGTGATAGGGGCTTCTTGCAGTTCTTGATGAACACAGAGTTCCATGAGTCTTTCCTGGGGCAGAGTGCATGGGCATTGTCATTTATCGCCTGTTCGAAGTCATTGGCGTCAGGGTTTAACATCGGATAGCTTGTGTTAATCAAATTTTGTGGCTCTCATCATAAAAAATTAATTTTGATCTTTTGCTCTCAGTCTGGTTAGCGGCTTGCTAAAAACTGAGTCATATTGGGACTTTAGTAGCTCACTCATTTCCTTGCTGTCATCTGTGTAGGACCCATCTTGTTTAAGTAGGGGCCCAATACTGGGCGTTGTTCTCGATTTTGATTTGGCATAGGAGAAGAAATACTTTGGGTTTCTTTCGATTTCATTTATAGCTTTTAGTTCTTCCCGCGATTCCTGACTCCTAAAGGATTCTTTTAGCTTAAGTTCGATGCTTGCTATTTCTCTGACCAGTGTCTCCCTGCGCATTTCAGATATATTGACCTCTTTTAGCCGCTCTGTTATTCTTTTCCGTCGCCTGTAAAGGGAGCGCCTGTCTCTTTCTATTTTACATCTACTCCTCCTTTTTCTTAGAGGAATAAGCCTTGTGCATACATCGAGTGCCACCGAGTTAATCTGTTCTAGGCATAAGTTTGGGTGAAGAATAGGTGAAGAAGAAATCCACAGACTGGAAAGGTAGAAGGAAGGTAATAAGGTACAGTCAAAGAAGCAGAGGAGAGAGGAAGGGATGCTTGAGACAGGAAGGGATGCTGGAGACGGGAAGGGACGATGGAGACAGGAAGGTACGCTGGAGATAGGAAGAGAAGCTGGAGAAACGACTTTAGCAGAGATGCTCAGGAGAGATCGTGAGACATTGATGCTGATAACAGAAACTTCATAAAAACCTATATTTCGAATATAATTCTGGATACATTAGAAGTAGTAGTCTTGAGGTTATCACCCCGTCAGCCATGGCAAGTACAGTATGCCATCAATTATGGGATTACATCTCTGACCTGCCTGAGCTTAGATCATTGGTTTCTCTCACAAGTTTGTAGCCTAATTCTTTCAGAAACTTGAGTGCGCACTTTTCCCCTGATGCAAGGGTCTCCAATCGATCACTATAGTAATGTGATTACATCTCTGACCTGCTTGAGCTTAGATCATTGGTTTCTCTGAGAAGTTTGTAGCCTAATTCTTTCAGAAACTTGTGTGTGCACTTCCCCATGATGCAAGGGTCTCCAATCGACCACTGTAGATGCACAAGTGGAGTCCTATTCTATCTGCTTTTCATTTTTCCATGGTAGCATTGTAACTCGAGCTCTGGTGGCCTTGTGGCTAAAGCTGTGGCTTCACACGGGGAGGGTTTGTGTTCGATTCCCAGCCAGGGTAGAAACATTGGGCGTGTTTCTTTACACCTGTTGTTTATGTTCACCCATCAGTAATGTGGGTAACTGGGTGCTAGTTGACTGGTGGGTCGCAGCCTAATTTGCCCTATATGCTCAGCATAACAAGGGGCTTTCTGTGTAGTAGTTTGTCATTGACGTCAGCTGGGCATGTATACCATGTACATGTACTTGTAGTAAATAAAGATTATTATTATTATTATTAACCAGCCATTGGGACTGGTTAGCTGAAGTTACCGTTCTGAAGTGCTCTGAGGTGTGACGAGGCTGTGCTTTATATCGTCAACGCCTTTGTGGCTTGCATTCTTTCCCTCTTCCTACGGCAAGAACAATTCTGTGGAGGACAAATTGGTCTGTTGTCGTACCACTGGCTGCAGATACACGTGTATTCGCCGAGAATAGTGGCGACTAGACGACGAGCTATGCTACTTCAAATGGCCTGATGGTCAAGGAGAGTTCCCAAGGAGGAATTACATATATGTCGTGCCGAATAGGTAAAACTTGCGTTTTTGGCTTAAATAACAACGCTCTTCTTGTGAAATAAGGCAAGCGAAAATTTGTGTATGCAATAATTTCGCAAAAATCATTCTGAACCTAACGGAAAAAATATATTTCATTGTGTTTGTTTATTATTAAACTATTGTAAACTTATCTAAAATATATTTAGTTGGATTATGCTAAATTAAATTGCGCTTGTTAAAATAAGGTTAGGTAAGTTTTCTAAGGTTCATTTGGTACAAAATTATTAATTTTTACATTAACATAAATGAAAATGAAATAATATTTAAAACGAGTTCTTGCCAATTGACCTGTTTTACCTATTCGACACACACACACACAACACACACACAACACACACCACAACACACACACAACACACACACAACACACACACAACACACACAACACACACAACACACACAACACACAACACACACACAACACACACACAACACACACACAAAAACACACAACACACACACACACACACACACACACACACACACACACACACACACACACACACACACACACACACACATATGTTGTGCGTACCACTTACCACAATCTTCAACACATCCCTGGAAGGTAAGACACATATGCAACAGTTAGGCAACTTTATTCCGAAACGTTTCGCCTACACAGTAGGCTTCTTCAGTCGAATACAGAAAGTAGGCAGGAACAGTAGAGATGTGAAGACGATGTAATCAGTCCATCACCCTTGTAGTCGTAGAATTTGAGGTTGTCAGTCCCTCGACCTCAAATTCTACGACTACAAGGGTGATGGACTGATTACATCGTCTTCACATCTCTACTGTTCCTGCCTACTTTCTGTATTCGACTGAAGAAGCCTACTGTGTAGGCGAAACGTTTCGGAATAAAGTTGCCTAACTGTTGCATATGTGTCTTACCTAACAACCTGTCGGTATTGTATACCATTTTGATGTTCACATCCCTGGAAACTGGGCAACTACCTGAGGTATGGAAGACGGCAAATGTAGTTCCCATTTTCAAAAAAGGAGACAGAAAAGAGGCACTAAACTATAGACCTGTGGTCATTGACGTGTATAGTATGCAAAA
>NC_069484.1:20148453-20170597 GCF_026875155.1 Cherax quadricarinatus
TTTTTTTTTTTAAACCGAAACATTGCCTTTCCCTCTGCAAGCATCCACCGATGAAAGGTATTTTTTTGTTTTTGCTGGCTTTAGACCCTGTATATTTGCAAAGAGAATGTCATCGGACTGTGGATTGTTGGTACTGGGGGGATTTTTTTCCGGCATTAGTATCTGTATCTTTTTGGTTTGGAGTGGAGGCCATCGACCGTGGTTCCACTCCAGGAATGACTGGATTTGGTGTACGATTTCTGCCATTTCCTGCCAGTTTTTTTCCTTCATGGCACTAAAAAACCTCTCCCTCTTGAGTGGCTGTGGCTACCCGGGTTTTTTCCCATGGTCTGGATGTTTTGTATCTTTTTGTCCCCTTTAGATGGTTTGCCTGGAAATTTTAAGTTATAGCACAGTCTTCCTGTACTGAAGAGGTACATATTTCAGGTGAAAAAGCTTACAGGAAGGGAGTTTCATTTTCCTTTTTGTATAGGGGCAGGGCATTTTCTGGGGTGGTCATAGTTGCACGTCCCATCTGTTTTTTCCAGATTTCCCATGTCTGCAGATACCAAATGCTTTATATGGGGCACAGGCTTGGTTTCCATTTGCCTTGAGTTTCTGTGACTGTATTCCCTTTTGGGTGTATGTTTACCTGTCTTATTCCTATCCTCTCTAGCACCAACAATGGAGCTCCCCCCAGTTTTTTTTGGTAATATATCCTCACTATTGCTAGGGGAGTCCTCTTGTTTGCTTTTTCCTGCGGTATTTCTAGTTTGCAATATTGGTTTTTATCTTATCTTTGACTACACTTGTTTCCCACTACGGCTCCTGTCCCTATGAGGTCATTTATATGCTTTCCTTCCTGCGAATAATTCCCGACTTTCTGGACAAAATCTCCAGCTTCACCATTACTGTCTCCCAGGACAGCACCTCCAGTTTCACCTTTAAACTGTTTTAACTACCCCCCAAATACCTCTGTAATCCATATTTCCAATGTCCAACCTCATTTCCCTTTCCCCGGAACTCTCTCCAGGTAAACTCCATGTAATATAAAAACTACAGATCCCCAGTTTAGCACATTGCTCCACCACAGAAATATATCACTCCCACTTTTCTTTATTCCATTAATTTTTCACCATTCCACAAAACTAAGCCCAAACCCTCCAATCCTCTAACAAGTTTCATATTTAGTTTCCAAAAAACTCATAAAACGTTTGGGCAACTCACCCCAACCCACGTCCACAACCACTCCTCTATGACCCAAAATACAACACTTACAATTTCCATATTATTAACTTTTATCCCAGAGATGCATAAATGCGGGCCAAGCGTGCCGCATAAAACCCTTCTTCACATAAATATGCTCCACCACCCACCCCCCCCCACTAACTACATCCACTAATCCGACTTCCCCTAATACATCCCATAGGACTCCCAACACACACCCAGCTCCACGTGGCTCCACATCCTTCCTACGTATCCCCACTATTTCCAAACCCCTCCAAATAATGTATAAACTGGTAACCCCCTAATATGATAAATTAGTGTGTCCGAACAAATCCCCCTTTTAAAACGCCTATTGCTGTCCGCCTGCATTACACACTCCCAAAACACACTCGTACCCACCCAATGTCCCATCCACCCAAAATACCTCCCATCTCCCCCTTCTTTTCCCGTGTAACAATTGAAAAAGGGCTGGCCTCAGCTATTAATACTGCAGCACCTCCCTTGAGCTTCCCCGTAAATCCAGCTAAACCTTGTACTCATCTATCAACAAATCCCTTCCATACTTAAAATTTTGCTCTTGTAAAAATGTGATCTGTATTCCATGTCTCTTTAAAAAGTCACTATAGATCCTGCGCTTTACATCGGCCCTTAGGACATTAAAATTTAACGTTAGGCACTTAAAATGCTATCAGGGGCTTACCAATCGATTGATATCCATACGGGTACTTACGTTTTTTGCAAGTATACTTTTCACAATTCCCTTTCCTTGCCTCACCTTTCCCCTGCCCTTACCCCCCCTGATACTTTTTGGGGGGACATCTACTGATGTTTCTTACCAGATCTTTGTGCAGGTCTCAAAACATCATCACTGTCAGAAGCACCTGCCTCTCTCTCTTGTGATGCCTCAACTATATGCATGCCCTCATACGCACTTTCAACTTTATGCACTACAACCAGTCTCAAAAATCCTCTGTGGTTGCCCATCCCCACCACCCACATTGCACTCTCTCCATGAATTCCACCCTTATCTGCAGATGTCCTATCCAACACCATACATGGTGTTCCATTCCTATTCTGATCCTCCAAAAAAATCCCTGTATAACAGTGTCTATTGCAGCTGAAACTTCACTACACAATTCATCTTGTCTCACCTCAAAACCCCTATATGCATGGTCTCAATCACTTGAGAGACCTCCAGTAATGTTACAGATTCCACCGGATTGTCTTCCACGGTTTCACTTCATGCCCTTTGGGCTGTGAGGGAAAAGTTCAACATATAGGAGTAGCGAGCAAGTATATGGTAACGATAGTTTGACTGCCGGCTGCTTGTTAAGGTAGGGTCAGTCTCACTCCCTCTATCCCCTCCCCCCCTTTTTCCCCACCCCGAAAAGTGACATGTGGGGCTCCAGCCAAACACTAATCACTCGACTCACAGCCCCCAGCAAAACTGTAAGTAAAAGCCTCTGCTCCTATTCTAGTGGATATTGGTGGAAAGCTTCACTCTTGACCAATAATAAACCTAGTCCTTTCAGTTTTATGTTCCATGTAAGACTTCTCGATAATCACCACCTTTTTAAGTATCTTGCACTTATCATGGAGAGTGATTTCTTAAGCAGTGGGTAACCTGTTTCTCTTTCCAGCGTGGAATGACAGATCAGGTCACCTGCCAGCCAATGAGAAGTGTTGAAGGAGACGGACTGAAACAGCCCATGAGACGTCGTTCATAATCTACCTACCTGATTACTTACAGTCAACCGCAGACGACTACCCCTCATCTTCACAGTGGTAAAGAACCTGCGTCCCTGTCATCTGGACTGACTATTCAAGGCTATAGACTCTGTGAAGAACTAGTTGTTGGGTTGTCACCAACACCTGTGACCCCCCCACATCATCATCAACTGCTACAATTTCTACAAGACTGTGTCAACATCAACCAGACACCCCAGTTTACTTGTACATATTAGTGTTGAATTCAAATGGCAATTTTTCATTTCATTTTTCATTTTTCTTTCAAGTAGGATACACCTTAATTTTTTAATGTTTTATCTTTGCATTACTAAATAATAGTGTTTATCTTTGTGAATTATTTCTTTTTCTATTCATTAATTTTCCTGAGGAGGAGCCAGCCTTGATAATACTGTCTGAAGTTGTTACAGGGCTGAGTAAGCCTTCACAAGTTGCGACCT
This sequence comes from Cherax quadricarinatus, assembly GCF_026875155.1. Lineage (NCBI taxonomy): Eukaryota > Metazoa > Arthropoda > Malacostraca > Decapoda > Parastacidae > Cherax > Cherax quadricarinatus. The sequence goes on from NC_069484.1 coordinate 20,151,846, forward strand.
TGCCAGGATCAACTCTACTGAATCAAGATTCAACTCCATCTCGAATCTATCATTGAAACTTCAAAGCGGCATACCACAGACGGTTACCACCAGCCCTGAGTAATCATTCTCTATGGTAGGACTGCAGTACAGGTATTTAAAAGATTTGATGATTGTTATAGTCTCAATTTATTGCAAGTCAAGTCAAGGCAGGATATACTAGTTAATTCTGTTGCCTTTATTCTTTAGCTTGAAACGATTTGGAGGAATAGACTCTAGGGACCCGAGATTTTCCAGTGACAAGTTGTTTCATTGAGCTCTTTATTATATCAAGGGAACTGTCGTAGGACACTCTTGATTTGTTGGTGAGAAGATTGGATGGTCTAAGGACCCCATTCTACTTACTGTTTGCTCGGAGCCGGTATAGAACCCTCCATTTTCATTCACATATACTGTTTAATCGAAGAAGGGATCGAACCCTCCAATTTCTTTACAGTTTAAGCAGAGCAGGAATTGAACCCTCCGTTTTCTTTGATATATCCATTTCATTTTCCCCTGGTAGTTTAAGTTATTCTTGTATGTATGGAGAAATACCAGTTTTGGATGAGTGCTGGGAGTACGTTAGGAATAAGGGAAAAATTTAGAAGCTTTCATTAGTGCTAAGATCCAGGAAAGAATAGAGAAGGAAAGAATTGAGAGAGAAGAAAAACAGTTAGAGAGAGAGGAGAAAAAGGAGAGAGAGAGAATCGAAAGAGAGGATAAAAAGGAGAGAGATCGAATTGAAAGATGGAACCAAGAAATGCAGTTAGAAAGAGAAAGAGAGGAGAAAAAGGAGCATGATAGACTTGATCGGGAGAGCTAGAGTACGTGAGGAACAAGCTAAAATACAGGAGGAGCAAGTTAGGTTAAGAGAACTTGAGGAAATAGCAAAAGATAGAGAAGTTGAGGAAAAGGCTAGAGAGAATGAACTGCGAGAGAGACAAAAAGATCGCGAGCTCGAAAAATTCTCGCTTGAATTAGAGAATAAATAGTTTAACTTTTTACACAACAACAATTAGAGGAAGGAGTAATTGAACATCATGCAGCTAGTGCACATATTCCAACACTAATTTATCTCCTTTCACAGAGGGTGAAGATATTACTTCATACATTATCAGTTTGAAAATACCGCTACCCTCTGTGAATGGCCTGCTGACACCTGGGCTACCAGGTTAGGTATGTTATTTTCTGGTACTGATTTGAATATCTATGCAACTTTGTCACAGGATATCATATGTAATTATAACCTACTGAAGAAGGCAATCCTTAAAGCATATCAAAAAAACATAAATTCTTATAGGAAAGATTTCAGATATGCCACCTTACAGCCTGGCCAGAACTTTCAGCAGTTACAGGTAACACTCTTTCGTTTGTTCGACTTTTGGATAGAGAGTTCAGGAACTGATCACAGTTATGAATCTCTTAGAGACTTCATGGTTGCTGACCAGTTCCTGACAGCTCTTCCTCACCAGATACGAACATTCAATAGAGAACATAACCTGATTAAAGCTTAGGAAGTTGCTGAGACCGCTGACTTGTATGCTGAGGCTCACAATTCCTATAAATACCAAAAGGGATCGAACCCTAAGGGCAAGGGGTTCCCCCAGATAAAAAGAAAAAACCCTTTAATAGACGCAAACAAATTTCTTTTTTTTCCTGTTTGTTTTTTTTTTTTGTGTGGTTTTAAAGGGAATAAAGCCCGATCGCCCTTTTAAAGAAGGTCCAAAAATTTGGGAAGATTTTTTTAAAGACTGTAATGACCAAGCACCCTTTTTTTTAAAAATTAATGGACTTAATATACTACCATTTTACAAACACTGGATGCAAGTATAGTCATTTCTGAAACGTTCCCTAACCAAAGAAACTCATTCCTCTCTAACTTTAACTACTTGGGCCGTACGGAGACTTTTCCTACCATCCGTTTTTTAAATTAGGTTAAATGGTTGCGGTTGGTTGAATCCCTACTAGCTCTCATAAACATCTTGCTCGGGACTAATGGAATGTAAAAGGGGCCCTTCTTCCCTTTTGAGGGTTTACCTTTCATCACCCAAAAATGGACATAAGTTTTTCGATCCTCTTCCGTAGATCAGAGAAGCCCTTCGAAAATTCAGTGAGGCAATGTCTGGGGGTATTATGTGGATTAAAACCATATACTACTCTCGAAAAACGAGATAGTAGAATCCCGGTTCACTGTTCGATGAAAGTGAGGGGAAATTTCCTCTGACACTATTTAAAGTCTTACAGGGCAAGACCAAAGCCCAGGCTTCTCCTACTGTCCATCCCTTTTTTTTCCCTACTTTACCTTTTTATATATCGAAGGCTCCTTTCAATTTACGACGTAATTGTCCCTTCCTTTAAATTGTCATAAGCGCTAGACAAAAAAAAGTTATCCGAAGGAAAAACTTTTAATAAATTTGGATATATAAAAGGTACTTGATAAATCAGTATTCAAATTAAATTCAGAGGGAATAGACATTCCATCTTAGTTGTCCAAGCCAATACAAAGGCGTTCTTAAAAGGGCTCATGATCTACCACGGGCCGGACATTTCCGCACCGTAAAACCAAAAAAAAATTAAAGGGGAAACCTATTTTTTGACCCAAAATGTCCTCAATATCATACCTATTTGATCGTGTAAAGTATGCCAAATTCATCCTCCAGGTCCCCGCGAGTACCTATGCAAAAGCCAACTTTAGGTACTTTTAAAAAGAGTAGCTATTGCATCAGGTCCTTTTCACCACTTTGATCGGGGGGACATAGATATATATAAGCTAGTTGATTATTTCAGTTTTCCCTGAACCCGTACCCTTAAAGACCATAACTACACAGTTGTGTGAACCCTTTTGTCCATTTTCCCTTTGGCTTCAAAAGAAATTTTGCCCTGCCTGAACACAATTCACATCGACTTAATGCAACACACTACCAACTTCTGGGAGTGAAGCCTCTCTTCACCACACCCTATCATCCCAGCTGTAATGGGAGGATTGAGTGCCAGCATTCAGTTTTCAAGTCCATTTTAAGGAAACTTTGCTCCCTTAAACCTAAGGAGTGGCATCGTTACCTACCCTGTGCTTTGTTTGCCATGAGAAAAGCTCCCAGTGACTCTTTGAGATTTTCACCTTTTGAACTTCTCTATTGTAGACAGGCCAGAGGTCCATTGTCCATCCTTCATGACTTATGGACTAATGAGGACGTGAATGCTGAGGTTCAGTCTTCTTATCAGTTTCTCCTTGACCTTAGATCCAAACTTGAGGAGATCTCTGACATAGTTTCGATAAACTTAAGCTTGTCAATGGACCAGTACAAAACCTATTTTGATTCCAAAAGTCAGAGGAGAAGTTTTAAAGTATGGGATGAAGTTCTGGTACTTTTGCCTATCCAGTCAAATAAATTATTAGTAGCATGGAAAGGTCCATATAAGGTGTTAAAAATTTGTGGGAAGGTTGATTACCTCACAGAAGTCAAGGGGAAACCTAAGCTTTATCATATCAACATCCTTAAGAAATATTACCGAAGAAATTCGGTTAACTGCCTGAATAACTTTGATTTAGTTTTTTCCACACAAACTTGATAAGACAACTGAGGAGTGTAAGCGTGCGTAATTGACACCTCTAACGTAGACTTGACAGAGAACTACATGACTTGATGACTCTTGACCACTCGGTGCAACATACATTAATATTAATGAGTCTTTGGATGACCATAAGAAACATGAATACTTCAACATATGAGTAACTTCTCACACGTTTTTACTGATATTCCAGGTGTTACCTCCACGGTAGTCCATAAGACTAAGTCATGGACATTCCTATCCAACGGAAATTATACCCAGTTATAGTTCACCTAGGGATGCATTGACCGAGAGGTAGACAAATTTATTAAAACTAAAGATCATTGAACCTTCAGTATCTCTTATTGCTCACCAGTAGTCATGGTTAAGAAGGAGGATAATTCATATAGACTTGCTATTGACTTCAGAGGCCTTAATGCTGTAACTCGGTGGGATGCTGAGCCTATGCCCTTAATAGATAGCGATCTACACAAATTTTATGACTCTTCCTTCTTTTCAGAGATTGATATTGCACAGGCATATCATCAAGTAATGTTAGATCCTTCTTCTAAGCAGTACACCGCTTTTCCTACACACCAAGGATTGATGCAGTATAGAACTATGCCCTTCGGTTTGGTAACTGCCTGTGCTACCTACGTGAGACTGATGAGAAAGGTCTTGGGTAATATGCCAAATGTTTCAGTTTATTTTTCAATTCAATTCAATTAAATTAAATTCAAAGTTTATTCTCTATAAGGATTACAATGCTGAGTTTACAGAATTTAGTTTATTGTGTGGTTTAAAATGTAGTAAAATAATAATTACAGAGTGTACCACTAGAACACCTAGCATGGCTAGGCATTTCGGGCAGACTTAGATTAGATCTTAAATTTAAAATATTACAAATTATGAGGTAATTTTGGTATTATAGCTAAGTGACTAATGCTAGTTTGTGAGTTTAGCAATGTGAATGCTTTTGTTTTTGCACAATACATAGTTTCAGTATTGGAATATCACAGGCCAACTTATGACTAGTTAGGATTCATTATTTTAAGATTGAGATTGATATTTCTGTTTATGGTCAAATGGGTGAGTGAGTGTAAGTGTGAACCACCAGGAGGTGTTCGTGTAATTAGTTGACAGGGTGTATCAGGATATAAGATGTTTTCTAATGGTAGTTTTGAAGGTGATGAATGTGTCTGCATTCTAGAGTTTTCTGGTAGGGTGTTCCCGATTTTAGGGCCTTTGACATACATTGAATTTTTGTAAAGGTTTAGTCGGACACGGGAATGTCATAGAGATGTTTGTGTCTGGTGTTATGCCCGTGGGTTCTGTCACAACTATCAAGAAAGCATTTTAGGTCAAGGTTAATATTGGAATTTAAGGTCCTGTAGATGTAGATTGCACAGTAGTAAGTGTGGATGTACTGAACAGGGAGTAAGTTTAGATGTATGAAGAGTGGGGGGTTGTGTTGCCAGGGATGGGATTTAGTGATTATTCTTACTGCAGCTTTTTGTTGGGTTATTATTGGCTTTAGGTGTGTTGCTGCAGTTGAACCCCAAACACAGATAGCATAGGTGAGGTATGGATATATAAGTGAATGGTATAGTGTGAGAAGGGCAGTTTGTGGCATGTAGTATCGAATCTTGGAGAGGATAACATTTACGTAATGACATCGACGTGGAGCAAGCATATCCAAACATTAACATCAGTTTTTGCGTAGGTTATGCTCACATGGCCTCACTGCCAAGGCGAGGAAATGCTTCCATTGGGATAACAGATTAGAATATCTCGGACTGATCCTTTCTAATAACTCTTTGCAGCCTCTCCCCAGTTATATTTAAGTTTTATTAGAGTTTAAATTCCCCCAAAACCAAGAAGCTCATGCTAGCTTTCTTGGTTCTGTAAATTTTTATGCACGGTTTATCCCGAACCTTACTGATCTTACAGGCATCTTATTCGATTTCCTTGAAAAGTCTGTGAAGGAACCTCTTGAACTTTTCAACGTAGCTCTAGAAAAGTTTAGTGAGATTAAGAATATCTTTTCAAAAACCCTATACGTAACATCCCAGATATTAACAAAACATTTTGTTTAAGAACTGATGCCTCCAATACTGGCTTAGGTGCGGTGTTACTACAGTACCATGATGGAACTCCCTTCCCTGTATGCTTCCTAAGCCAGAAACTCCTTCCTGCAGAAACGAGATACTCCACCATAGAAAAGGAATGTTTGGCCCTTGTGTTGGTATCTCCAAGCTTAAATTTTATTTACTGGGAAAAGAATTCATTTTAGAGATGGATCACAAATCTTTGATATACCTAGAAACTTCTAAGGGATCCAACAGTCGCCTCTTGAGGTGGACATTGGCACTCCAGCTTTCAAGTTTCATATTGTATATATCAATGGTTCATCCAATTATTTATCTGACTGAAGTCGTGACAGTCAGTAGAAGATTTGGTGCCTTACGCGACTTCCACATGTTAGAACTCTCTCCTCGCCTATTCTTCTTATACTCCTTGGTATGGGGGAGTGTGAGGGAAAAGTTCAACAGTTAGGAGTGCGAGCAAGTATATGGTAACGATAGTTTGATTGCTGGCTGCTTGTTAAGGTAGGTCAGTCTCACTCCCCCTATCCCATCCCCCCTTTTTTCCCGACCCCGAAATGTGACGTGTGGGGCTCCAGCCAAACAGTAATCACTCGACTCACAGCTCCAGCACAACTGTAAGTAAAAAACCTCTGCTCCTATTCTAGTGGATATTGGTGGAAGCTTCACTTTTGACCAATAATAAACTTAGTCCTTTCAGTTTCAAGCTCCACATAAGACTTTTCGATAATCATCACCTTTTTTAAGTATCTTGCACTTATCATGGAGAGTGATTTCTTAAGCAGTGGGTAACATGTCTCTCTTTCCAGCTTGGAATGACAGATCGAGTCACCTGCCAACCAACGAGAAGTGTTGAAGAAGACGAACTGAAACAGCCCATGAGACGTCTTCATAATCTACCTACCTGATTACTTACAGTCAACCGCAGAGACTACCACTCATCTTCGCAGGGGTAAAGAACCTGTGTTCCTGTCATCTGGACTGACTGTTCAAGGCTATAGACTCTATGAAGAACTAGTTGTTGGGTTGTCACCAACACCTGTGACCCCCCCCCACATCATCATCAACGCTACAATTTCTAAAAGACAGTGTCAAACAACCAGACACCCCAGTTTACTTGACGTATTAGCGTTGAATTCCCAAGTGGAAAATTTTTTCATTTCATTTTCATTTTTCTTTCAAGTAGGATCAGCTTCATTTTTTAATGTTTTAATCTTTGCATTGCTAAATAAATACTACTTATCTTTGTGAATTATTGTTTCTTTTTGTATTCATTCATTTTCCTGAGGAGGAGCCAGCCTTGGTAATACTGTCTGAAGTTGTTACAGGGCTGAGTAAGCCTTCACATGGGCCCGAGGATGCCCCGTGTTGACGGGGTCGTCACCTCTCTCTCCTTCTCCACTCCTTTCCATTCTCCATGTGTCTCAGGTGACGATCGTCGAGGACACTTCGCAGCCATGTGATCATACGTCCACACATCTGCATGTTCTTCTCTGCCCTGCATATGTGACATATACCTGAGTTCAAAGTCACTCAGTGTCACATAGAGGGTAATTTTTTTGCGCAAGGACATCTTAAAGGTAAAGGATCCCTCACGCAGCCCAGTATACATTCCCTCAGACCACCTTCCAACTTGTTGCTTGATGTATAACACCAAACTCTTCAAAAGTTGCTTTTATGTTTTTCCTCATCGGCCTAAAATTTTTAGACATTCCGTAACTTTACCCAATATAATATTCAAATTCAAATTCAATTCAAAGTTTATTCTCTATAAAGATTACAATGTTGAATTTTTCAGAATTTGGTTGTTGTGTGGTTTACATGTAATTAAATAATGATTACAGAGTGTACCACTAGAACGCCTAGCATGGGTAGGCATTTCGGCAGACTTAGTTTAATTCTTTATTTTAAAATATTACAAATTATGAGGAGTTAGATTATGGCTAAGTGACTAAATACTAGTTTGTGAGTTTAGCAATGTGAATTTTTTTGTTTTTGGGACAGTTTCAAGTTCAGTATTGGAGTATCATAGGATTCATTATTTTAAGATTGAATTAATATTTCTGTTTATGGTCAAAATGGGTGAGTGAGTGTAAGTGTGAAAACCCCCAGTGGTATTCGTGTAGTTAGTTGACGGGGTGTATCAGGGAGAACGTCCCTCATACGTACTTCTAAACCAGGATTAACCAGCAACACAATCCTGGGACTTTTTTCCACCATCTTGTCATATACAGCAGCCGTCACGAATTTCACAAAGATTCTTGTAGCTCCATTCAAAGCAATTCCATACAAAAACGTCGTTTGTTGATGCAGTAGGTATCTCTTAAATGGCAGGCAGCATAACTGACGCATTAGTGTTATACCCATTTACTATCCTAATTACTATTAATTACCTTGTACTGCCATATAACTCAAGTATAACTACAAGCAATAAATTTAATGAAAAAACATTACTTTTTCACTTTTTTGTAATCATTATTATTACTAAAATTTTATTTAAACCACCATTTTTACTACCAGTAAATTTTTAATTTTGACATTAAACATTATTTTATATTTTTTATAACATTTTGTAGCCAAATTTTCAAGTTTTTTTTTCAACCCCAACCTTTATATTATCCTTGCCCTGTGTCCCTGTCTCCCTCTTACTTCATTTTAAAACAAGACTTACCATTGTTATTTTTTTACTATTATTTTTTTGGTATTTTAATTTGTAAAATTTTTTTTTGAATTTTAAAATCTAGTATAATCTTACTTGTCAACAACCTATACCAGACCCCCTAGTGAATTGCAAGTCCCTTTTTTAAATTGTATTTTATATATAAGTTTATATATAATCCACCATCTGTCCTTTTAATTTGCTTACATTATTAATTTTAGTCCCTTATATTTTTTTCTCCTTTTTTTTTGCTTTATATAACTATCCTAGTTTATAATTCCAATTGTTTAAAATAATAAAGGGTGCTATTCTTAGGTGCAAAAGTAGAATAAGTTCACAATTTTGCCATTATATTCCAAAGCTCAATTTTTTGTTACCACTTATTGGTCACCACAACCTTTTAGTCCCTTTTATATTATAATTTTATACTATAATTCTAATTTTAAAAAAAATTCCCCTTTAAGTACACCTACTATCATATTCCCAACTCCACTATTTTGATCATCACTTTATTTGTATTTCCCTTAGCTCATTATTTTTACATTTTTTAAAATAATCCAGGTGCTATTTTTTAGCTTAAAACTATTTACTTTTTTTTAAAACAAAATTCAAACTATAGATTCACTACAAATCTTATGATTCAAGCATTGACCCTGATACCAACCTCTTATTTAATGACAAAAATGAACAAACAGAAACTGTAATTACTACACGGGCAGAACAATAAAGGGCCCTTTTCCATGCCAACAACAACAAAACTTTTTTTTAACTAAAATATCAGATCTTTAAGAAAGATTCGATGACCTCATACATTACAAATTCCCTTACATCCCAAATTTTTCCCATCATTACCTAACTAAAACCGGCAAAAGCCTGATAAACGATGTCTAGCCTTTTCTGGTTAACAGCCATACAAATGAGGCCAAAACAACAAGGGGGGGCACAGCCTATACTACTCAACAACTAGAATGATCACTAAATTGCACAAGGAATGAACAGGGGGAAATATATAATAGCAAAATTTCAAATCAAAGTCCCTACAAAAACCTCTCACATTGATAAACATCTACGAGTTCCACATAAAAACATTAGCCAATTTAGTCAAAATCAGAAGTATGATAACTGATCACGCTGAACAAAAGACACTTACTACTCTCAGGTGCTTCAATATAAATCTCCGAAAAGACCGGGGACCCACACGTTACGAATTAAAAAACACAATGAGTAACTGTATTTACTCCAACAGTAACAAAACCTACAAGAGTTACAGAACTAGTTTTTCCCTATTTGCCCAGGGACCAACACCATACCCCCTTTAAAATCAGGCTAATTACAGATAATCCCACGCCACTACCCACTTCCTCATAAAAACTTTTGGAAAAACTACCCAAGACATACTAAAGTCCCCTTCAGATTTCACAATGGGCACCATTAATAACTTCAAAACAGAAATAGCAAACATTGTTTGGGCCCACTGACAAAAACCCTAACAAAATTTTGACGAATGTTTTAAAAATTTTCTAAAAAAAACCCAATCTCTATAACAAGCATGCCCAAAAAAACAAAACAGATACAGCAAAGGATGAACAGTCCCGGGCAACCCCCACATTCTCAAATCCAAAATTTTAAAAAACCCAAATAAAAAAAACAGACGAATGGGACATAACCAGAGACCAAAAAAAAACGTTATCGCAACCCTAACCGCCTGATAAAAAGGGGCAAAAAATTGTATTATAGAACGATTATCCAACTTACGGGGTGATAAAAAAAAAACCGGAAAACCCTATCAGAAATCTGGAAAAAAAAAATTTTCACAAAAAAGCGAAAAAAAATTAGCAAAACAGTGAACCCCAACCCCCACCAACAGAAACAGAAACAGACTCAATGATTTCTTCTCCACAAGGACAAAACCCTTGCCAAAAAACCCCAAGCCAGATACCCACCAAATGACACTCCCCGGCAACTACCAAACACACTGTTCCAGCCCGACAAACCCAACGAAGTCCCCCTTTTAAAACCCAAAAAAAAACAAGGCAGGAGTTTAAATACCTTCCACCCCTTTATACAAAAAAGTTCACAAGGCTTCCCCAAATCATTGCAACACTCTTTAAAAAATCCAGAATCCTCCCCCTTTCCCTACAGTACTCAAAATAGCAAGGTCCCCCCGACCAAAAAGGGAGAGCCCAAAACAATTTGAATAACTATGGGCCCCAATATCCAATTTACACCCTCTCTAAAAAAATCTTCGAAAAATTAATTTATAAAAAAATCTACTCCTACCCTTTCCCAAAACATACTCAAACCCCCGCCAAATTTTATTCAGGCCTAATAAAAATATAATGTGCTATTAACACATGCTGAACATATATAACGCAATAGAGAAAAAAGGGAAATCCCACTGGGGGTCTTTATTGACTTTCTAAAGCTTTTGATACAGTTGACCATGCTTGCTCCACGTAAAAAAGTCACAATGGTATAAGAGGGCACCCTCAACTACCTCAAATCTTACCCCCACAAAAAGCCAATATGTGTACGCAAATGGGGGAAACTCTTCTGCACAACCAATTACAGTTGGGGGTCCCACAGGGAAGTGCCTTGGCCCTCTTCCTTTCCCTATACATAATGACCTTCCAAATGTTCGCAATTTCTCAAACCCACACTTTTTGAGATGACACTACTACGTTTTTCTTCTCTCACCCGACCCTCACGCTAGCCCAAAACTGAAATCCCTTTTCAGAAAAACACCTGGGGAGGGCTAAAAAACTTACACTAAACATTGACAAAAACCCACTTCATTCATTTGGGAAAAAAGCACAGAGTCCTCTTAAAATAATGATAAAAGGATCACCCATCACAAAACTAACAGAGGGGGAAAAATTTTTAGGAATCCCCTTTATAATAGACTCAAATTTCATACACATATACATCAAATTTTTTAAGAAAATTTCCCAAAACTGTAGGGATACTTCGAAGATACGGTACTATTTCCACAGTCGCCCTCCCCCGGGCCCCCTTCACTCTCTTTTTTACCCCCCTATCTCACCTGGGAATTGGCATGGGCTCAACAACAATTAACCTCTCAGACCATAATTACCCAACAAAAGGGGGCATTGGAATGAAAAAAATTTCACACAGCAGCCACTCCCCCAAATTCAATCACAAACTACTACCCTACAAAACATCCAACTTATTTACTGCACCCATTCATAATAGAACACTTAACTCGAATTTTAAACCCCCCCCTCAAACTCTCCTTGCCAACCTCAACAGAAAACCCTGACCATAACACAAGGGACGATCCCTCTTTTTGTTCCTCGTGTCCATCTCACACTAGCAAAAACTCAATGCACTAAAAGGCCCAAAATCTAATTCATTACCCGTAAATTAAAGAAACACTACCTGTTTAAAATTCAGTCTCTTTTCAAAGATTACTTACTACCCAAAAACCCAAAAAAATACGAATAACTGAACATTTAAAATGTATATCTTAAATGTTTCTCACAATTAACACATAAATGTTTTTAAACCCAAAACCCAATCTAACTTTATTATTTTTTAAAAACCAACCTAACAAATCACACCTAACTGAAAAGCAACCATAGACCCCGTCTTTGTAATACCCCTTTGCTTTATAGTTATCTGTTTTTATTTAAAGTTTTATCACTGATTTCATCATTGCTTATAGCAGCGCTGTATAGTCCCCGTGGCTTAGCGTTTTTTTGATTATAATAATAATAATAATCATTTCTTAGTTAAACTTAAGTTAATTTTAAGCCAGCCCGTAAAACTATGCATGTATAAGTGGCTTTGCATACTGTCTTTTCTTATTTTTTGTACCCTGTTGTGTGCACAAATTGGAAATAAATAAATAAAAATAAATAAATAAAAAAACTGCGCCTTTTCAACCCCTCAAAACACACAGTGTTTACCTCCCCCTGGGGTCGCGCCATCTTGCAAAATTCGCTCGTGCAACCACTGTACGAGTGCAGCAGCCAAACATCCGTCCTCCACCAATGGTGTTTGACGAATGCGAACAAAAGCAAAGTGCAACCTCTCGGGGCCCCGGGAAACGAAGGGGTCAGGCCGGGGGCATCCTAAAAAATTTCCCCATTGTTCGTTTGCAGCTTTCCAGCCCCAAACTTCCAGTCAGACACAAGGCAAGCATGGCGCAGCATAATCAACCAATGTTTTTATAAGTAAGATACATAATTTTTACATTTTAGCATTTGACCAACTGGGGGGAAACCCGTCACAACTCTAAGTCTCTCATCTTTCTTTGTATTGGCGCAAAGTTTGTTACAACAGGGCCAAGCAGTGGAACCTCAAAGCCTAGATATCTGTATCTGCTTACATATTCTAGGAGAGACCCATCATGCAAATGGATCTGACGAACTGGGGCCTCTCTGTCGAGGAGGACGTCTGTTGAGTATCTTTGTTTTATCCCCTGAGATTATTAACCCCAGGTCCTGACACGAGGCTAGTACATGATTAAGAATTTTTTTGGGTGCTGTAGGATCCGGTGGTGTGAATCATTATATCATCAGCAAAACTAATCACATAATGATGGAACTGGATAGGCATAGCATTAAGTAAGACATTAATTAGAATATTGAATAGTGTGGGACTGAGCACACCTCCCTGTGGGGTTCCTAATTCAAAGTCTTTAGTTACACTTCTATGTCCCTGGAACAACACAGACGACTTTCTGTTGGACAGGTAAGCCTTTAATCCAGCGGAGAAGCCATCCTCCAAAATCTATTCTGGCAAGTTCACTAATGATTACATGTCGGTTGGCTACATCAAAAGGGGATTTAAGGTCAAGGAAGGTAGTGTATGAGCTGTCAGTGTGCAGGGTGAGAAGGTGGCTATGCAATGATGCACACTCCTTCCATGCATGAAACCATGCAACCGGGGAGACAAAAATTGCTTGATTCTGTACATGAGATGATTAAGAATCATTCTCTCAAATGTTTTACACAAGCAGCTAGTAAGAGATATTGGGCGAAATGCATTTTGTTGATTGGGCTTAGGAATTTGAATGATGAGGCTGTTGGTCCAAGATTGAGGGAGCTCCCCAGTTGCATAGCTCATGTTATATAATTCAAGTAATGGATTACCTGGTACTCGACACAGCAATCTGAGTATGTTGTAAGTAATACCATCCTCACCAGGGACGTGGAGTTGCCCTTAGTGTGCATCAAGTTCATAATTAGTGAAAGGAATGTTGCCAGTCATCTGCCTTGTTGAGCATGAAGCAAACAAGTCTCTCCCTTGCATCATATTTGTTATTTAATTTTGCTTTGTGGTACTAGGAAGATTGTCATAGCTAGATGTAGCACCAAGCACTAACTCATTCGCCCTATGTAAGGGATGAGGGTGCGTGATCTGCCCAGTTCTGTTACCCTTAATTCTATTTATGTCCCTCCATGCCCGGCTAGTGGGGTTGAGCATTAATACCGTTCAACAAATTTTTTCCAGTCTGTTTGCCGCAGTTCTGTCATACGCTCTCTGGCAGCAGCAAGGGCAGTTTGGAAGAGCTTCAGCATTCCGGGGGTAACGATGTTTTCTATAGGCTAGGCCTAGTCTGTGAGCATACGTTTCAGTGTACGAAGTTTAGAATCATTGTAAAAAGTATGGTTTTTAAAGGGGGTATGATTATTAGGAAGTTGTTGGGTTTAGAGTACCAAGAGGTTTAAGTGACGACTCTAAGTAGTTCTGAATATGATCACAAGATCATTGTTAAAGGTCTCAACAAAGGAACACTCATAGGAATTATACCAGTCATCACATGTGCAACAAAGTTATCATGCTGATCAGTGGGAACATTAAAACGTTTCCATTTGAATATCCCACCAGGAAGGATAGTATTACCAATATCGAGTTGAGGTTAGCCTAGGGAAATGATCAGACGCTAAATCTGTTACAATGGAAGACTCACAGCTGGAGAAGTAATACTGAAGCCAAGACACAGATCAAGGACGCCTCCCTAGGTATGGTGGGTTAAAGGTCACCTACAATTTGAACATTACATGACTGTTTAAGAGTGACAACAGTTGATTACCATTACGATTACCAAACTGAGAGTTTCCAATGCTTTCGTGTCTTGCATTATAATCGCCAATTAATAAGAGTAGATTCAGAATGAACACAAGTTGGGAGCATCCAATTAAATAAACTTATCTGCAGGAGCAAGCAAGTTAAACATGTTGAGAGCAGAGTTCCAAATATAATCGGGCTGTGGCTCGTACGTTGGTTTGCGTGCAGCCAGCAGCAAAAAGCCTGGTTGATCAGGTGCTGATCCACCAGGAGGCCTGGTCACAGACCGGGCCGCGGGAGCGTTGACCCCCGAAACTCTCTCCAGGTAAACTCTCCAGGTATTGTAGCCTCTGTTTTCTTTGTGCAAGAAGTTGATGGGAAAGTGTTTTTTTGTTTATATGTAGAATAAAAAGACCTGGAGTTTACACGGAGATAGTTCCGGGGGTCAACGCCCCCGCGGCCCGGTCTGTGACCAGGCCTCCTGGTGGATCAGAGCCTGATCAACCAGGCTGTTGCTGCTGGCTGCAGGCAAACCAACGTACGAGCCACAGCCCGGCTGGTCAGGAACCGACTTTAGGTGCTTGTCCAGTGCCAGCTTGAAGACTGCCAGGGGTCTGTTGGTAATCCCCCTTATGTATGCTGGGAGGCAGTTGAACAGTCTCGGGCCCCTGACACTTATTGTATGGTGCTAGTGACACCCCTGCTTTTCATTGGGGGGATGTTGCATCGTCTGCCAAGTCTTTTGCTTTCGTAGTGAGTGATTTTCGTGTGCAAGTTCGGTACTAGTCCCTCTAGGATTTTCCAGGTGTATATAATCATGTATCTCTCCCGCCTGCGTTCCAGGGAATACAGGTTTAGGAACCTCAAGCGCTCCCAGTAATTGAGGTGTTTTATCTCCGTTATGCGCGCCGTGAAGGTTCTCTGTACATTTTCTAGGTCTGCAATTTCACCTGCCTTGAAAGGTGCTGTTAGTGTGCAGCAATATTCCAGCCTAGATAGAACAAGTGACCTGAAGAGTGTCATCATGGGCTTGGCCTCCCTAGTTTTGAAGGTTCTCATTATCCATCCTGTCATTTGTCTAGCAGATGCGATTGATACAATGTTATGGTCCTTGAAGGTGAGATCCTACGACATGATCACTCCCAGGTCTTTGACGTTAGTGTTTCGCTCTATTTTGTGGCCAGAATTTGTTTTGTACTTTTATGAAGATTTAATTTCCTCGTGTTTACCATATCTGAGTAATTGAAATTTCTCATCGTTGAACTTCATATTGTTTTCTGCAGCCCACTGAAAGATTTGGCTGAGTCCCCTGGACCCTTTGAGTGTCGAAAGGGAAAGGGACAGTCATGCAAAACCCGGGTGTCATCTGCAAAGGAAGCATGGTGTGGGGCTACCCCTTTCTATTCGGATTTAGGATGGGGAAACAAGAGGGGAGCGAGTACTGTCCCTTGTGGAACAGAGCTTTTCACCGTATGCCTGGGATTTTACTGTTGACGATACCTCTGTTTCTGTTACTGAGGAAATTAAGATCAATCGCCCGATTTTTCCCTTTTATTCCTTTAGCACGCTTTTGGCGCATTCCCCATGGTCACACTTGTCAAAGGGCTTTTGCAAAGTCTGTATATTTTACATCTACATTCTTTTTGTTTTTCAGTGCTTTTTGGCCTTTGGTTTGTGACCCAAATATTTTAGACAGACAGGAGGGGGACCTGTTCTAAACCCATTTTTCCCCCTGGGTTGTTAACTGGGGGTTTTTCTAATGGGGGGTTATCTTGCTTTTTGGGGCCCCTTCAAGATTTTTTTATAGGGGTGTTAGTGCTTTTGGGTCTGTAGTTCTTTGCTGTTGCTTTACCCCCCCTTTGTGGAATGGGGCTATGTCTGTTGTTTTTATAACTGGGGGAACCCCCCCGTGCCATGCTCCCTCCCCAAAGGGATGGAAAAGGCTCGTGATAGGGGCTCTGCAGTTCTTGAAAATTATAGGTATAAATATAATTATAGGTATAAGACAACACAGCGCATGGCAACAGGAACCTTGTCCCTATTTTTTACTTTACCTGAGGGTTCCCCGAGCCAGTGATGACCCAATCAGACTGCATAACACAACTAGGGAACCCCAAAGATATAAGCAACTGCGAAAAACCCAAAAATTTTCCAAAATTTCCAAAAAAATAGGACTCATACTACACCTCCTCCCCGCTGCCCCCTGAAGTGATACTCCACACATTCACCCATCACCCCTCCCTACAAATTCACCCGAACCCCACCAATGGACAAGGGGCAGAACAAAAAAGAAGATCCATAACCCAAGGACTCCAACTCAAAAGGGGGGCAAAAACACGAGGAAAATTTGTGACTGCCAGCCAGGGCACAACCCCCCCTCACCCACCGGCATCAAAAACAACACAACAACAACAACAAAACATACCGCCGCACAGTCCAAAAAACTCCTTCCCTATTTTATGTCAAAAATATCCAGACCCAGAAATCTAAACCCTTTTTGATTCGAACCAAACGATCACCCCAAAATAACTCAAAAATGGGAACAAAGGGAGCAAAGCAGATTTCCCAACAAGATCACTGCTCAGAACATAAATAACACTCTAGAACAACAAAGCAACCCCACACCCCCGTCCCTAGACCCATCAACACTCAAAAGACCAAGTGCCCCACTTACACCAAAATTTACAGAGGAAAGATCAAGAGTGGACCCAAAACTTGCCACTGTCATAACCAACTTTCCAGACCCTAATGACCAACAACAGCTATCTGACGCTGTTGTAGTTAACAGCAAACATCTCCACCCACAGCCACCCAAGAGACCTGCATGGAGGCCACCCTACAGCTTATCAAAGACCACCTTCGCTTAACATACGTAGTGACGACCAAAAGATTGCAAATGATGGGCTACCAAGCAGGTAAAAAAACAGTGCTGTTAAAATTCCAAACTACCCTACAAAGAAGCAACCTACTAAAAACATCTATTCTATGAAAACTGATGTTTACGTCAATGAGTGCCTTACCAAAACAAGACAAAACCTTCTTTATCGGCTAAGAAAATTATGCTATGCCCAAAAAATCCACCAGTGCTTTGTGAGGGATGGAAAAATCGCAGTTAGGAAACAGCCCACTGGGAAGAGATACTTCATATCTACAGAACATGACCTTAAAACATTCCTAAGTGAGGCTGGACAAAACAGAATCAGAGTAAAGTGCAGATAATACCCATAGTCCACCGTTAGTGTTATATTGTCATAAATTTGTGCCCCCCTAAAATTCTAATACCCCAACTACATTTGATTGTCATTGTTGTATTCAACGACGACCATTCTACCTCATAGTCTTAATTGTGTTTAATATCTACAGAATCTATCTCCTTTTTACACTTACCACATCACTGTTCCATCTTATTTTATTATAAACTAACCATAACTTGTCCTTCAATAATTCTACCTCACTTTAAAAAATACTCAATTGCCCAATTTTATTCTAAATCCCTATTATTGCCCAATTTTACTTTAAACTATATTGATCAACCTTATTGTAAACTTCTTTTATTGACCATTTTTATTCCATACTTTTTTAAACAAGTATTTTACAACTACAACTTTTATATTATCCTGTCTACCATCTTACTAGCATATTATAACCAAGTCATTGCCATTTTATTTTTATCATTTTTTTTTTATATTCTTTTGCTACCATAATTTTTGTATTTTATCCTGTCAATTTAAATCTAATTATACACTAATTCTTGTAAACAAAATTATATAAGACCTTAGTGCAATTACAATTGAGAGTCTTGTGCCTTTTTTATATTATTAGATTAATCACAGTTTTACTCTAGGTCATTCTAGCTCAATACATAGTCAATACCAAATTCACTATACTAGACCATAGTGCAATTACTAGTGAGAGACTGGTGCTATTTTTAATTTGTATTTTTATATTATTAGACTAAACCTAGTTATACTATAGCTCTTTCTAGCTCAATACATAGTCAATACCAAATTCACTATATTAGACCATAGTGCAATTACTAGTGAGAGCCGGGTGCTATTTTTAATTTGTATTTTATATTATTAGATTAATTCAGTTGTACCATAGCTCATTCTAACCAATACATAGTCAATACCAAATTCACTATATTAGACCATAGTGCAATTGCTAGTGAGAGACTAGTGCTATTTTTAATTTGTATTTTTATATTATAAGATTAAACCTATTGTACTATAGCTCATTCTAGCTCAAAACATAGACTCCACAAAAGTCATTATTAGACTTAGTGCAATTACAAGTGAGGGTCTTGTTCTATTTTAATTTGTATTTTTATATTACTAGTTTATACCTAGTTGTACTTTAGTTCATTCCAGCACAACACATAGACA
>NC_069484.1:20171097-20200716 GCF_026875155.1 Cherax quadricarinatus
GCCAAAATCCCAATAAAAAACCAGGAAACCCTTCCAAAACCCACATTCACGACCCCCCCCCCAGGAAGGCGAGCCCGTGTTGCCCCCTGACTCCTCCAACCTATGAAAACCCCCTTCATCACTCATATCCAATCACAGATTTACGAGAATCCCTAACGTTAGCATTCTATACCCCTCTGAGAAAGCCTGATCCCACCTCCTCCCATACAAATCTGTTTACGACCCCCTCGTACTATAGAACGTTACCGCAAGAACCTTTCTTCTCTCCTCATTTATCCCTCTCCCCTCATCACCCACGACATATATATATAATCTACCATGATATAATCTAAAGCTCTTATGACACCCTCGTCTAACCCACCCAATATCTGGGACTTAGAGCACCCCAAAACCGACACCCCACGGCCTCCCACCCTCTGTACCAACCTACTACCAGCCCTAACCTCCTCTAGCCCTTCACAAAAGTAAACTACATGGAACGCTGTCTCTTTCCCCCTCCACAGATACCACCCCCCACCCTCTACAACCTGTCTGTTTCGTAATATTCACCAGACGGAAGGTCCCATGCAGAAACGAAACATCACCTCACCGCGCCGAGGTTTTAACTTCAATTTACTAAATCTAAACCAAATACTCTTCCACGCATACATGGGGAACAAACCCTCAACTGGGACAACGCACCTACCTACAGTAACCTACACAAAACCTTATACGAACCTTTCTCAAGTTCCCTAACCAACATCACAGCCCTCAAAAACTATTTCACATTCCCTCAACTCCATTCCTCGTCCCACTACCCAGCCTGTCGTGTATCCTTCCCAAACGCCCCCGTTCACACCCTCACGCAACACTTCCCATTTAATAAACACACTTTTTAGCCCTCCGTCTCAAATCCAACAACCCCAACCCACCCTGACTTACAGGTAACATTACAACCTCCCTCCGTAACCAATCACAAAAGTGAACCCCCTAAAAATTTGTAACCCGTTTAGTATCCCCGTAAACGCTGTCCCTGTAATTGGGAACACAGCTGCAACATACCAAACCTTACTATACAATAAAATGTTCACGACTATCACTCACTGTTTTCAGGTTTTGGTGCTGGGGTCTCAGAACACCTAGACGCCCCACGATCCTTTCCAATAACCTATCCGAATTTTCCTCCCGCGCCGCAACCATGTCATCCTATAAATAATACTACAAATCTTTAAAGACACCGCCCATTCTTTAACAACATTACATCTCCCCCCACACCCCCACCCAAGAACCCAACCCCATGCATCTTGACTTCGCACTATTTACCTGCATACCTGTGGCACTTCCAAATAATTGCACCACCTCGTCCAACCTCTCATTGACATCCCTGCACGAATGAGAACAGTGGTGTCTCAGCATATCCAATTAACCCCGGCCAGGCCCCTCCCACCCCCACACTTCCCTCACATGGCGTACATAAGCTACGGTCAACCATTCTTAAAAGGGGTCCTGGAAACACGCAAACAATTTTTGGGGACATGGGGAAACCCCCTTGTCTAAGGCCTCCCCCCCCTTTTCCCCAATTTCCCCCCCATAAAACCCATTAATCTGTACCCCTCATTTCCCCCCCCTTGTAAACTTTATTTCCCCACTCGACTATTTCCCCCCCAAAAACCCCTGTCTCCTAAGTATAACCTGCAAAGCCCCCCTTTCCACTCTATCTTTATGCCCCCGGGCCGGGTCTAGACCCAAAAAAAAGCCGCCCTCCACCCTCCCCCTTAGTTCCCCCAAAAACTTCTCATTTTCCCAAATTTTCCTTTAAAACCCGGGGCCTTTCCCCGGAAAACCCGAAGGGAGATTTTGACACCCCCCCTTTTCCCCCTAACTTTTAAAAACCTTTTACCAAAATTTTTCCCAAAACACTTATAGTCTGCACACACCCGTGTTATGGCTGGGTTTACCCCCGAAGGGTGGGCCCCCCCTTGACCTTGGGGCCCCAACACTACTACGCGTTTCCTGTTTCCCCCCCCCAACTTCCCCTTTTCCTTCATACTTTTAAATTTAACCTAACTAAAAAATTCCCCTTTATCAACGCCCAATGTTTTTAAAAAAAAATTCTACCGGGGGCCCATAAATTTCCGGGAGCTTTCCCCTTCCTCATTCCCCTTAACGCTTTTCTATTTCCTCTGCCGTAATTTTCCACCTAAACCCTTTGGGCCCCCTTTTTCCAAAATTTACACTTTCACAACGTAACACCTTGCCCAATCCCCCTCCCCCACCCCCCCACTGTTCCAAAACTTCTGTACCAAGCCTCCGCATACGCACACTTTCCCCTTCGGGGTTCGTATTTTCCTGCCCTACTTTTAAAATTCCCAAACCATCTCCTTTAAATTTTAAAACAGGGTTTTAAGCCGTCAGCCCTGTTTTTTTGTTTTTGATCCCAAAAAAACACACGCTGACGGGCTTGTCGCCCCAAAGCACTTCCTCCCCCCCTCCCCTGAAATCCTTACAGTTTTGAAACCTTTCATTTTGAAAACCCCTCAACCCCCCCTTTATTTCGGGTTATTTATCCATAGGAAAATTTTTCCCCACCCACCTGTTTTCACTATTCCGGGTCCCCACCAAACTATCCCCACCTCTGGCGTGCATTAAGAAAAACACAAAAACCTCACACACAAAATCATTCTTTACCTTTTTTGTTTTTTTTCCCGGGTGCATCCCACCCCCCCCCCAAAAAGACAAAGTTTTCCCCACCCACCACCCATCCACACGCAACCCCTCCCCCCCCTCCCCCCTCGTTTCTGCAAAACAAACGGGTGTCTCCCATTAAAATTCCCACACCCCCTTTTAGAGGGGGGAAAAGGGGGCAGGGTACTCCCAAAAACCCTGCCACCTCCAAACCCACCCTCTTTGAAATTGTGCCCCTTTGAGGAAACAACTTCCACTTGATTTTTTCCCAGAAAATTACGAAACCAATCTCTCTTTTACCGCTACATAACCCATTAACATTTACAGACTACCCTAAGGCCTTTTAAAAGGGTTTCCCCCCCCTGTTCCTTTCTCCCCTCTTTAAAACTCCAGAGTTTGGGGAATTTTACTTTTCAACACCTTCAGAGTGCTCTTTTTTCCCCCCCCCCCTTCTTCGGTCCCTCCTATCATGGCTCCCAAACCACCTACCCCATTTCCCTTTTCACCTTCACCTCGGGACTTTTTCCCCGGGCCCTTTTGTGAAGGGTAGGACGTCACCCAGAACCCTGATGAAAGCCCCCCTCTTTTTTCGTGACATTTCTGTTCCCACATATCTTGGTCAGTTTGTTACCTCTCGATAAACCCTCCACCTCCACCTGAGAATGGTTTAATGAGTCAATGGACGACCCCCAAACCCCCTCACGTCCCAAATTATCATGTCTCAGATTTTTCGGGAAGGGGACGATTCCCCAATGACACCACGCTCATTTGTAACACCCCCTCTCTGGGGGTGCAACGTTTTCAACCCCTCCACCAATTCCTCCTCAATTCAAAAACCTTTTTTGGGACTTCCCTGCTCCTCCCCTTATCCACAGGAGGGGAACCTGACAGGCATTTGGGGGGGCGGGACTCCAACCACCCCCAGTCCTGTGTGCCCGATCCACTATCTCCCCTCCAAAAAAACACCACGCCCCCCACCCCGATGTTTGTTCCTCACTGCCCCCTTTGAAGAAGGGGCTGGGGACGTCCCCAAACGTCCAGGCACAGGGTCTTCGCTTGTCACAGGTGCCGCTATGTGATCAAAATCCCCAAATAGGTGGCAGTACGTTTTGGTCCTGGGTACTTCCCATTCCTGCGTCCTGAAATCTTGTAGGTACACATAGGATGGTTTTGGGGTGCCTCAAAATTTTTTTGAGGTTGAAAAAACCCCTCGGAAAACCATCTTAGGTTTCCCTGCCGCCCACGTCCATGTTGGGGCATAATGCCCGTCCCTTTCTTCTCAAAAACTTTCCTTATATCCCCCTCGTCCGCCTAAAAAAGGGAAAAACGTTGGTAACTTGACCCACGTATAATACGTGCCATTATCTTTTACAGGAAAAGCGGGTTTGTGACTTTTAAGACTCACGCCCTAAAAATTTGGTTTGACTAAGATTCAAAAACCTTTGCTGTTTAGCAGTTTGACAAAAATTTCGTTGTCCCCGTTCAATGCTAACCTTTTACAAGTCACTATCTTGTACTCCATAAGTTTTCCCGGGTTGATTTTTGGGCCCAAAAAGGGACTTGGCAGAACTGGGCGTTATGTTCCTTTAAAGAGCTCGTGCCTACAGTTTTTAAACCTTATCTCAGACAAACCGCCACCCTTGACGATCACAGGCCCCTTTAAGTTGTCAGCCAAAGGTGTGACAGCCCCACTTCACACCACTGCAGCCGGGTTAACTGACAAGGGGGGCTCCCCTAAAAACCCAACAGGGGGGTTTGCAGGCACTACCGCCACCCCTACCTTTGGGCAGGAGGAATGCTTTCTGATTTAATTTTTATTCAGGGGCTAAAACTCTGTGAAGAACGACCCGGGGGTTGTCACCAACCCCTGCGCCCCCCCCAAACATCAGAAAAGGGCACGTTTTAACCCCATGCAGTGTCACCAACACCAGACCCCCCCCCCAGTTCACTATGTATCTTTGCATTGGTTCAAATGTCATTTTTTTTTAAATTTTTTTTTTATTTTTCTTTCAATTAGGATACCCATTCATGTTTTTTTTGTTTTACATTTTCCGTTTCTAAAAAATAAAATGGTTTTTCATTGTCTGTTTTTATTTCTTTTTTTTATTCATTAAATTTTTCCTTTAGGAGGAGGGCCAAACCTTTTGGGAAAATGACGGGAAATTGTTAAGGGTGAGTAAGCCTTCACAAATGAAAATTTAAATAAGGGAGAAAAAGTTAGCCTTGAGAAGGTTTTTTGAAAATTTGAAGTGATGCAAGGGGGGAAGAGAATAAAGGAGAAAAAAAAGGAGGTTAAGAGAGTGGTGAAGCAATTTTAAAAAGAGAGAAATGGGAGAAATGGGGAAAATGTTTTACAACAAATTTTTTTTGAAAACAAGAAAAAGTTTTGGAATGGATTAATAAGTGAGGAAGTCTAAAGAATAAATGTATTGTCAGTTCAAAAAAGGAGAGGAGAGTTATTAAATGGGGAGTTGAGGGATTGGGGAAAATGGAGGGAAAAATTTTTTAGGAAAATTTTTAAATGTTGATTAAAATTGGGAAAACTATGATTTCGTGTATAAGGCAAAGGGGGAATAAAAAACCCTTTTAGGAGAGGGGGAAAGGTGGTTTTTGGTGTGGGGGAAAATTTTTTGAGGCATTGGGTAAAAAGGGAAAGGAGAAAGGCAGATGAGGGTTTATGGAAAATAGATGGAAAAGTTAAAAGCAGGGGGGGGTATAAATTTTTGGGGTGGTTGGTGTATTATTTAATAAATGTTGGAAGCAGTTTGGGAGGGAGCATGCCCCAAAACTCTTTTGTTAAAGGGAAAGGGGATAAAAGAGAGTGCAAAAATTGTACTGGGAAAAAGTCTGTTGAAGGGGATACCTTTTTTTTAAGTGTATTTGGGAGAGTTATTAGTGAAACAATTAAGGGGTTTGGTTTGGGGGTAGGATAGCAGATGAACAAGAGGCTTTAGGGAAAGGGAAAAGGGGTGTGGGCCAAGTGTTTACAGTGAAAAATGTAAGTGATAGTATTCATTTTAAGACTAAAAAGGGTTTTTTTGGGATTTATTTATTTTGGGAAAAAGGCCCTTTTGGGCAGGGGGGAAGTTTTTGCAAGTTTTTGGTATAGGAGGTAGGTTTCTGAAAGCAGTGAAGAGTTTTTATGAGGTGTGGGGTCAAGTTAGTTTTTGTAGGAAAAAAGGGAGTTTTTTTTCCCCGTAAAAAAAGGATTTACAAAGGATGTGTTTATGTCCCATAGTTTTTCAAAATTTTTTATTTGAGGGGTTGTAAGAAAAGTAAAGGGGGGGCTTGGCAAAAGGAGTGGAGTTAAAAGATATAGAATCAAACATAAAGTTGGAGTTGTCCCCAGTTTCTTTTTTCCTGAGATACTGTTTCACTTGGGTTATTCTGAAAAAAGGGTTTCAGGGTTGGTGGATTGGGAAATTTTGGGAGGGTATGTTTAAAAAAAGAAAATTAAAAATTTAATACAGGAAAGAGTAAGGTTTCGAGGATAACAAAAAAATTAGGTTTATGAAAGATTGGATATCAAATTTAAGGGGAGAGTAGGAGGAGGTGGGAAAGTTTTTCAGATATTTGGGAGTTTTCATGTCAGTGGGGGGTGGGGTCTATTAAGATGAGGTGGGTTTATAGAAAATGATGTTGGGGAAAAAAGGGGGCCGTGCATTTGGAAGCAAAAAAAAAGGGGAAAGTAGATAGTTAGTTTCACCAACGCTCTTTTTGTGAGTATGAAGCATGGGTGATGAAAGTTTCAGCGAGGAGGGGGGATGGAGGAGTGGGGGTTCATGTTGAGGGAAAAAGTGTGGGTTTTAATTAATGCAGAGAATTCGTAGTTTTTTTTGTCAATAGGAGCTGCAGGTTGCCCAAAAATGTTGTCCAGAGGTTTAGGAAGGGTTGTTGGGGGTGGTTTGGAAAAAGAGAGAATGGAACGAAACACAAAGACCCTTTTAAAAGTGTATCAATTGTTTGTGGAGGAAGCAGGGTAGGGGTCAGCTTAGGGAAAAGGGTGGGGGGGGGTAATGGAGGCTTGTGTGCGAGGGGGTTGGACTTCCACCCAAACAGCATGAGCATATTTGTAGGGGTTTAAAGGAGGGCAAACGGTTTTTTAAAACTTGATGCGGTTGGAGTGTGAGCAAGTAACGTTTTTTATGGGACTCAGGGAAAATTTGGGAAAGGGGGCCTTTAGTCCCCGGAGATGGGAAGTTTCAGTGTCTGCACTCTGAAGCAGGGGTTTTTATTGTTGCCCGTTTTATAAACTGTTGGGGGGGGCACCCCCCTGGCAAGCAGTGATGGGGGTGAATTTGGTGAAGGTTTTTTTTTTTTTGGCCACCCCGCCTTGGTGGGGAAACGGGAAAGTGTTTATAAAATAAAATGATCGTGAATTTCCCCGGTGTTTTTTCCCTCCCATTTGCCCCTTTGTTGACACTCAATTGAACTGGCCCCCAAAAGGTAGTAAGTGGGGCCCAGATTTTTTTAATACTCTGCAACTGACTATTAAGGGCCCCAAATTTTATCTGACCAGGCATCTTAGGCAATTTTTGCCCAAAAAGGAGGGGGAGGAAAAAAAGTAATGTTTATTTACTTTTATATTTTATTTTTCACCCCTGGCCCCATTTCCCCCAAGGCAGGGTGGCCCGAAAAAAAAAAACTTTTACCATCATTCACTCCATCACTGTCTTGCCAGAAGGGTGCTTTACACTAAAGTTTTTAAACTGCAACATTAACACCCCTCCTCAGAGTGCAGGCACTGTACTTCCCATCTCAAGGACTCAAGTCCGGCTGCCGGTTTCCCTGAACCCCTTCATAAATGTTACCTTGCTCACACTCCAACAGCACATCAAGTATTAAAAACCATTTGTCTCCATTCACTCCTATCAAACACGCTCACGCATACCTGCTGGAAGTCCAAGCCCCTCGCACACAAAACCTCCTTAACCCCCTCTCTCCAACCTTTCCTAGGCCGACCCCTACCCCGCCTTCCTTCCACTACAGACTGATACACTCTTGAAGTCATTCTGTTTCGCTCCATTCTTTCTACATGTCCGAACCACCTCAACAACCCTTCCTCAGCCCTCTGGACAACAGTTTTGGTAATCCCCACCTCCTCCTAACTTCCAAACTACGAATTCTCTGCATTATATTCACACCACACATTGCCCTCAGACATGACATCTCCACTGCCTCCAGCCTTCTCGCTGCAACATTCATCACCCATGCTTCCACCCATATAAGAGCGTTGGTAAAACTATACTCTCATACATTCCCCTCTTTGCCTCCAAGGACAAAGTTCTTTGTCTCCACAGACTCCTAAGTGCACCACTCACTCTTTTTCCCTCATCAATTCTATGATTCACCTCATCTTTCATAGACCCATCCGCTGACACGTCCACTCCCAAATATCTGAATACATTCACCTCCTCCATACTCTCTCCCTCCAATCTGATATTCAATCTTTCATCACCTAATCTTTTTGTTATCCTCATAACCTTACTCTTTCCTGTATTCACCTTTAATTTTCTTCTTTTGCACACCCTACCAAATTCATACACCAATCTCTGCAACTTCTCTTCAGAATCTCCCAAGAGTCAGTTGACATCACAAAGAGCAGCTGTGACAACTCCCACTTTGGTGTGAGATTCTTTATCTTTTAATCCACACCTCTTGCCAAAGACCCTCGCATTTACTTCTCTTACAACCCATTCTATAACTATATAACACAATCACGGTGACATCACACATCCTGTCTAAGGCCTACTTTTTACTGGAAAATAATTTCCCTCTTTCCTACATACTCTAAAAAAAAACTTGAGCCTCACTAACCTCGTAAAAACTCTTCACTGCTTTCATAACCTACCTCCTACACCATACACTTGCAACATCTGCCACATTGCCCCCCTATCCACCCTGTCATACGCCTTTTCCAAATCCATAAAAGCCACAAAGACCTCTTTAGCCTTACTAAATCTGTTCACTATATGTTTTCACTGTAAACACCTGGTCCCACACACCCCCTACCTTTCCTAAAGCCTCTGTACATCTGCTATCCTATTCGCCGTCTTACCTTAATTCTTTCATAATAACTCTACCAACACTTTACCAGGTATACTCAACAGACTTATCCCCCTATAATTTTTTGCACTCACTTTTATCCCTTGCCTTTATACAAAGGAACTAAGCAATGCTTTCTGCCATCCTAGTACCTTACCCTCTTTCATACATTTATTAAATAATTGGCAGCACCACTCCAAACTAAATCCCCACCTGCTTTTAACAATTTCTATCTTTATCCCATCATCCCGCTGCCTTACCCATTTCATTTTACCACTGCCTCATCGAACTTCCCCCACACTACACAACTGGCTCTTCTCACTCCACAAGTTGTTATTCCTCCCTTGTCCATACACGAAAATCACAGCTTCCCTATCTTCATCAACCTTTAAACAATCCTCAAAATATCCCTCCATCTATCCCAATACCTCTAACTCTCCATTTATAACTCTCCTCTCCGCTAAACCCACAGGGCTATAGAGCACTGGTCAGGGCATAGGCAGGAAGTGAGGGTATTGGTAACAAAAGGGTGAGGGAATGATTAGGAGGTTTTATGGAGGATAAGGGGCAGGGGGATAGTGCAGGAGTAGAGAGAATCAGAGATTGAGGTAGAACGGGCTTTGGGGGAGCGCTGAAAACTTCATCTTCAGAGTTTTGTGGAGTAATCAGATGTCAAAAAGTCAATGTTACAAAAAATGCAATATTTAATAATGATAGAGATCTCTAGTGAATACTAGAAAGATCTGCCCCTCTAGCACCAAGCCTGTTACCTGGAGTTTACCTGGAGAAGAGTTTCGGGGTTCAAACGCCCCCTCGGCCCGGTCTGAGACCAGGCCTCCTGTGATCAGCGCCTGATCAACCAGGCTGTTGCTGCTGGCTGCACGCAAACCAACGTACTAGCCACAGCACCGCTGTGATCATAACTGACTTTATTTGCTTGTCCATTGCCAGCTTGAGACTGCCAGGGTTCTGTTGGTAATCCCCCTTATGTTGCTGGAGAGCAGTGAACATTCCTCGGGCCCCTGACACTTATTTGTATGGTCTCTAAACGTGCTAGTGACACCCCTGCCTTTATACATATGGGGGGATGGTGCATCGGTCTGCAATGTCTTTTTGCTTCGTAGTGAGTTGATTTCTGTGCAAGTTTGGTACTAGTCCCATCAAGGTTTTTCCAGGTGTATATAATCATGTATCTCTCCCTCCTGGTCCAGGGAGATACAGGTTTAGAAAACCTCAGCGCTCCCATTAATTGAGGTGTTTTATCTCCGTTATGCGCGCCGTGAAAGTTCTCTGTACATTTTCTAGGTCGGCAATTTCACCTGCCTTGAAAGTGCTGTTAGAGTGCAGTCATATCCCTCCTAGATAGAACAAGTGACCTGAACAAGTGTCATCATGGGCTTGCCTCCCTAGTTTTGAGGTTCTCATTATCCATCCTGTCATTTTTCTAGCAGATGCGTTGATACAATTTTTTTTGGTTAGGGTCCTTGAAGGTGAGATCCTCCGACATAATCACTCCTAGTCTTTGACGTTGTGTTTCGCTCTATTTGTGGCCAAATTTGTTTGTACTCTGATGAAGATTTAATTTCACTCATGTTTACCATATCTGAGTAATTGAAAATTCTCATCGTTGAACTTCATATTGTTTTCTGCAGCCCACTGAAGATTTGGTTATGTCCGCCTGGAGCCTTTCAGTGTCTGCATTGGAAGACACTGTCCATGCAGATCGGGTGTTCATCTGCAAAGGATAGACACGGTGCTGTGGCTGACATCCTTGTCTATGTCGATATGAGGATGAGGACAAGAGTGGACTAGTACTGTGCCTTGTGGGACAGAGCTTTTCACCGTAGCTGCCTCGGACTTTACTCTGTTGAACGACTACTCCTCTGTGTTCTTGTTAGTGAGGAAATTATAAAAATCCATCACCGATTTTTCCGTTATTCCTTTTAGCGCGCTTTTTGTGCGCATTACGCCAGGTTTAAACATTTGTCGAAGGTTTTTTCAAAGTCTGAAATATATTACTTTTAAATTTTTTTTGTTTTTTTAGGTGCTTTTGGCCCCTTGTCGTAGTGATCCAGTATTGAGCGGACAGGGGGCGCCCTTTTTCTAAACCCATTTTTCCCTGGGTTTTTGTAACTGAGGGGTTTTTCTGGGAGGGGTGGTAATCTTCTTAGGACCCTTTCAAAGTTTTTTTATGTATGGGATTTTTAGTGCTATTGGTCTGTAGTTCTTTGCTTTTTGTTTTAAAGGGCCCCCTTTGGGGAGGGGGTTAGGGTCTTTTTGTTTTTAGTAACGGGAGGGACACCCCCGTTTTCCATGCTCCCTCTCCAAAAGGAGGGAAAAAGGTCGTGATAGGGGCTTTTTTCGTTCTTGATGAAAAAAGGGTTTTTCCAGGATTCGGCCCCGGGGGCAGAGTGCATGGGCATGTCATTTATCGTGTTCGAAGTCTTTTGGGCGCCCAGGAAAAAACTTTCGGAAATTTTGTGTTGTCAAATTTTGTGGCTCTCTCAAAAAAAAATTCATTTTGGTTCGACTCTCAGTCTGGTTTAAACGGTTTCTAAAAATGGGGTCATATTGGGGGCTTTAGTAGCTCATCATTTCCTTGCTGTCCCTTGTTTTAGGACCCCCCTTGTTTAAGTAGGGGGCCCAATACGGCGTTTTCTCGGGTTTTGATTTGGCATAGGAGAAAAAATACTTTGGGTTTTTTTCGATTTTATTTAGGGTTTTAGTTTTTTTTCCCGCGATTTTCCCGGGCTCCCCAAAGGGTTTTTTTTGTTAATTTCGATGTTGCTATTTCTCTGAACCAGTGTCTCCCTGGCATTTTCAAATAATTAAACCCCTTTTTTGCCGCTCTGTTATTCTTTTTCCCTCGCCCGAAAAAGGGGGCGCCCCCGGGCTCTTTCTTTTTACATTACTCCCCCCTTTTTCTTGGGGGAATAAGCCCTTTTGGGGATTTCATCGGGGTGCCACCGAGTTAAAACTGTTTAGGGATAAGTTTGGGGCTGGGGTTTCTTAAATTTTATCTTCCCGCTTATATCGGTTAGGGGCTTGGTTTACTTTGGGCCCACTTTATGTTTTTTTTATTGAAATGAATTTGGTGAATGCTCCCTCGTGACAATCTCATTTTTGTCGGTCTGGGGCTCCCTGCAACTGTCTGAACCTCAAAAACCCCCTTTTTTTTTTTTTTTGGGGCCCCCCCCCCCCCCCTTTTTTAAAAAAAAAACCCCCCCCTTTTTTTTTTTTTTCCCCCCCCCCTTTTCCCTTTTTTCCCCCCCCCCCCCTTTTTTTGGGGGTTAAAAATTTTTTTTTTAAACCTTTTTTTCCCCAAAAAAAAATTTTTTTTTTTAAAAATTTTTTTTTTCCCCTTTTTTTTTTAGGTTTTTTGCCCCCCCCAATTTTTTTTAAAAAAACTTTTTTTAAAAAAATTTTTTTTTTAATTTTTTTTTTTTCCCTTTTTTAAAAAATTTTTTTTTGGGGGCCCCCCCCCCCCCTTTGTTCCCCCCCCCCCTTTTTTTTTTAAAAAAAAAAATTTTTTAAACCCCATTTTTTTCCCAACCCGGGCCCCCTTTTTCCCCCCCCCAAAATTTTTTAAAAAAAATTTTTTCCCCCAATTTTCCCCCCCCCCCAAAAAATTTTTTAACCCAAAAATTTTTTTTTTCCCTTTTAAAAAAAACCCCTTTTTTTTTTTGGGTTTTTTTTTTTAAATTTTTTACAAAATTTTTTTTCCCCCCCTTTTTTTTCCCCCCCCTTGGGGTTTCCCCGGGAAAAAGGGGGGGGGAAAAAAAAGGGGCCCCCCCCCCTTTTTTTGGTTTTTTTTTTTTTAAAAACCCCCCCTTTTCCCCCCGGGGGTTTTTTTTTTTTAAAAAACCCCCAAAAAATTTTTTAAAAAAAAGGGGGGGAAAAAAATTTTTTTTTTTTTTTTTCCCCTTTTTTTCCCCCTTTTTCGGGGGAAAAAAAATTTTTTTTCCCCTTTTTTTTTTTTTTTTCCCCAAAAAATTTTTAAAATTTTTTAAAGGGGGGGTTTTTTTTTCCCCAAAAAAAATTTTTTTTTGCCCCTTTTTTTTTTTTTTGGCCCTTAAAAAAAACCCCCCCGGGGGGCCCCCCGGGTTTTCCCCCTTTAAAAAAATTTTTTTTTTTTTTTCCCCCAAAATTTTTTTAATTTAAAAAGGGGCCCCCCCCCCCCCCTTTTTAAAATTTTTTTTTTCCCCTTTTTTTTTTTAATTTTTCCCCCCCTTTTAAAAATTTTAAAAACCCTTTTTTTTTAAAAAAAACCCCCCCCTTTTTTTTTTCCCCTTTTCCCCCCCTTTTTTTTTTTTTAAAAAATTTTTTTCCTTTTTTCCCCCCCCCTAGAAAAAAAACCCCCCCCCCCAAATTTTTTAAAAATTTCCCCCCTTTAAAAAAAATTTTTTTTCCTTTTTAAATTTTTTTTTTTTTTTTTTTCCCCCCCCCCCGGTTTTTCCCCCCCAAACCCCCCCTTTTTTTTTAAAAATTCCCCCCCCAAATTTTTCCCCCCTTTTCCCCCCCCCCCACCCCCTTTTTTTTTAAACCCCCCCCTTTTTTTAAAAACCCCAAAAAAACCTCTTAGCCTTACAAAAATACTGTTCACTTATTTTTAAAACTGAAAAACACCTGGTCCAACCCCCCCCCTACTTTTCCTAAAGCCTCCTTTTTCATCGCTACCTATTCTCCGTCCTTACCTTAATTCTTTCAAAAAAAAACTCTACCATACACTTTCCCAGGTATACTCAAAGCTTATCCCCCCAAAATTTTTTTTTGCAACTTCTTTTACCCCTTTCCCTTTATCAAAGGAACTATGCCATGCTTTTTTGCCAGTCCCTGTACTTAAAACCCTTTTTTTCAACATTTATTAAATAATTGCCAGCAACCACCCCCCAAAACTATATCCCCACCTGCTTTTAACTTTCTATTTTTTTATCCCATCATTCCCGGCTGCCTTACCCCCTTTCTTTTACCTACTGCCTCACGAAACTTCCCCCACACTACAACTGGCTCCCTTCCCCCACTCCTACAAGTTTTTTTATTCCTCCTTTTTCCTATAAAACGAAATTCACAGCTTTCCTACCCTTCAATCAACATTTAAAAATTTCCCTTTCAAAATATTCCCTCCATCTTCCCAATACCTCAACTCACCATTTAATACTCTCCTCCCCGCTAAACCACAAGGGCAAATAGAGGCACTGCAGGGAAAGGGAAGGAAGTGAGGGTATTGGTAACAAAAGGGAGAGGGATGATTAGGAGGTTTTATGGGGGAAAAATAGGGGGCAGGGATAGTGCAGGAGAAAGAGAGAAGCAAGAGATTTGAGGTAGAACGGGCTTGGTGAGGAGCTGAAAACATCATCTTCAATTTTTTGGAGTATAATCAGTTTTTCAAAAATTTAAATTTTTTTTCAAAAAATGCAATATTTAAATTTATAAGATTTTCTAGTGATCTAGAAAGATCTGCCCCCTAGCACCAACCTGTTACTGGGTTTTGTAACAAGTAGTCCATATCCTGGACCTTTAATCCATTAAATTTATGTAAGATGCAATACTCCCTTTGGGATACAACTGTAGCAAATTAACTATAGACATAAAATTTTAAAAATTTTTAAATTTAAAAGAAAAAAGTTGTCTATTGGACAATACCCAAAGTAAATCAAAGTAATCAATTTTTAATATAATATAGGATTAATTCCTACACTTCTCTGTTTTAAAAGTAAACTGTGGCTGAAGGCAAAATATCATATCTTTTGTGGACTTTTAAAGTACCTTTCGGGTTTAAACTTGTCAGCATTTTAAGAACATAACACAAATACATATATAAAATATTTTGTTTGTATGTGTGTAATTTTGCTCTAAGTAGTTCGTTTATTTTCTCAAGACTTGATTTTGACTTAACCAGTGACTGACAAAAAGCCCTCAACCAAAAAACCCCTAATTTTCCTATCAATCTTGGCAATCAGAACAGATTGCTTGAACAGTAAAATGACCAATTCGCTGAAGAGCAATATAACAACAGCAGCAACACAGAATCAGGAACAAGGGAGATAACATAACGACCCTAAGTAGGGACCATCTGCAGATCCTCCAAAAAGTCAAAAACTCCCATTACTACTGAATCTAAATTTCAGCATAAGAAAATCCCCAACTGTGACAGTTGCACAATACCAGTTAACAAATTAGGTCAGAAGCTACAGCTCAGGACCTGAGTTTCTCGGAGTGTCAGTGTGACACACAAACCTCAGTTAAAACATCAAAAATCACTAAGTCTAGGCTATGCTCTGTGAACAGTTACACAGAACTAACAAGAGAGAGCGACAGAGATGATGTTCCAACAAGGGCCAGGAAGGGAGAGATGGTGACGGAGGTGTTGTTGGAATCACCATCAAACAGAGAGATCTAGCCAGAGGCAAGGCAATCCTCTCACCCAGGTGAGGTGTGATCACCCCACCCTGATCACGTGACTCTCCATGGACTGCTGCTGCCCAGCAACTACAGAGAAGCTGGCAGCAAAAAAGCAGAGTGGTAGTTTGCCAATGAGGGCAGCTACTTAACAATCTCATTCAATGAGAACTGAGTAAGGTGTAAATGTTACATTCTACCTAATAATATAACTAAATCAAATAATAATATAAAGCAATGTATTTACGATTTAGCTAGTATTGCAATATCAGCAATATGAAATTATATGAACAGGTAATTACAAATTATATACATTGTGAAACCATTCAGGGGTTGCAATACCCCTCAGCATGACAAATGGTTCGCACTAGGATTGTGTTAGTGTCTTTCACATGATTACTTCTGTGATAACTCATGTCACTTTAATAAAACAATTTAACATCAACAAATCAGAGTCACTCTTGTGCATACACTTCTTTCATTTTACAGTGTCTATTTCACTATAAGCTATGCCCCTCATACTAGGACAGTACAACAGCATATCGTATCCTTTTGCATACTTTGTGGGTATGTAATCAGTGTAGAGACAGGAGAGCGTTGAAAGGCATGTACACGTTGAGGCCCAATCGTAGTAGTGGAGACTGTATATAAGAATGGCAGTCTTGTGCGATAGACAGGAGATGGCATCCCCCTCTTAATAGCAGTAGTGGGAATTGAGCAGTATGGATATCTGTGTATGATAAAGCTTGAGTGTCCATTAACATATATGATTGAAGTTAGGTGGGTGGCATGGCAGGATTGTTCCACCACTCAGTAACTAGCCTTACCCCACCCTTTTACAACACGTCAACACTGCACTTCTGTCTGCAACTGTCCTCCTTCCCACACCAAATAGTATCACCCACTACTGTGGAATAAATAAATAGAATAAGTAGACATAAGTCTATATAGTTAACATGGGCTGAAAGATTATGTACTTTAACTGAATTTAAAGTACAAGCAACAAAAGATATTTTTGGCACAAAATTACATTAATTTTAAATGTACACTGATATTAAAGGACATGACAGAGCATCATCTAATTACAATACAATAACCACTGATAATGTTTTTTTTGTTATACTAAATGAGAGTATGGATGGATTCTGAGAGCCACTCTCATGAGTCCCTAGCATTTTTTACTCTTCATTGTGTTTGTGAAGGTGTAGTGAACTGTGGTCTGAAAAAAACATAATTAAATGGAAGTGCCAATCATGTCAAAAGCTCCAAGGACAGCACAAGAGCAAGAGCCTCCTTTTTCAATATGTGGCATAATTTGTATCTGGTTCATTTGAGCCTGAGATGAATAGTAACATACAGGATGGAGAATGTCAGTGGATATGAATGTTGGAGCAGCACAGCACCCACTGCTATAACTACTCCCATCTATACATCAAAAGAAGGGGAAGATTGGTAATTAGGGCACCGTCAATAAAGGAGCAGAAGAAAACAGATGCTTCAACTTTAAATGAGTCTGAACAATCCCTAGTCCATATGAACTGGACTGTTGCTACTTGTGAGCTCAGTGAGAGGAGCAGCAATTTGAGAAAAGTTTTTGGACAGACCTGCTATAATATCCTGCCATGCCCAGGAACTCTGCACTCCCATCCTTTGTGCACTGGAAATGCAGATATAACTCGAACTTTAGCATCAACAAGAGCAACCGTCAGCCTTGGCCAATACAAAAGCCTAGTATAGTAATCTTTGAGCTTGACCCAAACTACAATTAGCTAAGTTAAAACAGTGAAGTTTTAGTGTACCAGTTCTCTCAACAATGCTCGAGTTAAGTTTGTTTAATAGTTTATTATGCTACCCATAACCCATGCCTGTGGGCGGTAGTCAAAGATTACAAGGTACATAATTGTCCAGGACCCTGGACTCCAAAGTTTTGATAGCTGAGGCAAGTTACAGAGGTGAATGAACTCACAATTTACAAAGGGTAAGGAACTCACAATTACAAAGGTAATGGCTGCTGAGACATGTCAAGTGTTGTTCCCACTCATCACTGTAACACCACTAAGTCATCAAGGTAGGATTCACTCTAAGTTGTGGTCAAATTCGTTCATTATACGTGGGGAATGAGGAAACCGTGTTTACATAGCTGAAGGGGGAGACGAGATAGTTTAAACAATCCATCTTGAACATATAGCAGATATTTTCTTGAGCACTTTCAGTAAGCCGGGACCTATTATAGCCCTCGTAGAGATTTAAACAGCTGACCTTACATGGCTCCTGACAAACACTCAATAAGGTTGTCAATGCGAGAAGAGGATACCATCAGGCAAGGGGTGACAGAGTTCACTTTCGGTGATCAGAAGCACATCCTGAAACTACTGTGAGGTTTTGGACCTGAAATAACATGGAGATGCCTCGGACTTTTACTCGGCTAAATCAACCCATGGATAACAGAAAGTCAACTTCACTCACACTTTATGTTTGTTGGAATCATCCTATAGGGTGATTTGTCTAATGAATAAGGTTCCTGTACATCAACACATGTACACCCTGAGTACAATGTTTGCAATACCATCAACTGAAACAATCAGATACCCCCACCTGCCAAATTATGTTTTTATATACACCAGCTTTATCAATCTCAAGGTTATACTAAAAAATTGTCTAATTATATTATTATATTATAATAAAAAAAGAAGTTGCTAAGCCACAAGGCTATACAGTGCGCAGGTAGGGAAGGAAGCGAGGGTATCGGGGCAGAAGGGGGGAGGATGAATTAGTAGGTTACCAGACAATAGCAAGGGGCATGGGATAAGTGAGGGTAAGAAGGTAGCCAGAGATTGATGTAGATAGGCTGAAGATATCATCCGAGTTGTTGTGGAATAAGTCATTTGTTGTTCAAAACGTCAATGAGAAGTCCTGGATGAAAAATGGTCACAGCAAGAAGAGGAAGGTAAAGAGAGAGCAGACTGGCGAAGACGACGTTGAGGTAAATTCTGTGTGCTCGTTGATAAAGTGGGGCAATCTAACCAGAATTCAGCTGGATCGAAAAGTGGAACTCTGACAATACTCACAGAGAGGAGCAGTGTGCCTCTTCCATGAGATATCCATGAGTAAGACGGAGTATGGCCAAATGCAAGGCAGGAGAGAGTATTCTCCCAACCGTCGACACTGGTGACAAAAAGATGGCAATAAACTACTGATACTCGTTTAATTAGAACAAAAGTTTGTTATTGATCAGAGCAGACCAATGTTGTTGCCAACGGTGTGAAGGTGGTACTTACAGCAAAATAGTCCCAAAATGGAAACACCTCTATATGAAATTGGTAGTCATGTACTGCGACCATGCAGCAGTGTCCTGCCTGTATCATTGCCCTGACTGTCAACCAATGACCAGGGACCCAACAGCAAACAATATCTTTATGCTTAGTAGAGAAAACGGCATAGCGAAACGATGGATACAAAGAACTAGGGTTTGGTGGTGTGGAAATTTATTTGGTCCTCTAAATTTCCACAGGACAGATACACTACTAAGGGGTCCCAGCTAGCCGTAATGGGAGCTGAGTCTGGGTGGCCCTTATACCCCACCCACACAAAGCATCTCTCTAGTTGGCGGATTGTGGTAAGCTTATTAATTTATAGATTTACCCTTCCAGGGAAGGAGAAAGTAGTTTTACTGTTATATAATTAATATTAGGTTTACTAAGGCAACTGTAGATATAATAATAGATGTAGACTTAAGACCTTAACAAGGTATTAATAGGCCGAAATGTAGGCAAACACTATGATATAGTTAGCTAGGGAAACTGGCAGCCCTATTTTAACGAGGAGAAGAGGGTCTGAAAAGAGACCGAGCTTCGTTCTTCTTAAGACAGACACAAACTGGACAAGACGTGCCGTGGATTCAGCAGATGGCTCCCCGCCCACATATCTTCACATTTGAGACCTAGGGAAATCTGTAGAGGCAAACCTGCTGTACCGTGATACCTCTGTCAGGCCCATACAGTGAAGACAAAGACCCTCCACTTATCTCGTAGATTTTCGGGCCAGTTTCTGGGGAGAATTGTGGAGTTAGGTTTGAACTGTGGGCACCGGTGTGCAACAGGCAGTGTATGCCCAGTAAGTACCAGTGTCCTCAAAGGCAATCTAGGAAGCTAGTGTCCATGTCTGCATAGTTATACTAGGGGATACATACCCTCTTGGATATAGGAATTTCTGAGGTGCAGGCAGGACACTAATAATGATTGAATATTGCAGGAATTAAGGCTCCCAGTTGCACATGGTTTCTGAGGGGAAGTCCAAAGGGGCTAAGGCTAAGCTTAGGGAAGTTGAAGATCAGGATATATGCTGCAACACCAAGTTAGTCCTTTATACGTGCATGCAAGCGAGTTTCTTGTAACATCAATCATTTGTGAAAATCTGTCCTATAAGCCACTTGTGAGGCTGATGTACCCACCTCAGAACTCGGTGTCAACAGAGTTTGCCAGGGTAGGCGACTCACTTGGAGGCAGTCCACACAAATTTTCACAAGGTGTATCAAATTTCCGTATAGCCTGTAGAGCACTAAGGGAGTCTGAGACAACCACAAATGATGACACAGGCAAAGATGTGATACGAATAAGTGCTGCAAGAATGGCATACAATTCAGAAGTAAAAATGCTAGCTAAAGATAGTAAATGCCCACGCACAATGCTTTCTGGAAATATTGCTGCAAATCCAAGGCCGTCACAAGATTTAGAGCCATCTGTGTACACAGCAATGGCATGAGAATGAGAGTGGAAGTGGTCAAGAAAAAGAGAGCAGGAAGCCACCGTAGGCAGTTGGGCTTTCGAGCAAGGGAGTGAGAAAGAACAGACCCAAACAGCTGGAACTTCCCAGGGGGGTAGGGAAAAGTGAGATGCTACATAAACATATAAAGGCGGTAACTGAAGGGAAGACAAGAGTGAATGTAGGCGAAGAGAGAAGGGACGCAGCAAACAGGGGCAGCTAACAAATAAAGAATGTCTACTAATGTCAGTGACTATTCTATAAATGGAAGGTGTGCAGAGATCATGAGAGCGCACATAGTAGCGAAGGCAATGGGTATCACGGCGATAAGGCAAGGATGGAACATTTGCTTCTGCATAGAGGCTCTCAACAGGGGAAGAGCAAAAAGCACCAAGGCATCAACATAAATCCTTGGTGAGGTTCGGTTAAGGCTAGAGAGAGTAGCAGGAGAGGCCCGCTCCATAGATCTATCACCATAATCCGAGTTTTTGATAAAAACGAGGGCTGAATTAAAGTGAAGGAGATTTCAACGATCATCCCCCATGAAAGATGAGCTATAAGGGTTTTAGAAGGTTCAGCCGGCTGTGAAAAGTTTGCCTTTAGAAGGTAAGTGGGGTTCCAGGACATCCTACGGTCAAAAGAGTAGCCTAGACACCTGACTATCCATTTCCAGTGATATGGAGAGCCATAGAGGTTGAAAGGATATCAGAGATGAAAGAGCATCTATGAAAGTATTTGGTGAGTTTTGGTACTGGAAAATTTAAATCCATGCGTTGTGGCCCAACTGGAAACACAGTCGACCGCATGCTGGAGAGAAACTGTAATGAGTGACAGTCAGCGCCAGCAACAACCAATAGCGAAGTCATCTACAAAGAGTGATGACCAATATTGGATGGAAGAACATAGCCAAAACATTTATAGCACAGGAGAAAAAGTCTTGTTCTTCAAACCATCCCTGGGGTACACATCAGCTGGACAAAGTCGGAGAGCACATTATTGATTCGAACACAGAAATGTCTGGTCGTTAAAAATTCTTAAGGGAAATATGTAGATTGGCTTCGAGGCCAAGGAAGTGGGCTGGGCCAAAATAATAATGGCCTCTCAAGTTTGTGTCATTGCCTCACAAGTCATAAATATGGCAAATAACTGAGATGGGTTATTCGCAAGGCATTACAAAACAATACGTATCCAAATGTAGTAAGGGGTCCCTATGTAGACGGCCCTTACGGAAAGCCATATTGAGGAGTGGAGAGATTGTTGTGTGTCTCTAAATACCTAATTAAATGTCTATTTACCAGAAGTTCCATCACTTTGCAAACTGCACTCGTAAAAGCGATGGGATGATAGTGAGCCTTCATGTATCGTAGTAACCGGTTGTGGAAAGGGAGAACAATGGCAGATTTCCACAGCTCTGGAAGAACTCCTTGTCGCCAGAAAATTGTCTAGTGATTGTAGAGTCACTGAATTTTCTAAACACGTCTCTATACCCCTAGAGATGTCAGGTAGACTGACGTTTTCTTCCTCTGCTCCTAGGTAAAAAATAGATGTAGTAGTTTTTTTTGTGATATCTTTTTTATTAAAACTTACATGTACAAATATATATAGGCACATATAACAATATGTATCATTGACACTTGTGGTGAGCAATAAAAATTCACTACACAATCTACTGGATAAGCACATGCATAAAGACATTAAAATAAAATGAACACAACCTATATACTCTGCTTTCAACATACGTTTTTCACAAGTAAAAACAAGTTTCATAAAATGGAACTTACTCAGTAGTGCTTACACTCCCCCCCCCCCACGATATTAATACCAATGTACATTCTCCTGCTACTTAAAATTAAAAATGACTTGAACAAGAATAACATCAACAACACAATATATCAGACACATAACAATCCAGCCACACCTGACATGCTATTTACAAGTTTTTTTAAACATATCACAATCAGAATGAATAAAGGGATAATAATAAAGGCCACAAAATGGCTATAAATATAACTCCTAAATACAACCCAACACAATAATATTGACCAAGCTTAATGACAATCACCCATATACAACTCGCAACAAAATACACAAGACCTACAAATGCTTTATTAAGAAACATGTGATGCCAACACAGGTGACCCATCATCCTCCTCCCCCACTCACACACACACACTGAAAACCTAACCCATCACCAATCTGAATAATCATGACATAAATTATCCTCAATTTTAGGAATAATCTTGACACATGTCCCTTGAGGAAAGAGAATTACAACTGGATGGTACAGGACTACCAAAATCACATACCTTTAAATAAGATTACACAATTTGAACATTACATATCCAAAACACATGTATACAACTACTAACTAAAATTGGTATTAACCGTTAATGACAAACGTATTACACTTAACTACCCCCCTCACACCGAAATCATATGACCATTATCACCCAGCTTGTAGACGTACATCCTAACTTGACAATGAATAAACCCAAGTGGTAATTATTATAAGTAATTGGGAAACAGTAACACCAAAGACCACATAACATTTAGATAAGACATATTTAACGTAAGGGAAACAGGGCCCCAAGTCTTACACATTGAAACTTCAACCAGGTACGATACACATCGTAATGTCACCGTCAACCTGGTGAAGAAATACACTTCAAAGGCTAATTTTCTAATAAGGTGCATTATTCACTCACACATCAACTCATCCAACACACACGCAAACATTTGTTGTCATCCATAACCAGGGAGGCGCCTCTGTTTTCCAACCCATGACTTCCCTACCCCAGCAACAATTCCAAGTCGTACCCTCCCCTCACATCGTATATTACAAGTCTAATAGAACCTGTAACGAAGTTGGCCTATATCCTCTGAAAAATCCCTCACCCACCTCCTCCCATAAATTCCTTATTTCTACATAACATTTTTATATGAAACGTTACTGCTAACACCCTCTCTTCACCTCACAAACCTGTTTTCCCCACATTCCACACACTAATATATATAATCTACCATAATGTACCCCAGCTCTGATGACACTTTCATCCCAACCCCCAACGTCGAGACTTAATGCCCTCAATACGAAATTCTCTTGACCTCCTATCCTATATATCAACCTAGTTTAACCACCTCTGACACTTCTCAGTCTGTCCACAAAAATATTCATGACACGCCCGACTCCTCCCACCACAGTAGCTCGCACCCCCCCCCCCCCATTCAACCACCTCAGACTATCGCCGAAGAACACACCCGATGGTATAATCCGTGAAGAAAACGACAACATTACATCCTGAACACGAGTTGCAACCACAATCCTACGTAACCTATTTCCATATACTTCCCCATGCATACACGGAAAAAATTTCCCTCTACAGGTCTACAACCCTCCCGGCTAACATTTCTACACATCCTAACCTATTTTGACCTTTGCCGCTCTCGATCCACGCCATAGCCCCAAACAGTTTCACACTCATGCAAGCTCAACTCCTGATAACATCCGAGAAATCTGTTGTGGCTTCTGCCAACCCGCCCCCCCACACCTTTTCCTCCTCACCTCCCTTTTAAGAAACAACATTTGACCCTCCGCTTTAAGTCCAGCAATCCCCCAGCCCCCCGACTACAGGTAACATTACCACATCCCTTTGATTCCCAATCACAGTTCAACCCCCACAAGAATTAAAACCCTCCCTGTTGTGATAGAACACAGGCCTTATCTCTAGGCTTTATTTGAACATAGAATCTTCATATACTTCTGCAACAACAAAATATATGACTAGTACATCTAATAATGGCTTCTACCGGGATGGTGATGTCATGCATATTCAAGAGAAAAAGTTATAACTACAGGCCACATAATTAAACTCACCATGTAATCTGCATCACTGATAAATGGATATAGTAGGAGAGAAATCACACACCATATGTTGGCGCCCATGACACACAACCAAAACTGTTGTTGTTTGTTAAGGCCCCAAAGAGGTGGTGCAGTAATTATCCTGCTGCTGTCCCCACAGGACCAGTATCACGACAAATCTCCCCCTTCTAAAATAATCAGAGACAGTAATCTCCCAAACTGTTATGGGGGCGAAGTCACGTCCCCGACCTTCGTAGCCCTTGAGCCTCTTCACCAGTTCGATATTTTTCCCGCGGGTTTTTGATTAACTGCTGGAGCAGAATCCTCTATTTCCATAGGGGTAGTCTCAAGGGGCTTTCCAGAGAAAACGAAGCATCTACACATCTATTTGGTGTATCTTTGAGATTCCAACACTAATAGGGAATTCAACCGGGGCTAAATGTCATGTAGATAATGTAGTCTCATCACCATTTTGGTAGCGAATGTGGGCGTAATGTGGATAGCTTGCAGGATCTCTACCTCTATCCACTAAAGGGATCCGACTTGTTTCATCCTTACGGTGACTCTTCAGGAGAACGGGTCCAGGAATGACATAACCAACTGGGCACGAGGCTCTCGTAGAGAACGCGTGAATGTGAGAGTCTTTCATGAGGGTGCATTAGTACTGTGCCCAGCATGATCTAATAGAGTGAAGAGCATCAGGTAGGACAGTTTTTGCCATGTTTTGAACAGGTAGATTGCGCGACTTCAATGTCATTGTAACTGCCCATCCATATAGTACCATTGAACCGCTCCACTGGACCATTGCTCCCCGCTGAGGTGTTAGCTTGTTGTTCTGCTGCAGGCAATACCTTTGCTAGCCAAAAACCCTGAAGTTCGTTTTACTCATGAACGAGGAATCCCTGTCAGAATGGATATAAGCTGGCATACCATAAAATAAGAACAACTGGGAAAGACAACTAATCACAGTTTTGAAGCAGCCATAATTGCACAGGGGAATACAAAGGGAAACCTTGAATATTCATCTAACTATGTTAAGGAAATACCTATTTCAGAATTGGTGCTTGGGCAGAGGTCCCTTTGAAATCTATATTCATCTTTCGAAAGGCTGGGTGGATTTTATTAGATGAGTCTTCTCTGGCTGATGAAAGTTTGGCTTGTCACTCTGCACATACTCTGCAATGCTCTGATCACTTGTCGCACTTCTTTCCACTGAGTAGGCATGTTCTTTGATATTGACAAAATGGTACAGTCGTGTACTCCTGGGTGACACAA
Source organism: Cherax quadricarinatus (assembly GCF_026875155.1). Taxonomy (NCBI): domain Eukaryota; kingdom Metazoa; phylum Arthropoda; class Malacostraca; order Decapoda; family Parastacidae; genus Cherax; species Cherax quadricarinatus. Next base: position 20,196,104 of record NC_069484.1, read on the forward strand.
AGCCTTGTGGAGAGCAGAGAGTGATTGCAAATCATGACATGCTGCTCCACATGGGGACCTAGAGAATGCATCAGGTAGATGTACTCTGACCCGTCGTACAGAATATCAAAGTCCCATAACCGATAGTTTTTTCCATCCACTCCACGTAATATCTTGTCATTCTTTATCCTACTTTGTGTCCCTCTTGTCGAACATATACATTCACGGACCGTTGGTCAGTCCTTATGGTGAAATGTCTAACAGTTAAATAATGCCTCCATGGCGAACTGCTTCTATGATGGCCTGGTTCCTTTTCTACAGCCACGATAACATTTCTGCTGATCCTTGAAAAGTTCTCGAAAAGAGGCTACTGGTCGTCCTGCCTGAGATAAGACTGCAGCAATGGCAATGTCAGATGCATCCGTTCCACTTCGAATGGTAGGGACTCCATCAATGGCTTGAACTACTGATTTTCACTATCCTTTGAGAGTAGGAAAGCGCTTCTGCTTCCTTTGACAGCAGGAAATGTGGTAGCACTCAATGGGCGGACTTACTTGAATATTGTTAAGAATCCCATTGTGAGTAATAAGCAAAGTGACCAAGATTTCTTTCGGAGTGACTTTTTTGTCTTGAGCATTGGAAATCCCGTAGAGGTCAGTCTTCATGGTCTGGGAATATTGGAACATCCTTCCACTTACATAACCAAGGATGGTAACCTTTTTAGCTGAAAAAAGTGCAATTTTTCCTCATTGGCAACTGATATTTTTCTTCTTGGGTCGCTTCCAAAATCTTATCAAGGTTTGCATCATGTTCCTCCTGGTCTTGCCACAAATGGTCAACATTATCTAAAATACGCGTAAGTTCCATGATTTTGCTCATCCCTGAATGAGTGAATCCATAATTCTTGGAAGCAGGCTACCTCCATTGGTGACTCCAAAAGGGACTACTGGTAAACTGATAATACAGCGCCATCACAGCCTAAACGTAACGCTGTGTATGGTTTATCTTCATTCCTTATAGGGACTTGATGATAGGCACTCTGTAGATCAATTGTGCTAAACACATTGTAATTACCTGAGTCAATTTTGTTTCACTGTACGTCAATTCGAGGTAAGGGTACCCATCAAAGAAGTGTAAATTTGTTGATTGTCTCCAGAGTAATCGATAGCCAGTTCTCCATTCCTATAACCATCTTTAACAACAACAACCTGTGCTCGCCAAGGGGAATCACTCGGTTCTATAATACCCTCCTTCAGCAGCCTCTGAGTTATTCTTTCTCATGTAACATCCGATCCTCATAAGAAGAGCGGCGTGACTTAGCGATATAGGAATACAAATCCGCGGTAAGATTGCAAATAGCATTGGTGGGGTCTACCCTTAAAATGCAAAGTCCAACCAGACAACAAGAGGAGGCAGTTCACCTCCATAATGTTAAGTGACACTACCATGCAGCTTCTGAAAGTCCTGACCAAGGAATAAAACATCAGAGCACAGTTGTGGCAGAATAGCTAAAAGTACATCTTGATAATCCTTCCATTAACCCTGAGATTTACCTTACAAAACCTAAGGCCTGAAAGAGAGAGATGTTGATCCCATGGAAACGTACCTGAGGATGAGGTAGAGTCAAGAGAGCCGTTAACTAAGTCAAGTTATGAAACTCTCGAGCGCACTATCAATAAGTCCATCTACTTTCTGTTCCATTTGATGAATAGTTTTCACAACCTGCCTTGACAGTGAATTTGGAGTACCACAGAAGACCACTGATGCTAAGTCGCATGATCACTGGAATGTGTGGAGGCACTAGCCTTGTTGATGCATTTGCACGACAGACTTTAGCAAAGTGACCTTTCTTGGGCATTTATGGCACATTGCTTTCACGAGCAGGACACTTTGGACGTGGATGTCTGAAAAAACCACAAAAGAAACACACCATACCAGCTGCTTGCTGTCACTGAGGCAGGTTCCACAGTAACTTCAATGCAAGAGTCTGGTCAGGAATTGCAGCATCTTACCACTCTGAGAAGGCTGAGTGGTACTGTATACTCAGCATTCCTTCTGGCTGAATCTCGAGCCCTTGCCTGGTCAAAGGCAGCGCTAAGTCGAGAGTTTTATTCTCCATAAACGCTGCCTTATTATTGGTGATTGCATGGCCACTGATAAAAGCATCCCGTGGTGGACTCTTCACATTACTGAGCAGCTGTCACTGCTTGGAAAGTGACAGTCCTTACCAAAATTCAGTGCTTTGAAAGTATTTCTCTAAGGATACATCATCTGCTGGCAGCGAGTTGCAAGGCGATACGTTGCAAAGAATTTCATTTGTAGGTTTAATAAAACTGAGACTTGAGGGTTTTGATAGCATCTTCGTAGTATTTACACGCAGAAATAGCCTCATATTATCTAGTGACACAAAATTGTGAGCAGACTTAGTTTACTAGATCTTTCTTAGAAGGGCTCCCAAGAAGTTTTCGAAAGTCTTAAACCAGTGCTTCCATTCTGATCAGGCAGTAAGCAGGCAGCAGGCCCGTTGATAGCTGGGATCACAGTCGAGCCTCTCAGGTTTCAAGTAAACGCTCCATGTTGTGATGTCGTCTAGCGCAGGATCAGATTCACCAACCAGGTACCCAGGATTCTAGTTTCAATACATGTTGTATAGAAACACAGGCCTTATCCTCTAGGCTTTATTGAACATAGAATCTTCATAGTACTTCCTGCAACACCAAAATATATGACTAAGTACATCTAATAATGGCTTCTACAGGGATGGTGATGTCTTGCATATGTCAAGAGAAAAGTTATAACTACAGGTCACATATTTAAACTCACCATGTAATCTGCATCACTGATAAATGGATATAGTAGGAGAGAATCACACACCATGTGTTGGCGCCCATGACACACACCAAACTGTTGTTGTTGTTAAGGGCCCCAAGAGGTGGTGCAGTATTATCCTGCTGCTGCTCCCCACAGGACCAGTATCACTACACCTCCTAAGTATGTTTGTTATTGCCGGCTAGTTAATGGGAACACAGCTGCCATATGCCATACTTTGCTATACAGTAAGATGTTAATAACAATGGCATGCTGCACAAGGGTCAAATGATAAGGTCGCAATGCACCCAAGTGTCCCTGAATCCTTTCTACCATCCTAATCGAGTTTTCCATGCGTGCCACAGTTAGATCGTCTGCATAAATAAGCCCACAAATTTTCAATGAATTCACCTGCCTCCTCACGACTGCACTACCCCACTCAACCCTTCCCGCCCAAGCTCCTAACCCCATGACCATGGATTTGTCTGAATTCACCCTCATACCAGTTGCCCCTGTGAACAATTGTACCACCCCATCTAATGTGTCCAATGACATCCCCTCCCTGATCAGAACAGTTGTCTCATCTACATACCCTATTAAAACTGGCCGAACCCTCGCAACCCCACTCCCTGGACCCTCTACCCTACACATACACTGCTCCACCAATCTATAAAAGGGGTCCTGTACGCATGCAAACAATAACTGTGACATAGGACACCCCTGCCTAAGTCCCCTACCCATTACAATCTTCCCACCCAATCGACCATTAACCTGTACTCTCGCCATTGCACCTTGATACAACGCCTCGACCCAACCCACTATTTCTTCCCCAAACCTCTGTCCCCTGAGAATGGCTCTCAATGCTTTCCGATCCACTCTACCGTATGCCCCTTGCCAATCGAGTGCCACCAAACCTCCCCCCTCCCCCCCCCTTTTGCCTCCACAAAATCCCTAATCAACCCACGCCCCTCCACCATAGACCTCCCTGGCAAACCAAACTGAGTTTTCGATACTACCTGCACCACTACACACTTAAACCGATTCCCCAAAACCTTAGCAAACAACTTGTAATCCGCACATAACAACGAGATCGCCCAGTAATCTCAAAGTGTATGCTGCCCCTTACCCTTCAGTACCAAGACAACGACAGCCGTTGCCTGCTTCTCTCCAAGCTCACCTTTCTCCTTCATGTAATTTAATAACCTAACCAAAAAATGCCTCATTAGCTCCCAATGCTGCTGATAAAACTCTGCCAGGAGTCCATCAATTCCCGATGCTTTGCCCTTTCGCATTCCACTTAAAACCCTCCACATTTCCCCCTCAGTTATTTCCCCACCCAGTGCTTCCCTTTCACTGTTACGCAACTGACATACCACACTCCCACACACCTGTTCTAAAACCCCATCATCTACCCCTTCTCGTTGCCAGTACTTCTCATTCCACTTATCTGCAAATGCCCCCATTCCTTCCGTAGCTTGTATGACCTGCCCCTCCCTGTACCCCACTATCGACTCATGAACCTCCAACCATGGAATAGCCATTGCCTGCTGTCTTTGTTTCTGCCTTCGCAATACGCACAATGAAGGTCTATCGCCCCTAACACCTCTTCCACCCCCGCCTGTACCCACACTGCTTGAACCTCTCATCCTGTACCTCACACAGCCTCCTTTAATTGCCATAATAATCATCCATTGGATAAGTGCCGCACCGCCCCCCTCGCATAACAACCTCGTAACCTATCCTCCAAATAGTTGGCAAGCCATATTTTTAAAAAATTTTAGTTTCCCCCCCTTAGTAATATTGCTTAATCCCTTCTTTAGAACCCC
>NC_069484.1:20201216-20219790 GCF_026875155.1 Cherax quadricarinatus
AAAACTGAGGGGGAAATGGGGGGTTTTAAGTGGAATGCGAAAGGGCAAAGCATCGGGAATTGATGGACTCCTGGCAGAGTTTTATCAGCAGCATTGGGAGCTAATGAGGCATTTTTTGGTTAGGTTATTAAATTACATGAAGGAGAAAGGTGAGCTTGGAGAGAAGCAGGCAACGGCTGTCGTTGTCTTGGTACTGAAGGGTAAGGGGCAGCATACACTTTGAGATTACTGGGCGATCTCGTTGTTATGCGCGGATTACAAGTTGTTTGCTAAGGTTTTGGGGAATCGGTTTAAGTGTGTAGTGGTGCAGGTAGTATCGAAAACTCAGTTTGGTTTGCCAGGGAGGTCTATGGTGGAGGGGCGTGGGTTGATTAGGGATTTTGTGGAGGCAAAAGGGGGGGGGAGGGGGGAGGTTTGGTGGCACTCGATTGGCAAGGGGCATACGGTAGAGTGGATTGGAAAGCATTGAGAGCCATTCTCAGGGGACAGAGGTTTGGGGAAGAAATAGTGGGTTGGGTCGAGGCGTTGTATCAAGGTGCAATGGCGAGAGTACAGGTTAATGGTCGATTGGGTGGGAAGATTGTAATGGGTAGGGGACTTAGGCAGGGGTGTCCTATGTCACAGTTATTGTTTGCATGCGTACAGGACCCCTTTTATAGATTGGTGGAGCAGTGTATGTGTAGGGTAGAGGGTCCAGGGAGTGGGGTTGCGAGGGTTCGGCCAGTTATTAATAGGGTATGTAGATGAGACAACTGTCTGATCAGGGGGGATGTCATTGGACACATTAGATGGGGTGGTACAATTGTTCACAGGGGCAACTGGTATGAGGGTGAATTCAGACAAATCCATGGTCATGGGGTTAGGAGCTTGGGCGGGAAGGGTTGAGTGGGGTAGTGCAGTCGTGAGGAGGCAGGTGAATTCATTGAAAATTTGTGGGCTTATTTATGCAGACGATCTAACTGTGGCACGCATGGAAAACTCGATTAGGATGGTAGAAAGGATTCAGGGACACTTGGGTGCATTGCGACCTTATCATTTGACCCTTGTGCAGCATGCCATTGTTATTAACATCTTACTGTATAGCAAAGTATGGCATATGGCAGCTGTGTTCCCATTAACTAGCCGGCAATAACAAACATACTTAGGAGGTGTAGTGATACTGGTCCTGTGGGGAGCAGCAGCAGGATAATACTGCACCACCTCTTGGGGCCCTTAACAACAACAACAGTTTGGTGTGTGTCATGGGCGCCAACACATGGTGTGTGATTCTCTCCTACTATATCCATTTATCAGTGATGCAGATTACATGGTGAGTTTAAATATGTGACCTGTAGTTATAACTTTTCTCTTGACATATGCAAGACATCACCATCCCTGTAGAAGCCATTATTAGATGTACTAGTCATTATATTTTGTTGTTGCAGAAGTACTATGAAGATTCTATGTTCAATAAAGCCTAGAGATAAGGCCTGTGTTTCTATCACAACAATTTATTGAACATAGAATCCTGGGCTACCTGGTGGTGATCCTGCGCTAGACTACATCACAACATGGAGCGTTTACTGAAACCTGAGAGGCTAGACTGTGATCCCAGCTTATCAACGGCTGCTCAGGAATGGAAGCACTGGTTTAAGACTTTCGAAAACTTCTTGGGAGCCCTTCCTAAAGAAGATCTAGATTAAACTAAGTTCCTGCTCATCTATTTTGTTGTTTCACCTAAGATTATATGAGCTTATCCTGAGTGTAATACCTACGAAGGATGCTATCAATACCTCAAGTCTCAGTATATTAAACCTACTAATGAAATCTTTGCAACGCTATCGACTTGCAACTCGATGCCGAGCAGGGAATGAGAATCCTTAGAGAAATACTTCAAGCAATGAAAATTTTAGGTAAGGACTGTCATTCAAAGCAGTGACAGTGCTCAGTATTGTGAAGAGGTCCCAACCAGGGATTGCTATTATCAGTGGCTGCAATCACCAATATAAGGCAGCGTTTATTGGGAGAATAAAACTCTCGACTTAGCCGCTGCCTTTGACCAGGCAAGGGCTCTAGATTTCAGCCAGAAGAAATTCTGAAAGTATACGTTTACCACTCAGCCTTCTCGAGTGGTAAGTGCTGCAATTCCTGACCAAGACTCTTGCAATGGAAAGTTACTGTGGAACCTGCCTCAGTGACAGCACAGCAGCAGGTATGGTGTGTTTCTTTTGTGGTTTTTCAAGACATCCCACGTCCAAAGTGTCTGCTCGTGAAGCAATGTGCAATAAATGCCACAAGAAAAGGTCACTTTGCTAAAAGTATGTCGTTGCAAATGCTATCAAAGACTAGTGCCTCCAACTTCCAGTGATCAGGAGACTCTAGCAACAGGACTTCTGTGGCCTACTCCAAATCACTGTCAAAGGCAGTTGTGAAAACTATTTCATCAAAGGAAACAGAGTAGATGGTCTTATTGATAGTTGGCAGCTCAGAGAGTTTCATCAACCTTGACTTAGTTAAAACGGCTCTCCCTTGACTCTACTTTCCACTCATCAGGGTACTGTTTCCATGGGATAAACATCTCTCCTTCTATTCAGACCGTAGGGTTTTTGTATGGTAAATCTCAGGGTTAATGGAAAGGATTAATCAGATGTACATTTAGCTATTCTGACACAACTGTGCTCTGCATGTTATCCTTGGTACAGGACTTTCAGAAGCTGATGGTAGTGTCACCTTAAACCTATGGAGGTGAACTGCCTCCTTTGTGGTCTGTGGAACTTAGCAGTTTAAGGGTAGACCCACAAAGTATTTGCAATCTTACCGAGGATTGCATCCTATATCTGCTAAGTCACCGCCGCTTATTCTTATGAGGATCGGCATGTTCAATTGAGAAAGAAATCAGTGGCTGCTGAAGGAGGCGTATATACTAGAACGAGTGATTACCCTTGGCTGTGCACAGGTTGTTGTTGTTTAAAAGATTGGTTATAGAAATGGAGACTGGCTATCGATTACTCTGAGACAATCAACAAATTTACACTTCTTGATGGGTACCTCTACTCGAATTGACGAACAGTGAAACAAAATTTGCTCGTACTATGTGTTTGCCACAATTGATCTACAGGAGTGCCTTTCATCAAGTCCTATAAGGAATGATGATAAAACCATACACAGCGTTTCAGGTAGTGATGGCCTGTAACAGTTTACCAGAGGTCATTTGGACGGTCACCAATGGGGTAGCCTTGCTTCCAAACGAATTATGGATTCACTCATTCAGGCAGAGGCAATATCATGGGAAACTTAGCGTATTTAATTAATAGTTACCATTTGTGTCCAAGACCCAGGAGGAACATGATGCAAAACCTTGATTAAGTTTGGAAGCCGCCAAGAAGAAAAATATCAGTTGCAATGAAGGAGAAAAGTGCACTTTTTCAGATAAAAGTGCTTACATCCTTGGTTATGTAGTGTGAGGAGGTTCAATTATTCCCAGACCCTGAACGAATACGACCTTTACTGGTGGAACTTCCAATGCTCAAGACAATAAGGTCAACTCCGACGAACTCTTGTCTCTTTGCTTATTACTCACAATGGATTTTACCAAACTATTCAAGTAAAGTCCGCCCATTGAGGCTACCACATTTCCTGTGGACAAAGGAAGCAGAAGCCGCTTTCCATAATCTCAAAAAGGATATTGAAAACTCAGTAGTTCAGCCATTGATGAGTCCTTACCATTCGAAGTGGTAAGGATGCATCTGACATTGCATTGCTGCAGTCTTATCTCAGGCAGGCGACCAGTAGCCTTCTTTTCGAGAACCTTTTCAAGGAATCAGAGAAATGTTATGCTGCTGTAGAAAACGGAAAAGCCCAGGCCATCATAGAAGCAGTTCGCCACTGGAGGCATTATTTAAACTGGTAGACATTACACCAAAGGTCTGACAACGGTCCGTGATTGTATATGTTCGACAAGAGGACAAAAGTAGGTAAAGAATGACAAGATATTACGCTGGAGGATGGGAACTATCGTGTTATGACTTTGTATTCTGTACCGACCGGGTCAACGAGAACATCTCACCTGATTGCATTCCTAGGTCCACTGTGGCAAGCATGTATGATTTGCAATCACTATCAGCTCTCACAAGGCTTTGTGTCCCCAGGAGTACACGCCTGTACCATTTTGTCAAATCAAAGAAATGCCCTACTCCGTGGAAAGAGTCGACAAGTATCAGAGACATGCAGGAGTATGTGCAGGTGCAAGCCAACTTTCATCGCCAGAGAAGACTCATCTCATAAAATCCACCCAAGCTTTCTCGAAAAGATTGAATATTTGGATATTCAAAGGACTCTACCAAGCACAAATCAGAATATGTTTTTCCTTAACATAGTAGATGAATATTTCAAGGTTTCCCTTTGTATTCCCCTGTGCAAATATGGCTGCTTCAACTGTTAATAGTTGTCTTTCCCACAGTTGTTCTCTATTTTGGCTATTGCCTGCTTATATCCATTAGACAGGGGATCTCGTTCATGAGTAAAAGAACTTCAGGAGTTTTTGGCTGCAAAGGTATTGCCCTGCAGCAGAACAACAAGCATACAACCCTCAAGGCAATGCGTCCAAGTGGAGCGGTTCAATGGTACTATATGGAAGGCAGTTACAATGACATTGAAGTAGCCGCACAATCTCCTGTTCAAACACTGGCAAACCTGGTCTACCTGATGCTTTCATCTATTAGATCACTGCTGTGCACAGCTATAATTGACAACCCCTCATGAAAGACTCCTCAACTATTCACGTCGTTCCTCTACGAGAAGCTCCTGTGCCACTGGTTATGTCATCCTGGAACCGTTCTTCTGAAGAGTCACCGTAGGATGGAACAAGACGGATCCTTTAGTGGAAGAGGTAGAGCTCTGCAAGCTAATCCACATTCGCCCACTTCGATACAAACAAATGGTTGAAGAGACTACAGTATCTACAAGACATTTAGCCCCAGTTGACTATCCCTATTAGTGTGGAATTCAAGATACACCAATTGATGTGAAAGATGCTTCGTTTTCTCCTGGAAAGCCCTTGAGACTACCCCTATGGAAATAGAGGATTCTGCTCCAGCAGTTAATCAAAAACCCGCTTGGGAATATATCGAACCTGGAAGTGAAGAGGACTCAAGGGACTACGAATGGTCGGGACGTGTACGCGCCACCTAACAGTTTGGGAGATTACTGTCTCTGTATTTTGATGGGGGGAGATTGTAGTGATACTGGTCCTGTGGGGAGCAGCAGCAGGATATTACTGCACCACCTCTTGGGGCCTTAAACAACAACAACAGTTTGGCTGTGTGTCATGGGCGCCAACACATGGTGCCCTGTGATCTCTTCCTTACTATATTCCATTTTATCAGTGATGAAGATTAATGTTGAGTTTAATTTGTGGCCTGGTAGTTATAACTATTCTCTTGACATATGCAAGACTTTCACCAATCCCTGTAAGAAGCCATTATTAGATGTTATAGTCATTATATTTTGTTGTTGGCAGGAAGTACTATGAAGATTCTATGTTCAATAAAGCCTAGAGTTAAGGCTGTGTTTCTATCAAACAGGAGGGTTTTTAAATTTTGTGGGGTTCGATCGCTGATTGGATTAAGGGGATGTGGTAATGTTAACTGTAAGTCGGGGGGGCTGGGATTGATGGACTTATAGGGGAGGGTCAAATGTGTCTTCATTAAAAGGGAGGTGATGAGGAAGGTGTGGGTGGGGGGGGGGTTGGCCAGAATCCACAACAGATTTCACCCGGATGTATACAGGAGTTGAGTTGCAGAGTTTGTGAAATGTTTTGAGGGCTTATGGCGTGGGATCGAGAGCCTGCAAGGTCAAAATAGGTAGGTTGTGTAGAATGTAGCCGGGAGTGTTGTAGCACCTGTAGTGGGATTTTTCCGAGTATGCATGGGGAAGTATATGGAATAGGTTACGTGGGTTGAGGTTTGCAAACCTCGTGTCAGGATGTAATGTGTTCGTTTTTCTTCACGGCATTTTACCATCGGAGTGTGGTTCTACGGGATAGACGAGTGGTTGATGGGGGGGGGGGGGGGTGCGAGATATGTGGTGGCGAGGAAGTCGGCGTTTCATGAATCATTTTGTGACAGAACCTGAGAAGTGTCAAGAGGTGGTTAAATGGGGGTGATATAGGTGAGGTAAAGGAATTTCTGTTTTGGGGGCTTTAAGCTCGACTTTGGGGGGGTTTGGATGAAAGTGTCACAAGCTGTGGGGTACTTTAGGTAGATTATAAAAAAAGGGGGGAAAGTGTGGAAACAGGTAGTGAGGTGAAGAGGAGGGTGTTACAGAAACGTTCTAAAAAATTTTTAAAGTAGAAATAAGGAAATTTATGGAGGAGGGGGAGGGTTTTTTTCAAGGGATATAGGAAAACTTACGTTCGGGTTCTATTAGACTTGTAAATCGATGGGGGGGAAGGGTACGACTGGAAAGTGTTGCTGGGGTAGGAAGTCCATGGGGAAAACAAGGCCCCCCCGGGTTAAAGGATGACAACAAATTTTTGCGTGTGTTTGGATGAGTGAGTGTGATAATAATGCACCTTTTTAAAAATTACCTTTAAGTTTTTTCTTTAAACCAGGTTGGGGTGCATTAGATTTTATCTTAACCGGTTGAAGTGTCAATTTAAAGACTTGGCCATTTTTCCCCTTTACGAAATATTTTCTTTTTACGTTATGGGGCTTTGGTGTTCTTTTCCCCAAATACTTATTAAATTCCCCTTTGGGGTTTATTCATATGTCAAGTTGGGATGTACGTTCAACGGGGTATAATGGTCATAATATTTCCGGGTGAGGGGGGTAATTAATGTGTAATAAGTTTGCATTAACGGAAACCAAATTTTAGTTAGTATTGTATACATGTTTTTGATAGAATTTCAAATTGTGTTAATCTTATTTAAGGTATTGTGTTTTTTGGTAGCCCTGCCATCCATGTTGAAAATTTCCTTTCCTAAAGTGAAGTGTCAAGATATTCCTAAATTGGGGAAAATTAAATGTCATGATTATTCAATTGGTGATGGGGTAGTTTTCTGGTGTGTGTGAGTGGGGGGGATGATGGGTCACCTGTTTTTCATCACAGTTTCTTAATAATGCTTTTGTGGGTCTTGTGAAAATTTGTTGCAGTTGTACTATGGGTGATGTCATTAAGCTTGGTAAATTTATTATTGGTTGGGGTTGTAATTTAGGAGTTTATTTTATCCATTTTTGGGCCTTTATTTTATCCCTTTTTCATTCTTGAATTGTGAATTTTTAAAAATTTTGTAAAAGCTGTCGGTGTGGCCGGGATTTTATGTGTTGATATTGTGTTTTTGAGTTTTCTTGTTCAAGTCTTTTTTAATTTTAATACGGAAATGTACATTGTATTCTTTGGGGGGGGGGGGGAGGTAAGCACTACTGAGTAATTTCCATTTTATGAACCTTGTTACTTGGAAACAACGTATTAAAGCGTATATGGGTTGTGTTCATTTTTTTTTTAATGCTTTATGCATTTTTATCCGAATTGTGAGTGTTTTTTTAATGCTCCAACCACAAGTGTCAATGATAATTTGTTATATTGCCTAATATATTTGTACATAAGTTTTAAATAAAATATATATAAAAAAAAAAAACTCTACCTTTTCTTCCTGGGAAAAGGGGAAGAAAACGTCAGTCAAAACCACATCTCTGGGGGTATAGAGACGTTTTTAGAAAATTCAGTCCTCAATCACTAACAATTTTCTGGGGCGACAAGGAGTTCTTCCAAGCTGTGAAATCTGCCATGTTCTCCCCCTTTCCACAAACCGGTACTACAGACATGAAGCCTCACTATCACCCCATCGCTTTTACGAGTGCAGTTTGCAAAGTGAGGGAATTCTGGTAAATGACATTTAATTAGGTTTTTAGGACACAACAACAATCCTCCACTCCTCAAAATGGCTTTCGTAAGGGCCGTTCACCAAACCCCTTACTAATTTGGATACTATTTTTGTAATCCCTTTGCAAAACCACTCATTTATTGCCATATTTATGACCTTTGAGAAGGCAATGACACAATTTTGGGCAAAATATTTTGGCCCAAGCCCACCCCTTAGCCTCCGAAGCAATCTACCATATTCCTTAAGAACTTTTTAACTACAACATTTCTTTTTTCAATCAATAATGGCTCTCCCCGACTTTGTCCAAGCGAAGGTGCCCCCCCAGGGATGTGTTCTGACACAAACTTTTTTCTCCTGCTAAAAATGATTTGGCCTATGTTCTTCCATCCAATATTTGGTCACACTCTATGTAGATGACTTCGCTAGGGTTGTGCAGGGGCTGACTGCACCCTTTACGTTTCTCTCCAGATGGGGGGCCCGACTGTGTTTCCATTTGGGGCCAAAACGCATGGATTTAAATTTCCAGTCCCAAAAACTCCCCCAAATTTATTTTACCAGATCTCGTCACTCTGATCACCCTTTTTTCTACCCTAGGGGCTTCCATATCACTGAATGTAGCGGGTTTTCTAGGCCTTCTTTTTGACCGAGGATGCCCGGGAAACCCCCCACATTCCCTTCAAAAGGCAACTTTTCACAGCCGGCTGAACCTTCTTAAAACCCTTGCTCACCCTTTCAGGGGAGATATCGTTGAACCCCCTTTCCCTTTTACATTCAGCCCTCGTTTATAAAAACTCTTTATTTGACTAGATCTTTGAGGGGGCCTCTCCTGCTACTCCTTCTCCCTAACCCGATCCATCACCAAGGATTATTTTATCCCTTGGTGCTTTTGTCTTCCCCTGTTGAGAGCCCTACAGAAGCAAATGTTCCACCCTTTCCCTTATCCCCTGATCCCCTTCCCTTCGCTACATGTCCTCTCATATCTCGCACACCTTCCATTTAAGAATTCACTGACTTTAGTAGACTTTTTAAAATTTTTACTGCCCTTTTGCTGCGTCCCTTCCCTTCGCCTACACCCCTTTTTCTTCCCTTCAGTTACCCCCTTTTAATGTTTATGACACCACTTTTCCCTACCCCCCGGGGAATTCCCCCAGCTTTTTGGGGTCTGTTTTTTCTCACCCCCTTTTGCTCGAAAGCCCCTCCCTTTAGGGTGGCTTCCTGCTCTCTTTTCTTGCCATTTCCCTTCATTCTCATGCAATGCGGTACACGAGGGTCTAAATCTTGTGAGGGCCCTTTTGGTTTTGCACAATATTTCCAAAACTTGTGCGTGGGCATTAACTACTTACTAGCATTTTACTTCTAAATTTGTATGCCATTTTTGCAGCACTTTATTCGTATCACATCTTTGCCTGTGTCATCATTTTTTTTTTGTCTCAACTCCCTTAGGCTCTCAGGCTAAGGGAAAAATTTGATACACCTTGGAAAATTTGTGTGGACTGCCTCCAATGAGTCGCCTACCCTGGCAAACCTGTTGACACCGAGTTTGAGGGGGTAAATCACCTCACAGGGGCTTATAGACGATTTTCACAAATGTTTGATGTTACAAGAAACTCCTTGCATGCCTAAAAAGGACAAACTTGGTGTTGCAGCAATATCCGATTTTCAACTTCCCTAACTTAGCCTTACCCCTTTGGGACTTCCCCTCAAAAACCCATGTGCAACTGGGAGCCTTTAATTCCTAATATTAAAACAATTAGTGTCCTGCCCCCACCTAAAATTCCATTCCAAGAGGGATGTATCCCCTAGTATAACTATCGACAGGACACTATTTCCCAGACGCCTTGAGACACTGGACTTACTGGCATACACTGCCTGTTGCCCCCGGGGCCCACAGTTCAAACTAACTACAATTCTCCCCCAAACACGGGCCAGAAATCACGAGAAAAATTTGGGGGTCTTGTTTTACGTATGGGCCGACAGAGGCATCTGGGACATCAAGGGGCCTCTACCAGTTTTCCCTAGGTCTCAAATTGAAGAAGGGGGGGGGCCCCCCTCTCTGATCACGGAAACTTTTGTCCAGTTTGTGTCTCCCCTTAAGAAAAACGAGCGGTCTCTCTTCCCAACCCCATCCCTCGTTCAAACTGGGGCGGCCATTTTCCCCCTACAAACTTATCCATGTTTGCCTACATTATCGGCCATTACTACCATTTTAAGGTCAAAGTCTACATAATTATTATATCTACAGTTGCCTTAGTAAACCAATATTAATATACTAACATAAAAAAACCTACTCCCCCCGAAGGGTAAATCTATAATTAAAATAAGCTTACCAACAATCCACGCCAACTAGAGAGAATCTTTTTTTTGGTGGGTAAAGGGCCACCCACTCAGCCCCCCCATTACGGCTATGCTGGGACCCCCCTTCGTACCTATCTGTCCTTGGGGAAACTTTAGGGACCAATAAATTTCCACACACCTCCCCCCTTCCTTTTAACCCAAACGTTTCGCAAGCCGTTTCTCACAAACAAAAAGATATTTTTTTTTGTTGGTTTTCCCGGCCATTTTACGTACAGGCAATGAACAGGCAGACACTGCTGCATGGTCGCATACATGACCTACCAATTTTTTATATAGAGGTTTTCCTTTCTGGGCTATTTTGCTGTAATTGCACCCACCTTTACACCCGTTGGGAAAAACTTGGTCGCTCTGCTCAATAACAAACTTTTTTCATTAAAACCCATAAGTTTTTTTCTGGCCATCTTCTTGTCACCAGTGTCGAGGTTGGGAGACACTCTCCCCCGCCTTCGCATTGGCCATACTCTCTTTTCTCAGGGTATCTCATGGAAGGCACCCTGCCCTCTCTGTGAGAATTTTCAGGGCCCCTTTTCGATCAGCTGCTTCCCGTTAATTGCCCACTTTTATCAACGAGCACACAGAATTTACCTCCAACGCCTCTTTGCCCAGCTGCTCTCTCTTTACCTTCCCTTTTTGCTGAGGACCCATTTTTCATCCAGACTCTCTCTTGACTTTTTTTACAACAACTACTTTTTCCAAAACTCTGATGAATCTTCAGCCCTATCTACCTCAAACCTTGCTACCTTCTACCCCCGCACTATCCCCCCCGTTTTCTGTAACCTACTAATCATCCCCCCCCCTTCGCCCCCCATACCCCCGCTCCCTTCCCTACCCTGCAGCACTGTAAACCCTTGTGGTTTGCCTTCTTTTTTATTATAATAAAAAATAATAGACAATTTTCTTAGTAACCTTGAATTGATAAAGCTGGTAATTTTAAAAAATAATTTTTCAGTATGCTGAATTGGGTTTAGTGATGTTGCAAAAAAGTACTCTGGGGGTCAGATGTTGATGTACAGGGAACATTAATCTTAACAAACCCAAAGGATAGTCCCCCAAAAAAGCATAAAAGGGTTAGTGAAATTGACTTCGTTATCTCATGGGTTATTTAGCAAATAAAAGTCCCGGGGATCTCCATGATTTCATGTCCCCAACCTCACATTTTTTCGGAGTGCTCTGAACCCGGAAAAGGGAATCTGCACCTTGCCTAAGGTATCCCTTTCCCCGCATTGACAACCTTTTTGTTTGTTTGTCAGGAGCCAAGTAGGTCAACTGTTTAAATCTCTTACGAGGCTATTTTCAAGTCCCGTTTCGAAATGCTCAAAAATATCTCTTTTTACTGTTCAATGGATTGTTTAACTATCTCGCACCCCCCCCTTCAGCCTATGTAAAAACGGTTTTTCCTCATTCCCACGTATAAAGAACGAATTTTACCCCAACTTTAAATAAATCCTACCTTTATGCTTAGTGGTGTACAGGATGTGGGAACAACACTTGACAGTCCAGAGCATTTCCTTTTGTAAATTGTGAGTTCATTACCTTTGTAAATTTTTGGAGTTCATTACCTCTGTAACTTCTCGCTATCAAAACTTTGGAGTCCTCCGGACCAATTTTGCCCCCTGTAATCTTTTGACTACCCCCCACAGGGTGGGTATGGGGTGCATAAAAAACCTATTAACAAACTAACTCAGAGCATTGTTTGAAGACGGACACTACAACTTCACTGTTAACTTAGCTATTGTAGTTTTTGGGCAAACCAAGATTACCTATCAGGCTTTTGATGGCCAAGGTTAGGGTTGCCTTGTTGAGCTAAAGTTTTGAGTTATATCTGCATTTCAGTGCCACGGATAGGGGGTGCAGGTTCCTGGCATGGGAGGAATTATTTCAGGTTCGTCCAAACTTTTCTCAAAATTTCTGTCCTCTCACGACTCACAATACAAATCCAGGTTTTAAAATGGGCTAGGGATTGTTCAGACTCATTTAAAAGTTAAGCATCTGTTTTCTTTTGCCCTGTATTTAGGTGCCCCAATTTCAAATTTTCCCCTTTTTTTTATGTAAGATGTGATAGTTTTTGCAGTGGGGCTTTCTGCTCCAACAGTCCCCTCATCCCCGACATTCTCCATCCTGATGTTACATTCATTAGGCTCAATGACACCAGAAAAATTTTGCCCCCTATTGAAAAAAGGCCAGCTCTTTGGTGTCCTTGGAGCATTTTGACATGCATTTGGGGGCCCTTCCCCATTTTTAAAATTAATGTTTTTTTCAACCCCAGTTCACTCACCACACAAACACAATGAAGAGTAAAAATTTCTAGGTCATGAGTTGGGGCCCCAGAAACCACCATACTCTATTTGTATACAACTATCATGGGTATTGTAATGTAATTGCTGATGCTCGTCGCCTTAATTATCATTGTACTTTTAAAATTTAAAGAATTTTTGCCCCAAAAATCTTTTTTTGCTTCACTTTTTAAAATTTAGTAAAGTAACATAATCTTCAGCCCAGTTAACTAATATACTTATGTCTAATTATTCTATTTATATATTTCACAGTAGTGGTATATATATTGGTGTGGGAAGGAGACAGTTCAACAGAAGCTATGTTGAGTGGTAAAATGTGGTAATGCATTTTACTGATGGTGGAACAAACCTCCACACCACCCACCTAATACACACCTTATGTTACGCCCAACTTTCTCAACACAATACCAACTGGGCCTCACTTTCCACTACGCACTTAAAAGTGGGGTGCCATCCCCTTCTTCCCCCACAAGACTGCCCTTCTAATTACAGTCTTCCCACTACTACGATTGAGCCCAACGTGTCATCCTTTCCCGCTCTCCTGTCTCTCACTGATTACAAAAACCCCAATAGCAAAATACATATGCTGTGTACTGTCCTAGTATGAGGGGCATAGCTATAGTGAAATAGACACTTAAAATGAAAGAAATGATGGCACAAAAAGTGACTCTGATTTTTTGAGTTAAATTTTTTATTAAAGTGACATGAGTTATCACAGAATAAACATTGAAAGACACAACACAACCCAGGGCCCCATTTGTCATGCTGAGGGGGTAGCACCCCCGAATGGGTTCACAATGTATTAATGTACATTACCTGTTCATATAATTTTATATTGTGATATTTGCAATACACTAAATTGAAATACATTGCTTTTTTTTATTATTTGACTTTGTTATTATTAGGTAGAAGTAACTTTACAAACCTTTCCAGGCTCATTAATGAGACTGTTAAGTAGCTGCCCTCATTTGGGAAACTACCCCTCTGCTTGTTTTGCTGCCAGCTTCTCTGTAGTTTCGGGCAGCAGCATCCATGGAGATCACGGACAGGGTGGGGTGATCACCCCTCACCTGGGGGAGAGGATTGCCCGCCTCTGCTAGGTCCTCTGTTTTATGGGATTCCAACAACACCCCTCACCACTCTCCCTTGTGGCCCCTTTTTGGAAAAAATCTCCCCTTCGCTCCCCTCTTGTTATTCTGTGTAACGTTCACAAGCATAGCCTAGACTTTGTGATTTTTGATGTTTTCTGAGGTTTGTGCCCCACTACACTCCAGAAACTCAGGCCTGACTGTACTTCTGACCTAATTTGTACGTACTGTGCACTGTCACAGTTTGGGGGTTTTCTTATGCTGAACTTAGATTCAGTAGTATGGGAGTTTTTGGGCTTTTGTGGAGATCTGCAGATGGGCCCCTACTTAGGGGCGTTTTGTTATCTCCTTGTTCCGATCTGTGTTGCTGCGCTGTTATATTGCCTCAGGAATTTGGGCATTTTTCGTTAAAACTGTTTTTGATTGCCCGTTGCAAGAAGTTAGTTTTAGGAGGGGTTTTTTTCAGTCACTGGTTTAAACAAGTCAAATCTTGAACAAGCGAACTACTTTGAGCACTTTTCACACATACACACATCTTTTATAATGTATTAGGGTTATGTTCTTAAATGCTGCAATGTCCAGACGGTACTTAAAAACCACAAAATATGATATTGCCTTCCACAGTACTACTGTACACAAAGAATGAGGAACTTTTTCCTATAAATATTTAAAATTTATTACTTTGATTTACTTTTTAATTGTCCACCTAGACAAATTTTTCTTTATTAATAAACTTCTTAAAATTTTTAAAGTCTATATTAATAGCCCACCAGTTGTAATCCAAAGCAGTATTGCTCTTATATTAAACTTAAGGATAATTTGGGCCAGGGAACTGACTACTTTTTACAAAAAAACCCCGTAACAGGCTTGGTGCAGAGGGGCAGATCTTTTTTAGTATTCACTAGAGTTCTATCATTATTTAAAAATTTCATTTTTTGTAACATTGACTTTTTGAATCTGATTTACCCCCACAAACTCTGAAAATGATGTTTTTCAGCGCTCCCCACAGCCCTTCTAACCCAATCCTTGCTTCCTCTATCCTCACTATCCCCTGCCCCACTATCCTCCATAACCCCCTAACAACCCCTCCCCTTTTGTTACCCAATACCCCACTTCCTTCCTTGCCCTGCATCTCTATAAACCCTTGTGGGTTTTCGGAGAGAAGTTTTAAAAGATTGAGGTATTTTGGGGAAAGGAGGAATATTTTTAGGAATGTTAAATGTTGATGAAGATAGGGAAGCTGTGATTTCGTGTATAGGACAAGGAGGAATAACAATTGGGGAGTGAGGAAGAGCCAGTTGTGAGTGTGGGAAGTTCGTGAGGCAGTAGGTAAAATGAAAGGGGTAAGGCAGCCGGGAATGATGGGATAAAGATAGAAATGTTAAAAGCAGGGGGGGATATAGTTTGGAGTGGTTCCCTGCAATTATTTAATAAATGTATGAAAGAGGGTAAGGTACCTAGGGACTGGCAGAAAGCATGCATAGTTCCTTTGTATAAAGGCAAAGGGATAAAAGAGAGTGCAAAAATTATAGGGGGATAATCTGTTGAGTAACCTGGTAAAGTGTATGGTAGAGTTATTTTTGAAAGAATTAAGGTAAGACGGAGAATAGGATAGCAATGAACAAGGAGGCTTAGGAAAGGTAGGGGGTGTGGGGACCAGGTGTTTACAGTGAAACATATAAGTGAACAGTATTTAGATAAGGCTAAAGGGGTCTTTGTGGCATTTATGGTTTTGGAAAGGCGTATGACAGGGGGATAGGGGGGCAATGTGGCAGATGTTGCAAGTGAAAGGGGGTAGGAGGTAGGTTACTAAAAAGCATGAAGAGTTTTTAAAACGAGGATAGTGAGGCTCAAGTTAGAGTATGTAGGAAAAAAGGGAAATTATTCCCATAAAAGTAGGCCTTAGACAAGGATGTGTGATGTCACCGTGGTTGTTTAATATATTTATAGATGGGGTTTGTAAGAGAAGTAAATGCGGGGGGTCTTGGAAAGAGGTGTGGAGTTAAAAGAAAAGAATCACACACAAATGGGAGTTGTCACAGCTGCTCTTTGCTGATGACACTGTCTCTTGGGAGATTCTGAAGAGAAGTTGCAGAGATTGGTGTATGAATTTGGGAGGGTGTGCAAAAGAAGAAAATTAAAAAGGGGAATACAGGAAAGAGTAAGTTTATGAGGATAACAAAAAGATTAGGTGATGAAAGATTGAATACAGATTGGAGGGGGAGAGTATGGAGGAGGTGAATGTATTCAATATTTGGGAGTGGACGTGTCAGCGGATGGGTCTATGAAAGATGAGGTGAATCATAGAATTGATGAGGGAAAAAGAGTGAGTGGTGCACTTAGGATCTGTGGAGACAAAGAACTTGTCCTTGGAGGCAAAGAGGGAATGTATAAAGATATAGTTTTTACCAACGCCTATATGGGTGTGAAGCATGGTGATGAATGTTGCAGCGAGAAGCTGGAGGCAGTGGAGATGTCATGTCTGAGGGCAATTTTGTGGTGTGAATATAATGCAGAGAATTCGTATTTGGAAGTTAGGAGGAGGTGCGGGATTACTAAAACTGTTGTCTAGAGGCTGAGGAAGGGTTGTTGAGGGGGTTCGGACTGTAGAAAGAATGGAGCGAAACAGAATGACTTCAAGAGTGTATCATTTCTGTAGTGGAAGGAAGCGGGGTAGGGGTGGGCCTAGGAAAGGTTGGAGAGGGGGGGTAAAGGGGGTTTTTGTGTGCGAGGGGTTTGGGACTTCCAGCAGGTATCGTGAGCGTGTTTGATAGGAGTGAATGGAGACAAATGGTTTTTAATACTTGATGTCTGTTGGAGTGTGAGCAAGGTAACATTTATGAAGGGGTTCGGGGAAAACCCGGGCAGGCCGGACTTGAGTCCTTGAGATGGGAAGTACAGTGCCTGCACTCTGAAGGAGGGGTGTTAATGTGCAGTTTAAAACTTTAGTGTAAAAGCACCCTTCTGCAAGACAGTGATGGAGTGAATGAGGTGAAAGTTTTTCTTTTTCGGGCCACCCTGCTTGGTGGGAATCGGCCAGTGTGATAAAAAAAATAATCAAATGTAAATTACATTACATTTTTCCTGCCTCCAAATTTGGCATAAATTCCCTAAGATGCCTGGTCAGTAATAGAATGGGTCTTAATAGTCAGGGGTGCAGAGTATTAAAAAAATCGGGGACCACTTACTACCTTTTGGAGTGCCAGTTCAATTGAGTGTCAACTAGAGCAAATAGGAGGGCAAACACCAGGGGTTCACTGATCTTTTTATTTTTTATTAACAAAATCAGCCGATTCCCACCAAGGCAGGGTGGCTCAAAAAAGAAAAACCTTCACCATCATTCACTCCATCACTGTCTTGCCAGAGGGGTGCTTCACACAACAGTTTATAAAACTGCAACAATAAGACCCCTGCTTCAGAGTGCAGACACTGTACTTCCCATCTCCAGGACTCAAGGCCAGCCTGCCAATTTTCCTGAGTCCCATCATAAACGTTACTTTGCTCACACTCCAACAGCGCATCAAGTATTAAAAACCGTTTGTCTCCATTCACCCCTATCAAATATGCTCATGCATGCTTGGTGGAAGTCCAAGCCCCTCGCACACAAAGCCTCCATTACCCCCTCCATCCTTTCCTAAGCTGACCCCTACCCTGCATTCCCTCCACTACAGATTGATACACTCTTAAAGTCATTGTGTTTCGTTCCATTCTCTCTGTGTCCAAACCACCTCAACAACCCTTCCTCAGCCCTCTGGACAACAGTTTTGGCAATCCTGCAGCTCGTATTGACTTTAAAACTACAAATTCTCTGCATTATTTTCCCAAACCACACATTTCCCTCAGACATGACACCTCCACTACCTCCATCCTTCTCCTCGCTGAAACATTCATCACCCATGCTTCATACTCACATAAGAGCGTTGGTGAAACTATGCTATCATACATTCCCCTCTTTGCTTCCAAATGCACGGCTCACTCTTTTCCCTACATCAGTTCTATGATTCACCTCATCTTTAATAGACCCATCCACTGACATGTACACTCCCAAATATCTGAATACATTCACCTCCTCCATACTCTCTCCCTTCAATCTGATATCCAATCTTTCATCACCTAATCTTTTTGTTATCCTCGTAACCTTTCTCTTTCCTGTATTCCCCTTTTAATTTTCCCTTTTTTACATACCCTACCAAATTCATCCACCAACTCCTGCAACTTTTCTTCAGAATAACCCAAGTGCACAGTATCATCAGGAAAAAAGCAACTGTGACAACTCCAACTTTATGTTTTATTCTATATCTTTTAACTCCACTCCTCTTGCCAAGCCCCTCTCATTTTTCTTTTTCTTACAACCCCATCTATAAATATTTTGAATAACTATGGTGACATCACACATCCTTGTGTAAATCCTATTTTTACTGGGAAATAATCTCCCTCTTTCCTACATAATCAACTTGAGCCTCACATCCTCATAAAAAAATCTTCACTGCTTTCAGTAACCTACCTCCTATACCAACACTTGCAAAAAATTCCAAACCCTGTCATAAGCCTTTTCCCAAATAAATAAATGCCAAAAAACCTCTTTAGTCTTATATGAATACTGATCACTTACATGTTTCACTGTAAACACTTGGTCTACACACACCTTACCTGTCCTAAAGCCTCCTTGTTCATCTGCTATCCTACCCTCTATCCTACTCTTAATTGTTTCACTAATAACTCTACCATACACTTCACCAGGTATCTCAACAGACTTATTTTCCAGTAAAAATTTTTGCACTCTCTTTTATCCCCTTTGCCTTTAACAAAAGAGCTAGCGCTCACTCCACTGCTTTCCCTACATTTTTAAATAATAGCCCAACCACTCCAAAACTATATCCCCCCTGCTTTTAACATTTCCATCTTGTTCCATCAAACCATCTGCCTTTCTCACTTTCCTTTTTTCCCCAAAGCCTCAACAAACTTCCCCCACACCA
>NC_069484.1:20220290-20225290 GCF_026875155.1 Cherax quadricarinatus
TTTTTATTTTCACATTTTCGTATCCTTGTTATTGGGTCTCTCTTTTTTACCTTCTCATCTTCCTTTCTCCAGCCTCTTGTTACCCTACACTCTCCTCTTTACGTACCTTTTTATTCTCCTTTGCTGTTGCAGTTCCTTCTGCTTCTTGATTTTTGTCTGTGTGTTCCTCCTCTTTCTTTCCTCCTGCTCTACATCGTCTCTCTGCTGTTATTCCTTCGTCTCCTTATTTTCTCCTTCCTATTTCATTTTCTTCTGTATTATGCGTCAGAAACAAGTGGTACTGAATCATTTACCAAATTTCGGCAAGCCAGGATTCAACCCCACGACACATTGTCCCGCCTCAAGAGACAACACAATGTTCATGTCACCTTATCCACTACGCCATCGGGACAATGCGTCGTGGGGTCGAACCGTAGCCTGCCGCAGTTTGGTAAATAATTCAATACCACTTGTTTCTTGGTTTCATTACTATATAGATGGCTTGTTGAGGCGGGTATTCAAACAGGAGGAGACTGAAATTAATCCTTGAGCATACCACTGCCATAAGTGTCCTCGCAACATGAAACAAGCCTAGTTCGCTAAGCTCAAGTTGTTTGTAGGATCGATGGTTGAGTGAATAAGGTGACATGTACATTGTGTGATTTCTTGAGGCGGGACAATGTGTCGTGGAGTCGAATCCTGGCAAATGATTATATATATATATATATATATACATAATATATATATATATATATATTATATAATATATATATATATATAATATATATATATATATAAATATATATATATATATATAATATATATATATATATATATATAATATATATATATATATATATATAAATATATATATATATATATATAATATATATTATACACCCTCATCGCCACAGTATTCACCACCACACAGTTACCTCAACACCACCACAGCACCACAACCAGGGTCCGTCATGGCTCCAGCTTATTGAAGATAACTCATTACAGAGGTACGTGGGTTGGGTCCCAATATTACAACGAGTAGGCGGGTGTGCATCCAGGGGTGGGTGTTCCGGGGTGGGCGTGCCGTGGCGTGGCGAGTGTGTGTCGTCTATATATATATATATATATATATATATATATATATATATATATATATAATATAAATATATATATATATATATATATATATATATATAAATATATATATACATATATATATGTATATAATATATAATATATATATATTATAATATATATATAATATATATATATATATATATATAATATATATATATAAATCCTAGATAGGTCGTACTGAACGACTGCAAATTGATTAACAGAAAAATGAACGGCACTCGAACCGTGGCCTAGTAGAGCACCATTCAACCACGAGGGTTCCAATAGGATGATTTTTCAACCAGCACTTGTGTGTGACATAACTTTATCAGCTGCATCATCAGCAACTGCACCAGCAATAAGTTATTTAGACCTATGGAGAGGAGCTTCCCTCTTCTCCAAGATTAAAACCCTCGCCCCTGTAGGAAAATAAAACCTCTCTCCATTGCTCAGTTCCTCCTGGTTTTTCCCCTCAGTTCCTCCTGGTTTTTCCCCTCAGTTCCTCCTGGTTTTTCCCCTCAGTTTCTTCTGGTTTTTCCCCTCAGGAAAAAAAAGTTACTTTAGCACATGAATATGCAATGAGGATTTGATTAACCTAAATTGCGAATCTAGATCTGCCCCTTAAGACTGTGCAGGAGGGAGGTACAGTCTTATGAGGCACACCAAGACTGTGCAGGAGGGTGGTACAGTCTTATGAGGCACTACAAGACTGTGCAGGAGGGTGGTACAGTCTTATGAGGCACTACAAGACTGTGCAGGATGGTGGTACAGTCTTATGAGGCACTACAAGACTGTGCAGGAGGGAGGTATAGTCTTATGAGGCACTACAAGACTGTGCAGGAGGGTGGTACAGTCTTATGAGGCACACCAAGACTGTGCAGGAGGGAGGTACAGTCTTATGAGGCACACCAAGACTGTGCAGGAGGGTGGTACAGTCTTATGAGGCACTACAAGACTGTACAGGAGGGTGGTACAGTCTTATGAGGCACTACAAGACTGTGCAGGAGGGTGGTACAGTCTTATGAGGCACTACAAGACTGTGCAGGTGGGTGGTACAGTCTTATGAGGCACTCCAAGACTGTGCAGGAGGGATGTACAGTCTTATGAGGCACACCAAGACTGTGCAGGAGGGTGGTACAGTCTTATGAGGCACTAACAAGACTGTGCAGGAGGGTGGTAACATCTTATGAGGCACTACAAGACTGTGCAGGAGGGTGGTACAGTCTTATGAGGCACACCAAGACTGTGCAGGAGGGTGGTACAGTCTTATGAGGCACTACAAGACTGTGCAGGAGGGTGGTAGAGTCTTATGAGGCACACCAAGACTGTGCAGGAGGGTGGTACAGTCTTATGAGGCACACCAAGACTGTGCAGGAGGGTGGTACAGTCTTATGAGGCACACCAAGACTGTGCAGAAGGGTGGTACAGTCTTATGAGGCACACCAAGACTGTGCAGGAGGGAGGTACAGTCTTATGAGGCACTACAAGACTGGTGCAGAGGGTGGTACAGTCTTATGAGGCACACCAAGACTGTGCAGGAGGGTGGTACAGTCTTATGAGGCACACCAAGACTGTGCAGAAGGGAGGTACAGTCTTATGAGGCACACCAAGACTGTGCAGAGGTGGTACAGTCTTATAGAGCACACCAAGACTGTGCAGGAGGGTGTATAGTCTTATGAGGCACTACAAGACTGTGCAGGAGGGAGGTACAGTCTTATGAGGCACTCCAAGACTGTGCAGGAGGGTGGTACAGTCTTATGAGGCACACCAAGACTGTGCAGGAGGGTGGTATAGTCTTATGAGGCACTACAAGACTGTGCAGGAGGGAGGTACAGTCTTATGAGGCACTCCAAGACTGTGCAGGAGGGAGGTACAGTCTTATGAGGCACTCCAAGACTGTGCAGGAGGGTGGTATAGTCGTATGAGGCACACCAAGACTGTGCAGGAGGGTGGTACAGTCTTATGAGGCACACCAAGACTGTGCAGGAGGTGGTACAAGTCTTATGAGGCACACCAAGACTGTGCAGGAGGGTGGTACAGTCTTATGAGGCACACCAAGACTGTGCAGGAGGGTGGTACAGTCTTATGAGGCACACCAAGACTGTGCAGGAGGGTGGTATAGTCTTATGAGGCACACCAAGACTGTGCAGAGGGTGGTATAGTCTTATGAGGCACACCAAGACTGTGCAGGAGGAGGTACAGTCTATGAGGCACTACAAGACTGTGCAGGAGGGTGGTACAGTCTTATGAGCACACCAAGACTGTGCAGGAGGGTGGTACAGTCTTACGAGGCACACCAAGACTGTGCAGGAGGGTGGTATAGTCTTATGAGGAACACCAAGACTGTGCAGGAGGGTGGTATAGTCTTATGAGGCACACCAAGACTGTGCAGAAGGGAGGTACAGTCTTATGAGGCACTACAAGACTGTGCAGGAGGGTGGTACAGTCCTATGAGGCACACCAACACTGTGCAGGAGGGTGGTACAGTCTTATGAGGCACACCAAGACTGTGCAGGAGGGAGGTACAGTCTTATGAGGCACTCCAAGACTGTGCAGGAGGGAGGTATAGTCTTATGAGGCACACCAAGACTGTGCAGGAGGGTGGTACAGTCTTATGAGGCACACCAAGACTGTGCAGGAGGGTGGTACAGTCTTATGAGGCACACCAAGACTGTGCAGGAGGGTGGTATAGTCTTATGAGGCACACCAAGACTGTGCAGGAGGGTGGTATAGTCTTATGAGGCACACCAAGACTGTGCAGGAGGGAGGTACAGTCTTATGAGGCACACCAAGACTGTGCAGCAGGGAGGTACAGTCTTATGAGGCACACCAAGACTGTGCAGGAGTGGTGGTACAGTCTATGAGCACACCAAGACTGTGCAGAGGGAGGTACAGTCTTATGAGGCACACCAAGACTGTGCAGGAGGGAGGTACAATCTCATGAGGCACTCCAAGACTGTGCAGGAGGGTGGTACAGTCTTATGAGGCACTCCAAGACCGTGCAGGAGGGAGGTACAGTCTTATGAGGCACTCCAAGACTGTGCAGGAGGGTGGTACAGTCTATGAGGCACTCCAAGACTGTGCAGGAGGGAGGTACAGTCTTATGAGGCACTCCAAGACTGTGCAGGAGGGAGGTACAGTCTTATGAGGCACACCAAGACTGTGCAGGAGGGAGGTACAGTCTTATGAGGCACACCAAGACTGTGCAGGAGGGTGGTATAGTCTTATGAGGCACACCAAGACTGTGCAGGAGGGTGGTACAGTCTTATGAGGCACACCAAGACTGTGCAGGAGGGTGGTACAGTCTTATGAGGTACACCAAGACTGTGCAGGAGGGAGGTACAGTCTTATAAGGCACTCCAAGACTGTGCAGGAGGGAGGTACAGTCTTATAAGGCACACCAAGACTGTGCAGGAGGGAGGTACAGTCTTATAAGGCACACCAAGACTGTGCAGGAGGGTGGTACACTCTTATGAGGCACTACAAGACTGTGCAGGAGGGAGGTACAGTCTTATGAGGCACTACAAGACTGTGCAGGAGGGAGGTACAGTCTTATGAGGCACACCAAGACTGTGCAGGAGGGTGGTACAGTCTTATGAGGCACTATAAGACTGTGCAGGAGGGAGGTACAGTCTTATGAGGCACACCAAGACTGTGGAGGAGGGTGGTACAGTCTTATGAGGTACTACAAGACTGTGCAGGAGGGTGGTACAGTCTTATGAGGCACTGCAAGACTGTGCAGGAGGGTGGTACAGTCTTATGAGGCACACAAAGACTGTGCAGGAGGGTGGTACAGTCTTATGAGGCACACCAAGACTGTGCAGGAGGGTGGTACAGTCTTATGAGGCACTCCAAGACTGTGCAGGAGGGTGGTACAGTCTTATGAGGCACTGCAAGACTGTGCA
>NC_069484.1:20230290-20252790 GCF_026875155.1 Cherax quadricarinatus
AACGCTCATGCTTTCCCCTCCCTGGAAGTCCAAGCCCCTCGCACTCAAAACCCCCCTTTCCCCCTCCCTCCAACCTTTCTAGGCCGACCCCCTACCCCCCCCCTTTCCCCTTCCACTACAGACTGATACACTTTTGAAGTCATTCTGTTTCGCTCCTTTTCCCCTTTTCATGCCCCAAAACCACCTCAACAACCCTTCCTCAGCCCCTGGACAAATTTTTGGAATTTCCCCCACCCCCTCCAACTTCCAAACTAAGAAATTTTCGCATTATATTCCCCACCCCACATTTCCCCCCAGACATACATCTTTCCCCTGCCTCCGCCTTTTTCCTCGCGCAACATTTATCCCCACGCTTTCACCCAAACCCTATAAGAGCTTGGGAAAAAATATACCCTCATACATTCCCCTCTTTCCTCCAAGAACAAAGTTTTTTTTTCTCCACAGAAATCCTAATTTCACCACTCACTCTTTTTCCCTCACAAATTTTATTATTCAAACCCCATCTTTCATAGACCCCCTCCGCGACATGTCCACTCCCAAAAAATCTGATTTCTTTTACCTCCTCCAACTCCTCCCTCCAAAACTGAATTCAATTTTTTTCAAACCCAATCTTTTTTTTACCTCCTAACCTTACCTTTCCTTATTCACCTTTAATTTTCCCTTTTTTTGCACACCCCAAACCCAAATTTTATCCACCCCCCCCTCTGCAACTTTTCTTCAGAAACTCCCAAGAGCAAAAGTGTCAAACACCCAAAGGGGCACTGTGACAAATCCCACTTTGTGTGATTCTTTATATATATATATATATATATATATAAAAAATATATAATATATATATTTTATATATATAAATAAAAATACTTTCACATGTAATTTGTTTTTTTTTTATTAAAACAATTTTTTTTTCAGTTTATTGGCTGGCATTTTCTAAAATAAATGAATTTGGGATTTACAGGTTGTTTAAATGAGTTGCTGTGTGTCCCACCAGGTCCAGGGGTCGTGGGGATCGGGGGGTGACCATCTCCACTGTTTCCCCCTGGTACTCTCTCGTCCTCCTTTGTAAAGGGGGGTAGGTGTGTGGGGTTTTGTGTTGTGGGTGGGGGTTTATTTACCCGTTTTATAATTAATCCTAATTTTTGGAAAAAAGGGCCCGCCATATATTTAGAGAAAAGAATGGAAACAAAAAAGAAAAGAAATGGAGAGCGTATAAATCTGTAGGGGGGGAAAGGGGGGGTAGGGGGCGTCCTCGAAAAGGTTGGAGGGAGGGGGGAAGGGAGGGTTTTTGGGGGAGGGGGTTGGGCTTCCACCAGGGGTTTCGTGAGTGTTTTCGATAGGATGAATGGAGACAATGGGATTTTTTTGGGCCCGACATCTGTTGGAGGGGTGACCAGGGGAATATTTTTTGAAGGGATTCAGGCAAACCGGTTATTTTTTATATAGCCGGAAATTTATCCTGGAAATAGGAAGTACAACGCCTGGGATTTAAAGGAGGAATTTGGGATATGGCCGTTTGGAGGGATATGTTGTTTTTCTCTATACTAAATGCTTCAAACTGTTGTATTCTTAGCACCTCTGCAAAAACAGTGATAAAAGTGGTGTGGTAAAGTGTTTTAATGATGAAAGAAAGTATTTTCTTTTTGGGGGTTTTTTTTTCTTTTTTGGGGCACCCTTCCTCGGTGGGGGACGGCCCCACTTGTTAAAAATATATATATTTTATATAATATATATATATATAATATAATATATATATAAATAAATATATATATAAATATATATAATTTTTTATATATAAATTTATATAATAATGTATGCATCAGTAACAACACTGTGACTAGTCCCAAGGGGGGTTTGAACCCTTTCTCTTTGGGGTGCCTCATGGGGGCGAAAACCATGAAACCCCTTTAAACCACTGGACCATACAATCCTTTAAGAGCAGCGCATCCCCGCAGAACTGGGTTTGTACTTGCTACTCAAGGCCCTACGGTGGTGTGGAATTTACTCCGGATGCGCTGCTCAAAAGGGGTTGTAAGGTCCCCGTGGATTAAGGCATCATGAGTTACGCCCACCCCCCCAAGCAAAACCAAAGCAGCAAAGGGTTTTGACTTTCCCTTACTAGTCCAGTGTTGTTACTGTTTATTTCTTGTTAGAGGACAATAATATACATATATATAATATAAATATAATAAATATATATAAATATATTAAAATATAAATATAATAATATATAAAAATATATATATAAAATTTTTTGGAAGTTTATTGAGAGAACGTTTTTGCTTTTTTAGTGAAGACGAAACATGTTCCCAGTAAAATTTCCATAAAACCCCTACACACACACACACACCAAAACACACACCCCCACAAACAACACACACAAAACACACACACAAACACACAAAACACACAAAACACACACACACCACACCCCACAAACACAAAAAACACACACACACCACACACACACACACACACAACAAACACACACACACAAAACACACCCACACAACACTTTCACACACACACCACAAAACACATCACCACAAACACACACACAACAAAAAACAACCCCAAAAACACACACCCAAAAAAAACCCAAAAACCAAAAACACACCCCACACCCAAACACACAAAAACACACACACACACACACACACAAACACACAAACACACACACACAATGTTCAACTGAACAAATCTAAAACTCAGATTTTTAATATGACTTTTAATTTCGTTTAAACATTCGCCAAATATAATTTTTTTGGAAGAGTGACTGGCATTTTATCTCGAGAAATAATATTTTGAACTCTCTCCACCTGAGAAATTTAGATAGATGGCTCTGTCATACTGCTGTTAGCAGACGGTGGATCGAGCCTTCACACGGCCTTAGATCTATTAAAAATATATAAATCTATCAAACTGACAAAATTTCGACTTAAAATCACGTCACTTGTAAAAAAAATCTGATTTTTTTGTTAATAAGGGTACCTAATTCTGTTATTTTTCCTCCTGACGTAGGTACAGACGCAGACATCAGAGAGACAAGTTAGGTCGTGGTTGGCCTCCTGGGCCCTTAGCACCTTGGCCTCCTGACGATCACTCAGCGCCTACAAGACATATTATGGCTGACGAGTATGTCTACCATACCTATTCCTCCGTCAGGAAGATCCCCGTCACCAAAGTATGAGGCTCCTGAAGGTGCTGGAGCAGCTATGTGCATTATCAAGGTTGCTGAAGGTGTTGATGCAGTTATGTACGTTTTCAAGGCTCCTGAAGGTGCTGGACCAGCTATGTATATTCTCAAGGCTCCTGAAGGTGCTGGACCAGCTATGTACATTCTCAAGGCTCCTGAAGGTTCTAGACTAGCTATGTACATTCTCAAGGCTCCTGAAGGTGCTGGACCAGCTATGTACATTCTCAAGGCTCCTGAAGGTGCTGAACCAGCTATGTACATTCTCAAGGCTCCTGAAGGTGCTAGACTAGCTATGTACATTCTCAAGGCTCCTGAAGGTGCTGGACCAGCTATGTACATTCTCAAGGCTCCTGAAGGTGCTAGACTAGCTATGTACATTCTCAAGGCTCCTGAAGGTGCTAGACTAGCTATGTACATTCTCAAGGCTCCTGAAGGTGCTAGACTAGCTATGTACATTCTCAAGGCTCCTGAAGGTGCTGGACCAGCTATGTACATTCTCAAGGCTCCTGAAGGTGCTAGACTAGCTATGTACATTCTCAAGGCTCCTGAAGGTGCTAGACTAGCTATGTACATTCTCAAGGCTCCTGAAGGTGCTGGACGAGCTATGTACATTCTCAAGGCTCCTGAAGGTGCTAGACTAGCTATGTACATTCTCAAGGCTCCTGAAGGTGCTGGACCAGCTATGTACATTCTCAAGGCTCCTGAAGGTGCTAGACTAGCTATGTACATTCTCAAGGCTCTGAAGGTGTGGACCAGCTATGTACATTCTCAAGGCTCCTGAAGGTGCTGGACTAGCTATGTACATTCTCAAGGCTCCTGAAGGTGCTGGACGAGCTAATGTACATTCTCATAGGCTCTGAAGGTGCTGGACTAGCTATGTACATTCTCAAGGCTCCTAAAGGGGTTTGGCTGGACGAGCTATGTACATTCTCAAGGCTCCTGAAGGTGCTGGACGAGCTATGTACATTCTCAAGGCTCCTGAAGGTGCTGGACGAGCTATGTACATTCTCAAGGCTCCTGAAGGTGCTAGACTAGCTATGTACATTCTCAAGGCTCCTGAAGGTGCTGGACCGGCTATGTACTTTCCCTCAAGGCTCCTGAAGGTCCCTAGACTAGCTTTTTTACATTCTCAAGGCTCCTGAAGGTGCTGGACGAGCTATGTACATTCTCAAGGCTCCTGAAGGTGCTGGACGAGCTATGTACATTCTCAAGGCTCCTGAAGGTGCTAGACTAGCTATGTACATTATCGTGTGAGTATTTACCATCCCAAGATAAGTAGCACAACCTTGGCCTGGACACTTCACAGCTAACCTACGCTTTGATGGCAGAGCTCTTAGGAGACGTTTAGGTCCCAGGAAGGACCGAAACGTTTAAGAGTTTTCTCTAAGAGTTCCCCACCCCTGAAAATAGGGGACAGGTTGTGAATCGCCAATCCTCGGCCACTGCTGTGAGAAGAGCCGTTGTTTACAGGTGGTGTAAAGGGTTACCTTAGTTCATGTTTACCCACTGAGAGTGGTCATGTTCCCCTATAGGGAGTCATTTTCACGGTTATGGCGAACATGACAACTTCCCCTCCATCACCAATCTCGCCAGTTGTCTTTAGCACCAGGAATCTGGCAGATTACACCACTAAAGTATATATATGTATATAATTTAGGAGAATTTGGGAGAGCACGAGAATCAGTTCCCTTCAAGGCAGGTCATCTGCCTGTTGATTCACGTGGAAGGTAATCCTATTCCAAATTAAATTGAAAATGAAGTTAACAGCTTACGATTTAGGAATATACAATAGTGAAGATTAGATACACGGCAGAATAACTGGAGAATGCCTCTCCAGATTGGTTTCAAACCTAAAAATGCTCGTGAGTCTTGCACATAGGAATGTTTGGATTGATTTTGCACTGTGTGGGGGGGGGCAGTTTATCTGGTGCATGCTTGGAGGGTGTTGCGGGGGTCAACGCCCCCGCGGCCTAAAGATTTATGGAAAAGAGAGCCCACTAAGAATAGAACATACGGATAGGATAAGACACAATACCGTGACTGGAACAATATACAAATAACCCGCACATAGGAGAGAGGAGCTTATGACGACGTTTCGGTCCGACTTGGATCATTAACTAGTCACACTAACACACGAAGGTTACAGGTCTGTGTGTAACTGTATTCTCACGTATCTTAAAGAGGACGAAAGAAAAGACAACGAGGAATAATGGAGTGTTGCTTAACGAAGCTTATTCTGGGAAGTGGATCTTTGCTTCACTATTGTCTTCTTTACGACCTTTGTGTCCAAGTAAATCCCGTGGAGTATAAAGGCACAAAACGACTCTAAGGACAAAAGAGCATTTGCCTTAGAGCAAAAGGTGTTTCTCCGATACGATCTTGCTTACTGTGTGTTTGTGAAGGCTCTGTGTTGTTGTGTTGTTGTCCCATTGTGTGTGTGTGTGTGTGTGTGTGTGTGTGTGGTGTGTGTGTGTGTGTGTGTGTGTGTGTGTGTGTGCGAAAGAAGCTATTAATTTTTTTCTTTACATTGAAAATGTGTTGGTTAAATATTTCTGTCACTGGGTTTGAGATAGACCTACCTACTATAGGCCAGTAGACTTGCTGCAGTGCTCCTCCTTCCTAAAGTTCAAGTACTTTACATAGTCCACCAGGGATCAAAACGTCTCTATGATTCAGCAACGTTTCGCCCGTTATTCTCAAGAAAAATATTTGGTGATTAAGAAATTGGCCAAGACGGTAATATCCCAAATATTTATCCCGTTAATCCTCTTAATCCCGTTTAGGATTTGTTTAAGGAAGGGATTACTTGTGAGGGAGAGGTCAGGGAGTTTCTTAATCCCTGAGATATGTTGAAAAATTTCGATCCATATATATACCATCATCTAATTAACATCTTACCTTGGGAATTATTCACTTAGGAAAGCCTTTTATTAATCTGCTCGATTACATTTGCCTTTCGGATAACTCTGAGATAACCCACGGAACGGGTGGGGTTTGAATCCATGACCAGTGGTTAACGCACTGTTCTGGAGTTTCACGACTCAGTTGCCATGGGTTCTAACCCCATCAGCGAGTCTGGGCTACAAAAATAAAAAAGGCTTACGAGGGAGGAAGAGGGAGATTTGTCATTTAAAGGTCATATGAGTCCTGTTACACGGCCTTTTTCCAGGGAATCTAAAGGGGTTGGCCGTGGTTGACGCACTGGCTTTTTTGGAACACGATTCACTCGCTATCGGTTTTAAAACACTGCCCGTTTTGTGGGTTGGGATGTCTGTTTCGATTCGTGAGTGTGTTCCCCCTAAGTTGAACGAGGCTTAGAGGTCAGATAAAAAGAAAGAGACTTACAGGGAGCCTAATTCTCTAGGAGAAAGGGAAGAATATTGTTGTGGGGGGGTGTTTACCACCTAAATTGCGGTTGCAGGGGTCGAATCAATTCCGGCCCTTGTTGTGGTGTGTTTGTTGTGTACCTTGAGTTCTTGAAAACTTTGCTAGTTTTTAAAACACACCAAACACACACACACACACACACACACACAACCCCCACAAAACGCCGCACACACACACTCATACAAACCTGTTTCCCTTCCCCCCGGGGTTCCCCATCTGTACACCGTTAAAAATCTCGCACTTGGCTAATCGTATTAAAGTGTGTGTGTTGTTGGTGTGTGGTGTGTGTGGTGTGTGGTTGTGTGTGTGTGTGTGTGGGTGTGTTGTGTGTTTGTGTGTGTGTTTTACCCCAATTGTGGGTTTTTCAGGGGGCGATTTTACGCTCCTGTCCCTTTTTTTGTATATTTTTTTTTGTGTGTCACCCAATTGGTTGCAGGGGGCGAGTCACAGCCCTGCCCTGTGTGTTTCGTGTGTGTGTTTGTGTGTTGGTTTTGGGTGTGTGTTGTGTGTGTGTGTGTGTGTGTGTGTGTGTGTGTGTGTTGTGTGTGTGTGTGGTGTGTGCGTGTTGTGTGAAACTGGGCCAGCACAAAAAATGTTTAAATAAGGAAGTAGGGCCATATAGTGGCCCCCCCGCCATACGTGGCCCTAGGGGTTTTTTAAGTGGCTCTAAGGCCCCTATCCCTGGCCCCGGGAAAACATAACCCGGGCCCCAAGGGGGATCATACCCTGGCCCCCAGGTCCAAAACCCCCTCCCTGGGGAAAATCCGTGGGACGGGGCCACTATGGCCCAACTGGCCTTTTTGTGCCATCTTTCTTTTTTTCTTGTCCTAATCTATTCAATGTAAAAACGATCTAGATACGTAGGACCCTCCTTATTTTCAACAGTGAATTTACTATAATTTAAAATTTAAACTTATCACCATTCACTGTATTTTCACCTTACTTATACTTAGTAGCAAATTCTTGTA
Organism: Cherax quadricarinatus; assembly: GCF_026875155.1. Lineage (NCBI taxonomy): Eukaryota > Metazoa > Arthropoda > Malacostraca > Decapoda > Parastacidae > Cherax > Cherax quadricarinatus. The sequence goes on from NC_069484.1 coordinate 20,237,836, forward strand.
GTTTTATATTTTCATTGTCTACAAAAATCACTGTAGGGTATATTATAAAACAAAAAGCGTTCGCTTATCTTTTACATATACTTAGCTTGCTGTATTTTAAAAAATACATTACGCAGTTCACTGTATCAATACGAACATTTCGTGTAATTCATTATTTTCTTAAAAATTACGCTGTTCCGTAAATAACAACGTTTTTAACAAAAGCAACAACAAAAACAACAACAACAACACAAACGCAACAACAACAACAACAACAGCAGCAACAACCAACAACAGCACAGCAACAACAACAACAGAACAACAACAAAAACGCAACAACAACAACAAAAAGCGTACAGCACAACAAAAACAACAAAAGCAGCAACCAACAACAAAAGCAACAACAACAACAACGCCAACAACAACAACAACAAAAACAACAACAACAACAACAACAGCCAACAACAGCAAAACAAAACAACAACAACAACAACAACAACAAAAAACAACAACAACAACAAAAACAAAAACAACAACAGCAACAACAACAACAACAACAACAACAACAACACACAACAAAAACAACAACGCACAACAACAAAAACCCCCAACAACAACAACAACAACACCAACCCAAAAACAACAACAACAGCGTAGCCAACAACAACAACAACGCAGCAAAAACAACAACAACGCAGCAACAACAAAACAACAACCAAAAACAAAAACAACAACAACAGCAACAACAACAACAACAAAAGCAACAACAACCAAAAACAAAACAACAGCAACAACAACAGCAACAACAAAACAACAACAAAAACACAAAAAAACAACAACACAACAAAAAAACAACAACAACAACAGCCAAAACAAAACACAAACAACAAAACAGCAAACAACAACAACAACAACAAACAACAACAACAACAACAAAACACAACAAAACAACACAACAACAACAACAACAACAAAAGCAAAAAACACAACAACAAAACAACAACAACAGCAACAACCCAAAACAACAAACAAACCAACAACACAACAACAACAGCAAAAAAACAGCACAACAACAACAAAAAAACAACAACAACAACAACACAACAAAAACACAAACAACACACAACAAAAACAACAAAAACAACAACAACAACACAACAACAAAACAACAACAACACAACAACCACACAACAACAAAAGCAACAACAACACAAAAAACAACAACAACAAAAACACACAAAACCCCAACAACAACAACAACACAAAAAACAACAAAAGCCACAAAAACAAAAACAACACAGCAACAACAACAACACAAGAACAACAAAAAAAACAGCAACAACAACAACAACAGCACACAACAAAAACAACAGCACACAACAAAAAAAACAACACACAGCACAAAAACAACACACAGCAACAACAACAAACAACAACAAAACAACAACAGCAACAAAACAACAACAAACACACAACAAAACAAAACAACAACAACAACAACAACCAAAAAACAACAACAACAACACAACACAACAACAAAGTGCACACAACACCACCACAACCACCCCACAAAAAACACACCCAAAAACCAAAAAAACAAAAACCCAAAAAAAAATAACACAGCAGCACACAGCACACACAGCCAGCACACCGCACAAACAACAGCCACAAAAAGCACCACGCACACACACAGCAACAACAGCACACAAAACCCCCACACACAGCAAAACACGCACACACCGCAACCAAAACACAAAAAGCACAACCAACAGCAACACACAACAACACAAAACACAAAAACCCCAAAAGCAACACAACACAACAGCACACAACAGCAAACAGCAAACATAGCACAACAGCAACACATCACAACACAACAGCAACACACAGCACACACACACAGCACACAACAGCAACACACACACAGCACACAGCACACACAACAGCACAACGCAAACAAAAAACACAACACAACAGCAGCACAACACAACACACACACAGCAGCAACACACCACACAACACACAACACACAGCAACACACGCCAAAAAAAAACCCCAGCACACAGCAGGCAACTCAAACAAAGCCCAAAAAACAAAACAGCAAACACTACAGCAACAACAACGCACAGCCAGCCCAACACACACAACAACACGACAGCACAACACAAAAACCCGCACACAAAAACAACAGCCACACACAGCAACAACAACACAACACAACACACAGCAACAGCACACATCACAAACACAGCAAAAACAAGCAAAAAAAAGCACAACCAAAACCCAGCCACCCAGAGCAGCAAAACAAAAATCGCAGCACCCCAAACACACCACAGCACGAAAAAACCCAAAAAACAAACAGCAACTCAGCACAGCAGCAGCAGCACAGCAGCACGCAGCACAAAATCAAACCCCAACCAAGAGAAAAAAACACACAGCACACACACAAACAGCACAGCACAGCCACCAGCAGCAGCAGCACACAAAACAGCAGCAACACCCAACAAACACAGCACAGGCACCACCAGCAAAACACCGCAACAGCCCAAACAGCAGAGCACAGCACAAGCACACACACAAAAAACACAACAAACAGCAAACAACCACAACCCAACACAAAACACGACAGAGCAGCACCCCAGCGCAGCAACAGCAGCTGAAAAAGACAACACAGAAACCGCAAGCCCCAAAACCCACCAACCAGACTCCAACCCAACACACCCCACCCCAACACACCCTTAACCAAACCCCACCCACCCACACACCTCCACCCAACAACACCCCCCAAACACACCCCCCCCCACAACATCCCCACCCCCACCACCCCCAACCCACAAACGGCTTTCCCAAAAAACTTTTTAACTCTCCCTTCTTTCCCTTTCTACACATTTTTCAATTCCAACACACCACTTTTCCCAACACATTTTTCCCAACCCAACAATTTTTTCAACCCATACACATTCTTTTCCCAAAATTTCATAACACCTTCCAATTCCATCCCTTTTCTCACTTTTCCTCACATTTTCTCAATTCTCATACACCTCCCCTTAACTTTCTTAAAAACAAATTTTTTCCCCCCTATAAATTTTTCTAATTTCCTAAATTTTTCCTTTTTCCCCTCTTTTACTTCTCATACACATCTTCTCTAAATTCTCATACACATTCTTTTCATTCTCATACACATTCCCTTTTCTAACCCTCACATTCTTCTCACTTTTCTACACATCTTCTCTAACTTCTCATACACATTCTTCTCACTTCTCATACACATTCTTCTCTAACTTCTCATACACATTTTTCTCATTTTCATACACTTTTTTCTCTAAATTCTCAAACCATTTTCTCACTTTATCACTTTTCTCTAACTTCTCTACACATTCTTCTCATTTTCATACAATTCTTCTCTAATTCTCAACACATTTTTTCACTTCTCATACACATTCTTCTCTAACCCCCCATAACATTTTTTCTCTAACTTCTCACACATTCTTCCTAACTTCTCATACACATTCTTCTCTAACTTCTCATACACATTCTTCTCACTTCTCATACACATTCTTCTCTAACTTCTCATACACATTCTTCTCTAACTTCTCATACACATTCTTCTCTAATTTCCCTACACATTTTTTCTCAAAATTTTCCCTACCATTCTTCTCACCTCATCACATTCTTTCAAATTCCATACACATTCTTCTCACTTTCAACACATTCTCTAACTTCTCAACACATTCTTCTCACTTCTCATACACATTTTTCTTAAAATTCCATACACATTCTCCATTTTTACACATTCTTCCTAATTCTTAACATTCCTCTAAATTTTCCCCCACCCCCACCCCCCTCATACACTTTTCCTAACTTCTCATACAATTCTTCTCACTTTCATAACATTCTTCCTAACTTCCATCAAATTCTTCTACTTTTTCCCTACACATTTTTCCTAACTTCTCTTCACATTCTTCTCAAATTTTTCATACACATTCTTTTAACTTCTCATACACATTCTCTCTAACTTCTCATCCCCTTTTTCTCACTTCTCATACACATTCTTTTCTAACTTCTCATACCATTTTTCTCCTTCTCATACACATTCTTCTTAACTTCCATACCATTCTTCTCACTTTTCATACACATTCTTCTTAATTTTAACACATTCTTCTACTTTTTCAACACATTTTTCTCTAACTTCTATAACATTTTTCCAAATTTTCCCTACACATTCTTCTCCTTTCATAACATTCTTTTTTAACTTCTCAAAACACATTCTTCTCACTTCCATACACTTCTTCCAAATTTCTACACATTCTTCTCTAACTTCTCATCACATTTTCCAAAATTTTTCATCACATTTTCTCAAATTTTCATACACATTCTTCTCTAACTTCTCAACACTTCTTCTCATTCCATACCATTCTTCTAACTTTTCATACACTTCTTCTCTTCCAACAATTCTTCCAATTTTTAAATTTTTTAATTTCCAAAAAATTTTTACATACACACAACTTTCATAATTTTTCTTATTTAAACTTAACTTCCCATTTCAATTTTTAATTTTCATACAATCTTCTTAATCTATTTAAAATTTTTATTAATCTTTTAATTTTAAAAATTTTTAATTTATCATTTTTTTTCCATACCCCTTTTTAATTATAAAACTAATCTCTTAAATTTTCACATTTTACATTTATTATTTAAAACTTTTTTCTTTCTCCCAACATAAAAAAACACCCTTTTTATAACTTTTTTTTTACTCTTCAACCAAATTTTTTTTTAATAATTTTTCCTTTTCTCTAACAATAATAAAAATTTTTAGATAAACTTTTTGGACAATTATATTTTACCCAAGGGGTTTTTTTTAAAGAAATTTTTTTTCTGTTGTTAAAAATAAAAAGGATAAAGGAACCCTTTATATAAGTTTTTCCGGGACCTATCAGGAAAGGTAAATAATAAAACCCATGCCAAACACCAAACCACACCCTGATAACCAAACCAACCAAACACAACCAAACACACCAAGCATAACCAAACACAACCAAACACAACCAAACACACCAACGCAAAAAACACAACAAGCACAACCAAACACAACAAACACAACCAACACAACCAAACACAACCAAGCATAACCAACACAACAAACACAACTTATTTGTATAATCCAAACTTGGAACAACTACGAACAACATACCAACACAACCAAACACAACCAAACACACCAAACACAACCAAACACAACCAAACAACAACAACAAACACAACCAAACACAACCAAACACAACCAAACAAACCAAACACAACCAAACACACAACCAAAACACCAACCAAACAACCAAACACAACCAAATCACAACCAAACACAACAAACACAACCAAACACAACCAAACAACACCAATCACAACAAACACACCAAACACAACCAACACAACCAAACACAACCAAACACAACCAATCACAACCAAACACAACCCAAACACAGCCAAAAACACAACCAAACACAACCAAGCACAACCAAACCACACCAAACACAACCAAACACAACCAAACACAACCAAACACAACCAAACACAACCAAACCAAAACAAACACAACCAAACACAACCAAACACAACCAAACACAACCAAGCACAACCAAACACAACCAAACACAAACAAACACAACCAAACACAACCAAACCAAACAAACACAAACAAACACAACCAACACAAACCAAACACAACCAAACACAACCAAACACAACCAAACACAACCAAACACAACCAAACACAACCAACACAACCAACACAACCAAACACAACCAAACACACCAAACACAACCAACACAACCAACACAACCAAACACAACCAAACTCCTTTTAAGGTAAACAAGAAAACAGTTTGTAACGAAAAAGGACACAAGTGTAACTAATGTGGCAGTTTATTGTGGCAACGTTTCGCTCTCCAGGAGCTTTCAAGCCATTACGAAACGTTGCCACAATAAATGTCACATTAGTTACACTTGTGTCCTTTTACTTTACATATTGTCGGTAATTCTACCAACATTGTTACAAGAAAACAGTTACAACTGAAAGTGAATCAACCACAACCCACCACCATCAACCACCACCATCAACCACCACCATCAACACCACCATCACCACCACCATCAACCACCACCATCAACCACCACCATCAACCACCACCATCAACCACCACCATCAACCACCACCATCAACCACCACCATCAACCACCACATCAACCACCACCATCAACCACCACCATCAACCACCACCATCAACCACCACCATCAACCACTCACCACCAACCACCACCATCAACCACCACCATCAACCACCACCATCAACCACCACCATCAACCACCACCATCAAACCACCACCATCAACCACCACCATCAACCACCACTATCACCCACCACTATCACCACCACTATCACCCACCACTATCACCCACCACTATCACCCACCACTATCACCCACCACTATCACCCACCACTATCACCCACCACTATCACCCACCACTATCACCCCACTATCACCCACACTATCACCCACACCATCACCACCACTATCACCCACCACACAACCACCACTATCACCCACCACTATCACCCACCACAATCACACCACCACTATCACACCACCACCATCAACCACCACTATCACCCACCACCATCAACCACCCACTACACCACCACTATCACCCACCACATCACCCACCACATCACCCACCACCATCAACCACCACTATCACCCACCACCATCAACCACCACTATCACCACCACTATCACCCACCACTATCACCCACCACTATCACCCACACATCAACCACCACTATCACCCACCACTCAACCACCACTATCACCCACCACTATCACCCACCACCATCAACCACCACTATCACCCACCACTATCACCCACCACTATCACCCACCACTATCACCCACCACCATCAACCAACCATCACCCACCACTATCACCCACCACTATCACCACCACATCACCCACCACCATCAACCACCACTATCACCCACCACATCAACCACCACCATCAACCACCACTATCACCCACCACCATCAACCACCACCATCACCACCACCATCAACCACCACCATCAACCACCACCATCAACCTACCACTATCACCCACCACCATCAACACCACCATCACCCACCACCACAACCACCCCATCAACCCCCCACATCAACCACCACTATCACCCACCACCATCAACCACCACCATCACCCACCACATCACCCCCCACCATCAACCACCACCATAAAACCACCACTATAAACCCCACCATCAACCACCACCATAAACCACCACCATAAAACCACCACCATCAACCACCACTCTCACCCACCACCATCACCCACCACCATCAACCACCCCCAAATCAACCACCACCATCAACCACCACCATCAACCACCCCCATCACCACCACCATCACCCACCACTATCACCCACCACCATCAACCACCACCATCAACCACCACCATCACCACCACCATCACCCACCACTATCACCCACCACCATCAACCACCACCATCAACCACCCACCTATCACCCACCACCATCAACCACCACATCACCCACCACCATTCAACCACCACATCAACCACCCACCATCAACCACCACCATCAACCACCACCATCAACCACCACCATCACCCACCACCATCACCCACCACTATCACCACCAATCACCACCACCATCACCCACCACCATCAACCACCACCATCAACCACCACCATCACCCACCACCATCAACCACCACCATCAACCACCACCTATCACCACCACCCACCCACCACCATCAACCACACACAACCACCACTATCACCCACCACCATCAACCACCACCATCCCACCACTATCAACCACACTAGCACTCATCACCCACCAAGCCCCCAACGACACCCACAATCACCAACTACACCAACAACAACAATCAACCACAATAAAATTAACCACAATTCATCTGTACATACAACAATATACTTAATTCCTCTCGTATTGTTTACTAACCTTTACAATAAACTATTAATTATACGATATATTAGATCTTTCTTGATAATGCCTATCTTTATATATATATATATATATAATATATATATATATATATATATAATATATATATATATATATATATATATATATATATATTATATATATAATATATATATATATATATATGTCGTGCCGAATAGGTATATTTTTTTCATTTATGTTAATGTAAAAATTAATAATTTTGTACCAAAAGAACCTTAGAAAACTTAACTGACCTTCTTATAACAAACGTAATTTTAATTTAGCTTAATTCAACTAAATATATTTTAGATAAGTTTACAATAATTTAATAATAAACAAATACAATGAAATATATTTTTGTAGTTAGGTTCAGAATGATTTTTGCTAAATTATTGCATACACAAATTTTCGCTTTCCTTATTCGGCAAGAAGACGTTGCTATTTAAGCCAAAAATCGCAAGTTTTACCCATTCGGCACGACATTATATATATATATATATATATATATATATATATATATATATATATATATTATATATATATATATATATATATATATATATATATATATTATTTATATATTTATATATATTATATATGTATATATTATATAATAATAATAATAAAATGCTTCCAGCTACTCATTCGTTGTTTCTCATTTTTTCTTTGTCTTGAGAAATAAAAATATTAAGAATTTTTCTTCTGTGTTATGGGATGAGAAATTTTGTATTTTTGTAAGGAATTGTGTAATTAAATATTTGCTCTTTGTGTGTGTGGTTTATTTTTGTCCTGGTTTATGAGGGTTTTAGGTGGAGAGTCGTGGGGGGGTTAAAATGGGGTGGAGAGGTGGTAGGGGGAGGAGGAACAAAAAGAATGAAGAATGATAATAGCACACATGAGCTGTGACTCGACCCCTGCAACCACATATAGGTGAGTACACACACACACACACACAGGGCCAGGAGCTGCGAATCGACCCCTGCAACCACATATAGGTGAGTACCACACACACACACACACACACACACACAAGGCCAGGAGCTGCGAATCGACCCCAGCAACCACATGTAGGTGCGTACACACACACACACACAGGGCCAGGAGCTGCGAATCGACCCCTGCAACCACATGTAGGTACGTACACACACACACACACACGGACCAGGAGCTGCGAATCGACCCCAGCTACCACATATAGGTGAGTACACACACACACACACACATACACACAAGGCCAGGAGCTGCGAATCGACCCCAGCAACCACATGTAGGTGCGTACACACACATACACACAGGGCCAGGAGCTGCGAATCGACCCCAGCAACCACATGTAGGTACGTACACACACACACACGTGAAGCAGTACCGCTAAATAGCGCTCCCAGGATTTATCGTTCTAGTAACTGTCCTAAGATATTATTAGCGGTCATGGTACGTGAGTAAATCAGTGAACATACCTGCAAGAATGTAACAGCTTTCAATTATTATTATGAAGATTGAGACACTTATGCAGCATATGGGAATCTCCATTCAGGAAACGTTTCGCCACACAGTGGCTTCATCAGTCCAATACAAAGAGGAAGGAGTAAGGAGAGGAGGAGTATGAGGTAATCAGTCCCTCAGCCTGGAGTCGATGTGTTCAGTCCATCAATCTTGTAGAATGTACAGCATAGGGCCGTAGACGTGGCTTATATACTGTAGTGAGGTGAGGTGAAGCAGGTGGAGGCGGGGTCATAGTGGTACCATCCACTAGTCGAAGTAGGTCTTTGTCCAAAGGTTGAACAAGTGTTGAAGAATTCTTTGTAAGAAGATCCCATGATGCTGCAGTGTCTGACAGTTGTGATGAATGGTTTGAAAAACCGTGTCTCAATCTTCAACTTGTCGGTTTTTCAAACCATTCATCACAATTATTATTATAATCATGGGAGCGCTAAACCCGTAGGATTATACAGCGCATGTGGGGGGATTGAAGGTATTCAGGCTCAATTCAGGAAACTGGAGCATAGATCCAATTCCCTAGATCAAGAGCCCCTCACCAGCATCAAGGAACCTCCCTTGAGGGGTAACAGCTTTCAAGAGAGTGAATAATGTGATAAGATCAAGAATTTTACAATTTAAATTTGAATGAATGTTGAGTGAGGGAGGGTAGCAGTCAGCTGACGAGGCTGCTGGCTGCAGTGTTGACACAAAATAAACATAGTTAACTGGGTTAACGATGTGATCTGAAATATTAACTAATACATATATTGGTTGGTTATAGCAGCAGTGTAGTGATAAGGTCATAAACGAGTGATTAAGTAAATACTGAAAGTAAGAAAAAATTAGTCAATCCCCAGCTGTTGGTGTTGTGAAGGTAGCTAACATCATCAGAGTTGTTATGATCAATATGTACTAAAGAAAAAAGATTAAATACCAAGTCTTAAACGAAAAAGAAAATTAAAACTTGAATGCATGATAAAGTTCCTGAAGGAGTTGCAAAAGTGAAGGAGTTGATAGGAGGCAACCAGTAGGATTATTATTATTATTATAATCAAGGGGGAAACGCTAAACCCGGAGGATTATACAGCGCCTGGGGGGGGGGGGATATGGAAGGCATTCAGGCTTAATTCGGGGAACTGGAGCAGAGATCCAATTCCCTAAATCAAGAGCCCCTCACCAACATCAAGGAACCTTCCTTGAGGGGGGCAACCAGCAGGAACCTCCATTGTTGTGCAGACGACATCACTTGCCTATTTGTGGTTAATTTTGGTTAGTGTCTCAAGTCTCAGTGTCTGGCCCTGCTGGTTGTATGTTATACCATCACTCTCTCCCTAACTTTCAGTACCAGGAGATAGATAGTGGTAACCCTGATAATGTTTAGTAAATTATCTAAATATCTACACAAGAGTAGTGAAGCCTAGTGACCCCCCCCCCCTGACAGAGACAAGCTAGTAAACAAGTACGTACATACAAACACACATGTTCACCAGTAATTATTATTTTAATAAACGTTAGTATGTATTAATAAGGAATTGAGTGAGAAAAAATAATCCTATAATCTTCAAATAAAGTAACGTAGCCTAGTGTGCAAAGATCTGGGCCGGGAGAGTACCGGTGAACCAAGAACATCAAAGATCTGGGCCGGGAGAGTACCGGTGAACCAAGAACATCAAAGATCTGGGCTGGGAGAGTACCGGTGAACCAAGAACATCAAAGATCTGGCCGGGAGAGTACCGGTGAAGCAAGAACATCAAAGTTCTGGGCCGGGAGAGTACCGGTGAACCAAGAACATCAAAGATCTGGGCTGGGAGAGTACCGGTGAACCAAGAACAACAAAGATCTGGGCCGGGAGAGTACCGGTGAACCAAGAACAACAAAGATCTGGGCCGGGAGAGTACCGGTGAACCAAGAACATCAAAGATCTGGGCTGGGAGAGTACCGGTGAACCAAGAACAACAAAGATCTGGGCCGGGAGAGTACCGGTGAACCAAGAACATCAAAGATCTGGGCTGGGAGAGTACCGGTGTGAAGCAAGAACATCAAAGATCTGGGCCGGGAGAGTACCGGTGAACCAAGAACAACAAAGATCTGGGCCGGGAGAGTACCGGTGAACCAAGAACATCAAAGATCTGGGCTGGGAGAGTACCGGTGAACCAAGAACAACAAAGATCTGGGCCGGGAGAGTACCGGTGAACCAAGAACAACAAAGATCTGGGCCGGGAGAGTACCGGTGAACCAAGAACAACAAAGATCTGGGCTGGGAGAGTACCGGTGAACCAAGAACAACAAAGATCTGGGCCGGGAGAGTACCGGTGAACCAAGAACAACAAGATCTGGGCCGGGAGAGTACCGGTGAACAAAGAACAACAAAGATCTGGGCTGGGAGAGTACCGGTGAACCAAGAACAACAAAGATCTGGGCTGGGAGAGTACCGGTGAACCAAGAACAACAAAGATCTGGGCTGGGAGAGTACCGGTGAACCAAGAACAACAAAGATCTGGGCTGGGAGAGTACCGGTGAACCAAGAATAACAAAGATCTGGGCCGGGAGAGTACCGGTGAACCAAGAACAACAAAGAACCGGGCCGGGAGAGTACCGGTGAACCAAGAACAACAAAGATCTGGGCTGGGAGAGTACCGGTGAACCAAGAACAACAAAGATCTGGGCTGGGAGAGTACCGGTGAACCAAGAACAACAAAGATCTGGGCTGGGAGAGTACCGGTGAACCAAGAACAACAAAGAACCGGGCCGGGAGAGTACCGGTGAACCAAGAACAACAAAGATCTGGGCCGGGAGAGTACCGGTGAACCATGAACAACAAAGATCTGGGCCGGGAGAGTACCGGTGAACCAAGAACAACAAAGATCTGGGCCGGGAGAGTACCGGTGAACCATGAACAACAAAGATCTGGGCCGGGAGAGTACCGGTGAACCAAGAACAACAAAGATCTGGGCCGGGAGAGTACCGGTGAACCATGAACAACAAAGATCTGGGCCGGGAGAGTACCGGTGAACCATGAACAACAAAGATCTGGGCCGGGAGAGTACCGGTGAACCAAGAACAACAAAGATCTGGGCCAGGAGAGTACCGGTGAACCAAGAACAACAAAGATCTGGGCCGGGAGAGTACCGGTGAACCAAGAACAACAAAGATCTGGGCTGGGAGAGTACCGGTGAACCAAGAACAACAAAGATCCAGGCCGGGAGAGTACCGGTGAACCAAGAACAACAAAGATCTGGGCCGGGAGAGTACCGGTGAACCAAGAACAACAAAGATCTGGGCTGGGAGAGTACCGGTGAACCAACAACAACAAAGATCTGGGCCGGGAGAGTACCGGTGAACCAAGAACAACAAAGATCCAGGCCGGGAGAGTACCGGTGAACCAAGAACAACAAAGATCTGGGCCGGGAGAGTACCGGTGAACCAAGAACAACAAAGATCTGGGCTGGGAGAGTACCGGTGAACCAACAACAACAAAGATCTGGGCCGGGAGAGTACCGGTGAACCAAGAACAACAAAGATCTGGGCTGGGAGAGTACCGGTGAACCATGAACTTCAAAGATCTGGGCTGGGAGAGTACCGGTGAACCAACAACAACAAAGATCTGGGCCGGGAGAGTACCGGTGAACCAAGAACAACAAAGATCTGGGCTGGGAGAGTACCGGTGAACCATGAACTTCAAAGATCTGGGCTGGGAGAGTACCGGTGAACCAACAACAACAAAGATCTGGGCCGGGAGAGTACCGGTGAACCAAGAATAACAAAGATCTGGGCTGAGAGAGTACCGGTGAACCAAGAATAACAAAGATCTGGGCTGAGAGAGTACCGGTGAACCAAGAATAACAAAGATCTGGGCTGGGAGAGTACCGGTGAACCAAGAATAACAAAGATCTGGGCTGGGAGAGTACCGGTGAACCAAGAACAACAAAGATCTGGGCTGGGAGAGTACCGGTGAACCAAGAACAACAAAGATCTGGGCTGGGAGAGTACCGGTGAACCAAGAATAACAAAGATCTGGGCCGGGAGAGTACCGGTGAACCAAGAATAACAAAGATCTGGGCTGAGAGAGTACCGGTGAACCAAGAATAACAAAGATCTGGGCTGGGAGAGTACCGGTGAACCAAGAATAACAAAGATCTGGGCTGGGAGAGTACCGGTGAACCAAGAATAACAAAGATCTGGGCTGGGAGAGTACCGGTGAACCAAGAATAACAAAGATCTGGGCTGGGAGAGTACCGGTGAACCAAGAATAACAAAGATCTGGGCTGGGAGGAGTACCGGTGAACCAAGAATAACAAAGATCTGGGCTGGGAGAGTACCGGTGAACCAAGAACAACAAAGATCTGGGCTGGAGGGCTGGAGAGTACCGGTGAACCAAGAATAACAAAGATCTGGGCTGGGAGAGTACCGGTGAACCAAGAATAACAAAGATCTGGGCTGAGAGAGTACGGTGAACCAAGAATAACAAAGATCTGGGCTGGGAGAGTACCGGTGAACCAAGAATAACAAAGATCTGGCTGGGAGAGTACGGTGAACCAGAATAACAAAGATCTGGGCTGGGAGAGTACCGGTGAACCAAGAATAACAAAGATCTGGGCTGGGAGAGTACCGGTGAACCAAGAATAACAAAGATCTGGGCTGGGAGAGTACCGGTGAACCAAGAACAACAAAGATCTGGGCTGGGAGAGTACCGGTGAACCAAGAACAACAAAGATCCAGGCCGGGAGAGTACCGGTGAACCAAGAACAACAAAGATCTGGGCCGGGAGAGTACCGGTGAACCAAGAACAACAAAGATCTGGGCTGGGAGAGTACAGGTGAACCAAGAACAACAAAGATCTGGGCTGGGAGAGTACCGGTGAACCAAGAATAACAAAGATCTGGGCTGGGAGAGTACCGGTGAACCAAGAACAACAAAGATCTGGGCTGGGAGAGTACCGGTGAACCAAGAACAACAAAGATCCAGGCCGGGAGAGTACCGGTGAACCAAGAACAACAAAGATCTGGGCCGGGACAGTACCGGTGAACCAAGAACAACAAAGATCTGGGCCGGGAGAGTACCGGTGAACCAAGAACAACAAAGATCTGGGCTGGGAGAGTACAGGTGAACAATGAACATCAAAGATCCGGGCTGGGAGAGTACCGGTGAACCAAGAACATCAAAGATCCGGGCTGGGAGAGTACCGGTGAACCAAGAACAACAAAGATCCGGGCCGGGAGAGTACCGGTGAACCAAGAAAAACAAAGATCTGGGCCGGGAGAGTACCGATGAACCAAGAACAACAAAGGTCTGGGCCGGGAGAGTACCGGTGAACCAAGAACAACAAAGAACTGGGCTGGGAGAGTACCGGTGAACCAAGAACATCAAAGATCTGGGCTGGGAGAGTACCGGTGAACCAAGAACAACAAAGATCTGGGCCGGGAGAGTACCGGTGAACCAAGAACAACAAAGATCTGG
>NC_069484.1:20255290-20290290 GCF_026875155.1 Cherax quadricarinatus
GTTGAAGGTTTGGTACTCAAATGCAGATGGATTAACGAATAAACATGAGGAATGGCAAGAAAGAATCAATGAGAAGTCCCCAGACATCATAGCAGTTACAGAAACAAAACTCACGGGGACAATAACAGAAGTAATCTTCCCACCAGGATACCAGATCATGAGGAAAGATAGAAGGGGCAGGGGGGAGGTGGGGTTGCTCTGCTCGTAAAAAACAGATGGAAATTCGAGAAAATGGAAGGCATAGATGAGACGGGAGAAAGAGACTACATAGCAGGTACATTTCAGTCTGGGGAACACAAAGTGGTCATTGCAGTGATGTATAATCCACCACAGAACTGCAGGAGGCCAAGAGAGGAATATGAAGAGAGCAACAGAGCAATGGTGGACACACTTGCTGAGGTGGCAAGAAGAGCTCACTCCAGCAGAGCAAAGTTGCTGGTTATGGGGGATTTCAACCACAGGGAGATTGACTGGGAAAACCTGGAGCCACATGGGGGTCGCGAAACATGGAGAGCCAGGATGTTTGATGTGGTGCTGGAAAACCTCATGCACCAACATGTTAAGGACACTACCAGAGTGAGAGGGGAGGATGAACCAGCAAGATTGGACCTTGTGTTCACCCTGGGCAGCTCAGACATTGAGGACATCAAGTATGAGAGTTACCTAGGAGCTAGCGACCACGTGGTTCTGTGCTTTGAATACATAGTAGAGCTGCAAGTGGAGAGAATAACAGGAGTTGAATGGGAAAGGCCTGACTATGAAAGAGGGGACTACATAGGGTTGAAGAACTTCCTGCGGGAGGTCCAGTGGGACAGAGAACTGGCAGGAAAGCCAGTAAATGAAATGATGGAATATGTAACAACAAAATGCAAGGAGGCAGTGGAAAGGTTTATTCCCAAGGGCAACAGTAACAACGGGAAGACCAAAACGAGCCCCTGGTTTACCCGACGGTGTAAGGAGGCAAAAACAAAGTGCAATAGAGAATGGAAAAAGTACAGAAGGCAGAGAACACACGAAAATAGGGAGATCAGTCGCAGAGCCAGGAATGAGTACGCACAGGTAAGGAGAGAGGCCCAGCGACAGTATGAAAATGACATAGCATCGAGAATCAAGACTGACCCGAAACTGTTGTATAGCCACATCAGGAGGAAGACAACAGTCAAAGACCAGGTGATCAGATTAAGGACAGAAGGTGGAGAACTCACAAGAAATGATCAGGAGGTATGTGAGGAGCTGAACAGGAGATTTAAGGAAGTTTTTACAGTAGAGACAGGAAGGGCTGTGGGAAGACAGCACAGAAGGGAACATCAATAGGGAATATACCAACAAGTGTTGGATGACATACGAACAACTGAGGAGGAGGTGAAGAAACTCTTAAGTGACCTTGACACCTCAAAGGCGATGGGACCGGACAACATCTTTCCATGGATCCTTAGAGAAGGAGCAGAGATGCTGTGCGTGCCTCTAACCACAATCTTCAACACATCCCTTGAAACTGGGCAACTACCTGAGAAATGGAAGACAGCCAATGTAGTCCCCATATTTAAGAAAGGAAACAGAAACGAGGCACTAAACTACAGACCTGTGTCTCTGACATGTATTGTGTGCAAAGTCATGGAGAAGATTATCAGGAGGAGAGTGGTCGAACACCTGGAAAGGAACAAGATTATAAATGAAAGCCAGCATGGGTTCATGGAAGGCAAATCTTGTATCACAAACCTCCTGGAGTTTTATGACAAGGTAACAGAAGTAAGACACGAGAGAGAGGGGTGGGTAGATTGCGTTTTCCTAGACTGCAGGAAGGCCTTTGACACATTTCCCCACAAGAGATTAGTGCAGAAGCTGGTGGATCAGGCGCATGTAAAAGGGAGGGCACTGCAATGGATAAGGGAATACCTGACAGGGAGGCAGCAACGAGTTCATGGTACGTGAAGAGGTATCACAGTGGGCGCCTGTTACGAGCGGGGTCCCACAGGGGTCAGTTCTAGGACCAGTGCTATTTTTGATAAATGTGAACGACATGATGGAAGGAATAGACTCTGAAGTGTCCCTGTTCGTAGATGACGTGAAGTTGATGAGAAGAATTAAATCGAACGAGGATGAGGCAGGACTGCAAAGAGACCTGGACAGGCTGGACATGTGGTCCAGTAACTGGCTTCTCGAATTCAATCCAGCCAAATGCAAAGTCATGAAGATTGGGGAGGGGCAAAGAAGACCGCAGACAGAGTATAGGCTAGGTGGACAAAGACTACAGACCTCACTCAGGGAGAAAGACCTTGGGGTGACAATAACACCGAGCACATCACCGGAGGCACACATCAACCAAATAACTGCTGCAGCATACGGGCGCCTGGCGAACCTGAGAATAGCGTTCCGATACCTTAATAAGGAATCGTTCAAGACACTATACACTGTGTATGTTAGGCCCATACTGGAGTATGCAGCACCAGTCTGGAACCCACACCTGGTCAAGCACGTCAAGAAGTTAGAGAAAGTACAAAGGTTTGCAACAAGGCTAGTCCCAGAGCTCAGGGGAATGTCGTACGAGGAAAGGTTAAGGGAAATCGGACTGACGACACTGGAGGACAGAAGGGTCAGGGGAGACATGATAACGACATACAAGATACTGCGGGGAATAGACAAGGTGGGACAGAGATAGGATGTTCCAGAGAGGGGACACAGGGACAAGGGGTCACAACTGGAAGCTGAAGACTCAGACGAGTCACAGGGACGTTAGGAAGTATTTCTTCAGTCATAGAGTTGTCAGCAAGTGGAATAGCCTAGCAAGTGAAGTAGTGGAGGCAGGAACCATACATAGTTTTAAGAAGAGGTATGACAAAGCTCAGGTAGCAGAGAGAGAGAGGACCCAGTAGCGATCAGTGAAGAGGCGGAGCCAGGAGCTGAGTCTCGACCCCTGCAACCACAATTAGGTGAGTACAATTGGGTGAGTACACACACACACACGTTGAAAAGATTGGGCTCATACATGACAGTCAGCACGGCTTCAGAGATGGGAAATCCTGTGTCACAAATTTACTTGAGTTCTAAGATAAGGTAACAGAAGTAAGACAGGAGAGAGAGGGATGGGTAGATTGCATCTTCTTAGATTGCAAGAAGGCTTTTGACACAGTACCACACAAGAGACTGGTGCAAAAAATAGAGGAGCAGGCAGGAATAAAGGGGAAAGTACTGCAATGGATCAGGGAATACCTGACAGGAAGGAAACAACGTGTGTTGGTACGTGCTGAAGTGTCGGAGTATGCGAATGTGTCGAGTGGGGTTCCACAAGGGTCAGTCCTAGGCCCGGTGCTGTTTCTTGTATACGTGAATGACATGGTGGATGGAATAGATTCAGAAGTGTCACTGTTCGCTGATGATGTGAAACTGATGAGGAGAATACAAGTGGGAGAGGATCAGTTAAGATTACAAGGGGATCTGGACAAACTACAAGTATGGTCCGACAAATGGCTCCTGGAGTTTAACCCCAGTAAGTGTAAGGTCATGAAGATTGGGGAAGGACACAGAAGACCGCAGACGGAGTACAGGTTAGGAAACCAACAGCTGCAAACGTCAGTTAAAGAAAAGGAACTTGGGGTAAGCATTATAACGAACATGTCCCCAGAGGCACACATCAATCAAATAACTGCTGCAGCATATGGGAGATTGGCAAACCTGAGATTGGCGTTTAGACATCTGAGTAAGGAGTCATTCACGACATTGTACACAGTGTACGTAAGGCCTATACTGAAATATGCAGCGCCAGTATGGAACCCTCACTTAGTCAAACACGTCAAGAAATTGGAGAAAGTGCAAAAATTTGCAACACGATTAGTCCCGGAACTGAGGGGTATGTCTTATGAGGAGAGGTTAAGGGAACTCAACCTGATGACACTAGAGGATAGGAGGGATAGAGGGGACATGATAACAACGTATAAAATACTGAGAGGCATTGACAACGTGGACAAGGATCGAATGTTTCAGAGATGGTATACAGAATCACGGGGACACAATTGGAAACACACACACACACACACACACACACACACACACACACACACACACACACACACACACACACACACACACACACACAAACACACACACACACACACACACACACACACACACACACACACACACACACACACACACACACACACACACACACACACACACGCACGCACACACGCACGCACACACAAGGCCAGGAGCTGTGAATCGACTCCTGCAACCACATATAGGTGAGTACACCTCCCTCCCCCTACATGACTCACCAAAATTCAACATACCACAAGTGGTCTTACTCATAACCGACACCTTACTCACATTTGTCATCCTCACAGTGAGTCGACTCATCAGTCAAGGGACGTGACTCAGTTTCCGGAAGTGCAAACTAACTTAACCAAACCATTGTTCGTTTTTATTTTTAATCAGAGTTGAGTCATTAGTCATTCAGAATGATTCAGTTGGTCTGGGACCGAACTGGCTTCCAATGTGAGTCATTCAGAATGATTCAGCTGGTCTGGGGCCGAACTGGCTTCCAATGTGAGTCATTCAGAACGATTCAGCTGGTCTGGGACCGAACTGGTTTCCAAGGTGAGCCATTCAGAATGATTCAGCTGGTCTGGGACCGAACTGGCTTCCAAGGTGAGTCATTCAGAATGATTCAGCTGGTCTAGGACCGAACTGGCTTCCAAGGTGAGCCATTCAGAATGATTTAGCTGGTCTGGGGCCGAACTGGCTTCCAAGGTGAGTCATTCAGAATGATTCAGCTGGTCTAGGACCGAACTGGCTTCCAAGGTGAGTCATTCTGAATGATTCAGCTGGTCTGGGACTAAAATAGTCTCCAGGTGAGCTAAGATGAACTCAGGTAAGCCTAGGTGAGCCCAGGTGGGCTCAGGTGAGCTCAGATGAGCTCCGGTGAGTCTAGGTGAGCCCAGGTGAGCTCAGATGAGCCCAGGTGAGCCCAGGTGAGCCCAGGTGAGCCAGGTGAGACCAGGTGAGACCAGGTGAGCCCAGGAATTTCAGATTAGCCCAGGTGATCCCAGGTGAGCCAGGTGAGACCAGGTGAGACCAGGTGAGCCCAGGAATTTCAGATTAGCCCAGGTGATCCCAGGTGAGCTCATTTGAGCTCAGATAAGCCCTGGTGAGCTGAAATGAGCCCAGGTGAGCTTAGGTTACCTGGATACCTGGAGGTTACCTGGAGGTTATTCCGGGGATCAACGCCCCCGCGGCCCGGTCCATGACCAGGCCTCCCGATGGATCAGGGCCTGATCAACTAGGCTGTTACTGCTGGCCGCACGCAGTCCAACGTACGAGCCACAGCCCGGCTGATCCGGCACTGACTTTAGATATCTGTCCAGCTCTCTCTTGAAAACAGCCAGGGGTTTATTGGCAATTCCCCTAATGCTTGATGGGAGGCTGTTGAACAGTTTTGGGCCCCGGACACTTATGGTGTTTTCTCTTAGTGTACCAATCGCGCCCCTACTTTTTATTGGGGCATTTTGCATCGCCTGCCCAGTCTTTTACTTTCGTAGGGAGTGATTTGTGTGTGCAGATTTGGGACCATTCCTTCCAAGATTTTCCAAGTGTAGATTATGATATATCTCTCCCTCCTGCGTTCCAACGAGTACAAGTCAAGTGCTTCCAAGCGTTCCCAGTAGTTAAGGTGCTTGACAGAACTTATACGTGCAGTAAAGGATCTCTGTACACTCTCTAGATCTGCAGATTTGATAAGGAGTAGTGATGTACCTAGTCATGTCGAGAATGTGGTCATGTTACTGGGTGACTGGGTGAGGTATTGACATGACTTCCTGACCTGACGAAATAGGTGAAGAAAGAGAAGAAGAATGTGAAGAAACATGAGGAAGACGAAATTAAAGGGGGAAGAAGAAAGGGGAGAAGAGAGGGAGGAAGAAAGGGAACGAAAAGAGAAGAAAGAGAAGAGAAAGTAAAGACAGTGAAACAGATATCAAAATCTAGTAACTTTCCCACAGGCCATAACAAGACCAAAAAAAAAAGGGCCGCCAAAATATATTATATAATCAATCCTCTGAACTTTGTGGGTTTAGCGCTTATCTGTGATTGGCAACAATAACACACAGGAGTCAAAGATGTAGTGAATAAATAACCTGCAGAGAGAGAGAGAGAGATAGAGAGAGAGAGAGAGAGAGAGAGAGAGAAATGTGCCACAGCATCTCCGCCGTCCCATCTGGACCACGTGTGACTATGTAAATGATCTAGTGGGACCGAAACGTTGTGGTGAGCTAGCTCTCTCTCTCTCTCTCTCTCTCTCTCTCTCTCTCTCTCTCTCTCTCTCTCTCTCTCTCTCTCTCTCTCTCTCCCTCTTCCTCTTCCTCTCCCTACTATGTGCGAGTTGTGTGTGTGTGTCTTTCCCACGGTTTGTGCCATTTTTCCACGGTCTGTCTCTTTCCCACGGTCTATGGTCTTTTTTCCACGGTCTGTCTCTTTTTTCCACGGTCTATGACCTTTTTCTCAGGGTCTGTGTGTCTTTCCCACGGTCTATGGCCTTTTTTCCACGGTCTGTGCGTTTTTCCCACGGTCTTTGTCTCTCTCCCACTGTCTCTGGCCTTTTTCCCACGGTCTATGGCCTTTTTTCCACGGTCTGTGCGTTTTTCCCACGGTCTTTGTCTCTCTCCCACTGTCTCTGGCCTTTTTCCCAAGGTCTGTGTCTCTTTCATACGGTCTACGTCTTTTTCCCACGGTCTATGGCCTTTTTCCCACGGTCTATGTCTCTTTCCCAAGGTCTGTGTCTTTTTCCCACGGTCTATGGCCTATTTTCCACGGTCTGTGCGTTTTTCCCACGGTCTTTGTCTCTCTCCCACTGTCTCTGGCGTTTTTCCCAAGGTCTGTGTCTCTTTCCCACGGTCTATGGCCTTTCTCCCACGATCTATGTATTTTCTTCCCACGGTTTTCACTGTTCGTCACACTGTTTTCACTGTTCTTCACACGGTTTTCACTGTTCGTCACACTGTTTTCACTGTTCTTCACACGGTTTTCACTGTTCTTCACACGGTTTTCACTGTTCGTCACACGGTTTTCACTGTTCGTCACACGGTTTTCACTGTTCGTCACACGGTTTTCACTGTTCGTCACACGGTTTTCACTGTTTTTCACACGGTTTTCACTGTTCTTCACACGGTTTTCACTGTTCTTCACACGGTTTTCACTGTTCGTCACACAGTTTTCACTGTTCGTCACACGGTTTTAACTGTTTTTCACACGGTTTTCACTGTTCTTCACACGGTTT
This sequence comes from Cherax quadricarinatus, assembly GCF_026875155.1. Lineage (NCBI taxonomy): Eukaryota > Metazoa > Arthropoda > Malacostraca > Decapoda > Parastacidae > Cherax > Cherax quadricarinatus. The sequence continues at coordinate 20,262,561 of NC_069484.1, forward strand.
TCACTGTTCTTCACACGGTTTTCACTGTTCGTCACACGGTTTTCACTGTTCGTCACACGGTTTTCACTGTTTTTCACACGGTTTTCACTGTTCTTCACACGGTTTTCACTGTTCTTCACACGGTTTTCACTGTTCGTCACACGGTTTTCACTGTTCTTCACACGGTTTTCACTGTTCGTCACACGGTTTTCACTGTTCGTCACACGGTTTTCACTGTTCTTCACATGGTTTTCACTGTTCGTCACACGGTTTTCACTGTTCGTCACACGGTTTTCACTGTTCGTCACACGGTTTTCACTGTTCGTCACACAGTTTTTACTGTTCTTCACACGGTTTTCACTGTTCGTCACACGGTTTTCACTGTTCGTCACACGGTTTTCACTGTTCGTCACACGGTTTTCACTGTTCGTCACACAGTTTTTACTGTTCTTCACACGGTTTTCACTGTTCGTCACACGGTTTTCACTGTTCGTCACACGGTTTTCACTGTTCTTCACATGGTTTTCACTGTTCGTCACACGGTTTTCACTGTTCGTCACACGGTTTTCACTGTTCGTCACACGGTTTTCACTGTTCGTCACACAGTTTTTACTGTTCTTCACACGGTTTTCACTGTTCGTCACACGGTTTTCACTGTTCGTCACACGGTTTTCACTGTTGGTCACACGGTTTTCACTGTTCGTCACACGGTTTTCACTGTTCGTCACACGGTTTTCACTGTTCGTCACACGGTTTTTACAGCCTTTCCCACAAAATTAAATGTTTCCACACAACACAAATAATTTTCTTGCCACTGACATCAATACTTTCTTCCCACTGTTATCACCACTAGAGTCAATTATAGCTGAGATTATAAGAAGCCATCTCGATAAGCATAGCTTGATTAATGATACTCAGCATGGATTCACAAGAGGCCGGTCTTGTCTAACTAATTTATTAACTTTCTTCAGTAAAGCTTTTGAGGCTGTTGACCACGATAAAGAATTTGATATTATTTACTTAGATTTTAGTAAGGCTTTTGATAGAGTTCCGCACCATAGACTGTTGAAGAAAGTGGCAGCTCATGGCATTGGGGGAAAAGTGCTCTCGTGGATCGAGTCATGGCTTACTGACAGGAAGCAGAGAGTGTCCATAAATGGGGTTAAATCCGAGTGGGGATCTGTAACAAGTGGCGCTCCACAGGGATCAGTCTTGGGCAACAGAAGTCCAGAGGTCATACTGCAGCTTTATACATCATTAGTAAGGCCTCACCTAGATTATGCAGCTCAATTCCGGTCTCCATATTACAGAATGGACATAAATTCGTTAGAAAACATTCAGCGTAGGATGACTAAATTAATACATAGCATTAGAAGTCTTCCTTATGAAGAAAGATTGAAGACTCTTGAGTTACATTCACTTGTTAGACGAAGAATGAGGGGAGACCTGATCGAAGTGTATAAGTGGAAGATAGGTATTAATAAAGGGGATATTAATAAGGTCTTGAGGATGTCTCTCCAAGAGAGAACCCGCAGTAATGGATTTAAATTAGATAAGTTTAAATTTAGAAAGGACATAGGAAAGTATTGGTTTGGAAATAGGGTAGTTGATGAGTGGAACAGTCTACCTAGTTGGGTTATTGAGGCTAAGACTTTGGGTAGCTTCAAGTTTAGGTTGGATAAGTACATGAGTGGGAGAGGTTGGATTTGAGTGGGACTTGCACATCAGAGCTTATTTCTTGGGTGGCATTGAAAATTGGGTTGGTCAAATGTTTTGTTAGTGGGATGAATTGTAAAGGACCTGCCTAGTATGGGCCAACAGGCCTGCTGCAGTGTTCCTCCTTTCTTATGTTCTTATGTTCTTATGTTCTTTTTCCCAGTATAACCACTTTCTTCCCAGTAGTAAAAAACACTTTCTTCCTACTGACTTCGACACTTTCTTCCCACTGATGTAGACACTTCTCGCTTCAACCAGGACTTCCTTGCACTGTCTTCCTCCACCGTCGTAAATCTCTAAGACAGCAAAGGCAGCAGAGGGTAAACGCAATTCACACAACCATTTAATTAACTACAGAAACTCAAGACTTATCGCCACAGAAGACAACACTCAATACAGAAGAATCCTGGAATCATCGCTTATCTCTATAACCAACAATTTCAACCAGAACAATGGCTTCTATAACATAGCTAAACTACTCGCCAAGAAACTTCTTCATCGCTATCCCACATAAGAACATAGAACACTGTAGAAGGTCTACAACTTGTCCAATACCCCTGCCAAGCTACCCAAGACTCTATAACCCCACCCGGTAGATCATCAGATGCAGCATTCTCCACCTGACCTCAACATTCTGAACCTGACTATAAACACTCACGTACCTTCCACCCCAGGTAGATCTCTTTGTGACTTGAAAAAGCCCACTGTGTGGGCGAAACGTTGTCAATAAAGGATCACATTAAACTGCATATGTGTTTATATTTCCAGAGGGTAACTCAAGAAAGCAGAAAGCAGTTAATGGCTTTTCAAGAGCTTTTTGGAAAAGGCTTTAAAGACTCAGTCGTCAGAAAAAGGCTGTCGAGTGAGGTACATTATTAACCATGGTAGGAAAAATTTAAGGGTTAAGAGATTTCTACGACTGTAATGGTAGTAGTAGTAATAGTAATAGGCTTCACACTGTGTCCTCGTTCCTACAGACTATCGCATAGACTATCGTAAGATCAATAATGACATTAATCTGAATGGTTTTTCCTTAACCTAGAATAGGTATTGTCTGGGTGAACATTAAAATGGTAAAAAATACCGACAGGTTGTTAGGTAAGACACATATGCAACAGTTAGGTATCTTTATTATGAAACGTTTCGCCTACACAGTAGGCTTCTTCAGTCGAGTACAGAAAAGTTGATAGAAGCAGAAGATACTTGAAGACGATGTAATCAGTCCATCACCCTTAAAGTTTTGAGGTGGTCAGTCCCTCAGTCTGGAGAAGAGCATTGTTCCATAGTATGAAACAATATGATATTGAAACAATAAGATATTGTTTCATACCATGGAACAATGCTCTTCTCCAGACTAAGGGACTGACCACCTCAAAACTTTAAGGGTGATGGACTGATTACATCGTCTTCAAGTATCTTCTGCTTCTATCAACTTTTCTGTACTCGACTGAAGAAGCCTACTGTGTAGGCGAAACGTTTCGAAATAAAGATACCTAACTGTTGCATATGTGTCTTACCTAACATATTGTCTGGGTGGAACATATAAAGTTTGCATCAGTTATGTATCAATTGAACTCTTTCCTTAACTTGACTAAATACACGAACACTTTTTGCTAAACATTTGAATACTTCCAGTAGATATAGACGTTTCTTACACAGGATTGAAGTGTTTTCTGACACAGAATATGACAATCCACTATATTTATCTGCCAGACTACATGACTCACGAAATCGTAATGACACGATTGCAGACAAACCATACCATGGGTGGGGTTTGAACCCGCACTCTGACCACGGGTTCAAACCCCACCCATGGTATGGTTTGTTTATCTGCCAGGTTCCTTGACAGACAGTTTACGTATTTTTAAAGTAATGTCATTTGGGATGCGTAATGTACCAGTGACATTCCAGAGATTTATTGCTTAAGTTACGACTTGGTTGCAATAACAGGCCTACCTAGAGGTCAAATTTAGTGTAATAGAGAAACCATTACCTACACATGTGTAGCAAATGTGTCAATTTATTGTAAAAGTCAAGATATTGCCACAAATGTCACATTAGCTTCACATGTGACCTTTTAACTGTCACCATTTAGGATGTTTGATTTAAATAAGAAAAAAATATACGCCACTTTAACTTGAGAGAAAAGTTGGCAAAAATTAAGCCTGAGCTGACCAGGAAAATTTGCACAATTTCCAAAATTTTGGCTACTGTATTTATTAAATAAATTTTGATATATCTTTGCATTTGAATTCCATGAATATTATCCACAGATGTTTATATTTTATCACTCAGTAATATAAACAAAACAGGTGTTTATATACATAAACATAATTACTACAGCTGTTACAGATATAACAACCATATTAGATACAACGGTCGTATGAGTTATTACGACCATAACAGTTATAATCAAAATGGGCCATAATAGAATACATTCTATCGCAACTCTGAGTTTGCTAATTGATTATTTTATGCAGAGATTTTATAAGTGTTGTTTGTGTTGCAGTGTTTCCCTTGAAGAGATCTTTGATGTTGGTTAAGTGCTTTTGATTAAAGGAACTGGAGCGGTTCTTCCATTACCCTGATCAAAACTGATTGGTTTGAATTCCCCAGCCGATGTATGACCCCTGTGGGTTTAACATTTCAGTAATAATAACAGTAAGGTTCCTGAATTCTGAGGAAACCAGTTGGATGGACTCGAGTACTGGAGGTGGGAAGTACAGTGTCTGTACTCTGAAGGATGGGTGAGGATGTTACAGTCCTGGTGGTGGGAAGTACAGTACCTGCACTCTGAAGGATGGGTGAGGATGTTACAGTCCTGGTGGTGGGAAGTACAGTACCTGCACTCTGAAGGATGGGTGAGGATGTTACAGTCCTGGTGGTGGAAAGTACAGTACCTGCACTCTGAAGGATGGGTGAGGATGTTACAGTCCTGGTGGTGGGAAGTACAGTACCTGCACTCTGAAGGATGGGTGAGGATGTTACAGTCCTGGTGGTGGAAAGTACAGTACCTGCACTCTGAAGGATGGGTGAGGATGTTACAGTCATGGTGGTGGGAAGTACAGTACCTGCACTCTGAAGGATGGGTGAGGATGTTACAGTCCTGGTGGTGGGAAGTACAGTACCTGCACTCTGAAGGATGAGTGAGGATGTTACAGTCCTGGAGGTGGAAAGTACAGTACCTGCACTCTGAAGGATGGGTGAGGATGTTACAGTCATGGTGGTGGGAAGTACAGTACCTGCACTCTGAAGGATGGGTGAGGATGTTACAGTCCTGGTGGTGGGAAGTACAGTACCTGCACTCTGAAGGATGAGTGAGGATGTTACAGTCCTGGAGGTGGAAAGTACAGTACCTGCACTCTGAAGGATGGGTGAGGATGTTATAGTCCTGGAGGTGGGAAGTACAGTACCTGCACTCTGAAGGATGGGTGAGGATGTTACAGTCCTGGAGGTGGGAAGTACAGTACCTGAACTCTGAAGGATGGGTGAGGATGTTACAGTCCTGGAAGTGGGAAGTACAGTACCTGCACTCTGAAGGATGGATGAGGATGTTACAGTCCTGGTGGTGGGAAGTACAGTACCTGCACTCTGAAGGATGGGTGAGGATGTTACAGTCCTGGAGGTGGGAAGTACAGTACCTGCACTCTGAAGGATGGGTGAGGATGTTACAGTCCTGGTGGTGGGAAGTACAGTACCTGCACTCTGAAGGATGGGTGAGGATGTTACAGTCCTGGAGGTGGGAAGTACAGTACCTGCACTCTGAAGGATGAGTGAGGATGTTACAGTCCTGGTGGTGGGAAGTACAGTACCTGCACTCTGAAGGATGAGTGAGGATGTTACAGTCCTGGTGGTGGGAAGTACAGTACCTGCACTCTGAAGGATGGGTGAGAATGTTACAGTCCTGGTGGTGGGAAGTACAGTACCTGCACTCTGAAGGATGGGTGAGGATGTTACAGTCCTGGTGGTGGGAAGTACAGTACCTGCACTCTGAAGGATGGGTGAGGATGTTACAGTCCTGGAAGTGGGAAGTACAGTACCTGCACTCTGAAGGATGGATGAGGATGTTACAGTCCTGGTGGTGGGAAGTACAGTACCTGCACTCTGAAGGATGGGTGAGGATGTTACAGTCCTGGTGGTGGGAAGTCCAGTACCTGCACTCTGAAGGATGGGTGAGGATGTTACAGTCCTGGTGGTGGGAAGTACAGTACCTGCACTCTGAAGGATGGGTGAGGATGTTACAGTCCTGGAAGTGGGAAGTACAGTACCTGCACTCTGAAGGATGGATGAGGATGTTACAGTCCTGGTGGTGGGAAGTACAGTACCTGCACTCTGAAGGATGGGTGAGGATGTTACAGTCCTGGAAGTGGGAAGTACAGTACCTGCACTCTGAAGGATGGGTGAGGATGTTACAGTCCTTGAGGTGGGAAGTACAGTACCTGCACTCTGAAGGATGGGTGAGGATGTTACAGTCCTGGAGGTGGGAAGTACAGTACCTGCACTCTGAAGGATGGGTGAGGATGTTACAGTCCTGGTGGTGGAAAGTACAGTACCTGCACTCTGAAGGATGGGTGAGGATGTTACAGTCCTTGAGGTGGGAAGTACAGTACCTGCACTCTGAAGGATGGGTGAGGATGTTACAGTCCTGGAGGTGGGAAGTACAGTACCTGCACTCTGAAGGATGGGTGAGGATGTTACAGTCCTTGAGGTGGGAAGTACAGTACCTGCACTCTGAAGGATGGGTGAGGATGTTACAGTCCTGGAGGTGGGAAGTACAGTACCTGCACTCTGAAGAATGGGTGAGGATGTTACAGTCCTGGTGGTGGGAAGTACAGTACCTGCACTCTGAAGGATGAGTGAGGATGTTACACTTAGGACGGTCAAATGAATTGTGATATCTATGTTCTTTTGGCAAGAGAGTTATTGAATGAAGAATGGAGAATGCGGTTTTTTTCTGGGTCTCCCTGCCTTCGTAATCAATAATAATTTAAAAATAATTATAAAATAAGAATATAACAATAATGGATTTGGATACATTAGGGAATGCAATCATATATTACAAAAATATGTACCATGAATTACACAAGGTGGAATAAATCGAGTAGAGATGTGTATAAGAGTGGCCATACAGAGCCTGGCCAGAATACGTCAGTGACCCTTCCAGTGATATGCTGTGATACGTAAAGTGCCGTAAATCTGGCCAGCAGTGACGACAGCTGGAGGCTGGCTCTCTGAGTGAGAGAGGTTGAGAGAGAGAGAGAGAATGATATAGAGATAGCGAGAGAGAGAGAGAGAGGAGGGGGAGAAATTTTCTCCACTTACGAATTAAATTTGATGGAGCCTCATAGAATAGATAATTCTCTAAGCAGAATAGACAACGATAGATTTGAAGACAGTAATAGAGCCACTTGTCAAGCAGTGCCAAGGGCAGATTATACAGTGCCTCATGATTCAACAGTGTCAGTGACACATTAAACAGTGCAGGAAAAACTGGCACTGCTAATAGATAGATGGAGCGAAGGGTAAGCTAGTGCCCCAGTCGCGCTCCAATAGCGTGCTTGATCAGATAGATAAACATGGAAGAATGAACAATTAAACCAGGATCACACAGCACCTGTGGAGGCAATCAAATTCGTTGCCAAGAAATCTCAGATTGGTTCAGGACAGACCGAAACATCTGTAGTTTCGCTCAATCTTAGTCCAACATCAATTTAGACTTGCTAAGGTCCAGAAAAGACCGAAACGTCTGTAGTTTCGCTCAATCTTAGTCCAACATCAATTTAAGACTTGCTAATGGTCCAGAAAAGACCGAAACGTCTATAGTTTCGCTCAATCTTAGTCCAACATCAATTTAAGACTTGATAATGATCCAGAAAGGACCGAAACGTCGTCTCAGTTGTAAAATAGTTGCTAATTGACTATTTGCTATTCCCATTGCTTCCCTTGTTCGTAATAATTTACCTGGATACCATAATTGACGACAATTATAAGTGTGGTTTTTTCGTTGAAATTCGTGCGTTTTTTCGTATTGTTTTGGACAGTTTTGGGGCAGTGATGTGCATTGAAAAATGTGGAGATTTTTCAGTTTTGGGGGAGAAAGTTGTGTGTTGGTGGTGGTGGTGGTGGTGGTTGGGGTGGTTGGTGGTGTGTGGTGTTGTGTGTGGTGGTGGTGTGGTGGGGTGTGGTGGTGTGTGGTGGTGGTGTGGTGGTGGTGTGGGGTGGTGTTGGTGGTGGTGGTGGTGTGTGGTGGTGTGGTGGTGGTGGTGGTGTGTGTGGTGGGGTGGTGGTGGGTGGTGGTGGTGGTGGTGTTGTGGTGTGGGTGTGGGGTGGTGTGTGGTGGTGGTGGTGTGATGGTGTGGTGGTGGTGGTGGTGTGGTGTGGTGGTGTGTGGTGTTGTGGTGGTGGTAGTGGTGTGGTGGGGTGTGTGGTGTGGTGTGGTGGGTGGTGGTGTTGGTGGTGGTTTGTTGGGTGGTGGGTGTGTGGTGGTGGTGTTGTTGGTGGTGGTGTTGTGGTGGTGGTGTTGGTGGTGGGTTGTTGGTGTGGTGTTGTTGGTGGTGGTGTTGTGGTGGTGGGGTGGTGTGTGGTGGTGGTGGTGGTGTGGTGGTGTGGGGGTGGTGGTTTGTGGTGGGTGGTGGTGTGGTGGTGGTGGGTGGTGGTGTGGTGGTGGTGTTTGTGGTGGTGGTGGTTGGTGGTGGTGTGTGGTGGTGGTGTGTTGGTGGTGGTGTTGGGGGGGTGGTGGTTGTTGGTGGTGGGTGTTGGTGGTGGAGGTGGTGGGTGTGTTGGTGGGGTGTTGGTGTGGTGGTGGTGTGTGGTGGGGGGTGTGTTGTGGTGGTGGTGGTGGTGGTGGTGGTGGGTTGGGTGGTGGTGTTGGTGGTGGTGGTGGTGGTGTGGTGTGGGGTGGTGGTGGTGGTGGGGTGTTTGGTGTGGGTGGTGGGTTTTGGTGGGTGGTGTTGGGGTGGTGGTGTTGTTGGTGGTGGTTGTTGTTGGTGGTGTGTGGTGGGTTGTGGTGGTGGTATTGTTGGTGGTGTTGGGTGGTGGTGTGGTGTTGGTGGTGGTGGGGTGGTGGTGTTGTGGTGGTGGTGTGGTGTTGTGGGGTGGTGTGTTGGTGTGTGTTGTGGTGGTGGTGTGGTGGTTGGGTGGTGGGTGGTGGGTGTGTTGGTGGGGTGGTGTGTTGGGGTGGTGGTGGTGGTGGTGGTGGTGGTGTTGGGGTGGTGGTGGTGTGGTGTGGTGGTGGTGGTGTTGGGTGGTGGTGGTGGGGTGGTGGTGGTGGTGGTGTGTTGGTGGTGGGGTGGTGGGGGGTGTGGTGGTGGTGGGGTGGTGGTGGTGGTGGGGTGGTGTGGTGGGTGGTGGTGGTGGTGGTGGTGTGGTGTTGGTGGGGGTGGTGGTGGGGTGGTGGTGGTGGTGGGGTGGTGGTGGTGGTGTGGTGGGGGGGTGTGGTGGTGGTGGGTTGGTGTGGTGGTGGTGGGTGGTGGGGGGTGGTGGTGTGTTGGGTTGTGGTGGTGGTGGTGGTGGTGGTGGTGGGTGGTGTGGTGGTGGTGGGTGGTGGTTGGTGGTGGTGGTGTGTTGTGGGGGTGGTGGGTGGGGTGGTGGTGGTGTTGGTGGTGGTGTTGGGTGGGTTGTTGGGGGGTGTTGGTGGTGGTGTTGTGGTGGGGGGTGTTGGTGGTGGTGTGTTGGGGGGTGGTGTGTGGGGTGGTGGGGTGGTGGTGGGTTGTTTGTGGTGGTGTTGGGGGTGGTGGTGGTGGGGTGGTTGGTGGTGGTGGTGGTGTTGGTGGTGGGTGGTGGGGTATGGTGGTGGGGTGGTGGTGTGTTGGTGGTGGTGGTGTGTGGTGGTGGTGGTGGTGGTGGTGTGGTGTGGTGGTGGGGTGTGGTGGGGTGTGTGGTGGTGGTGGTGTGGTGGTGGTGGTGGTGGTGGTGGTGTGGTGGTGGGTGGTTGGTGGGGTGGTGGTGGTGGGTGGTGGGGTGGTGGTGGTGGTGTGGTGGTTTGGGGGGTGGTGTTTTGGTGGTGGGTATGGGTGGGGGTGGGTGGTGGGTGTTGTGGGGTGTGTTGTGGGGGGGTGGTGGTTTTGTGGTGGGGGGGTGGGGGGGGGGTGTGGGGGTGGTTTGGGGTTGGTTGGTGGTGTTGGGGGGTGGGGGGGGGGGGTTTTTGGTGGGGGGGGGGGGGTTTTGGGGTGGTGGGGTGGTGGGGGGTGGTGGGGTGGGGGGTGGTGGGGGGGGGTGGGGGGTGGGGGGTTTTGGTGGGGGTTTTGGGGGGGTTTGGTTTTTTGGTTTTTGGGTGGTGGTGGGGGGGGTTGATGGGTTTGTTGGCGTGTTTTTGGGCTTTTTTTGTTGGGGGTTTTTGGTTTTTGTTGGTTTTTCTTGTTGAATTTTTCCAGGCTGAGGGACTGAAAAAACCTCAATCTACGACTTTAAGGGTGATGGACTGATTTCATCGTCTTCAAATATAACGCTCCTGCCTACTTTCTGTACTCGATGAAGAAGACTGTGGGAGGCGAAACAAATTTTTGGGAAAAAAGTTGCTTAAGGTTGCTAAACGTCTTAACAACCACCATTGTAAAGCCACTGGAAAGGGGGAAACGTTTTCAATAAAAATATCCCAGATGTTTCGCAAGTGTCTTAACTCTAATCTTGTCGGTATTGTATACCTGTCTTGCACAACTTGTCAGGCACTGCAACATCATGGTGTCTTGAATCAGAGGACCTCTACATGACCTTCTTCACGACTTCTACAACTAACCCATCAATTTGGGATGGACCTACTTCCACTGGGGAATCCCGCCTACCAGTGACTATGCCCTCGTTTGCTACACGTCTCTCTTCACTGACGCCTATATAAGCGCCAGTCTCCTTACCTGTGCTTCAGAATCTCTACATCCACGGTGTTGTAAACACCACCTCCAAGGCTGAGGGACTGATTACCTTATCTTTTGTATATAGTCCTTCTGTTTTCTAATTATGTCCAAGAATTTGTATTGATAAAGCCACTGGATGGCGAAACGTTTACAATAAATATAACCAGATGTTTCGCAAGTGTCTTAACTTTCAATATCTCCCCTCATTCTACGCCTCTCCAGAGGGTGGAGATTCAAGGCTTTAAGTCTATCTTCATACTGGAGGCTCCTTACACAGTAAATCATTTTAGTCATCATTCTTCTCTGAATGTTGAGTTTGAGGAAAATAACTCATTGCCTTTTCTAGATGTTTTAATTATTAAGGGTAATAATGAATTCAAATTTAAAATTTACAGAAAACGTACAAATAACTGTTCCTATGTCCACTATTATTCCTCGCATCAAGATAGAGTCAAACTGTCTGTTTTCTCATCAATGTTTTTGAGAGCTTTACGAATTTGTAGTCCTGAGTTCATAGATGAGGAAATATCCAAAATTTATGAAATAGGTAATGATTTAAAATACCCAAGAAATGTAATTGATAAATCTTTTAAGTTTGCTAGAAACACTTTTATAATCCAAAAAGGGACAACCTGCCTTATTCAACTAAAAATATGTTGGTTCTCCCTTACCATGAAAACTTGGTTGATATGCCTTCTCTTCTTAAAACTTTTAATATTAAAGTTGTATTCAAAAATCTTGATACAGTAAAAAAACTTTTGATAAAGAATTCCCCCCAAAATGCTGATGGATGTGTCTATAAGATTCCTTGTAAAATTTGCGATAAAGTTTATTACGGTCAAACTGGTAAAAATCTCGAACTAAGATTAAAACAACATAAATATAGCATTAGAACTGGACAAGATTCCAATGCTCTATTTATTCATGTAAGAGATTTTAACCATCCAATTGATTTTCAAAAAGTTGAGAAAGTAGTATCAAGCAAGTCCATGGTCGACAGGAATATAATTGAATCTTGTTTCATAAAAAGCAGTTTTGACAATAATATGAATATTTCCTTTGGTTTATATAAATTAGATCCATTCATAATTAATAGAATTTGGGAAGAATTTAATAATACACTGGACAAATAATGATTTTTAAAATTTTCTTTTAGTAGAATAGTTTGTGGGTGAGTTGTGCAAAGGACCTGTCCAGTTGGGTCGGCGCGCGTCAGGTGTTTAACCGTTGTGGGATCTGATAGTGAGGTGTTGGCCAGACCCCTTATATACCTTCCTTGGATGCTTTACTTTCATAGTTCCTTGATAATGTGAGTAGTCACGAAAGCGCTTGGAATTTCTCTATTCTTTCACAGTGGTTGTTTTGCATATATATATATATATATATATATATATATATATATATATATTAATATATATATATATATATATATAATATATATATATAAATATATAATATATATATATATATATATATCAATAACAACTCTGCGACTAGCCAAGGACTCGAACCCATGAGGAGGGCCAAAACATCATGGGTTCGAGTCCTTGGCTAGTCGCAGTGTTGTTATTGATCAATATCACTCGTTCGTGGTTACAATAATATATACATATATATATATACTACCCTGCTGGTAGGGTGACCCTTCCTCCCACCCCAAAAAAAATTGAAAAAAGTGCATTCGCCATCATTCGATCAACGTCTTAAGACAACAAAGTTGTTGACATTACAACCGAATCCAACTTAACCTAACCTAACTTAACCAAACTTAGAGTAAAGGGAAAAAAAACACTGTCTCAGTTTACACAAGAATCATTCGTAAATTTGAGGCCGTTGTAAATCGCGTGTGAAATGGTCGTAATAACGAGGGGAAAAGAGCAGCACGTGTCGTGGCTACAGTGGACAAGCAAAATAAAGCCATTTGTCGTATGTCTGTTTTAAGCTTATCTTAAATGGCCGAGCCTTTGTAGGTGGCTATCAGCCGTGTCTGTCTGTCTGATAGATTGATGGTGGGAGAGAGAGAGAGAGAGAGAGAGGAGTAGAAAGGGCTTGGGAGAGGAAAAAAGGGAAAGAAAAGAGGAAGAGAGAGGACTTTGATGGAAGAGGGGAATGAACACTTCTTTTTTTTCTTTTTCTTTTTCTTTTTCTTTTTCTTTTTCTTTTTCTTTTTCTTTTATTCTTCTTTTATTCTTCTTTTATTCTTCTTTTATTCTTCTTCTTTTTCTTTTATTCTTTTTCTTTTATTCTTCTTTTTCTTTTATTCTTCTTCTTTTTCTTTTATTCTTCTTCTTTTTCTTTTATTCTTCTTCTTTTTCTTTTATTCTTCTTCTTTTTCTTTTATTCTTCTTCTTTTTCTTTTATTCTTCTCTTTTTCTTTTATTCTTCTTCTTTTTCTTTATTCTTTTACTTTTACTCTTTTTCTTTTATTCTTCTTCTTTTTCTTTTATTCTTCTTCTTTTTCTTTTATTCTTCTTCTTTTTCTTTTATTCTTCTTCTTTTTCTTTTATTCTTCTTCTTTTTCTTTTATTCTTCTTCTTTTTCTTTTATTCTTTTTCTTTTTTTATTCTTCTTCTTTTTCTTTTATTCTTCTTCTTCTTCTTTTATTCTTCTTCTTTTTCTTTTATTCTTCTTCTTTTTCTTTTATTCTTCTTCTTTTTCTTTTATTCCTCTTCTTTTTCTTTTATTCTTCTTCTTTTCTTTTATTCCTCTTCTTTTTCTTTTATTCTTCTTCTTTTCTTTTATTCCTCTTCTTTTTTCTTTTATTCTTCTTCTTTTTTCTTTATTCTCCTTCTTTTTCTTTTATTCTTCTTCTTTTTTTATTCTTCTTCTTTTTCTTTTATTCCTCTTCTTTTTCTTTTATTCTTCTTCTTTTTCTTTTATTCTTCTTCTTTTTCTTTTATTCTTCTTCTTTTTCTTTTATTCTTCTTCTTGTTCTTTTATTCTTCTTCTTTTTCTTTTATTCTTCTCTTTTTCTTTTATTCTTCTTCTTTTTCTTTTATTCTTCTTCTTTTTCTTTTATTCTTCTTCTTCTTCTTTTATTCTTCTTCTTTTTTTATTCTTCTTCTTTTTCTTTTATTCTTCTTCTTTTTCTTTTATTCTTCTTCTTCTTCTTTTATTCTTCTTCTTCTTTTATTCTTCTTCTTCTCTTATTCTTCTTCTTCTTCTTTTATTCTTCTTCTTCTTCTTTTATTCTTCTTATTAAATTCATGGGAAAGCGCTAAACCCTTAAAGTCCTTAGTGCCTTCAGAAATGTGTGTGTACTCGCCCTCTTTGTAGTTGCAGGGATCGAGTCATAGCTCCTGGCCCCGCCTCAGGTCCTCTCTCTGTTCCATGAGCTTTATCATACCTCGTCTTAAAGCTATGTATGGTTCCTACCGCCACTACGTCACTTTCCAGATTCCACTTCCTGACAACTCTATGACTGAAGAAATACTTCCTAACATCTCTTTGACTCATCTGAGTCTTCAACTTCCAATTGTGACCTCTTGTTTCTGTGTCCCCTCCCTGGACCATCCTGTCTCTGTCCGCCTCGTCAATTCCTCGCAGTATTTTGCATGTCGTTATCATGTCTCCCCTAGCCCTCCTGTTCTCCAGTGTCGTCAGGCCGATTTCCTTTACCCTTTCTTCCCCTCAAGGAAGGTTCCTTGATGTTGGTGAGGGGCTCTTGATTTAGGGAATTGGATCTGTGCTCCAGTTCCCCGAATTAAGCCTGAATGCCTTCCACATCCCCCCCCCAGGCGCTGTATAATCCTCCGGGTTTAGCGCTTCCCCCTTGATTATAATAATAATAATAATTTACCCTTTCTTCATAGGACATTCCCCTTAGTTCTGGAACTAGTCTTGTTGGAAACCTTTACACTTTCTCTAATTTTTTGACGTGCTTGACTAGGTATGGGTTCCAAACTGGTGCTGCGTACTCCAGTATGGGCCTGAAGTACACGGTGGGCAGAATCTTGAACGATTTCATATTGAGGTATCGGAACGCTACTTTTCGGTTTGCCAGGCGCCCATATACTGCAGCAGTTATCAGGTTGATGTGTGCCTCAGGAGATGTGCTCGGTATTATATCACCCCAAGATCCTTTTCAATGAAAGAGGTTTGCAGTTTTTGACCACCTAGCCTGTACTCTGTTTGCGGTCTTCTTTGCCCTTAAACGATCTTCATGACTTTACATTTGGCGGGGTTAAATTCGAGTAGCCAGTTGCTGGTATATCCCTAGTTGGTGTACCTCCCTATTCTCCTTCCTGTCTCCACTGTAAATACTTCCTTAAATCTCATGTTGAGCTCCTCACATACTTCTTGGTCGTTTCTGGTGAGCTCTCCTCCTTCCTTCCTCAGCCTAATTACGTGGTTCTAGAATGTCTACGTCCTCCTGATGTGGCTATACAACAGCATCGGGTCGCTGGACCTCCCTTCTTATCTGTTCATGCTTGGTTCTGGCTCTTCGACTAAACTCTTTATTTTCCTGGGTCCTTTGTCTTCTGTATTTTTTCCATTCTTTAGCGCACTTAGTCTTTGCCTCCCTACACCATTGGGTGAGCCAAGAACTCGTTCTGGTCTTCCCATTATTTCTGTTACCCTTGGGGACAAACCTTCCCTCTGCCTGCTTGCATTTTGTTGTTACATATTCCATCATTTTGTTTACTGATTTTCCTACCATTTCTCTGTCCCACTGAATCTCCCGCAGGAAGTTTCTCATAACTGTGTAGTCCCCCGTTTTGTAATTTGGCTTTTCTCATTCAACTCTTGTTGCCCTCTCCACTTGTAACTCTATGTATTCAAAGCTCAGTACCCCGTGATAACTAGCTCCAAGAGGCCTTTCATATGTGATATCCTCAATGCCCGAGCTACTCAGGATGAACACGAGGTCCAGTCTTGCTGGTTCATCCTCACATCTCTCTCTGGTAGTGTCCCTAACATGTTGATGTGTGTACTCACCTAGTTTTGGTTGCAGGGATCGAGTCATAGCTCCTGACCCCGCCTCTTCAGTGGCCGCTACTGGGTGTGTTTGTTTTGCCCCTTATACACTCATACTAGACACACACACACAGAGTGTACAGACGATATTCTTTCAGTGCTGAGGGAGTGTTGCCAAGGCAACGGAAGGTGGGAGTAGATGACTGGTAGATAGTGCAGTAGATTGTGGGGTAGATAGTGAGGTAGATAGTGGGGTAGATAGTGGAGTAGAGAGTGGGGTAGATAGTGTGGCAGATAGTGTGGTAGATAGTGTGGCAGATAGTGGGGTAGATAGTGGGGTAGATAGTGGGGTAGGTAGTGGGGTACATAGTGTGGTAGATAGTGGGGTACATAGTGAGGTAGATAGTGTGGTAGATAGGGTAGATAGTGGGGTGGATGGTGTGGTAGATAGTGTGGTAGATAGTGGGGTACATAGTGTGGCAGATAGTTAGGTAAATAATCTGTTCATCAGCCTCCCAGCATACATAAGGGGGATTACCAATAGACCCCCAGCCGTCTTCAAGACCCCTGGCTGTCTTCAAGACTCCTGGCTGTCTTCAAGACCCCTGGCTGTCTTCAAGACTCCTGGCTGTCTTCAAGACCCCTGGCTGTCTTCAAGACTCCTGGCTGTCTTCAAGACCCCTGGCTGTCTTCAAGACCCCTGGCTGTCTTCAAGACTCCTGGCTGTCTTCAAGGCCCCTGGCTGTCATCTAGACCCCTGGCTGTCTTCCAAGGACTCTGGACAGCGGGGCAAGCGTGGTCCAACAACTTGCCCCTGGAGTTTAATCCCACCAAATGCAAACTCATCAAGACTGGGGAAAAACGAAGACCGCAGACAGAGTACAGGTTAACGGGGCCAAAGACTACAAACCTCACTCAAAGAAAAGGATCTTGGGGTGAGTATAATACCGAGCACATCTCCTGAGGAGCACATCAACCCCTGGTTGTTCTGAACACCCCTGGCCATCTTCTAGATCCCTGGCTGTCTTCAAGACCCCTGGCTGTCTTCAAGACCCCTGGCTGTCTTCATGGAGGAGCTGATCAGTACCTGACCAGCCGGGTTGTGGTTCGTACGATGGTTTGCAGTAACAACCTGTTCGATCAGGTCCTGATCCACCAAGAGGCCTGGTCATAGACCTGGCCACGGGGACATTGGCCCCCCAAACAACCTCCAGGTATACTCCAAGTACAGTGTAGTAGATAGCCTGGTAGACAGTGTGGGAGATAGCGCTGGAGATAGCTGGAAATAACGCTAGCGTTGGCTTAAGAAGAAAGGAAAAGAGATAGGTGTTGAAAGACGATCGGGATGTAACCATGGCAACCAAGAGGGCAAGAGAGCATCAGTAGAGCATAGATGGAATAGCGGGAGGGAGGGAGGGATGGAGGGAGGGGAGAAAGAAGCGACCTGTGAGACTGGAAGAGAGAAGGAAGAAAGATGGAGAAAGGAGAGATGCGGATGTGAAGGAGGGAGGGAGTAAGGGAGAAGAAGAGGGTATAGAGGAAGAAGTGAAGAAGGGAGAATAGAAAAAATATAAGTGAAAAAAAGTGATTAAGGGGAAAGACATGAAGAAGGAAGGAAGGATATAGGGAGGTAAGAAGGGAGAATTAAGGGAGAGAGTGAGGGGGGAGGCAGGGAGGAAGAAGAAAGTGAGGCACTAGATGGGGGAGAAAGTGAACATGAAGTTAAAAAAGGGGAAGAATGTAAAATTGATGATAGGCAAAGAGAGTTAAAGGGAGGGATAAAGAATGGGAGGTGGAGAGAGAAATCCAGTTATCTCCACCATCCCTTCAATTATCTCCACCATCCCTTCAATTATCTCCACCATCCCTTCAATTATCTCCACCATCCCTCAAATTACTCCACCATCCCTTCAATTACTCACCATCCCTTCAATTTATCTCCACCATCCCTCAAATACTCCACCACCTTTAAAATTTATCTCCACATCCCCTCAATTTTTCCACCATCCCTTAATTATCTCCACATCCTTCAATTATCTCCACCACCCCTAAATTTAAATCTCCAACCATCCCTCAATTATCTCCACCATCCCTTCAATTATCTCCACCATCCCTTCAATTATCTCCACCATCCCCTCAATTATCTCCACCATCCCCTCAATTATCTCCACCTCCCTCAATTATTTCCACCATCCCTTCAATTATCTCCACCATCCCCCTCAATTATCTCCCCCAAATCCCTTCAATTATCCCCCACCATCCCTTCAATTATCTCCACCATCACTCAATTATCTCCACCATCCCTTCAATTATCTCCACCACCCCTAAATTATCTCCACCATCCCTTCAATTATCTCCACCATCCCTTCAATTATCTCCACCATCCCCTCAATTATCTCCACCATCCCCTCAATTATCTCCACCATCCCCTCAATTATCTCCACCATCCCTTCAATTATCTCCACCATCCCCTCAATTATCTCCACCATCCCCTCAATTATCTCCACCATCCCTTCAATTATCTCCACCATCCTCTCAATTATCTCCACCATCCCTTCAATTATCTCCCCCATCCCTTCAATTATCCCCAAACCATCACTCAATTATCTCCACCATCCCTTCAATTATCTCCACCATCCCCTCAATTACTCCACCATCCCTTCATTACTCCACCATCCCCTCAGTTATCTCCACCATCCCCTCAATTATCTCCACCATCCTTCAATTATCTCCACCATCCCTTCAATTATCTCCACCATCCCCTCAATTATCTCCACCATCCCTCAATTATCTCCACCATCCCTTCAATTGCCTCCACCATCTCGTCATTATCTCATCTCTCTCATTTCCTCAAATATCACTAAAGTCACCAGGACTCGACCCAGCGGTGAGTCAACCATCGAACCAGTCCAGTTTTCTCCAGCAGCTGTCCAGTGTCATACTAATTACATCCATCCTGGATGTATTTCCACATACCAGAAAAGTTGCTACGCATGCTCTGTGTTTTAATCATACGTGTTTATGGCTAAAAAACAGTGTTAAGAGGGATGCTGGGATGATGTTAAGTATATGGTCACTGGTACAACTAATGTGGCATTTTACTGTGGCAACGTTTCGCTCTCCAGAAGTTTTGTGAAGCCGATACGAGGCTCCTGGAGAGGGAAATGTCGACACAAGAAAGATTAGGTAGTCGCCCCTTAATTAATATGAGAGTAGATGGTTTTAGATATGTATTGACAAGTGCTGACAGGCAGTCATCTGTCCTAAGTCCCTCTCCATTTGACAGCGACTGGGAATTGGTCACTGGCTGATTTTCTTGGTTAAAGCACTTAATTTTAGTTTCTAGATACTGTCAGTCTGTCACTGAATAATCTATCGAAGATGGGGGACTGATCCCCTTATGTTCCAGTGTCTCTAGTGTTCAGTCTCTGTGTTCACTTGGAAAAGGCACTGCTTGATGAAGTGTTCACACAGTACTGATTCTCGGTTGACGTCCACGACCTATGGAAATAAAGATTATTATTAAATTTTTATTATTATATATTATTATTATTATTATTATTATTATTATTATTATTATTGTTGTTGACACAGGAAGCGTCGCATCAACTTAACTACTCACAATAATTACAAATAAATCAGGGAATAAATCCTACCACACTACCATGATCATAGCTAGCTACACTACTACCACACTACCATGATCATAGCTAGCTACACTACTACCACACAACCATGATCATAGCTACTAACTACTACCACACTACAAAGATCATAGCTAGCTACACTACTACCACACTACCATGATCATAGCTAGCTACACTACTACCACACTACCATGATCATAGCTTGCTACACTACTGCCACACTACCATGATCATAGCTTGCCACACTACTACCACACTACCATGATCATAGCTTGCTTTCACTACTACCACACAACATGATCATAGCTTGCTACACTACTGCCACACTACCATGATCATAGCTTGCCCACATACTACCACACTACCATGATCATAAACTGCTACACATACAACACCTAACCCCTGATCATAGCTTGCTACAACTACTAAACCACACTACCATATTATAGCTAGCTACACTACAAACCCCACTACCATGATCATAGCTTGCTACACTACTGCCACACTACCATGAATCCTAGCTTGCTACACTACTACCACACTACCATGATTATAGCTAGCTACACTACTACCACACTACCATGATCATAGCTTGCTACACTACTGCCACACTACCATGATCATAGCTTGCTACACTACTACCACACTACCATGATCATAGCTTACCCCACTACTAAAACCACACTACCATGATCAGCTTGCCACACTACTACCACACTACCATGATCATAGCTTGCTACACTACTACCACACTACCATGATCATAGCTTGCTACACTACTACCACACTACCATGATCATAGCTTGCTACACTACTGCCACACTACCATGATCATAGCTTACCACACTAATACCACACTACCATGATCATAGCTTGCCACACTACTACCACACTACCATGATCATAGCTTGCTACACTACTACCACACTACCATGATCATAGCTTGCCACACTACTACCACACTACCATGATCATACCTTACCACACTACTACCACACTACCATGATCATAGCTTGCCACACTACTACCACACTACCATGATCATAGCTTGCCACACTACTACCACACTACCATGATCATAGCTTACCACACTACTACCACACTACCATGATCATAGCTAGCTACACTACTACCACACTACCATGATCATAGCTTGCTACACTACTACCACACTACCATGATCATAGCTTGCTACACTACTACCACACTACCATGATCATAGCTTGCCACACACTACCACACTTTCCAGATCATAGCTTGCACACTACTGCCACACTACCAATGATCATAGCTTGCCACACTACTACCACACTACCTGATCATAGCTTGCTACACTACTACCACACTAAACCCTGATCATAGCTTGCTACACTACTACCACACTACCATGATCATAGCTTGCCACACTACTGCCACCTACCATGATCATAGCTTGCTACACTACTACCACAAATACCATGACAATAGCTTGCTACACTACTACCACACTACCATGATCATAGCTTGCTACACTACTACCACACTACCATGATCATAGCTTGCCACACTAGTGCCACACTACCATGATCATAGCTTGCTACACTACTACCACACTACCATGATCCATAGCTTGCTACCACTACGCCACACTACCATATCATAGCTTGCTACACTACTACCACACTACCATGATCATAGCTTGCCACACTACTACCACACTACCATGACCATTCCTTGCCACACCACTACCATCACACTACCACAATCACTACACCACCACACTCACCACCACACAATACAACACACCACCACACACTACCACACTCACCACCACGCACCAACCACGCACCACCACACTCACAAACACCACCACCACACTCACCACACACACCACACACTCACCAACACACACCACCACACACCCAACACACACCACCACACTCACCACCACGCACCACCACGCACCACCACACACACCCCCCACACCACCAACACACACCACCACACACCACCACGCAACCACCACACTCACCAACACACATCACCACACTCACCACCACACACCACCACACTCACCGCCACGCACCACCACACTCACCCACACACACCACCACACTCACCAACACACACCACCACACACACCAGACAGGAAGGGCTGTGGGAAGACAGAACAGAAGGGAACATCAAGAGGGAATATACCAACAAGTGTTGGATGACATACGAACAACTGAGGAGGAGGTGAAGAAGCTCTTAAGTGACCTTGACACCTCAAAGGCGATGGGACCGGACAACATCTCCCCATGGGTCCTTAGAGAAGGAGCAGAGATGCTGTGTGTGCCTCTAACCACAATCTTCAACACATCCCTTGAAACTGGGGAACTACCTGAGAAATGGAAGACAGCTAATGTAGTCCCCTATTTAAGAAAGGAACCCGAAACGAGGCACTAAACTACAGACCTGTGTCTCTGACATGTATTGTGTGCAAAGTCCATGGGGGAAGATTATCAGGAAGAGTGGGTCGAACACCTGGAAAGGAACAAGATTATAAATGAAACCAGCATGGGTTCATGGAAGGCAAATCTTGTATCACAAACTCCTGGAGTTTTATGACAAGGTAACAGAAGTAAGACATGAGAAGGGGGTTGGGTTTGATTGCGTTTTCCTAGACTGCAGGAAGGCCTTTGACACAGTTCCCCACAAGAGATTAGTGCAGAAGCTGGAGGGTCAGGCACACGTAAAAGGAGGGCACTGCAATGGATAAGGGAATACCTGACAGGGAGGCAGCAACGAGTCATGGTACGTGAAGAGGTATCACAGTGGGCGCCTGTTACGAGCGGGGTTTCCCCCAGGGGTCAGTTCTAGGACCAGTGCTATTTTTGATATATGTGAACGACATGATGGAAGGAATAGACTCTGAAGTGCCCTGTTCGCAGATGACGTGAAGTTGATGAGAAGAATTAAATCGGACGAGGATGAGGCAGGACTGCAAAGAGACCTGGAGAGGCTGGACATGTGGTCCAGTAACTGGGTTCTCGAATTCAATCCAGCCAAATGCAAAGTCATGAAGATTGGGGAGGGGCAAAGAAGACCGCAGACAGAGTATAGGCTAGGTGGACAAAGACTACAGACCTCACTCAGGGAGAAAGACCTTGGGGTGACCATAACACCGAGCACATCACCGGAGGCACACATCAACCAAATAACCGCTGCAGCATACGGGCGCCTGGCAAACCTGAGAATAGCGTTCCGATACCTTAATAAGGAATCGTTCAAGACACTGTACACTGTGTATGTTAGGCCCATACTGGAGTATGCAGCACCAGTCTGGAACCCACCCCTGTCAAGCACGTCAAGAAGTTAGAGAAAGTACAAAGGTTTGCAACATGGCTAGTCCCAGAGCTCAAGGGAATGTCGTACGAGGAAAGGTTAAGGGAAATCGGACTGACGACACTGGAGGACAGAAGGGTCAGGGGAGACATGATAACGACATACAAGATACTGCGGGAATAGACAAGGTGGACAGAGATAGGATGTTCCAGAGAGGGGACACAGGGACAAGGGGTCACAACTGGAAGCTGAAGACTCAGACGAGTCACAGGGACGTTAGGAAGTATTTCTTCAGTCATAGAGTTGTCAGCAAGTGGAATAGCCTAGCAAGTGAAGTAGTGGAGGCAGGAACCATACATAGTTTTAAGAAGAGGTATGACAAAGCTCAGGAAGCAGAGAGAGAGAGGATCCAGTAGCGATCAGTGAAGAGGCGGGGCCAGGAGCTGAGTCTCGACCCCTGTAACCACAATTAGGTGAGTACACCACCACACACCACCACACACACCACCACACACACCACCACACTCAAAACCACGCACCACCACACTCACCCACACACACCACCACACTCACCAACACACACCACCACACACCACCACACTCACCACCACGCACCACCACACACCACCACACTCACCACCACGCACCACCACACTCACCACCACGCACCACCACACTCACCAACACACACCAGCACACACACCACCACGCACCACCACGCACCACCACACTCACCAACACACACCACCACACTCACCAACACACACCACCACACACACCACCACGCACCACCACACTCACCCACACACACCACCACACTCACCAACACACACCAGCACACACACCACCACGCACCACCACGCACCACCACACTCACCAACACACACCACCACACTCACCAACACACACCACCACACAAAACCACCACCACCACCACACTCACCAACACACACCACCAAACTCACTCACACACACCACCCCCACTCACCAACACACACACCACCACGCACCACCACGCACCACCACACTCACCAACACACCCCTACAACACCCCCAACATCTCTCCCCTTATTGATGCTGGCACTTGTGGAGAGGAACAAACTGAGATGAATATAGCATTTCAGCCAGAATTCACATCCCATTACAAGATCTGTGTTTGTGTGTGTGTGTGTGTGTGTGTGTGTTTGTGTGTGTGTGTGTGTGTGTGTGTGTGTGTGTGTGTGTGTGTGTGTGTGTGTGTGTGTGTGTGTGTGTGTGTGTTTTGACAAGGTAACACACACACACGAGAGTGCCTTGAGAGAGAGTAGCTTCTCTGGAGTGGAAAAAAACACCATAGACAGCAACCACCCAGGGAAGTACTACCGTCCTGCCAGATGACTGTGAAACAAAAACCTGTAACTGTTTTGCATGATGGTAGGATTGCTGGTTTCTTTTTCTGTCTCATAAACACGCTAAGATAACGGGGATATCTTGCTACTCCTACTTACACTTTGGTCACACTTCATAGACACGCACATGCATATATATATATATACATACATCTAGGTTTTTCTCCTTTTTCTAAATAGCTCTTGTTCTTTTTATTTCTTCTATTGTCCATGGGGAAGTGGAAAGAACCCTTTCCTCCGTAAGCCATGCGTGTCGTATGGGGCGACTAAAATGCCGGGAGCAATGGGCTAGTAACCCCTTCTCCTGTATACAATTACTAAAAAGAGAAGAAGAAAAACTTTATAAAACTGGTTTGTTTTAAATGTGCGGGGATGTAGTGCGGATGACAAAAAAACAGATGATTGCTGATGTTATGAATGAAAAGAAGTTGGATGTACTGGCCCTAAGCGAAACAAAGCTAAAGGGGGGTAGGAGAGTTTCAGTGGGGGGAAATAAAATGGGATTAAATCTGGAGTATCTGAGAGAGTTAGAGCAAAGGAAGGGTAGCAGTAATGTTAAATGATCATTATGGAAGGAGAAAAGAGAATATAATGTGTAAAATTCAAGAATTATGGGGATTAAAGTAAAGGTTGGATGCGAGAAGTGGGTCATAATAACGTGTATGCACCTGAGAAGAGAGGAATGCAGAGGAAGAGAGAGATTTTGGGAGATGTTAAGTGAATGTATAGGAGCCTTTGAACCAGTGAGAGAGTAATTGTGGAGGGAAACTTGAATGCTAAGTAGGAGAAACTTTTAGAGAGGGTGTGGTAGGTAATTTTGGGGTGCCAGGTGTAAATGATAATGGGACCCCTTTTGATTAAACTTTGTATAGAAAGGGGGTTAGTTAAAGGTAATACATATTTAAGAAAAAGAGGATAAATAAGTATACACGATATGATGTAGGGCGAAATGACATTTATTTTGTTGGATTATGTACGGGTAGATAAAAGACTGTTGAGAAAGACTTCAGATTACTGTTTATAGGGGGGCCACAGATAAAATCAGATCACTTTCTAGTTGTAGCTACACTGAGAGTAAAAGGTAAGGGGATACAAGGAGAATAGAAGCATCAGGAAGAGAGAGGTAAAGGTTTATAAACTAAAAGAGAGGCAGTTAGGGTAAGATATAAACAGCTATTGGAGGATAGAGGGGCTAATGGAAGCATAGGCAATGGGGTCGAAGAGGTATGGGGTAGGTTTAAAAATGTATGTTAGAGTGTTCAGCAGAAGTTTGTGGTTACAGGAAAGTGGGTGCAGGAGGGAAGAGGAGCGAAATTTTGGAATGAAAGATGTAAAGAGAGTAGTAAGGAGAAAAAGTTAGCATAAAGAGAAGTTTTTTACAAAATAGAAGTGATGCAAGGAGGGAAGAGTATATGGAGAAAAAGAGAGAAGTTAAGAGAGTGGTGAAGCAATGTAAAAAGAGAGCAAATGAGAGAGTGGGTGAGATGTTATCAACAAATTTTGTTGAAAATAAGAAAAAGTTTTGGAGTGAGATTAACAAGTTAAGAAAGCCTAGAGAACAAATGGATTTGTCAGTTAAAAATAGGAGAGGAGAGTTATTAAATGGAGAGTTAGAGGTATTGGGAAGATGGAAGGAATATTTTGAGGAATTGTTAAATGTTGATGAAGATAGGGAAGCTGTGATTTCGTGTATAGGGCAAGGAGGAATAACATCTTGTAGGGGTGAGGAAGAGTCAGTTGTGAGTGTGGGGGAAGTTCGTGAGGCAGTAGGTAAAAATGAAAGGGGGTAAGGCAGCCGGATTGATGGGATAAAGATAGAAATGTTAAAACAGGGGGGGGATATAGTTTTGGAGTGGTTGGTGCAATTATTTAATAAATGTATGGAAGAGGGTAAGGTACCTGGGGTTGGCAAGAGCATGCATAGTCCTTTGTATAAAGGCAAAGGGATAAAAGAGAGTGCAAAAATTATAGGGATAAGTCTGTTGAGTGTACCTGGTAAAGTGTATGGTAGAGTTATAATTGAAAGAATTAAGAGTAAAACGGAGAATAGGGTAGCAGATGAACAAGGAGGCTTTAGGAAAGGGAGGGGTGTTGTGGACCCAGGTGTTTACAGTGAAACATATAAGTGAACAGTATTTAGATAAGGCTAAAGAGGTCTTTGTGGCATTTATGGATTTGGAAAAGGCGTATGACAGGGTGGATAGGGGGGCAATGTGGCAGATGTTGCAAGTGTTGGTGTAGGAGGTAGGTTACTGAAAGCAGTGAAGAGTTTTTACGAGGATAGTGAGGCTCAAGTTAGAGTATGTAGGAAAGAGGGAATTTTTTTCCCAGTAAAAGTAGGGCCTTTGACAAGGATGTGTGATGTCACCGTGGGTTTTTTTAATATATTTATAGATGGGTTTAAGAGAAGTAAATGCGAGGGGCTTGGCAAGAGGCGTGGAGTTAAAAGATAAAGAATCACACCCCAAAAATGGGAGTTGTCACAGCGCTCTTGCGATGACACTGTGCTCTTGGGAGATTGAAGAGAAGTTGCAGAGATTGGGGGATGAATTTGGTAGGGTGTGCAAAGAAAAAATTAAAGGTGAATACAGGAAAGAGTAAGGATATGAGGATAACAAAAAGATTAGGTGAATGAAAGATTGAATAACAGATTGGAGGGAGAGAGTATGGAGGAGGTAACGTATTCAGATATTGGGAGTGGGACGTGTCAGCGGATGGGTCTATGAAAGATTGAGGTAAATCTAGAATTGATGAGGGAAAAAGAGTGAGTGGTGCACTTAGGAGTCTGTGGAGACAAAGAACTTTGTCCTTGGAGGCAAAGGGGGGAAATGTATGAGAGTATAGTTTTACCAACGCTTTTATATGGGTGTGAAGCGTGGGTGATGAATGTTGCAGCGAGGAGAAGGCTGGAGCAGTGGAGATGTCATGTCTGAGGGCAATGTGTGGTGTGAATATAATGCAGAGAATTCGTAGTTTGGAAGTTAGGAGGAGGTGCGGATTACCAAAACTGTTGTCCAGAGGGCTGAGGAAGGGTTGTTGAGGTGGTTCGGACATGTAGAGAGAATGGAGCGAAACAGAATGACTTCAAGAGTGTATCAGTCTGTAGTGGAAGGAAGGCGGGGTAGGGGTCGGCCTAGGAAGGGTTGGAGGGAGGGGGTAAAGGAGGTTTTGTGTGCGAGGGGCTTGGACTTCCAGCAGGCATGCGTGAGCGTGTTTGATAGGAGTGAATGGAGACAAATGGTTTTTAATACTTGACGTGCTGTTGGAGTGTGAGCAAAGTAACATTTATGAAGGGATTCAGGGAAACCGGCAGGCCGGACTTGAGTCCTGGAGATGGGAAGTACAGTGCCTGCACTCTGAAGGAGGGGTGTTAATGTTGCAGTTTAAAAACTGTAGTGTAAAGCACCCTTCTGGCAAGACAGTGATGGAGTGAATGATGGTGAAAGTTTTTCTTTTTCGGGCCACCCTGCCTTGGTGGGAATCGGCCGGTGTGATAATAAAAAAAAATAATAAGGTGTTTTTTCTAGTGAAATATTAAAAGGCCAGAGAGTAAATATTTTTTGTGTGTTTTTTTTTAAGAATGTGTGTTTTAAGATGTTTGTGTGTTTTTATTAAGAAGTTTGTGCTTTTCTACACGTGTTTTTAGAGGATATATTGGTGTTTTATGCTTTAATTATGTACTGTAGATATTCTCTCTCTCTCTCTCTCTCTCTCTCTCTCTCTCTCTCTCTCTCTCTCTCTCTCTCTCTCTCTCTCTCTCTCTCTCTCTCTTTATATATACATCGCCTCATTAAGAAGACAGACGTGTCAGCAGGACACTAAGCATGTTCGGAATCCCCATTAAATACACCTAGCAGGACATACTCTCCCTGACACGCTGGACACGTGTCCTAATCTCTGACTGGTAATACTGAATATATACATGAAG
>NC_069484.1:20300290-20302790 GCF_026875155.1 Cherax quadricarinatus
TTGTTAAGATGGCACTTTTATGTTGCACTTGTTAAGATGGCACTTTTATGTTGCACTTGTTAAGATGGCACTCTTGTGTTGCACTTGTTAAGATGGCACTTTTATGTTGCACTTGTTAAGATGGCACTTTTATGTTGCACTTGTTAAGATGGCACTTTTATGTTGCACTTGTTAAGATAGCACTCTTGTGTTGCACTTGTTAAGATGGCACTTTTATGTTGCACTTGTTAAGATGGCACTTTTATGTTGCACTTGTTAAGATGGCACTTTTATGTTGCACTTGTTAAGATGGCACTCTTGTGTTGCACTTGTTAAGATGGCACTTTTATGTTGCACTTGTTAAGATGGCACTCTTATGTTGCACTTGTTAAGATGGCACTCTTGTGCTGCACTTGTTAAGATGGCACTTTTATGTTGCACTTGTTAAGATGGCACTTTTATGTTGCACTTGTTAAGATGGCACTTTTATGTTGCACTTGTTAAGATGGCACTATTATGTTGCACTTGTTAAGATGGCACTTATATGTTGCACTTGTTAAGATGGCACTCTTGCGTTGCACTTGTTAAGATGGCACTCTTGTGTTGCACTTGTTAAGATGGCACTCTTGTGTTGCACTTGTTAAGATGGCACTCTTGTGTTGCACTTGTTAAGATGGCACTTTTACGTTGCACTTGTTAAGATGGCACTTTATGTTGCACTTGTTAAGATGGCACTTTTATGTTGCACTTGTTAAGATGGCACTTTTATGTTGCACTTGTTAAGATGGCACTTTTATGTTGCACTTGTTAAGATGGCACTTTTATGTTGCACTTGTTAAGATGGCACTTTTATGTTGCACTTGTTAAGATGGCACTTTTATGTTGCACTTGTTAAGATGGCACTCTTATGTTGCACTTGTTAAGATGGCACTCTTATGTTGCACTTGTTAAGATGGCACTCTTGTGTTGCACTTGTTAAGATGGCACTCTTGTGTAGCTCTTATTAAGATGGCACTCTTGTGTAGCTCTTGTTAAGATGACACTCTTGTGTAGCTCTTGTTAAGATGGCACTCTTATGTTGCACTTGTTAAGATGGCACTCTTGTGTTGCACTTGTTAAGATGGCACTTTTATGTTGCACTTGCTAAGATGGCACTTTTATGTTGCACTTGTTAAGATGGCACTTTTATGTTGCACTTGTTAAGATGGCACTTTTATGTTGCACTTGTTAAGATGGCACTTTTATGTTGCACTTGTTAAGATGGCACTTTTATGTTGCACTTGTTAAGATGGCATTTTAGTTGCCTTGTTAAGATGGCACTTTAGTTGCACTGTTAGATGGCACTTTTATGTTGCACTTGTTAAGATGGCACTTTTATGTTGCACTTGTTAAGATGGCACTTTTATGTTGCACTTGTTAAGATGGCACTTTTATGTTGCACTTGTTAAGATGGCACTTTTATGTTGACATTGTTAAGAGGGCACATTTATGGCACTGTTAAATGGCATTTTATGTTGCACTTGTTAAGATGGCACTTTTATGTTGCACTTGTTAAGATGGCACTTTTATGTTGCACTTGTTAAGATGGCACTTTTATGTTGCACTTGTAAGATGACTTTTATGTAGCTCTTGTTAAGATGGGCACTCTTGTGTTGCACTTGTTAAGATGGCACTCTTGTGTTGCACTTGTTAAGATGGCACTCTTGTGTAGCTCTTGTTAAGATGGCACTTTTATGTTGCACTTGTTAAGATGGCACTTTTATGTTGCACTTGTTAACATGGCACTTTTATGTTGCACTTGTTAAGATGGCACTTTTATGTTGCACTTGTTAAGATGGCACTATTATGTTGCACTTGTTAAGATGGCACTTATATGTTGCACTTGTTAAGATGGCACTCTTGCGTTGCACTTGTTAAGATGGCACTCTTGTGTTGCACTTGTTAAGATGGCACTCTTGTGTTGCACTTGTTAAGATGGCACTCTTGTGTTGCACTTGTTAAGATGGCACTTTTACGTTGCACTTGTTAAGATGGCACTTTTATGTTGCACTTGTTAAGATGGCACTTTTATGTTGCACTTGTTAAGATGGCACTTTTATGTTGCACTTGTTAAGATGGCACTTTTATGTTGCACTTGTTAGATGGCACTTTTATGTTGCACTTGTTAAGATGGCACTTTTATGTTGCACTTGTTAAGATGGCACTTTTATGTTGCACTTGTTAAGATGGCACTCTTATGTTGCACTTGTTAAGATGGCACTCTTATGTTGCACTTGTTAAGATGGCACTCTTGTGTTGCACTTGTTAAGATGGCACTCTTGTGTAGCTCTTGTTAAGATGGCACTCTTGTGTAGCTCTTGTTAAGATGACACTCTTGTGTAGCTCTTGTTAAGATGGCACTCTTATGTTGCACTTGTTAAGATGGCACTCTTGTGTTGCACTTGTTAAGATGGCACTTTTATGTTGCACTTGCTAAGATGGCACTTTATGTTGCATTGTTAAGAGGCACTTTTATGTGCCT
>NC_069484.1:20307790-20332790 GCF_026875155.1 Cherax quadricarinatus
GGTAGGTAGGCTAGAAGTCAGGAAGACTGGATATCAGGCAGGTCAGCAGGAAGGTAGGCTAGAAGTCAGGAAGACTGGATATCAGGCATGTCAGCAGGTAGGTAGGCTAGTAGGCAGGAAGACTGGATATCAGGCAGGTCAGCGGGTAGGTAGGCCAGAAGTCAGGAAGACTGGATATCAGGCAGGTCAGCGGGTAGGTAGGCCAGAAGTCAGGAAAACTGGATATCAGGCAGGTCAACGGGTAGGTAGGCCAGAAGTCAGGAAGACTGGATATCAGGCAGGTCAGCAGGTAGGTAGGCTAGAAGTCAGGAAGACTGGATATCAGGCAGGTCAGCAGGTAGGTAGGCTAGAAGTCAGGAAGACTGGATATCAGGCAGGTCAGCAGGTAGGTAGGCTAGAAGTCAGGAAGACTGGATATCAGGAAGGTCAGAGGGTAGGTAGGCCAGAAGTCAGGAAGACTGGATATCAGGCAGGTCAGAGGGTAGGTAGGCCAGAAGTCAGGAAGACTGGATATCAGGCAGGTCAGCGGGTAGGTAGGCCAGAAGTCAGGAAGACTGGATATCAGGCAGGTCAGCAGGTAGGTAGGCCAGAAGTCAGGAAGGCTGGATATCAGGCAGGTCAGCAGGTAGGTAGGCCAGAAGTCAGGAAGACTGGATATCAGGCAGGTCAGCAGGTAGGTAGGCCAGAAGTCAGGAAGACTGGATATCAGGCAGGTCAGCAGGTAGGTAGGCCAGAAGTCAGGAAGACTGGATATCAGGCAGGTCAGCAGGTAGGTAGGCTAGAAGTCAGGAAGACTGGATATCAGGCAGGTCAGCAGGTAGGTAGTCCAGAAGTCAGGAAGATTGGATATCAGGCAGGTCAGCAGGTAGGTAGGCTAGAAGTCAGGAAGACTGGATATCAGGCAGGTCAGCAGGTAGGTAGGCTAGAAGTCAGGAAGACTGGATATCAGGCAGGTCAGCAGGTAGGTAGGCTAGAAGTCAGGAAGACTGGATATCAGGCAGGTCAGCAGGTAGGTAGGCTAGAAGTCAGGAAGAATGAATATCAGGCAGGTCAGCAGGTAGGTAGGCTAGAAGTCAGGAAGACTGGATATCAGGCAGGTCAGCAGATAGGTAGGCTAGAAGTCAGGAAGACTGGATATCAGGCAGGTCAGCAGGTAGGTAGGCCAGAAGTCAGGAAGACTGGATATCAGGCAGGTCAGCAGGTAGGTAGGCTAGTAGGCAGGAAGACTGGATATCAGGCATGTCAGCAGGTAGGTAGGCTAGTAGGCCAGGAAGACTGGATATCAGGCAGGTCAGCATGTAAATAGGCTAGTAGGCAGGAAGACTGGATATCAGGCAGGTCAGCAGGTAGGTAGGTTAGAAGTCAGGAAGACTGGATATCAGGCAGGTCAGCAGGTAGGTAGGCTAGAAGTCAGGAAGACTGGATATCAGGCAGGTCAGCAGGTAGGTAGGCTAGTAGGCAGGAAGACTGGATATCAGGCAGGTCAGCAGGTAGATAGGCTAGTAGGCAGGAAGACTGGATATCAGGCAGGTCAGCAGGTAGGTAGGTTAGAAGTCAGGATGACTGGATATCAGGCAGGTCAGCAGGTAGGTAGGCTAGAAGTCAGGAAGACTGGATATCAGGCAGGTCAGCAGGTAGGTAGGCTAGAAGTCAGGAAGACTGGATATCAGGCAGGTCAGCAGGAAGGTAGGCTAGAAGTCAGGAAGACTGGATATCAGGCATGTCAGCAGGTAGGTAGGCTAGTAGGCAGGAAGACTGGATATCAGGCAGGTCAGCGGGTAGGTAGGCCAGAAGTCAGGAAGACTGGATATCAGGCAGGTCAGCGGGTAGGTAGGCCAGAAGTCAGGAAAACTGGATATCAGGCAGGTCAGCGGGTAGGTAGGCCAGAAGTCAGGAAGACTGGATATCAGGCAGGTCAGCAGGTAGGTAGGCTAGAAGTCAGGAAGACTGGATATCAGGCAGGTCAGCAGGTAGGTAGGCTAGAAGTCAGGAAGACTGGATATCAGGCAGGTCAGCAGGTAGGTAGGCCAGAAGTCAGGAAGACTGGATATCAGGCAGGTCAGCAGGTAGGTAGGCCAGAAGTCAGGAAGACTGGATATCAGGCAGGTCAGCAGGTAGGTAGGCCAGAAGTCAGGAAGACTGGATATCAGGCAGGTCAGCAGGTAGGTAGGCCAGAAGTCAGGAAGACTGGATATCAGGCAGGTCAGCAGGTAGGTAGGCCAGAAGTCAGGAAGACTGGATATCAGGCAGGTCAGCAGGTAGGTAGGCCAGAAGTCAGGAAGACTGGATATCAGGCAGGTCAGCAGGTAGGTAGGCTAGAAGTCAGGAAGACTGGATATCAGGCAGGTCAGCAGGTAGGTAGGCCAGAAGTCAGGAAGACTGGATATCAGGCAGGTCAGCAGGTAGGTAGGCTAGAAGTCAGGAAGACTGGATATCAGGCAGGTCAGCAGGTAGGTAGGCTAGAAGTCAGGAAGACTGGATATCAGGCAGGTCAGCGGGTAGGTAGGCTAGAAGTCAGGAAGACTGGATATCAGGAAGGTCAGAGGGTAGGTAGGCTAGAAGTCAGGAAGACTGGATATCAGGCAGGTCAGCAGGTAGGTAGGCTAGAAGTCAGGAAGACTGGATATCAGGCAGGTCAGCAGGTAGGTAGGCCAGAAGTCAGGAAGACTGGATATCAGGCAGGTCAGCAGGTAGGTAGGCCAGAAGTCAGGAAGACTGGATATCAGGCAGGTCAGCAGGTAGGTAGGCCAGAAGTCAGGAAGACTGGATATCAGGCAGGTCAGCGGGTAGGTAGGCTAGAAGTCAGGAAGACTGGATATCAGGAAGGTCAGAGGGTAGGTAGGCTAGAAGTCAGGAAGACTGGATATCAGGCAGGTCAGCAGGTAGGTAGGCTAGAAGTCAGGAAGACTGGATATCAGGCAGGTCAGCAGGTACGTAGGCCAGAAGTCAGGAAGACTGGATATCAGGCAGGTCAGCAGGTAGGTAGGCCAGAAGTCAGGAAGACTGGATATCAGGCAGGTCAGCAGGTAGGTAGGCTAGAAGTCAGGAAGACTGGATATCAGGCAGGTCAGCGGGTAGGTAGGCTAGAAGTCAGGAAGACTGGATATCAGGAAGGTCAGAGGGTAGGTAGGCTAGAAGTCAGGAAGACTGGATATCAGGCAGGTCAGCAGGTAGTAGGCTAGAAGTCAGGAAGACTGGATATCAGGCAGGTCAGCAGGTAGGTAGGCCAGAAGTCAGGAAGACTGGATATCAGGCAGGTCAGCAGGTAGGTAGGCCAGAAGTCAGGAAGACTGGATATCAGGCAGGTCAGCAGGTAGGTAGGCCAGAAGTCAGGAAGACTGGATATCAGGAGGTCAGCAGGTAGGTAGGCTAGAAGTCAGGAAGACTGGATATCAGGCAGGTCAGCAGGTAGGTAGGCTAGAAGTCAGGAAGACTGGATATCAGGCAGGTCAGCAGGTAGGTAGGCCAGAAGTCAGGAAGACTGGATATCAGGCAGGTCAGCAGGTAGGTAGGCCAGAAGTCAGGAAGACTGGATATCAGGCAGGTCAGCAGGTAGGTAGGCCAGAAGTCAGGAAGACTGGATATCAGGCAGGTCAGCAGGTAGGTAGGCAGAAGTCAGGAAGACTGGATATCAGGCAGGTCAGCGGGTAGGTAGGCCAGAAGTCAGGAAGACTGGATATCAGGCAGGTCAGCAGGTAGGTAGGCCAGAAGTCAGGAAGACTGGATATCAGGCAGGTCAGCAGGTAGGTAGGCCAGAAGTCAGGAAGACTGGATATCAGGCAGGTCAGCAGGTAGGTAGGCCAGAAGTCAGGAAGACTGGATATCAGGCAGGTCAGCGGGTAGGTAGGCCAGAAGTCAGGAAGACTGGATATCAGGCAGGTCAGCAGGTAGGTAGGCCAAAGTCAGGAAGATGGATATCAGGCAGTCACAGGTAGGTAGGCCAGAAGTCAGGAAGACTGGATATCAGGCAGGTCAGCAGGTAGGTAGGCCAGAAGTCAGGAAGACTGGATATCAGGCAGGTCAGCAGGTAGGTAGGCCAGAAGTCAGGAAGACTGGATATCAGCAGGTCAGCAGTAGGTAGGCCAGAAGTCAGGAAGACTGGATATCAGGCAGGTCAGCAGGTAGGTAGGCCAGAAGTCAGGAAGACTGGATATCAGGCAGGCAATTTGATACACATTGTTTCCCACTGTTATCAATGTCTTAAAGATTAAATACAACACTGGAATAACATTTGTTGTCATTTCAGTGATAGAAATGTGGCCCTTCCGATGTTTCTCACTCTCATGGTGTTTATTGATGTTTCTCACTCTCATGGTGTTTATTGATGTTTCTCACTCTCATGGTGTTTATTGATGTTTCTCACTCTCATGGTGTTTATGATGTTTCTCACTCTCATGGTGTTTATTGATATTTCTCACTCTTATGGTGTTTATTGATGTTTCTCACTCTCATGGTGTTTATTGATGTTTCTCACTCTCATGGTGTTTATTGATGTTTCTCACATCTCATGGTGTTTATTGATGTTTCTCACTCTCATGGTGTTTATTGATGTTTCTCACTCTCATGGTGTTTATTGATGTTTCTCACTCTCATGGTGTTTATTGATGTTTCTCACTCTCTATGGTGTTTATTGATATTTCTCACTCTTATGGTGTTTATTGATGTTTCTCACTCTTATGGTGTTTATTGATGTTTCTCACTCTCATGGTGTTTATTGATGTTTCTCACTCTCATGGTGTTTATTGATGTTTCTCACTCTCATGGTGTTTATTGATGTTTCTCACTCTCATGGGTGTTTATTGATATTTCTCACTCTTATGGTGTTTATTGATGTTTCTCACTCTCATGGTGTTTATGATGTTTCTCACTCTCATGGTGTTTATTGATGTTTCTCACTCTCATGGTGTTTATTGATGTTTCTCACTCTCATGGTGTTTATTGATATTTCTCACTCTTATGGTGTTTATTGATGTTTCTCACTCTCATGGTGTTTATTGATGTTTCTCACTCTCATGGTGTTTATTTATGTTTCTCACTCTCATGGTGTTTATTGATGTTTCTCACTCTCATGGTGTTTATTGATATTTCTCACTCTTATGGTGTTTATTGATGTTTCTCACTCTCATGGTGTTTATTGATGTTTCTCACTCTCATGGTGTTTATTGATGTTTCTCACTCTCATGGTGTTTATTGATGTTTCTCACTCTCATGGTGTTTATTGATGTTTCTCACTCTCATGGTGTTTATTGGGGGTATTCCAGTGATGTTTCTCACTCTCTTAGGGGTATTCCATTGATGTTTCTCACTCTCTTGGGGGTATTCCAGTGATGTTTCTCACTCTCTTGGGGGTATTCTAGTGATGTTTCTCACTCTCTTAGGGGTATTCCATTGATGTTTCTCACTCTCTTGGGGGTATTCCAGTGATGTTTCTCACTCTCTTGGGGGTATTCCAGTGATGTTTCTCACTCTCTTGGGGGTATTCCAATGATGTTTCTCACTCTCTTAGGGGTATTCTATTGATGTTTCTCACTCTCTTGGGGGTATTCCAATGATGTTTCTCACTCTCTTGGGGGTATTCCAGTGATGTTTCTCACTCTCTTGGGGGTATTCCAATGATGTTTCTCACTCTCTTAGGGGTATTCCATTGATGTTTCTCACTCTCTTGGGGGTATTCCAGTGATGTTTCTCACTCTCTTGGGGGTATTTCAGTGATGTTTCTCACTCTCTTGACGGTATTCCAATGATGTTTCTCACTCTCTTAGGGGTATTCCATTGATGTTTCTCACTCTCTTGGGGGTATTCCAGTGATGTTTCTCACTCTCTTAGGGGTATTACAGTGATGTTTCTCACTCTCTTGGGGGTATTCCAGTGATGTTTCTCACTCTCTTGGGGGTATTCCAGTGATGTTTCTCACTCTCTTGGGGTATTCCAGTGATGTTTCTCACTCTCTTGGGGGTATTCCAATGATGTTTCTCACTCTCTTAGGGGTATTCCATTGATGTTTCTCACTCTCTTGGGGGTATTCCAGTGATGTTTCTCACTGTCAGAGGATGAATTGTCTTAAATTTACTTACGAAAGATACCGTAAATTCTGGATAGAAATCCAGATGTATTCATGTTAAACCTTTTGGGGCCTAGTTCCTAGGCCTATTGTGTGTTCATGTGTTCTTGCGCTACCGTCCGCTGGCTGGGTATGAGGTACACAATAAATTAGTCACTCTGGCGGCAAAATCTAATTCTAAATGTAAATGTTGGTGAGATTCGTTTGATTTCTTTGATGTGGTGTACTGAGTATTGAATCTAAATTCCATTAATGTCTGTTCAGTTTGTTTGAGTTGTGATAAACACACACACACACACACACACACACACACACACACACACACACACACACACACACACACACACACATACATACACACACACACACACACACACACACACACACACACACACACACACACACACACACACAATCAACAATTGTTAATTACCAGACAAAATTTCTAACACAGTACACGAAAAACTTTATTGTATCCAACACTTAATAATAAACAGTAAAATAAACCTAGGAACGGATAGAGTTTGAACTTGTGGCAAGCTGGATCTCAAACTCCTAGGCCAATGCGTTAATCACTGCATCATGCCGGTCTATGGTTCAATAAACTAGGTTCGAATCCAACTGGTCCCTTCGGGTTTGAGGGAACATGAGCTGAAGCACGACACAGCCACGCTGGTGTGGGATTCCTCTGTAAAGAAATGCATTTGTGGTTACAATGGTGGCCCATGCTAACCTTCCTATGATATATAGAAATATACCTAGGTGGGTGAATTTTGTTAGTTTCTTCACCTTCCTTCAAACAACAATTTAGTTGCGTCTGCTTGCTTCAATCAACATTCAAGTTGCGTCTGCTTGCTTCAATCAACATTCAAGTTGCGTCAGCTTGCTTCAAACAACGATCTAATTACGTCAGCTTGCTTCAAACAACGATCTAGTTACGTCAGCTTGCTTCAGACGCCCATCTAGTTGCGTCAGCTTGCATCAAACAACAATCAAGTTGCGTCAGCTTGCTTCAAGCAAACCCCCATGATTGCGTCAGACCGCTGGGAACTGAGTGCCAAGCGGGTGTGTATGCAAATGAGCCTAGATGTCAGTTGGTAAGGAGACTGGCGTGTGTAGCACACATCCTGGAGGTGGCTGAGAGAGAGGGGCGAGTTGGCCAGCCATCTAAGTACCTGCTGGAGACGTGACGGAGGAGAAGAGCAGGAGGAATAGGAGGGGGTGGAGGAGGGGGAAGGGGAGCAGGAAGAGGAATAGGAGGGGGTGGAGGAGGGGGAAGGGGAGCAGGAGGAGGAATAGGAGGGGGTGGAGGAGGAGGAACAGGAGTAGAACCAAGAGGAGAAGTAGAGACGGTGAAAGAGGAAAATGGAGAAAAATGAGGAGGGGACAGGGAAGGGGAGATGAGTTAAAAGAATAGGAGGAGGAATGATAGGACGAAGAGGAGCAATATGAAGAAGAGGAAAAGGAGGAGAATCAGGAATAGAACCAAAACGAGGAGAAAGAATTTAGAGAGAGAGAGAGAGAGAGAGAGAGAGAGAGATGCACAGATTATTGTGATTATTATCCCCTAAGAAAACGAGAGAAAAAACGGGTAAACGAAACAAAGTTAGAAAATGACTGTAACTAGAATTCATTAATTTCTATATTGTCAGAAACTTTGGCAAATTTGCATATGAAAGGAACTTAATTGAGCTGGAATTACACGACTGAAAATCTCTTTCCTGAGACCCTGGATAAGGTGAAGACTGACTGTACAACACACTCCAGTTTCCAGGACCCTCCCTCAGACCTGGAATAGTGAGGTCTTTCCGTTCCAGACTAGATTTTCAAGTTCCAGACACAGGACTTTCAGTTCCAGATCCAGGTAATATAGTTCCAGATATAGGTCTACCAGTTCCAGACCCAGATAATGCAGTTTCAGTCCCAGGTCTGCCAGTTCCAGAACCAGATAATGCAGTTCTAGACCCAGATAATGCAGTTCCAGCCCCAGGTCTACCAGTTCCTGGCCCAGATAATGCAGTTCCAGTCCCAGGTCTACCAGTTCCAGACCCAGATAATTCAGTTCCAGTCCCAGGTCTTCCAGTTCCAGACCCAGGTTTTACAGTTCTAGACCCAGGTAATATAATTTCAGATCCAGGTCTACCATTTCCGGACCTAGATAATACAGTTCCAGTCCCAGGTCTTCCAGTTCCAGACTTAGATAATATATTTCCAAACCAAGGAAATGTAGTTACAGACCCAGGAAATATAGTTCCAGACCCAGGTCTTCCAGTTCCAAGCCCAGCTCGGTTATGACAGACACACACACATTCACAAAGTACATGTTGGCTAAGCCAAAAGATATCATCATCAGGGTCGGTGCCTCGACCCACACAAACTCAACTGGGTGAGTACAACTTGACGAGTACACACACACGCAGAGAGGATGTTGAAGACTTTTAAATGCATTCTAATCTAAACATGCATAAACTTTGGCACAGGAAATCGTGTTGAGCAACTGTGTGTGTGTGTGTGTGTGCGTACTCACCTAATTGTGGTTGCAGGGGTCGAGACTCAGCTCCCCCTTCCACATTTGCATTTCCGAGCAATGGTGAGGTGTGTGTGTGTGTGGTGGGGGGGGTGTGTGTGTGTGGGTGTAGTGGTGTGTTAAGATATAGGAATCTATACAAAAAAATATTAATAATTGATTCACCCAGTTAGTTTTAACTGAAATGGTGTTACAACACACACACAACCACACACACAACACACACACACACACACACACACACACACACATGACACACCACACTCACACACACACACAAAAACTCACAATCCAACACACAAAAACACGACACACCCACACACACAAAACACACCGCACACACACACACCACACACTACACACACACACACCACACACAACAAACCCCACCACCATCACACCAATAACAGACACACACCTACACCACAAACACCATACACACCACAACAATCAAAGCACCCCGTTTTGCGTTGTGTTGTGGAGGGGGAAATTTTTCATAATTATAATGTGTAACACCATGGTGTGTGTGTGTGGGGGGGTGAGGGGGTCTAATACCTCGTAGTTACAGGAAAAAGGTTATTGTACTACTTGCTACCGTTACTCTATACTGCTACCATTAGTACTTGCTTGTGACTTATTACTACTGCTACCAGTTACTTATACTGCTACCATTACTATACTGTACTGCTACCATTTATTATGTAGTTTACTGTACTACTGTACCATTACTATACTACTGCTAGCCATACTACTACTACTACTGTAATTGTTGCTACTACTGCTATTTACTTATATTGTACCTTTGTACTATCTACTGCTACCTTTTAGTACTTTACCTTATCTACTATTGCTTGTTTATAGTATTATTGTATTACTTGCTGCTTATATATACTGCTACCATTTACTTCTACTGTCCTGTTTCTACTACTACTGCTCATTACTGACTACTACTGTGTACATTATACTGTACTGCTACCATTACTATTACTGCTACCATTTTCTTACTGTTACCATTACTGATTTGCTACAGTTGTTGTATATTGTACGTTACTACTTTTGTACATTATACTTTTGTACCATTGACTTACTACTGTGTGTTACTTAGTGATGTTGTGGTGTGTGTAGTGTGATTTTGTGTTGTCTGTCAGTTTGTGTGTGTATTTTAGTGTTAGTAGTGCTCTGTTTCTACTACTGTTACATTGTTTTGCGTTATCTCTGTGTCTTTTTACTGTTGTGCTTTATACTGTGTGTGTTTTTTTCTACTGTGCTGCGTGAGTTACTGTGTAGTGTACTGTGTGTATGGTGTGTGTAGTGTTGGCGTGGTGTGTGATGTGTAGCTTGTGTGGTGTGTGTGTGTGTGTGGTGTGTGGGTGTGGTGTGTCTGAGTTGTGAACGTGTTGTTGTGTGTGTGATTGTGTGTGCTGATTTTGATTGTGTGAGTGTGTGTGTGTTGTCATTATTTACTTGTTAGTGTTGGTGTGTGTGTTGGTGTGATGGTTAGTGTATTGTTTGTTGTGAGTGTAGTGTATTGTCGTGTGTTTGTATGTGACTTTGGTGTGTGTTGTGTTGTGTTGTTGTGAAGTTGTGTTGTGTCGTGTGTGAGTGTGGTGTGTGTGTGTGGGTGTGAGTGTGGGTGAGTGTGTGATTGATGTGTGTAGGGTGTGGTTGGTGGGGTGGTGGGGGGGGGGGGGGGTGGTGGGGGGGTGTGGGGGGGGGTGTGGGGGGGGGGGAGGGGTGGGTGGGTGGGGGGTGGGGGGGGGGGGTGTGGGGGTGGGGGGGGGGGGGGTTGGTTGGGGGGGGGGGGGGGGGGTGGTGTGGGTGGGGGGGGGGTGGGGGGGGGGTGGGGGGTGTGGGGGGGGGTGGGGTGGGGTGGGGGGGGGGGGGGGGGGGGGGGGGGGGGGGGGGGGGGTGTGGGTGGGGGGTTTGGGTGGGGGGGGGTGTGGGGGGGGGGTGGTGGGGGGGGTGGGGGGGGGGGGGGGGGTGTGGGTGGGGGGTGGGGGTGGGGGTGTGGGGGGGGGTGGGGGGGGGTGGGGGGGGGTGTGGGGGTGGTGGGGGGGGGTGGGGGGGGGGGGGGGGGGGTGGGGGGGGGGGTGGGTGGGTGGGTGGGGGGGGGGGGGGGGGGGGGGGTGGGGGGGGGGGGTGGGGTGTGGGTGGGGGGGGGGGGGGGGTGGGGGTGGTGTGGGGGGGGGGGGGGGGTTGGGGGGGGGGGGGGGGGTGGTGGGTTGGTGGGGGTGGGGGGGGGGTTGGGGGGGGGGGGGGGGGGGGGGGGGGGGGTGGGGGGGGGGTGGGGGTGGTGGGTACTACTGCTACCATACACTACTATACTACTGCTACCATTACTACTACTACTGTACCATTACTACTACTACTACTATTATTACTACTACTACTGCTACCATTACTACTACTACTGCTACCATTACTACTACTACTACTATTATTACTACTACTACTGCTACCATTACTACTACTACTACTGCTACCATTACTACTACTACTACTGCTACCATTACTACTACTACTGCTACCATTACTACTACTACTACTGCTACCATTACTACTACTACTGCTACCATTACTACTACTACTACTATTATTACTACTACTACTGCTACCATTACTACTAACTATGCTACCATTACTACTACTACTGACTAATTACTACTACTACTGCTACCATTACTATACTACTACACTTTATTACTACTACTACTGCTACCATTACTACTATACTACTATTATTACTACTACTACTGCTACCATTATTACTATTTACTACTACTACCATTATTACTACTACTACTGCTACCATTATACTACTACTAATATTATTACTACTACTACTATATTACTACTACTACTGCTACCATTACTATTTCTGCTACCATTACTACTACTGTACCATTACTACTACTACCTTACTACTATACTGCTACCATTACTACTATACTACTATTATTCTATACTATCTACCATACTATACTACTGCTACCATTACTACTACTATACTATTATTACTACTACTACTGCTACCATTTACTACTACTAACTACTATTATTACTACTACTACTGCTACCATTCTACTATACACTACTACTTGCTACCATTATACTACTACTGCTACATTACTATGCTACCATTTACTACTACATTCTACTACTACTGCTACTACTAACTACTACTATATTACTACTACTACTGCTACCATTATATTTACTAGCTACCATTACTACTACTATTATTACTACTACTACTGCTACCATTACTACTACTACTACTATTATTACTACTACTACTGCTACCATTACTACTACTACTACTGCTACCATTACTACTACTACTACTGCTACCATTACTACTACTACTACTGCTACCATTACTACTACTACTGCTACCATTACTACTACTACTACTATTACTACTACTACTACTGCTACCATTACCACTACTACTACTACTACTACTACTACTACTACTACTACTACTACTACCTTAATTGGTATCTACCACTGCTACAAGAACAAAGTGGGGAGATTTAAAGTTTTAGGATGACGGAACGTAAGCAAGCTTGTAACATGGTAGAGCCGAGTCAAGCCTCTGTTGATAAAACACACACAAAGTGAATTAAAGAAAATTATCTTTGTTTATACTCTCAAGGAACATACACATTTCAAGGTATATATCCCGTGGTGAACAGATCAGACGCAGGTTTAATGACTCGGGCGCAGTTGAAAGGTTTTAAACCAAACGAACCACTCAGAGCATCTGAACACGGCTCGTTTAGTTTCTCTAGCGGCTAAAGAATACTTTAATCCTTAAAACACCGGTTAAAGTAAACACTCAGCGTGTATACACCGAGAAATACACACCCATGGAATGTATATACATTGAGGAATACACAGCCATGGGTGTGTATTACTCGAGGCTTCGAGATGGTGAATAAAGCCTTGAACGAGTATTTCCAACAAGGCTGTGGTTGGTTCCATCTCTCTGGCGTCCACCGAACCGTCAGGTTGTAAACAGTTGAGTCTCTGTCAATACCGAAAAGAAAATACTACAAATATTTAGTAATGTGATATTTAACTTGTGGCATTTAACTACAACAATGATATATATTTAATGTGATTATTTAACTACGAGAATAAGGGATATTTAACGTGATTATTCACCTTAAAACACACGAGTGTTCTCGTGTTCTCCCGGACACATTCGTCAGGGACACATGTGTTATGTGTCATCACTTCAATAGAATAAAAGGTGAGTCGTGTATGTTTACGTATCTCATAAAGGATTCTTGATCCAAGGTAAGTGATGGCGAATGCACTTCGTTTTTCGATTACTGGGGAAACTACTGGTGTACTAAAAAAATCTTATACAATAGGATTCAGTCCCATACAGTAGGACTCGATCCCTTACAATAGGATTCGATCCCATACAATAAGATTCAATCCCATACAATAAGATTCAGTCCCATACAATAAGATTCAGTCCCA
Source organism: Cherax quadricarinatus (assembly GCF_026875155.1). Lineage (NCBI taxonomy): Eukaryota > Metazoa > Arthropoda > Malacostraca > Decapoda > Parastacidae > Cherax > Cherax quadricarinatus. The sequence continues at coordinate 20,320,873 of NC_069484.1, forward strand.
TACAATAAGATTCAGTCCCATACAATAAGATTCAGTCCCATACAATAAGATTCAATCCCATACAGTAGGATCCAATCTCATTTCTTATCTATTTTGACAAAGCATCTCACAGAATGGGACACTTGTGCAACATTTCGGAATCTTCATTACGTGAAACGTTCTCAGTTAGGATTCAATCCCATACAATAGGATTCAGTCCCATACAATAGGATTCATCCCACACAAAAGGATTTAATTCCATACAAAAGGATCTGATCCCATGCAAAGGATTCAGTCCCATAAAAAACGGATTTGATCCCATACAAAAGGATTCAATCCATATAGGAGTCAATCCCATTATAAAAGGATTTAATCCCATGCAAAAAGATCCAATCCCATACAAAAGGATTTAATCCCATGCAAAAGGATCCAATCCCATACAAAAGGATTCAATCCTATACAAAAAGATTTGATCCCATAAAAAAGGATTCAATCCCATTATAAAAGAATTGAATCGCATACAAAAGGATTCAATCCTATAAAATAGGATTGACTGCGTGTGAGAGTGCATTGCGTGAGACAGGCTTAAAATACGCTCGTGATTCCTCCTCTAAACACTCACGCACTCTGCCCATTATAAATAATATTCTCTGGTGACTGACTCCCCACATCAATATTCAATTAACTTCAAGCTTGTTATTATGTCAGCTGTTCTCTGTTGAATAACACCGGAAAAACACCAGCTGCTTGTTCTTGTGTTGTGAGGATGGTAGTTATAGTGCTAGTGGTGGGGGGTAACTACTCTAATTATCGGTACCACAGGCCTGGTCACAGACCAGGTCTCCGGGGGCGTTGACTCCCGGCACCCTCTCCAGGTATACCCCTTTCAACTGTATACAATGTAAGGGAAACTACACATTACCCTCTCAACTGTATACAATGTAAGGGAAACTACACATTACCCTCTCAACTGTATACAATGTAAGGGAAACTACACATTACCCTCTCAACTGTGTACAGTGTAAGAGGGGACCATGCTATCTTTACCCTTCCAACTTCCCCTTGCAAGATAGTCATCTAATTTGGTTGTATAACAATCGTCTCTATTAAGCTTGGTACGCAACCAGCTTAACGCTCTTTGCTTCTACTGTACGCCCAGCTCTCTCTAACACAGTTACGCTGAATATTGCGTAATCTACCATCACGCGTGAGTCTATCTCGGATACTTTGGCCGTGTGTATACATGGGTCTACCAGAGCAAGTACCACTGTATCTGCTTCTGGGATCTATACAATGAATTACAGGTATGTTAATTAGTGGATGACTCTAGAGTGGGTTAGATAATGTGTAAATCAGTACCACCAGTACCACAGTACCACCAGTACCACCAGTACCACAGTACCACCAGTACCACAGAAATACCAGTGCCACAGCACCTCCAGTACTACAGCAATACCAGTGCCACAGCACCACCAGTACTACAGTACCACCAGTACCACAGCACCACCAGTACTACAGCACCACCAGTACTACAGCACCACCAGTACCACAGCACCACCAGTACTACAGCACCACCAGTACCACAGCACCACCAGTACTACAGCACCACCAGTGCCACAGCACCACCAGTACTACAGTACCACCAGTACCACAGCACCACCAGTACTACAGCACCACCAGTACCACAGCACCACCAGTACTACAGCACCAGTGCCAAGCACCCATACCAGCACCCACTCAGTACCAGTACCACGCACCACCAGTACACTACCAGTACTCGCCACCAGTACTCAGTACCACAGTACCAGCCACCAGTACTACAGTACACCGTACCACAGCACCAGTACTACAGCACCACCAGTGCCACAGCAATACCAGTGCCACAGCACCACCAGTACCATAACATCAGCAGCAGTGCCAAAGTCTCCACTAGTTGGTAGACTGTGATCTTTATTGGTTGTTGCAAAGTTTGTGGTGTCAAGGGTGCCTTGCCTGGTGAGTGTCAAGGGTGCCTTGCCTGGTGAGTGTCAAGGGTGCCTTGCCTGGTGAGTGTCAAGGGTGCCTTGCCTGGTGAGTGTCAAGGGTGCCTTGCCTGGTGAGTGTCAAGGGTGCCTTGCCTGGTGAGTGTCAAGGGTGCCTTGCCTGGTGAGTGTCAAGGGTGCCTTGCCTGGTGAGTGTCAAGGGTGCCTTGCCTGGTGAGTGTCAAGGGTGCCTTGCCTGGTGAGTGTCAAGGGTGCCTTGCCTGGTGAGTGTCAAGGGTGCCTTGCCTGGTGAGTGTCAAGGGTGCCTTGCCTGGTGAGTGTCAAGGTGCCTTGCCTGGTGAGTGTCAAGGGTGCCTTGCCTGGTGAGTGTCAAGGGTGCTTGCCCGGTGAGTGTCAAGGGTGCCTTGCCTGGTGAGTGTCAAGGGTGCCTTGCCTGGTGAGTGTCAAGGGTGCCTTGCCTGGTGAGTGTCAAGGGTGCCTTGCCTGGTGAGTGTCAAGGGTGCCTTGCCTGGTGAGTGTCAAGGGTGTCTTGCCCGGTGAGTGTCAAGGGTGCCTTGCCCGGTGAGTGTCAAAGGTGCCTTGCCCGGTGAGTGTCAAAGGTGCCTTGCCTGGTGAGTGTCAAGGGTGCCTTGCCTGGTGAGTGTCAAGGGTGCCTTGCCTGGTGAGTGTCAAGGGTGCCTTGCCTGGTGAGTGTCAAGGGTGCCTTGCCTGGTGAGTGTCAAGGGTGCCTTGCCTGGTGAGTGTCAAGGGTGCCTTGCCCGGTGAGTGTCAAAGGTGCCTTGCCTGGTGAGTGTCAAAGGTGCCTTGCCTGGTGAGTGTCAAGGGTGCCTTGCCTGGTGAGTGTCAAGGGTGTCTTGACTGGTGAGTGTCAAGGGTGCCTTGCCCGGTGAGTGTCAAAGGTGCCTTGCCCGGTGAGTGTCAAGGGTGCCTTGCCTGGTGAGTGTAAGGTGCCTTGCCTGGTGAGTGTCAAGGTGCCTTGCCTGGTGAGTGTCAAGGGTGCCTTGCCTGGTGAGTGTCCAAGGGTGCCTTGCACTGGTGAGTGTCAAGGGTGCCTTGCCCGGTGAGTGTCAAAGGTGCCTTGCCCGGTGAGTGTCAAGGGTGCCTTGCCTGGTGAGTGTGAAAGGTGCCTTGCCTGGTGAGTGTCAAAGGTGCCTTGCCTGGTGAGTGTCAAGGGTGCCTTGCCTGGTGAGTGTCAAGGGTGCCTTGCCTGGTGAGTGTCAAGGGTGCCTTGCCTGGTGAGTGTCAAGGGTGCCTTGCCTGGTGAGTGTCAAGGGTGTCTTGCCTGGTGAGTGTCAAAGGTGCCTTTCCCGGTGAGTGTCAAAGGTGCCTTGCCTGGTGAGTGTCAAAGGTGCCTTGCCTGGTGAGTGTCAAGGGTGCCTTGCCTGGTGAGTGTCAAGGGTGCCTTGCCTGGTGAGTGTCAAGGGTGCCTTGCCTGGTGTCAAGGGTGCCTTGCCTGGTGAGTGTCAAGGGTTCCTTGCCTGGTGAATGTCAAAGGTGCCTTGCCTGGTGAGTGTCAAGGGTGCCTTGCCCGGTGAGTGTCAAAGGTGCCTTACCTGGTGAGTGTCAAGGGTGCCTTGCCTGGTGAGTGTCAAGGGTGCCTTGTCTGATGAGTGTCAAGGGTGCCTTGTCTGGTGAGTGTCAAAGGTGCCTTGCTCGGTGAGTGTCAAAGGTGCCTTGCCTGGTGAGTGTCAAGGGTGCCTTGCCTGGTGGGTGCCAAGGGTGCCTTGCCTGGAGAGTGTCAAAGGTGCCTCTCCTGGCATCTAATTGGGTAATCTCACGACACAAGTTTGCACCAAATGCTTAGGCCAAGTTGAGGCAGATGGCTCCGGGACTTGCAAGGAAAGTACTCGCTTGATCTTGCAGAGTCGTGGTGGTTGGTGGTAGTGGTGGTTGGTGGTGGTGGTGGTTGGTAGTGGTAGCGCTGCTGCTGCTGCTGCTACTACTGCTGCTGTTACTGTTGTTGGTGCTGCTACTGTTGTTCCTGCTGTTACTGTTGTTGGTGCTGCTACTGTTGTTGGTGCTGCTACTGTTGTTGCTGTTGTTACTGTTGCTGCTGCTACTGTTCCTGCTGCTATTGCTGTTGCTACTGCTGTTGCTGTTGTTACTGTTGTTGCTGCTGCTACTGTTGGTGCTACTGTTGTTACTGTTGCTATTGTTTACGCTAGAGATAATGGGATTCTTTTATATTTTGTAATGAAAACGTATAATACAAATTCCTTCTTTATTCTTTCCTTCTTTCTCTTTCCTTCTTTCTTTTTCTTTCTCTATTTCTCCTTTCTCTTACTTGCTCTTATTAGCTCTTGCTTTCCCCCTCTTTCTACACACGGTGTTACAAGGTTAGGTTATGGTTCCTAACTTTTATGACAAGCTAAGAACTGTTACCTACAATAGCTTATTTAAAAGCCTTATTATTGTTACGAGACAAGTGTGGAAGAGGAGGAAGTTGGAGCCATCTGTGGGCCAACAGTTTCATTTGATTAACTGATATTATGCTGCACGAACACGTTCCAGACTTGAGTCATCATAGGAATAAATGGTCTCAGTTGTAGCGATGTTTTGGAGGTTACAGAGTGAAGTTGCTGCTTGATGCCCGGCTTACCTGGAGTTTACCTGGAGAGAGTTCCGGGGGTCAACGCCCCCGCGGCCCGGTCTGTGACCAGGCCTCCTTAGGTCAGTGTCCCAGGATGCGACCCACACCAGTCGACTAACACCCAGGTACCCATTTTACTGATGGGGAACATAGACAACAGGTGGAAAGAAACACGTCCAATGTTTCTACTCTGGCTGGGAATCGAACCCAGGCCCTCGCCGTGTGAAGCGAGAGCGTTAACCACCAGGCCACCAGAGCCTGCGGTGTAGTAGCTCACTTCTCGCTGTTCTCAGAGTGGAGCCAAGTGTGGTACTGTGACAATATTAGCCTTGTACATAACGGTCAGACAGCCCACATCCCTTTGGCGTTCAAGGCTCTGCCGAAGTGACAGATCTATCCAGTTTGGGTCCAGGCGAGAGATGAGTCGTCTTGCTCTGTTCTCTATTATATCAGGTAGTCGCAGATGAGATGGGGAGCAGGCAATCCAAGAAAGTGGAGCATACTCATGTTGTGAGCGTACTTGTGCCTCATACAGAATCTTACATCCCCTTCTGTCAAGCAAATGCGATACACCTAAGGGCTGTAAGCTTCCTGGCTGCCTTCTTTGTAAGATTTACAACTTGGTTCTTCATGTTCAGTTTAGAGTCAAATTTCACTCGAGGATATCAGCTTCGTCCCCGGGTACCAACACTCGTACTGCTTCGACATTATCATCATGGTGCCTAGAGATCATCATCATTTGTATTTTCTCAGGAGCAAATGTTACTTTCCATCTGTTTCCCCAAGCTGATATAGCTCTTAGCTGGTGATTTATGTAGCTTAGACAGCTGGTATTTCTTCTCTTGGATAACTGAATGTTAGTGTACAGTCTGCATATGCATGGGATTCTGGGATGAGATGAAGGTCACTGAAGTAGACATTCCATAACAATGGTCTCGGAACACTTCCTTGTGGAACACTTGTCCCAATAGGATGTCTTGCTCATTCCGTTCCATTGAGAACTACACTTAGAGATCTACCATGAAGGTAATCACTGAGGAGACATAGCGTAGAGCCTGCAGTTCCCAGTGCTTGCAGTTTTGCTAAGAGGCCCTGGTGCCACACCCGGTCGAAAGCGCCAGCAATATCCAGTGCTACAACACAGCTGACTTTGGATTCATCCAGTGACTGGTGCCACTTAGTGGAGAGGTTTAACAACAGATCAGCAGCAGAGTAACCTTTCCTGAAGCCATATTGACGATCACAAAGTAGTGAGTGGTAGTCAAAAACCTCTGTTCTTTATCTTGAGATTATTGTCTCAAGGATCTTACCAGTGATTGACAAGAGTGACACTGGTCTGTAGTTGCTGATTTCTGCTCTGCTCTTCTTTCCACAGAGAAGACCATTTACACTGTACTAGGCAGTGCTGAAAGATGCGAATTAAAGATGCTGCTAGCTGGTCTTCACATCTTGGCCTCAACTTGTCTGGGCCCACAGCCTTTTATTGATCCAGTGATTTAAGAAGATGCACCTCCTCCTGCCTTATTGTCACCACTGACAGCTTTGACACAGTTCTTGCAGCTAGCCAAGGAGGTTCCCTTGCTGGATCAGACATTTGCATCTTGGCAGCTAAGTACTAGTAGAGGTGGTCACATCCTGTCGATATAGAGGTGGAATGAGTTCATAAGGCAGATAACCTTGTCTGTCCATGACCAAGGACCATCAATTTTCTTCTGGTATCAGCCTCCCATTTAGATATGGCTCACTTCTGAACTTCACCCATATGCCTACAGGCTTGCCTGTGCAGGTTCCTGCTGTAGGTAGTGGGATGTACCTTCTAAATGTCTTTGTCGCAGCTGTAGCAGTAGCAGGTGATCTGTAGGCTTCGTAACATACTGCATCTCTCTCTCTCTCTCTCTCTCTCTCTCTCTCTCTCTCTCTCTCTCTCTCTCTCTCTCTCTCTCTCCTCGATGACTCTTGATCGCCGAAAATTTACAGCCCAAGTTTCGGGTGATAAATCTTGTTGTTAAATTATGACAGCCGACCAGAGAGCCTATCACAGGCCTACTGTGGATCATTTACTCCCGCGGCTTTCTAAACTTACTCGCCTACCCCCCCTCCCACTTACAGATTCATAGGCCTACTCATCCCATGGGCTTACCCTATAGTGAGACCAGCATAAGTCTACTGACGTCCTCACGGAGTCTCCTATAGACCTAGCCTTCATTTTCTTAACACAATATTGACACGTACATGAGCTTTTGTTTCTAAATTTTGTTGTTATTGTAAGCTGACTTCAACAAAAGCTGATGGTCAATGGTTTTCTTTTGTTGGATATACGTAAACTGATCTCCGGATACAGTGGTGCTGATGGTGGTGGTGAAACTACCACCATCAGCACCACTATCACCACCATACGGGGGTCCTGGTCCACAAGGGAGGCTCAGGGCCACCATACAGAAGTTCCCGGTCCATATGGGGCTCCTGATCTATACAGGGGCACCTTGTCCACCGTAAGGGGGTCGTGGTCCACCATTGGCATATATAATGTACCAGGAGACGGCCCAAGTTGTCCCATATCGTATCTCTTTCTGTACAGGGTATATACTCTAATTTACAGGTTATGTACTCTCAATTACTGGTTATGTACTCTTACTGGCTATGTACTCTCATTTACAAGGTATGTACTCTCTTTTACAGGAAGACTTGAGAAGGTATTTACAAGAAGGTTGGAAACATTACTGTTTGTGTATAAATCATTTACACGGTGGCTGTAAATACCTTGTGTAAAATAATATGGTTGTGTAAATATATAACGTCTGCAAGCAATTAGACACAGTAACGTCAAAGTTACTAACCCAGGCCTGTTGCAGCTAGTTGAGACAATTTCAATTCAGCTTAGACCAGTTCAGTTTGATTTAGACCAGCTTAATCATTACTATCTGGTCCTGACTAGACTAGCTTCACGTAAGCCAGACCAGCTCATTAGATAAATGTTGGTAAGTCAGGTTCGATCCCAGTTCATTCTGGTCTAAACCAAGTTACACACAGGCCAATCCAGTCCATTGTTAGGTAGTGGAGTGGACAGCATCGAACAGAGACTGGTGAATCAACCAGTTTGAGAAAGTTAGCAGGGTTCCTGAGGCCGAACGAGGAGGCTGTGGCGGTCAGATAACGTGATCAGAATCATCTCCCAGAGCCAGCATCCTTCACCCCCTCCAGAGCCAGCATCCTTCACCCCCTCCAGAGCCAGCATCCTTCACCCCCTCCAGAGCCAGCATCCTTCACCCCCTCCAGAGCCAGCATCCTTCACCCCCTCCAGAGCCAGATCCTTCACCCCCTCCAGAGCCAGCATCCTTCACCCCTCCAGAGCCAGCATCCTTCACCCCCTCCAGAGCCAGCATCCTTCACCCCCTCCAGAGCCAGCATCCTTCACCCCCTCCAGAGCCAGCATCCTTCACCCCCTCCAGAGCCAGCATCCTTCACCCCCTCCAGAGCCAGCATCCTTCACCCCCTCCAGAGCCAGCATCCTTCACCCCCTCCAAAGCCAGCATCCTTCACCCCCTCCAGAGCCAGCATCCTTCACCCCCTCCAGAGCCAGCATCCTTCACCCCCTCCAGAGCCAGCATCCTTCACCCCCTCCAGAGCCAGCATCCTTCACCCCCTCCAGAGCCAGCATCCTTCACCCCCTCCAGAGCCAGCATCCTTCACCCCCTCCAGAGCCAGCATCCTTCACCCCCTCCAGAGCCAGCATCCTTCACCCCCTCCAGAGCCAGCATCCTTCACCCCCTCCAGAGCCAGCATCCTTCACCCCCTCCAGAGCCAGCATCCTTCACCCCCTCCAGAGCCAGCATCCTTCACCCCCTCCAGAGCCAGCATCCTTCACCCCCTCCAAGCCAGCATCCTTCACCCCCTCCAGAGCCAGCATCCTTCACCCCCTCCAAGCCAGCATCCTTCACCCCCTCCAGAGCCAGCATCCTTCACCCCCTCCAAGAGCCAGCATCCTTCACCCCCCTCCAGAGCCAGCATCCTTCACCCCCTCCAGAGCCAGCATCCTTCACCCCCTCCAGAGCCAGCATCCTTCACCCCCTCCAAAGCCAGCATCCTTCACCCCCTCCAGAGCCAGCATCCTTCACCCCCTCCAGAGCCAGCATCCTTCACCCCCTCCAGAGCCAGCATCCTTCACCCCCTCCAGAGCCAGCATCCTTCACCCCCTCCAGAGCCAGCATCCTTCACCCCCTCCAGAGCCAGCATCCTTCACCCCTCCAGAGCCAGCATCCTTCACCCCCTCCAGAGCCAGCATCCTTCACCCCTCCAGAGCCAGCATCCTTCACCCCCTCAGAGCCAGCATCCTTCACCCCCTCCAAGCCAGCATCCTCCCCTCCAGAGCCAGCATCCTTCACCCCCTCCAGAGCCAGCATCCTTCACCCGCTCCAAAGCCAGCATCCTTCACCCACTCTCACTCGCTTATACTCGCTCATTTACTCAACCCTGAGAACTCTTTCCCTGTCAACTAGAACTAGTATCGATATCCCGCACGACGTTTCAGTTCGGCTTGGATCAGTGAGACTTTGTAAATGGTTCATGTCAGACCGAAACGTTGTAAATATCTTTCCCTTATGCATGGGTTATTTGTGTATTGTTCCAGTCACGGTATTGTGCTGTTTTGTTCTTTAGTACTGGTAGAATTAATCTCCCCTTCAACCCTTACCTTCAAGGGGCTTTCCCTTCTCACCCTCCACTTAAAAAGTCACTTAAGAATAATGGCATATCCACCATTTCCTGCTGATGATAGTAAAAACACAGATTGTACAACAGAGCTCAAGAAACAGCGGCTGACAGCTGCTCAAATGTCCCTCGTTGCTTTCTATACAGCAAGCTCCTGACGATGTAGTGTGAAAGGCCTCGAATCTCATATGATTCTCCTTCTATGGCCTTTTTCATAATTTATCGCTTTTTTGCGACATTTTCAACACATAGCGGCTAGTGAAGAGGCGGAAGCCAGGAGCTATGACTTGACCCCTGCAACCACAATTAGGTGAGCACACACAATGAATATGTATATTAGGGAACATCAAAGAATTTCAGCCATTTTTTTTTTAGTTTTTTTTGCGGACTTGCCCCTATGGGTTTTTTTTGTCCCACTCACTAAACGAAAATTTCCCGAAAATACGGAAATTATGAAATTAAAACAGATTTTGATTATCTCTTGAGCAAAAAATACGTAACAAAGGATATTTATTAGCAGGAAAATTGACAATAGTTGTCTTGCGGAAGCTGTCAGCAGGAAGAAGGGTGTTTACCTTGTGTTTACCTTGTGTTTACCTGGTGTTTACCTGGTGTTTACCTGGTGTTTACCTGGAGTTTACCTGGAGAGGGTTCCTGGGGTCAACGCCCCCGTGGCCCGGTCTGTCACCAGGCTTCATGGTGGATCAGGGCATCCTCAAATAGGCTGTTACTGTTGACCTCACGCAAACCGACGTACGAACCGAAGCCAGGCTGGTCAGGTACTGACTTCAGGTGCCTGTCCAGGTCCTGCCTGAAGACAGCCAGGGGACTATGATGTCCAAATAACGTCTGCATGAAATGTCCATTATGTTACGATGTCCGACAGATTGTATTAATGTTGGTATAATTACCAACATTTAATACATTTCACCCAGACGATATTCGAATACCTTTCTTCCTGCTGACAGCTCTCGCAATACGTAACTTCCTACAACACACAGACGATATTCGAATACCTTTCTTCCTGCTGACAGCTCTCGCAATACGTAACTTCCTACAACACACAGACGATATTCAAATACCTTTCTTCCTGCTGACAGCTCTCGCAATACGTAACTTCCTACAACACACAGACGATATTCGAATACCTTTCTTCCTGCTGACAGCTCTCGCAATACGTAACTTCCTACAACACACAGACGATATCCGAATACCTTTCTTCCTGCTGACAGCTCTCGCAATACGTAACTTCCTACAACACACAGACGATATTCGAATACCTTTCTTCCTGCTGACAGCTCTCGCAATACGTAACTTCCTACAACACACAGACGATATTCGAATACCTTTCTTCCTGCTGACAGCTCTCGCAATACGTAACTTCCTACAACACACAGACGATATTCGAATACCTTTCTTCCTGCTGACAGCTCTCGCAATACGTAACTTCCTACAACACACAGACGATATTCGAATACCTTTCTTCCTGCTGACAGCTCTCACAATACGTAACTTCCTACAAGAATGTCTAGCTGAGAGGGTGATCCTTAAGTCCTATACTATCTGCAACTCTAGACTCAAGAAGCCTGCTGGGTAGGCGAAACGTTTCTGCAATACTGGTACCCAAGTGTTGTATATTAGCCTTTTAGCCTTTGTAGCCTTTGTAGCCTTGCTTGTTTTAACACTTGCTTTTGATTATAATAGCCTTGCTTGTGAAATCTTGGCAATTGCTTGCAGTATTCTGACTTTGAGAACGTTCTGAGAAGGTATTTCGCCTCCTGCTGCTACAACTCATCAGAACCAGACGTGATCCATCGTTCTGACGATGTTCAGAGCCTTCACGTTCACTTCTAAACGTTTGATAGGGTGCTGACTGCAGCCTTTCTTAAGAACATAAGAATGGAGGGGCACTGCAGAAGGCCTACGGGCCCATACAAGGCAGGTCCTTCATATTCCTCGAGGAGACTCCTAATGTGTACCAGGAATCTGGTCCCACCAAATCACACCATTGATTTGTATATGTATCTTTTTAAGTCCTGTGAACCATATGCAATAAAATATACCTATTGGTAAAAAATATTTAAAAATAGGGTGGTGGGGCAGTGGAATTTTCAAATGGCTTCGGGAAAATCAAAAATTTTCCCTTCAATTTGCACCAGTTCTCTACCTGCCATATGTCAGGACTATGGTTCGAGTAGCCGCCCCTGCTGCTGTTGACTCACTGACAGTCGTACCTTTTCATGGACCCGTGTATAGAAAATTTTGAAAAAAAAAAATCAAGAATATTAGAATGTAATTCTCTAACTATAAATAACTAACTAGAATTAGGTAATTAGTCAAAGGTAATTACAAAGGTGATTACAAAGTTAATTCCAGCTTCTGGAAAGTTGAACAAGAGAAGCATTGAGAGAGATCTTCATCATGTATGTAAGAGGTGAGTTGAGGCAGCCTCCTGCTTGAACAAGTCTCAGACGTGTCTTAACAAGTTGCTGCAGGAGGGGCGACTGGTGGAGTGGGGGAACTGGTGGAGTGGAGGAACTGGTGGAGTGGAGGAACTGGTGGAGTGGAGGAACTGGTGGAGTGGAGGAACTGGTGGAGTGGAGGAACTGGTGGAGTGGAGGAACTGGTGGAGTGGAGGAACTGGTGGAGTGGAGGAACTG
>NC_069484.1:20337790-20340290 GCF_026875155.1 Cherax quadricarinatus
ATGAGGAGAAATTTGAGGTAATCAGTTCTATATAATATATATATATATATATATATATATATATATATATATATATGATAAAACAGGATTGTCACGTATGTACGATTTACGTAAGAGAGAAAAATCTTGATTGGTGGATATATACGGGTTAGGTAAAATTGGAGCAGGTGAACGGTTTTAATAGCCCTGTTATATTTATGGCTTGACACCAAACAGAATTTGATCCAATATTGATGTGTTTCCACAGCGGCTAATTTGCATATAGATTTAACCAGGACTATGACTGTATTGGTGGGTTTGTGTGTGTGTGTGTACGTGTACTCACCTATTTGTGGTTGCAGGGGTTAAGTCTTAGCTCCTGGCCCCGCCTCTTCACTGGTTGCTACTAGGTCCTCTCTCTCCCTGCTCCATGAGCTTTATCATACCTCGTCTTAAAACTATGTATGGTTCCTGCCTCCACTACGTCACTTTCTAGGCTATTCCACTGCTTGACAACTCTGACTGAAGAAATACTTCTTAACATCCCTTCGATTCATCAGAGTTTTCAATTTCCAATTGTGGCCCCTTATTGCTGTGTCTCATCTCTGGAACATCCTGTCCCTGTCCACCTTGTCTATTCCGCGCAGTATTTTATATATCGTTATCATGTCTCCTCTGACCCTCCTGTCCTCCAGTGTCGTCAGGCCAATTTCCCTTAATCTTTCTTCGTAGGACAATCCCCTTAGCTCTGGAACTAACCTTGTCGCAAACCTTTGTACTTTCTCTAATTTCTTGACGTGCTTGACCAGGTGTGGGTTTCAAACAGGAGCTGCATGCTTCAGTATGGGCCTGACGTACACGGTGTACAGTGTCTTGAACGATTACTTACTGATGTATCGGAATACTGTTCTCAGGTTTCCCAGGCGCCCGTATGCTGCAGCAGTTATCTGACTGATGTGCGCCTCAGGAGATGTGCTCGGTATTATACTCACCCCAAGATCTTTTTCCTTGAGTGAGGTTTGCAGTCTTTGTCCACCTAGACTATACTGTGACTGCGGTCTTCTTTGCCCTTCCCCAATCTTCATGACTTTGTATTTGGCGGGGTTAAACTCAAGGAGCCAGTTGCTGGACCAGGCTTGTAGCCTGTCCAGGTCTCTTTGTAGTCCTGTCATGTGTGTGTGTGCACGTTTGTGTATGGGTGAATTTCCCTTCTAATCTTTCTCCCCTCATGCTAATCATATCCCTCTCTCTAATTCCTCTCCCCACTCTAGTCCCTCTCCCTTCACTCTAATCCCTTTCCCCTCTAATCCCTCTCCTTCACTTTCTCCCACTTTCTCTCCTTATAACCTTTATTCACTCTATTCTTCACTCTACCTTACCCTCCCTCCATCTCCCCTCCCTGCCCCCTCACCCCTTCTTTCCCCTCACCCTACCCTCATTAATTAGTCACCCTTTCCCTTCTCTCTGCATCTACCCATCACATCACTTTATTCAATATTCCTCCTCCCTCTCCTATCTTCATTACTCATACGTGTTGAGTCCCCTCACTCTCTCCTTTTCCCCTCCTTATTCCCCCCTTTTGTCCTCTCTCCCCTCTTTATCCTTGATTCCCCTTTGACCTCTTTACGTAAGAATTATCTGTGTCCTTATCTTTTTGACACTGTGACTCGACCCGCCAACCACAATTAGGTGAGTACACACACACACACACACACACACACACACACACACACACACACACACACACACACACACACACACACACACACACACACACACACACACACACACATGAGATTAAGAACACTTGTTGCAGACAGCCTTACGTTACAGACAGCCTTACGTTGCAGACAGCCTTACGTTACAGACAGCCTTACGTTACAGACAGCCTTACGTTGCAGACAGCCTTACGTTGCAGACAGCCTTACGTTGCAGACAGCCTTACGTTACAGACAGCCTTTACGTTGCAGACAGCCTTACGTTACAGACAGCCTTACGTTGCAGACAGCCTTACGTTGCAGACAGCCTTACGTTGCAGACAGCCTTACGTTGCAGACAGCCTTACGTTGCAGACAGCCTTACGTTGCAGACAGCCTTACGTTGCAGACAGCCTTACGTTGCAGACAGCCTTACGTTACAGACAGCCTTACGGTGCAGACAGCCTTACGTTGCAGACAGCCTTACGTTACAGACAGTCTTACGGTGCAGACAGCCTTACGTTGCAGACAGCCTTACGTCGTACCTCCTACCACCACCTTAATGGTGGGAATGGTAATAGTAGTGTTTGTAGTAGTGGTGGAAATGCCATGCGGGTCGCGGGCACTAACAGCCTGGTTAAATTGGAAAACAACTATTGTTATATGTCAGTGTGTGACGTGTACCAATAGAAAACAGGTACAAGAAAACGGGAAACAGGTAAAAAATGGAAGCATGTTCAAGAAAACGGGAATTAGGTTCAAGAAAATGGGAATCGGGTACAAGAAAACGGGAGACCCTCCCTTTGACATTACCCACAATTCCC
>NC_069484.1:20345290-20375290 GCF_026875155.1 Cherax quadricarinatus
ATGTCAACAGAAGCAGTGTTGCCATACACAATGTCAACAGAAGCAGTGTTGCCATACACAATGTCAACAGAAGCAGTGTTGCCATACACAATGTCAACAGAAGCAGTGTTGCCATACACAATGTCAACAGAAGCAGTGTTGCCATACACAATGTCAACAGAAGCAGTGTTGCCATACACAATGTCAACAGAAGCAGTGTTGCCATACACAATGTCAACAGAAGCAGTGTTGCCATACACAATGTCAACAGAAGCAGTGTTGTCATACACTGAATGTCAACAGAAGCAGTGTTGCCATACACAATGTCAACAGAAGCAGTGTTGCCATACACAATGTCAACAGAAGCAGTGTTGCCATACACAATGTCAACAGAAGCAGTGTTGCCATACACAATGTCAACAGAAGCAGTGTTGCCATACACAATGTCAACAGAAGCAGTGTTGCCATACACAATGTCAACAGAAGCAGTGTTGCCATACACAATGTCAACAGAAGCAGTGTTGCCATACACAATGTCAACAGAAGCAGTGTTGCCATACACAATGTCAACAGAAGCAGTGTTGCCATACACAATGTCAACAGAAGCAGTGTTGCCATACACAATGTCAACAGAAGCAGCGTTGCCATACACAATGTCAACAGAAGCAGCGTTGCCATACACAATGTCAACAGAAGCAGTGTTGCCATACACAATGTCAACAGAAGCAGTGTTGCCATACACAATGTCAACAGAAGCAGTGTTGCCATACACAATGTCAACAGAAGCAGTGTTGCCATACACAATGTCAACAGAAGCAGTGTTGCCATACACAATGTCAACAGAAGCAGTGTTGCCATACACAATGTCAACAGAAGCAGTGTTGTCATACACTGAATGTCAACAGAAGCAATGTTGCCATACACAATGTCAACAGAAGCAGTGTTGTCATACACTGAATGTCAACAGAAGCAGTGTTGCCATACACAATGTCAACAGAAGCAGTGTTGCCATACACAATGTCAACAGAAGCAGTGTTGCCATACACAATGTCAACAGAAGCAGTGTTGCCATACACAATGTCAACAGAAGCAGTGTTGCCATACACAATGTCAACAGAAGCAGTGTTGTCATACACTGAATGTCAACAGAAGCAATGTTGCCATACACAATGTCAACAGAAGCAGTGTTGTCATACACTGAATGTCAACAGAAGCAGTGTTGCCATACACAATGTCAACAGAAGCAGTGTTGCCATACACAATGTCAACAGAAGCAGTGTTGCCATACACAATGTCAACAGAAGCAGTGTTGCCATACACAATGTCAACAGAAGCAGTGTTGCCATACACAATGTCAACAGAAGCAGTGTTGCCATACACAATGTCAACAGAAGCAGTGTTGCCATACACAATGTCAACAGAAGCAGTGTTGCCATACACAATGTCAACAGAAGCAGTGTTGCCATACACAATGTCAACAGAAGCAGTGTTGCCATACACAATGTCAACAGAAGCAGTGTTGCCATACACAATGTCAACAGAAGCAGTGTTGCCATACACAATGTCAACAGAAGCAGTGTTGCCATACACAATGTCAACAGAAGCAGTGTTGCCATACACAATGTCAACAGAAGCAGTGTTGTCATACACTGAATGTCAACAGAAGCAATGTTGCCATACACAATGTCAACAGAAGCAGTGTTGTCATACACTGAATGTCAGCAGAAGCAGTGTTGCCATACACAATGTCAACAGAAGCAGTGTTGCCATACACAATGTCAACAGAAGCAGTGTTGCCATACACAATGTCAACAGAAGCAGTGTTGCCATACACAATGTCAACAGAAGCAGTGTTGTCATACACTGAATGTCAACAAGAAGCAAGTTGCCATACACAATGTCAACAGAAGCAGTGTTGTCATACACTGAATGTCAACAGAAGCAGTGTTGCCATACACAATGTCAACAGAAGCAGTGTTGCCATACACAATGTCAACAGAAGCAGTGTTGCCATACACAATGTCAACAGAAGCAGTGTTGCCATACACAATGTCAACAGAAGCAGTGTTGCCATACACAATGTCAACAGAAGCAGTGTTGCCATACACAATGTCAACAGAAGCAGTGTTGTCATACACTGAATGTCAACAGAAGCAGTGTTGCCATACACAATGTCAACAGAAGCAGTGTTGTCATACACTGAATGTCAACAGAAGCAGTGTTGCCATACACAATGTCAACAGAAGCAGTGTTGCCATGCACAATGTCAACAGAAGCAGTGTTGCCATACACAATGTCAACAGAAGCAGTGTTGTCATACACTGAATGTCAACAGAAGCAATGTTGCCATACACAATGTCAACAGAAGCAGTGTTGTCCATACACTGAATGTCAACAGAAGCAGTGTTGCCATACACAATGTCAACAGAAGCAGTGTTGCCATACACAATGTCAACAGAAGCAGTGTTGCCATACACAATGTCAACAGAAGCAGTGTTGCCATACACAATGTCAACAGAAGCAGTGTTGCCATACACAATGTCAACAGAAGCAGTGTTGCCATACACAATGTCAACAGAAGCAGTGTTGTCATACACTGAATGTCAACAGAAGCAGTGTTGCCATACACAATGTCAACAGAAGCAGTGTTGTCATACACTGAATGTCAACAGAAGCAGTGTTGCCATACACAATGTCAACAGAAGCAGTGTTGCCATACACAATGTCAACAGAAGCAGTGTTGCCATACACAATGTCAACAGAAGCAGTGTTGCCATACACAATGTCAACAGAAGCAGTGTTGCCATACACTGGTCCTCGGCTTCTCCTGACATAATTATCCCTACATAATTTTTAATTAAATCAGAAATTAATGTAACATATAATGGAATTTATGATGCCATTGTCCGGCGCAGATTACACCTACTTAATAATCTACTCGAAAAGCATAGTTTTTTTTCCCAAAACTTGCGTTTTAAACCAAAAAATTTGCTGTGAGAGTCTGGCAATGATGAGCGTGTCAGCAGTGTTGCCAGCTCAGGTGTTAACCATTAATATTTGACGTTATTAAATATCCATTGATTTTTTGGGTATCCATCCAGGAGAGGGATACCCAGAGGAGGGGGATATTTTTTTTTATTTTTGCCTTTATGTAAGGTTTGTGTGGTAGCTTGAGAATGCATCTCGTGATAGGATTGAAACTTTGAATCCCCAGGAAGATTTTTGGAGTTATTGGACTGTGTAGATTTTTATTTGACTAGTTTTTAATTAAAAATTCAGGAATAATTAACCCGTAATGATTTAAAATTTATTTTTTATCAGTTTTTATCTAAAAATAATTATTGTATTTCCGGCAGAGACCGAAAAGTCGCAATATCGGGACTGAAACAATATTTCGTTGGGATTTTTAACCCAGGAGGGTTAGATATCCAGGATAATCCAAGAAAGTGGTGCGTCATTTGTCTTATTCCCATTGTGGTCCTCAATCTTGTCTCCCAGGATGCGACCCACACCAGTCGATTAACACCCAGGTACCTACTTACTGCTAGGTGAACAGGGCAATAGGTGTAAGGAAACGCGTCGAAATGTTTCCACCCCGCCGGGAATCGAACCCGGGCCCACTGTGTGTGAAGCGAGAGGTTTGCCAGCCAGGCCACGGGGCCGCCCATTAGGTCAGGTTCGTCACGAAACAAGACAAGTGTTTCCTGACGTGATAGACAGAGGGTGCCAGTGTATACAGGCGAGTAGACAGGGACACTACCAAGAGAGGTGGTAGTAATAGTGGTAGTGGTAGTAGTGGTAGTGGTAGCAGTGGTAGTGGTAGTAGTGGTAGTGGTAGCAGTAGTAGTGGTAGTGGTAGTAGTAGTAGTGGTAGTAGTGGTGGTAGTGGTAGCAGTAGTAGTGGTAGTAGTAGTAGTGGTAGTAGTAGTGGTAGTAGTCATAGTAGTAGTGGTAGTAGTAGTAGTGGTGGTAGTAGTAGTGGTGGTGGTAGTAGAGGTAGTAGTAATAGTGGTAGTGGTAGTAGTAATAGTGGTAGGAGATCTAAGGGTCTACAAGAGGTACGACCCAAAACACGGGGGTAATAATGAAGGACAGGACACCCTAAGATAGAAGAAAGGAAACAAGGAAAAGGGAAAATAAGAAAGAAAATTCATAGAGGAGAGGAGAGGAGAATAAATTATCAGGTTAAGTCACGGGTGTGCTGGAGATGAGAGCATTTAACAGTATAATGGGAAAGGATGGCAACTAGAGACAAAGCCACGACTAAGATTCATAGAAGGAAAGTTGTGTATAAGGGGGGATTCAACCAGACGGCGACTGTGTACGTTAGAAGTAATGACTATAGGTTTTAGTAGATGACCGGTTGATAGGATGATTATGATCTCTGACATGACATTGTTGGTGTCGGCAAGGCTAACACTTCTTTTGTGTTCCTTGAATCAGTCAGCATGAGGACGGCCAGTTTCTCCAAGGTATTGAAGAGAACAAGATGAACATGGATCAGAGTAGACACCAGGAGCATCTATAAAGGGAGGACAGGTACCAGCTAGAGTACTGTAAAAGGTGTTAGTCTGGCGAAAAGTAAATTTGATGTCTAAGGAACGGAGGAAGTTAAGATTAGAAAGACTGGATATATAAGGAAGGCAGAGGACAGGAGAGTTCCCAGGAGCAGAGTGTTTGGGAGAGAAGAAAGTCCGCATAGGTCTCCGTTCCTTAGACATCAATACACATAACATAGAAAAATATTTGTTAATCGGCTGTTTATGTCATCGGTAAGACTTCCGGCCAACGGTGGGCCATTAGTAGCTAACTTTTAGAAGCGTCCAAAATTATACGCGGATTTTCGACTGCGCGGGGGTCGGCGCCCCTAACCCCCGCGTTCGAGTCAACTGTGTGTATGTAGTATGTATATATATATATTATATATTATATAAATATATATATTATATATTTATATATATATATATGTATGTATATATATATGTATGTATATATATATGTAGTATATATTATGTATGTATATATATATGTATGTATATATATATGTATGTATATATATATGTATGTTTGTTTGTATATATAATGTATGTATATATATATGTATGTATATTTTATATATATATAAAATATATATATATATATATATTATAAAATTATATATATATATGTATATATTATGTATGTATATATATATATATAATATATATGTATGTATATATATATGTTGTATATATATATATATATATATATATGTATGTAAAATATATATGTATGTATATATATATATATATATTATATAATATATTATATATGTATGTATATATATATGTATGTATATATATATATATATATATATATATGTATGTATATATATATATATATGTATGTATATATATATATATATATTAATATATATATTATATATATATAGTATGAAATATATATATATATGTATGTATATATAATATTATATAATTTTATATATGTATGTATATATATATATATATATATATGAAATGTTATATATATTATATATATATATATATATATATATGCATGTATATATATATATATATATATATATATATATATTATATATAAATATAAAATTAATAATATAAAATATATATATTATATATTATTTTTTATTTTTATTATCACACTGGCCGATTCCCACCAAGGCAGGGGGGCCCCCAAAAAATGAAAAAACTTTCCCATCTTTCATCCATCCACTGTCTTGCCAGAAGGGTGCTTTACACTACAGTTTTTAAACTGCAACATTAACACCCCTCCTTCAGAGTGCAGGCACTGACTTCCCATCTCCAGGACTCAAGCCGGCCTGCCGGTTTCCCTGAACTCCTTCTAAATTGTTACTTTGCTCACACTCCACAGCACGTCCCAAATATTAAAAAACCATTTGTCTCCATTTCACTCCTATCAAACACGCTCACGCATGCCTGCTGGAAGTCCAAGCCCCTCGCACACAAAACCCCTTTACCCCCTCCCTCCAACCCTTTCCTAGGCCCACCGCTACCCCCCCCTTCCTTCCACTACAGACTGATACACCCCTTGAAGTTATTCTGTTTCGCTCCATTCTCTCCACATGTCCCAACCACCTCAACAACCCTTCCTCAGCCCTCTGGACAACAGTTTTGGTAATCCCACACCTCCTCCCAACTTCCCCAAAATACGAATTCTCTGCATTATATTCACACCACACATTTCTCTCAGACATGACATCTCACTGCCTCCAGCCTTCCCTCACTGCAAATTCTTTACCCATGCTTACACCCATATAAGAGCGTTGGTAAAACTATACTCTCATAAATTCCCCTCTTTGCCTCCAAGGACAAATTCTTTGTCTCCACAGACTCCTAAGTGCAAACCCCTCACCCTTTTCCCTCATCAATTCTATGATTCACCTCATCTTTCATAGACCCATCTGCTGACACGTTTCCCCTCCCAGATATCTGAATACATTCAAACCCCCTCCATACTCTCTCCCTCCAATCTGAATCCAATCTTTCATCACCTAATCTTTTTGTTATCCTCATAAACCTTACTCTTTCCTGTATTCACTTTCAATTTTCTTCTTTTCAAAACCCTACCAAATTCATCCACCAATCTCTGCAACTTCTCTTCAGAATCCCCAAGAGCACAGTGTCATCAGCAAAGAGCAACTGTGACAACTCCCACTTTATGTGTGATTCTTTATCTTTAACTCCACGCCCTTGCCAAGACCCTCGCATTTACTTCTCTTACAACCCCACTATAAATATATTAAAAAAACCACGGTGACATTTACACATCCTTGTCTAAGGCCTACTTTTACTGGGAATAATTTCCCCCTTTCCTACATACTCTAACTTGAGCCTCACTATCATCGTAAAAACTCTTCACTGCTTTCAGTAACCTACCTCCTACACCATAACACCTGCAAACATCTGCCACATTGCCCCCTATCCACCCTGTCATACGCCCTTTTCCAAAACCATAAATGCCACAAAGACCTCTTTAGCCTTATCTAAATAAATGTTTTACTTTTATGTTTCACTGTAAACACCTGGTCCACACACCCCCCACCTTTCCTAAAGCCTCCTTGTTCATCTGCTATCCTATTCTCCGTCTTACTCTTAATTCTTTCAATAATAACTCTACCATTTCACTTTGCCAGGTATAAATCAAAAACTTACCCCCTATAATTTTTGCCTCTCTTTATCCCCTTTTCCTTTTTACAAAGGAACTATGCATGTTCTCTGCCAATCCCTAGGTACCTTACCCTCTTCCATACATTTATTAAATAATTGCACCAACCACTCCAAAACTATATCCCCACCTGCTTTTAACATTTCTATCTTTATCCCATCAATCCCCGGCTGCCTTACCCCCCTTTTATTTTACCTACTGCCTCACGAACTTCCCCCACACTCACAACTGGCTCTTCCTCACTCCCACAAGAGTTGTTCCTCCTTGCCCTATTTCACGAAATCACAGCTTCCCTATCTTCATCAACATTTAACAATTCCTCAAAATATTCCCTCCATCTTCCCAATACCTCTAACTCTCCATTTAATAACTCTCCTCTCCTATTTTTAACTGACAAATCCATTTGTTCTCTAGGCTTTCTTAACTTGTTAATCTCACTCCAAAACTTTTTCTTATTTTCAAAAAAATTTGTTGATAACATCTCACCCACTCTCATTTGCTCTCTTTTACATTGCTTCACCACTTTTAACCTCTCTCTTTTTCTCCATATACTCTTCCCTCCTTGCATCACTTCCCTTTGTAAAAACTTCTCATATGCTAACTTTTTCCCCCCCTTACACTTCTTCCCACACCCTTCTTTCCCCCCAATCGTTTCCCCCTTTCCCTCCCGCCCCCAAATTTCCCGGGTAACCACAAACTTTTTGCTGAACACTTTTTCACAAAACTTTTTTTAAAAACCAACCCCATACCTCTTCGACCCCATTGCCTATGCTCTAAATTACCCCCTTTTTTCCTCCAATAGCTGTTTATAATTTTACCCAAACTGTCCCTCTTTTAGTTAAAAAACCTTCACCTCTCTCTTCCCGATGCTTCTATTCCCCTTTGAAACCCATCTCCCTTTTTAAACTCTCATGTGGGTAAAACTAAAAAAGGGGGATCTGAATATATCTGGGGCCCCCTATAAACATGTAAAATCCCTGAAGTCAACTCAACAGCTTTTATCTCCCCTTTCAAAACCCAAACCAAACTACTGTTTTTTCCCCCCCTAAATCATATTTGTATACTTATTTTTTCCTTTTTTTTCTTAAAAAAAGTATTACCTTTTAAAAAAAACCCCCCCTTCTATACAAAGTTCAATCAAAGGGCTCCCATTATCATTTACCCCTTGGCCCCCCCCCCAAATTTTACCAAACCCCCACCCCTCTCTAAAAGTTTCTCCTACTTTACCCTTCTTTCCCCTCCCAAAATTTAACTCTCTCACTTGGTTCAAAGGCCCCTTTTACATTCACTTAACATCTCCAAAATCTCTCTCTCCCTCTGCATTCCCCTCTTCTCCAGGTGCATTTCCCGCTTATTATGACCCCCCTTCTCGCATCCCAAATTTTTTTTTAATCCCATAATTTTTTGAAAATTTAAAACATTCATATTCTTTTTCTCCTTTCCTTTAAATGTCATTTTAAAATTACTGCTACCCCCTTCCTTTGCTCTAACTCTCTCAGAATACTCCAGATTTAATCCCATTTTTTTTCCCCCCCCCGAAACTCCCCCCAACCCCCCCTTTAGCCTTTTTTTTCGCTTAGGGCCCCGGGCATCCCAAATTCCTTTTTATTCCCTAACAACAGGGAATCATCTGTTTTTTTGTCATCCGCACTAATCCAAGCACATTTAAGCATCCCAGTTTATAAAGTTTTTCTTCTTCTCTTTTTTAGTAAATGTCTACAGGAGAAGGGGTTACTAGCCCATTGCTCCCGGCATTTTAGTCTCCTCATACGACACGCATGGCTTACGGAGGAAAGATTCTTTTCCACTTCCCCATGGACAATAGAAGAAATAAAGAAGAACAAGAGCTATTTAGAAAAAGGAGAAAACCCTAGATGTATGTATATATATATGCATGTGCGTGTCTGTGAAGTGTGACCATAGTGTAAGTAGGAGTAGCAAGATATCCCTGTTATCTAGCGTGTTTATGAGACAGAAAAAGAAACCAGCAATCCTACCATCATGCAAAACAGTTACAGGTTTTTGTTTCACAGTCATCTGGCAGGACGGTAGTACTTCCCTGGGTGGTTGCTGTCTACCAACCTACTACCTATAACCATATTATATATATATATATATATATATATATATATATATATATATATATATATATATTGTGGGTGTGAGATAGCACCAAAATATTGTGTATAATTTAGCGTTTTTGTTATAGCAGGAAAGTATAATTAGCCCTGATTATAGGTGTTTGATAAGGGATAACAATTTGTGTGTGTAATTATTGTTAATTTCCGGGAACGCATATATAATTGTTTTGTTAAATTCACATGTTAAAAATAGTGTTTAAAAGATTTTTTATTGGCGTTATTTATTTGTATTTTGTGATTGTATATACATTGTGATTGTATATACATTGTGATTGTATATACATTGTGATTGTATATACATTGTGATGGTATATACTTTGGGATTGTATATACATTGTGATTGTATATACATTGTGATTGTATATAACATTGTGATTGTATATACATTGTGATTGTATATACATTGTGATTGTATATACATTGTGATTGTATATACATTGTGATGGTATATACATTGTGATGGTATATACATTGTGATTGTATATACATTGTGATTGTATATACATTGTGATTGTATATACATTGTGATTGTATATACATTGTGATTGTATATACATTGTGATTGTATATACATTGTGATTGTATATACATTGTGATTGTATATACATTGTGATTGTATATACATTGTGATTGTATATACATTGTGATTGTATATACATTATGATTGTATATACATTGTTTTGTGATGTATATACATTGTTTTGTGATGGTATATACATTGTTTTGTGATTGTATAGTAAACAGGTGGATAGGTGGACGGGTGGATAGACAGGCTGATAGACATAGGTGGATAGGTAGACAGATGGACAGGTAGACAGGTGGATAGATAAACAGGTGGATAGACATTGGAAAAGTAGACAGGTGGATAGACATAGGTGAATAGGAAGACAGGTGGATTGGTTGACAGGTGGATAGGAAGACAGGTGGATTGGTTGATAGGTGGATAGACATAGATGGATAGGGACACAGGTGGACAGATATAGGTGGATAGGTAGACAGGTGGATAGACATAGTTGGATAGGTAGACAGGTTGATACACAGGTGGATAGGCAGACAGGTGGATATACAGGTGGATAGGCAGACAGGTCTGTTTAACCAGACCTGTTGGTATTCTGGCCAATATACGAGAAATTCCCTGTGAAACTACACTTTGTGTGTGTGTGTTGTGTGTGTGTGTGGTGTGTGTGTGTGTGTGTGTGTGTGTGTGTGTGTGGGTGTGTGGTGTGTGTGTGTGTGTGGTGTGTGTGTGTGTGTGTGTGTGTGTGTTTTGTTTGTGTTTGTGTTTGTGTGTGTGTGTGTGTGTGTGTGTGTGTGGTGTGTGTGTGTGTGTGTGTGTGTGTGTACTCACCTATTTGTGGTTGCAGGGGTCGATTCACAGCTCCTGGCCCCGCCTCTTCGCTGATTGCTACTAGGCCCTCTCTCCCTGCCCCATGAGCTCTATCATACCTCGCCTTAAAACTATGTATGGTGTGTGTGTGTGGTGTGTGTGTGTGTGGTGTGTGTGTGTGTGTGTATGCGTGTGCGTGTGCGTGTGCGTGTGTGTGCCAGCTTTATCCTGGGGGTCAAGTTAAGACATTTGTGACTTTCAGGAACTTTCCCGCTGGTAGGTGAGAGGGACGTATCACCTGGCTGTGTGGGAAGGGAAACACGTCTTTATAACACCTTGTCTTTAGTCATATTTGTAGCTGCAGATTACTATGTTTACATTCCACTGTGTTGCCTTGCAAGCTTGTTCACTCTCTTGCAAGCTTGTTCACTGTCTTGCAAGCTTGTTCACTCTCTTGCAAGCTTGTTCACTGTCTTGCAAGCTTGTTCACTCTCTTTCAAGCTTGTTCACTCTCTTGCAAGCTTGTTCACTCTCTTGCAAGCTTGTTCACTCTCTTGCAAGCTTGTTCACTCTCTTGCAAGCTTGTTCACTCTCTTGCAAGCTTGTTCACGCTCTTGCAAGCTTGTTCACTCTCTTGCAAGCTTGTTCACTCTCTTGCAAGCTTGTTCACTCTCTTGCAAGCTTGTTCACTCTCTTGCAAGCTTGTTCACTCTCTTGCAAGCTTGTTCACGCTCTTGCAAGCTTGTTCACTCTCTTTTCAAGCTTGTTCACTCTCTTGCAAGCTTGTTCACTCTCTTGCAAGCTTGTTCACGCTCTTGCAAGCTTGTTCACTCTCTTGCAAGCTTGTTCACTCTCTTGCAAGCTTGTTCACTGTCTTGCAAGCTTGTTCACGCTCTTGCAAGCTTGTTCACTCTCTTGCAAGCTTGTTCACCTTCTTGCAAGCTTGTTCACTCTCTTGCAAGCTTGTTCACTCTCTTGCAAGCTTGTTCACTCTCTTGCAAGCTTGTTCACTCTCTTGCAAGCTTGTTCACTCTCTTGCAAGCTTGTTCACTCTCTTGCAAGCTTGTTTACTCTCTTGCAAGCTTGTTCACTCTCTTGCAAGCTTGTTCACTCTCTTGCAAGCTTGTTCATGTCTTGCAAGCTTGTTCACGCTCTTGCAAGCTTGTTCACTCTCTTGCAAGCTTGTTCACTCTCTTGCAAGCTTGTTCACTCTCTTGCAAGCTTGTTCACTGTCTTGCAAGCTTGTTCACTCTCTTGCAAGCTTGTTCACTCTCTTGCAAGCTTGTTCACTCTCTTGCAAGCTTGTTCACTCTCTTGCAAGCTTGTTCACTCTCTTGCAAGCTTGTTCACTCTCTTGCAAGCTTGTTCACTCTTGCAAGCTTGTTCACTCTCTTGCAAGCTTGTTCACTCTCTTGTAAGCTTTTCACTCTCTTGCAAGCTTGTTCACTCTCTTGCAAGCTTGTTCACTCTCTTGCAAGCTTGTTCACTCTCTTGCAAGCTTGTTCACTCTCTTGCAAGCTTGTTCACTCTCTTGCAAGCTTGTTCACTCTCTTGCAAGCTTGTTCACTCTCTTGCAAGCTTGTTCACCTCTCTTGCAAGCTTGTTCGCTCTCTTGCAAGCTTGTTCACTCTCTTGCAAGCTTGTTCACTCTCTTGCAAGCTTGTTTCACTCTCTTGCAAGCTTGTTCACTCTCTTGCAAGCTTGTTCACTCTCTTGCAAGCTTGTTCACTCTCTTGCAAGCTTGTTCACTCTCTTGCAAGCTTGTTCACTCTCTTGCAAGCTTGTTCACTCTCTTGCAAGCTTGTTCACTCTCTTGCAAGCTTGTTCACTCTCTTGCAAGCTTGTTCGCTGTCTTGCAAGCTTGTTCATTGTCTTGCAAGCTTGTTCACTCTCTTGCAAGCTTGTTCACTCTCTTGCAAGCTTGTTCACTCTCTTGCAAGCTTGTTCACTCTCTTGCAAGCTTGTTCACTCTCTTGCAAGCTTGTTCACTGTCTTGCAAGCTTGTTCACTGTCTTGCAAGCTTGTTCACTGTCTTGCAAGCTTTTTCACTGTCTTGCAAGCTTGTTCACTGTCTTGCAAGCTTTTTCACTGTCTCTGAAGCTTTGTTCACTGTCCTGCAAGCTTGTTAACTGTCTTTGAAGCTTTGTTCACTGTCCTGCAAGCTTTTTTCACTGTCTTGCAAGCTTGTTCATTGTCATGCAAGCTTGTTCACTGTCTTTGAAGCTTTGTTCACTGTCCTGCAAGCTTTTTTCACTGTCTTGCAAGCTTGTTCACTGTCTTTCAAGCTTTGTTCACTGTTTGCAAGCTTGTTCACTGTCTTGGAAGTTTGTTCACAGTGTTACAAGCTTTGTTCACTGTTTTACGAACATGTTCACTGCTCTGCAACATTTGTCACAAGTCCTCGTTCAGAATGTGTATACCATATTTTCGGGCATATAAGACGCGCTTTTCCCCACAAAACTTCTTGGAAAATCAGCCTGGGCCTTATATGCTCAAGGTCAGGGTCAGGGTCAGGGTCCATGTCAGGGTCTATGTCAGGGTCTATGTCAGAGTCAAGGTCAAGGTCAGGGTCAGGGTCTATGTCAGGGTCTATGTCAGGGTCAAGGTCAGGGTCAGGGTCCATGTCAGGGTCCATGTCAGGGTCTATGTCAGGGTCTATGTCAGAGTCAAGGTCAAGGTCAGGGTCAGGGTCTATGTCAGGGTCTATGTCAGGGTCAAGGTCAGGGTCAGGGTCCATGTCAGGGTCCATGTCAGGGTCAAGGTCAGGGTCAGGGTCAGGGTTCAGGTCAGGGTCAGGGTCAGGGTCCATGTCAGGGTCCATGTCAGGGTCAAGGTCAGGGTCAGGGTCCATGTCAGGGTCCATGTCAGGGTCCAGGTCAGGGTCAGGGTCAGGGTCCATGTCAGGATCCAGGTCAGGGTCCATGTCAGGGTCCATGTCAGGGTCCATGTCAGGGTCCATGTCAGGGTCCATGTCAGGGTCAAGGTCAAGGTCAAGGTCAGGGTCAAGGTCAGGGTCAAGGTCAAGGTCAGGGTCAAGGTCAGGGTCAGGGTCAAGGGTCAAGGTCAAGAGTAAACTTTGGGTTAGACTTCAGCAGTTGTTTACTAACGTTACATTAGGTGCGTCTTATATGCCGGAAAATACGGAAAATGCGCTGGAAAACATCTAAAAATATATAGTAACGACTTAAGAAATCGTAATGACACGATTGCAAACAAACCATACCACGGGTGGGATAGAACCCGCGGTCATAGTCAGTCAGGAAACTCCAGACCGTCGCGTCTAGTATATTGGTAGTAATATTGGTAGGATATGGTAGTAATTGGTTAATATTGGTGTAAGATTGGGTCAGGCATTAGGTTACAGGAAAGGTCAGGATCAAGGTCAAGAGTAAACTTGTGGTAAGACTTCAGCAGTTGTTTATCTAACGTTACATTAGGTGCGTCTTTATCCGGTAAAATAGGGATAAAATGCGTCTGGAAACATCTAAAATATATAGTAACGACTGCAAGAATATCGTAATGACACGATTGTCACAACCATACCATGGTTGAATAGAACCGCGTCTAGTCTCAAAATCCAGGGCGCCCGTTAGAAATTTGGTAGTACATTTTTGGTAGTATTATTGGTACTATAATTGGTATATATTGGTAGAATATTGGTAGTAATATTGTATAATATTGGTAGAATTACGCATTTGGGTTTACATAAAGGCCACACGTGCAACTGTGACATTTTATTGTGGCAACGTTTCGCTCCTGGAGAGTGAAACGTTGAGATAGAATGTCATATTATGTGCCCTTTTTTTTGCAAAGTACTGAGAAAGATGACAAAGTTGATCCCATATATCAGAAATGTTTGCTACGAGGATAGACTGAGAACCCTGACTCAGCACTCTCTAGAAAGGCGTCCCCTCAAGGAAGGTTCCTTGACGTTGGTGAGGGGCTCTTGATTTAGGGAATTGGATCTGTGCTCCAGTTCCCCGAATTAAGCCTGAATGCCTTCCACATCCCCCCCCAGGCGCTGTATAATCCTCCGGGTTCAGCGCTTCCCCCTTGATTATAATAATAATAATAATCTAGAAAGGCGTACAATTTAAGGGGAATATAACTGAAGTGTTTAAATAATAATAATAATAATAATAATAATAATAATAATAATAATAATAATAATCTTTATTTCTACCAGTACATGATACAACTTATACAGACCATAGCTCACATCAATGACATACTATTATATAGAAAGACCCTTGTTATGCTGAGCATTTCCCGCAAATTAGGTCAGTTTTCGCCCCAGGATGCGACCCACACCAGTCGACTAACACCCAGGTATCTATTTTAAGGTGAACAGGGACAGCAGGTGTCTTAAGGAAACACGTCTTAATTCCACCCGTACCAGGGATCGACCCCAGACCTCAGAGTGTGAGTTGAATGCGCTACCAGTAGAGGAATAAATAAAGAGGATGTAAATAACGTGTTGAAAATCTCTAACCAAGACAGAACTTGCAGCAGTGAGCTCAAGTTGGAGAAATTTAGGCTTAGGAGGGCTTTGAGAGTGAATTTGGTTTGGCAATAGAGTTGTAGAAGAATGGAACAAACTCCCGAGTACCGTCACTGACGGTACATTGAAGGTACTGGACAATTGCATGAGTGTATGTGGGTGGGTGAGAGCTGGACCTGCCTAGCATGAGCCAGTAGGCCTATGTTCTTACTATATTTCACTGTTGTGATATTTTTTTCACTGCAATTGTGACTTTCAGTGTACTGCAGCTTTTCTCTTATTGTGTTTTTCTTATGTGTTTTTTCATATTTAAACAACCTGCCTGAAGAAGCTTACACATTTGTACGTTTGTCCGTGAAAGTTAACGTGTAAACTGTACGTGTTTGCATGAACATTTAACGTGTGTACTGACAAATACAGTGCGTTTGTTTGTTCATGTGTAATCTCTCTCCTTTGTACTGTTGTTGCTGTTTGATAGATTGTGATTGTTTTTTTGTCTGTGGATTTCTGTGGTAACACGAACGGGAACTTCTGGAAGGAACCTTCAGGTGTATGTTAAGACTATTGTAGTAGTAGTAATAGTAGTGGTAGTAGTAATAGTAGTGGTAGTAGTAGTAGTTTTGAAAGTAGTAGTAGTAGTAACAGTAGCAGTAATAGCAGCAGTAATAGTAGCAGTAATAGTAGTAGCAGTCACAGCAATAGTAGTAGCAGTAATAGCAGCAGTAATAGTAGCAGTAATAGTAGTAGCAGTCACAGCAATAGTAGTAGTAGTAACAGTAGCAGTAATAGCAGCAGTAATAGTAGCAGTAATAGTAGTAGCAGTCACAGCAATAGTAGTAGTAGTAACAGTAGCAGTAATAGCAGCAGTAATAGTAGCAGTAATAGTAGTAGCAGTCACAGCAATAGTAGTAGTAGTAACAGTACAGTAATAGCAGCAGTAATAGTAGCAGTAATAGTAGTAGCAGTCACAGCAATAGTAGAAGTAGTAGCAGTGGCAGTAGTAATAACAGCAGTAATAGTAACAGTAGTAATAACAGTGGTAGTAATAGCAGTAGTAGTAGTAATTACACTTGTAATAACTATATAGCAATAGCTGCACTAGCAGTAGTAGCAGTAATAGTAACAACAATAATAGTAACGCCTGTACTAGTCCTAGTATATAATAGCATATTGTATATTATTGCAGCATCCGATTTCATCTCCCTTCTCTCCCCTCCCTCTCCCGTACCTCGCATCTCCTCCCTTCCTTCCCCCCTCCTCCCCCTCCCCCTCCCCCCTTCCCCATCCTCCTCTCATCCCTCTGGTTCCATCTCACATTCCTGGCTGAGGGATTCCTTGTTAAGGATCAGGAATCCAAAATTCTTGATCCTTTTCCACAGAGTCGAAATTTAAAGAAAAGTTTTGAATCTAATCAGCTGGCTTTGGAGGAGGAGGGGGAGGGGGAAGGGGAGGGGAAGGGGAGGAGGAGGAGGGGGAAGGAGTAAGAGAGAAAATAAGAAAGATGAGAGATGGAAAATAAAACCATAGGGCGATGGAAGACGACGAGGGAGAATGAATAAAGCCTGACACAGAAGAAAGGATACAAAGCTTGATCAAAGCTGCACCAGCTAAAGTTTCACTGCAAGCTTACCTTGCAGTGCAGACTCACAGGAAACACTTCAGCAGTGCTGCCAGACTCTTACTCTGGGCCCAGGGTAAACTATTTTATTTCTGCAGTGATCTCACAGTGAGATTTCTATTTCAGAGTTCCTAAGTTGGCCGCCAGGGATCTACTGTATCTTGATTACACTGTTAGGGTTCCTAACTTTAAGTTGCAGGGTGTTGTATTGTTGCAAGGTGATGTATTGTTGCAGGGTGTTGTATTGTTACAAGGTGATGTATTGTTGTGGGGTGTTGTATTGTTGAGGGGTGTTGTATTGTTGTGGTTTTGGGGTGTGTTTGTATTTTGTTGCAGGGTGTTGTATTGTTGCAAGGTGATGTATTGTTGCAGGGTGTTGTATTGTTGCAAGGTGATGTATTGTTGCAGGGTGTTGTATTGTTGCAAGGTGATGTATTGTTGTGGGGTGTTGTATTGTTGCAAGGTGATGTATTGTTGCAGGGTGTTGTATTGTTGTGGGGTGTTTATTGTTGAGGGGTGTTGTATTGCTGCAGGGTGATGTATTGTTGCAGGGTGTTGTATTGCGTGGGTGATGTATTGTTGAGGGGTGTTGTATTGTTGCAAGGTGATGTATTGTTGCAGGTTGTATTGTTGCAAGGTGATGTATTGTTGCAGGGTGTTGTATTGTTGTGGGGTGTTGTATTGTTGTGGGGTTTTTGTATTGTTTAGGGGTGTTGTATTGCTGCAGGGTGATGTATTGTTGCAGGGTGTTGTATTGCTGTTGGGTGATGTATTGTTGAGGGGTGTTGTATTGTTGCAGGGTGATGTATTGTTGCAGTCTGTTGTATTGCTGCAGAGTGTTGTAGTGTTCCAGGGTGTTGCATTGTTCTAGGGTGCTGCATTGTTCCAGCCTGTTGTAGTGTTCCAGCCTGTGTAGTGTTCCATCCTGTTGTAGTGTTTATCAGTCGTTGTGTATTGTTCGGGGCTGTTGTATTTGTTGCAGGTGTGTAGTTGTTCCAGCCTGTTGTAGTGTTGCAGCTGTTGTAGTGTTCCAGCCTGTTGTATTGTTCCAGGCTGTTGTATTTGTTCCAGTCTGTTGTAGTGTTCCAGCCTGTGTAGTTGTTCAGTCTGTTTGTAGTGTTCCATCCTGTTGTAGTGTTCCAGCGTGTTGTAGTGTTCCGGGCTGTTGTAGTGTTCCAGTCTGTTGTAGTGTTCCAGCCTGTTGTAGTGTTCCAGCCTGTTGTAGTGTTCCAGTCTGTTGTAGTGTTCCAGCCTGTTGTAGTGTTCCAGCCTGTTGTAGTGTTCCATCTGTTGTAGTGTTCCAGCCTGTTGTAGTGTTCCAGTCTGTTGTAGTGTTCCAGCCTGTTGTAGTGTTCCAGCCTGTTGTAGTGTTCCAGTCTGTTGTAGTGTTCCAGCCTGTTGTAGTGTTTCCAGCCTGTTGTAGTGTTCCAGTCTGTTGTAGTGTTCCAGCCTGTTGTAGTGTTCCAGCCTGTTGTAGTGTTCCAGCCTGTTTGTATGTTCCAGCCTGTTGTAGTGTTCCAGTCCTGTTGTAGTGTTCCAGCCTGTTGTAGTGTTCCAGCCTGTTGTAGTGTTCCAGCCTGTTGTAGTGTTCCAGTCTGTTGTAGTGTTCCAGCCTGTTGTAGTGTTCCAGTCTGTTGTAGTGTTCCAGCCTGTTGTAGTGTTCCAGCCTGTTGTAGTGTTCCAGACTGTTGTAGTGTTCCAGTCTGTTGTAGTGTTCCAGACTGTTGTAGTGTTCCAGCCTGTTGTAGTGTTCCAGACTGTTGTAGTGTTCCAGCCTGTTGTAGTGTTCCAGCCTGTTGTAGTGTTCCAGACTGTTGTAGTGTTCCAGCCTGTTGTAGTGTTCCAGCCTGTTGTAGTGTTCCAGACTGTTGTAGTGTTCCAGCCTGTTGTAGTGTTCCAGACTGTTGTAGTGTTCCAGCTGTTGTAGTGTTCCAGACTGTTGTAGTGTTCCAGCCTGTTGTAGTGTTCCAGACTGTTGTAGTGTTCCAGCCTGTTGTAGTGTTCCAGCCTGTTGTAGTGTTCCAGACTGTTGTAGTGTTCCAGCCTGTTGTAGTGTTCCAGCTGTGTAGTGTTCCAGCCTGTTGTAGTGTTCCAGCCTGTTGTAGTGTTCCAGCCTGTTGTAGTGTTCCAGCCTGTTGTAGTGTTCCAGCCTGTTGTAGTGTTCCAGTCTGTTGTAGTGTTCCAGCCTGTTGTAGTGTTCCAGCCTGTTGTAGTGTTCCAGACTGTTGTAGTGTTCCAGCCTGTTGTAGTGTTCCAGACTGTTGTAGTGTTCCAGCCTGTTGTAGTGTTCCAGTCTGTTGTAGTGTTCCAGCCTGTTGTAGTGTTCCAGCCTGTTGTAGTGTTCCAGACTGTTGTAGTGTTCCAGCCTGTTGTAGTGTTCCAGACTGTTGTAGTGTTCCAGCCTGTTGTAGTGTTCCAGTCTGTTGTAGTGTTCCAGCCTGTTGTAGTGTTCCAGCCTTTTTGTAGTGTTCCAGACTGTTGTAGTGTTCCAGCCTGTTGTAGTGTTCCAGTCTGTTGTAGTGTTCCAGCCTGTTGTAGTGTTCCAGCCTGTTGTAGTGTTCCAGCCTGTTGTAGTGTTCCAGCCTGTTGTAGTGTTCCAGTCTGTTGTAGTGTTCCAGCCTGTTGTAGTGTTCCAGCCTGTTGTAGTGTTTCCAGCCTGTTGTAGTGTTCCAGCCTGTTGTAGTGTTCCAGCTGTTGTAGTGTTCCAGCCTGTTGTAGTGTTCCAGCTGTTTTGTTCCATCTGTTGGTGTTCCAATTTCTTGTTGTATTGTCAACCCTGTTGTATGTTCCAGCCTGTGTCTAGTGCAGAGATAGAGTCGGTGTCCAATGACGACATTGACTGAGAAAGTACTGAGAGAGAGAGAGAGAGAGAGAGAGAGAATGAGAGAGAGAGAGAGAGAGATCATACATACCCAGGATGACTCGAGTATGGAACACATTCGTACAGCATAATGATGTCAACGAGATAAAGTCAGTTGATCAAATGAAAATGCTGGCCCACAGATGGCTCCAACTTCATCCTGTTCCCTACTTGTATGTCTCATAACAATAAAAATGCTTTCAAATGAGCTGATGTAGGCAACAGCTCTTAGCTTGTCAATAAAGTTAGGAATCCTTAACCTGTAAATAGCTTGTCAATAAAGCTAGGGATCCTTAACCTTGTCAAACCCTGTGAAAAAAAAAAAAAAAAAAAAAGAGAGAGAGAGAGTCATGTCTGTTCTAGAGTCTCTTAAGTGGATCTTTCGTTAACTTTCGTGATCTTGAGGTTATTTCAGGAAGATGGAAAAAGAGGGGAAATAAAGTGAGCTATCTTGCTGCTGGCTTCATTACCCTCACAGGCAGGAAATAATTGTTTCTTTGCCCAGAGAGCTGCCTTAATTGCTTACACGTCTGTAGTTGTTATTGTTGAGGGGAGAGAGAGTAGTAGCGTGGTAATGATGACTCTCTCTCTCTCTCTCTCTCACTCTCCTCTCTCTCTCATCTCTCTCTCTCTCAATCTCGAGCAAAGACGCTTTGCTCCTTTTTCTGCAACATTGCAAGCTTCTGATGTGTTGATTGCAACACGAAAGGCCTGGAGCTATTATACAGCTCCCTCATGTGGCTCTTTTGCATATAATATATATATATATATATATATATATATATATATATATATATGGATGAATTTGGTAGGGTGTGCAAAAGTAGAAAATTAAAAGTTAATACAGAAAAGAGTAAGGTTATGAGGATAACAAAAAGATTAGGTGATGAAAGATTGAATATCAGATTGGAGGGAGAGAGTATGGAGGAGGTGAATGTATTCAGATATTTGGGAGTGGACGTGTCAGCGGATGGGTCTATGAAAGATGAGGTGAATCATAGAATTGATGAGGGGAAAAGAGTGAGTGGTGCACTTAGGAGTCTCTGGAGACAAAGAACTTTGTCCTTGGAGGCAAAGAGGGGACTGTATGAGAGTATAGTTTTACCAACACTCTTATATGGGCGTGAAGCATGTGTGATGAATGTTGCAGCGAGGAGAAGGCTGGAGGCAGTGGAGATGTCATGTCTGAGGGCAATGTGTGGTGTGAATATAATGCAGAGAATTCGTAGTTTGGAAGTTAGGAGGAGGTGCGGGATTACCAAAACTGTTGTCCAGAGGGCTGAGGAAGGGTTGTTGAGGTGGTTCGGACATGTAGAGAGAATGGAGCGAAACAGAATAACTTCAAGAGTGTATCAGTCTGTAGTGGAAGGAAGGCGGGGTAGGGGTCGGCCTAGGAAAGGTTGGAGAGAGGGGGTAAAGGAGGTTTTGTGTGCGAGGGGCTTGGACTTCCAGCAGGCATGCGTGAGCGTGTTTGATAGGAGTGAATGGTGACAAATGGTTTTTAATACTTGACGTGCTGTTGGAGTGTGAGCAAAGTAACATTTATGAAGGGATTCAGGGAAACCGGCAGGCCGGACTTGAGTCCTGGAGATGGGAAGTACAGTGCCTGCACTCTGAAGGAGGGGTGTTAATGTTGCAGTTTAAAAACTGTAGTGTAAAGCACCCTTCTGGCAAGACAGTGATGGAGTGAATGATGGTGAAAGTTTTTCTTTTTCGGGCCACCCTGCCTTGGTGGGAATCGGCCAGTGTGATAATAAAAATAATAAAAAAAATATAATATTATATATATATATATATATATATATATATATATATATATATAATATATATATAATATATATATATATAATATATATATATATATATATATAATTATATATGCAAAACAACCACTGTGAAAGAATAGAGAAATTCCAAGCGCTTTCGTGGCTACTCACATTATCATTGTTCCTTGATAATGTGAGTAGTCACAAAAGCGCTTGGAATTTCTGTATTCTTTCACAGTGGTTGTTTTGCATATTCTAAAATCACCTGTTTATTGTGATCTTATTGTTTATTGTGATCTTATGACAGTAGTTTGTTGGATTATGTATTGGTAGATAAAAGACTGTTGAGTAGACTTCAGGATGTACATGTTTATAGAGGGGCCACAGATATATCAGATCACTTTCTAGTTGTAGCTACACTGAGAGTAAAAGGTTGATGGGATACAAGGAGAATAGAAGCATCAGGGAAGAGAGAGGTGAAGGTTTATAAACTAAAAGAGGAGGCAGTTAGGGTAAGATATAAACAGCTATTGGAGGATAGATGGGCTAATGAGAGCATAGGCAATGGGGTCGAAGAGGTATGGGGTAGGTTTAAAAATGTAGTGTTAGAGTGTTCAGCAGAAGTTTGTGGCTACAGGAAAGTGGGTGCGGGAGGGAAGAGGAGCGATTGGTGAAATGATGATGTAAAGAGAGTAGTAAGGGAGAAAAAGTTAGCATATGAGAAGTTTTTACAAAGTAGAAGTGATGCAAAGAGGAAGAGTATATGGAGAAAAAAGAGAGGTTAAGAGAGTGGTGAAGCATGTAAAAAGAGAGCAAATGAGAGAGTGGGTGAGATGTTATCAACAAATTTTGTTGAAAATAAGAAAAAGTTTTGAGTGAAATTAACAAGTTAAGGAAGCCTAGAGAACAAATGGATTTGTCAGTTAAAATAGGAGAGGAGAGTTATTAAATGGAGAGTTAGAGGTATTGGGAAGATGGAGGGAATATTTTGAGGAATTGTTAAATGTTGATGAAGATAGGGAAGCTGTGATTTCGTGTATAGGGCAAGGAGGAATAACATCTTGTAGGAGTGAGGAAGAGCCAGTTGTGAGTGTGGGGGAAGTTCGTGAGGCAGTAGGTAAAATGAAAGGGGAAGGCAGCCGGATTGATGGGATAAAGATAGAAATGTTAAAAGCAGGTGGGGATATAGTTTTGGAGTGGTTGGTGCAATTATTTAATAAATGTATGGAAGAGGGTAAGGTACCTAGGGATTGGCAGAGAGCATGCATAGTTCCTTTGTATAAAGGCAAAGGGGACAAAAGAGAGTGCAAAAATTATAGGGGGATAAGTCTGTTGAGTGTACCTGGTAAAGTGTATGGTAGAGTTATAATTGAAATAATTAAGAGTAAGACTGAGAATAGGATAGCAGATGAACAAGGAGGCTTTAGGAAAGGTAGGGGGTGTGTGGACCAGGTGTTTACAGTGAAACATATAAGTGAACAGTATTTAGATAAGGCTAAAGAGGTCTTTGTGGCATTTATGGATTTGGAAAAGGCGTATGACAGGGTGGATAGGGAGGCAATGTGGCAGATGTTGCAGGTGTATGGTGTAGGAGGTAGGTTACTGAAAGCAGTGAAGAGTTTTTACGAGGATAGTGAGGCTCAAGTTAGAGTATGTAGGAAAGAGGTAAATTATTTCCCAGTAAAAGTAGGCCTTAGACAGGGATGTGTGATGTCACCGTGGTTGTTTAATATATTTATAGATGGGGTTGTAAGAGAAGTAAATGCGAGGGTCTTGACAAGAGGCGTGGAGTTAAAAGATAAGGAATCACACATAAAGTGAGAGTTGTCACAGTTGCTCTTTGCTGATGACACTGTGCTCTTGGGAGATTCTGAAGAGAAGTTGCAGAGATTGGTGGATGAATTTGGTAGGGTGTGCAAAAGAAGAAAATTAAAAGTGAATACAGGAAAGAGTAAGGTTATGAGGATAACAAAAAGATTAGGTGATGAAAGATTGGATATCAGATTGTAGGGAGAGAGTATGGAGGAGGTGAATGTATTCAGATATTTGGGAGTGGACGTGTCAGCGGATGGGTCTATGAAGGATGAGGTGAATCATAGAATTGATGAGGGAAAAAGGGTGAGTGGTGCACTTAGGAGTCTGTTGAGACAAAGAACTTTGTCCTTGGAGGCAAAGAGGGGAATGTATGAGAGTATAGTTTTACCAACACTCTTATATGGGCGTGAAGCATGGGTGATGAATGTTGCAGCGAGGAGAAGGCTGGAGGCAGTGGAGATGTCATGTCTGAGGGCAATGTGTGGTGTGAATATAATGCAGAGAATTCGTAGTTTGGAAGTTAGGAGGAGGTGCGGGATTACCAAAACTGTTGTCCAGAGGGCTGAGGAGGGTTGTTGAGGTGGTTCGGACATGTAGAGAGAATGGAGCGAAACAGAATGACTTCAAGAGTGTATCAGTCTGTAGTAGAAGGAAGGCGGGGTAGGGGTCGGCCTAGGAAAGGTTGGAGGGAGGGGGTAAAGGAGGTTTTGTGTGCGAGGGGCTTGGACTTCCAGCAGGCGTGCGTGAGCGTGTTTGATAGGAGTGAATGGAGACGAATGATTTTTAATACTTGACGTGCTGTTGGAGTGTGAGCAAAGTATCATTTGTGAAGGGGTTCAGCTAAACCGGCAGGCCGGACTTGAGTCCTGGAGATGGGAAGTACAGTGCCTGCACTCTGAAGGAGGGGTGTTAATGTTGCAGTTTAAAAACTGAAGTGTAAAGCACCCTTCTGGCAAGACAGTGATGGAGTGAATGATGGTGAAAGTTTTTCTTTTTCGGGCCACCCTGCCTTGGTGGGAATCGGCCAGTGTGATAATAAAAAAAAATATATTTGTATATATATATATATATATATATATATATATATATATATATATATATATATATATGTGTGTGTGTGTGTGTGTATACCTGGAGTTTACCTGGAGAGAGTTCCGGGGGTCAACGCCCCCGCGGCCCGGTCTGTGACCAGGCCTCCATAGGTCAGTGTCCCAGGATGCGACCCACACCAGTCGACTAACACCCAGGTACCCATTTTACTGATGGGGAACATAGACAACAGGTGGAAAGAAACACGTCCAATGTTTCTACTCTGGCTGGGAATCGAACCCAGACCCTCACCGTGTGAAGCGAGAGCGTTAACCACCAGGCCACCATATATATATATATATATGTCGTGCCGAATAGGTTAAAACTTGCGATTTGGGCTTAAATAGCAACGCTCTTCTTGCCGAATAAGGCAAGCGAAAATTGTGTATGCAATAATTTAGCAAAAATCATTCTGAACCTAACGAAAAAAATATATTTCATTGTGTTTGTTTATTATTAAATTATTGTAAACTTATCTAAAATATATTTAGTTGGATTAAGCTAAATTAAATTGCACGTGTTATAATAAGGTCAGGTAAGTTTTCTAAGGTTCTTATGGTACAAAATTATTAATTTTTATATTAACATAAATGAAAAAAAAATATCTTTGAACGTACAAGAGAAAATTTTAGAAAGGACTTAATTTTAAACGAGTTCTTACTAACTGACCAATTTTACCTATTCAGCACGACATATTTATAAGGGATTTTCACAGGGTTAGATTAAGGGTTCCTACCTAAGTTAAGGGACCATTGATCTAATCTTGTTAAGCCCTTCGTAGAAATGTTTCATTTTCTCTCTCATTCTTTCTCATTCTCTCTCTATCTTACTTTACTATCATGCCTATTAAACAAGGAAAGTAGTACACGATAGTCCTTAACTTTGCTAGTTGCGGATAGTATCAGCAAATAGTCTTAGTTTGGAACTCCATCTTTATATTCAAAATAATTTTGATTTAAGGTATTTTTAATTATATTAAAGATAATTTTTATGAAAGATAGAAATACATACTGAGAAATTAGCTCTCGGGGGGGGGGAGAAACTGTGAAAATAGGGAGAAGTGAGAAAATAGGGATGACCCCTTTCCCTTTGACGACCCTTTCATTGTGTTGACTCCTTTCCCTTTGACGACCCTTTCATTGTGATGACCCCTTTCCCTTTGACGACCCTTTCATTGTGATGACCCCTTTCCCTTTGATGACCCTTTCATTGTGATGACCCCTTTCCCTTTGACGACCCTTTCATTGTGTTGACTCCTTTCCCTTTGACGACCCTTTCATTGTGATGACCCCTTTCCCTTTGACGACCCTTTCATTGTGATGACCCCTTTCCCTTTGATGACCCTTTCATTGTGATGACCCCTTTCCCTTTGACGACCCTTTCATTGTGATGACCCCTTTCCCTTTGATGACCCTTTCATTGTGATGACCCCTTTCCCTTTGACGACCCTTTCATTGTGTTGACTCCTTTCCCTTTGATGACCCTTTCATTGTGATGACCCCTTTCCCTTTGATGACCCTTTCATTGTGATGACCCCTTTCCCTTTGATGACCCTTTCATTGTGTTGACCCCTTTCCCTTTGATGACCCTTTCATTGTGTTGACCCCTTTCCCTTTGACGACCCTTTCATTGTGTTGACCCCTTTCCCTTTGACGACCCTTTCATTGTGATGACCCCTTTCCCTTTGACGACCCTTTCATTGTGATGACCCCTTTCCCTTTGATGACCCTTTCATTGTGATGACCCCTTTCCCTTTGAGACCCTTTCATTGTGTTGACCCTTTCCCTTAGAGACCTTTCATTGTGATTGACCCCTTTCCCTTTGATGACCCTTTCATTGTGATGACCCCTTTCCCTTTGATGACCCTTTCATTGTGATGACCCCTTTCCTTTGACGACCCTTTCATTGTGATGACCCCTTTCCCTTTGACGACCCTTTCATTGTGATGACCCCTTTCCCTTTGATGACCCTTTCATGTGTGACCCCTTTCCCTTTGAGACCCTTTCATTGTGATGACCCCTTTCCCTTTGATGACCCTTTCATTGTGATGACCCCTTTCCCTTTGATGACCCTTTCATTGTGATGACCCCTTTCCCTTTGATGACCCTTTCATTGTGTTGACCCTTTCCCTTTGAGACCCTTTCATTGTGTTGACCCCTTTCCCTTTGACGACCCTTTCATTGTGATGACCCCTTTCCCTTTGACGACCCTTTCATTGTGATGACCCCTTTCCCTTTGATGACCCTTTCATTGTGATGACCCCTTTCCCTTTGATGACCCTTTCATTGTGTGACCCCTTTCCCTTATGACCCTTTCATTGTGTTGACCCCTTTCCCTTGATGACCCTTTCATTGTGATGACCCCTTTCCCTTTGAGACCCTTCATTGTGATGACCCCTTTCCCTTTGATGACCCTTTCCCTTGTGATTGACCCCTTTCCTTTGAGACCCTTCATTGTGATGACCCCTTTCCCTTTGATGACCCTTTCATTGTGATGACCCCTTTCCCTTTGAGACCCTTTCATTGTGTTGACCCCTTTCCCTTTGATGCCCTTTTTGATGACCCTTTCCCTTTGATGACCCTTCCTGTGATGACCCCTTTCCCTTTGACGACCCTTCATTGTGTTGACCCCTTCTCCCTTTGATGACCCCTTTTCCCCCTTTGACGACCCTTTCATTGTGAGACCCCTTTCCCTTTGACGACCCTTTCATTGATGACCTTTGACGACCCTTTCCCTTTGATGACCCCTTTCCTTTTGCGACCTTCATTTTTGACCCCTTTCCCTTATAGACCCCTTGCCCTTAAGACCCTCTTTGCTCTCCATACCCCTGAAACCCTTCTTTGCCCTCCAACCCTCTCACCCCTCCCTCTTAAACCCTACATTGACCCCCTTCCCCTCCATGAACCACCCCTGGCCCTCAAGACACCCTTTCCCTCTCCAAACCCTCCAACACCCCTCTTTGCCCTCCTACCCCCTCCACCCAACACCCCTCATACCCAACACCCCTCATGACCCCTCCGAACACCCCTCCAACACCCTCCAACACCCTTCAACACCCTCTCCAACACCCTCCAACACCCTCCAACACCCTTCCAACACCCTCCAAACCTCCCTGGCACAATCAAGCCCCTCTTGCCCTCCAATTACCTCCAACACCCTTTGTGCGACTCCAGACCACTAACCTCCAACACCACTCTCCAACATCCTCCAACACCCTCCAACATCCCATTCAACACCCCTCCAACATCCTCCAACACCCCTCCAACACCCTTCACACCCTCCAACACCCTCCAACACCCTCTTTGCCCTCCAACACCCCTCCAACATCCTCCAACACCCCTCCAACATCCTCCAACACCCCTCCAACACCCTCCAACACCCCTCCAACATCCTCCAACACCCCTCCAACACCCCTCCAACACCCCTCCAACACCCCTCCAACACCCCTCCAACACCCCTCTACCCTCCCTGGCAACAATCAGAGGGGGAGGGGCACACTAGCTGCCCAGCTGACAGATTATTATAGCAGTGTTGGTGATTATCTGATAATTCCAGGAGCCTGGAATAACTTAATTGTAGCTGAGCCAGACTCATGATAATTGATAACTGACCTGAATTATTAACTCCAAGAGCAAAGCTTTACCAATTTTAGACTTTTTTAAGACTTTTCTTATTTAAGACTTTTTTATTTAAGACTTTTTTATTTAAGACTTTTTTATTTAAGACTTTTTTATTTAAGACTTTTTTATTTAAGACTTTTTTATTTAAGTCTTTTTTATTTAAGACTTTTTTATTTAAGACTTTTATTTAAGACTTTTTTATTTAAGACTTTTTTATTTAAGACTTTTTTATTTAAGACTTTTTTATTTAAGACTTTTATTTAAGACTTTTATTTAAGACTTTTTTATTTAAGACTTTTTTATTTAAGACTTTTTTATTTAAGACTTTTTTATTTAAGACTTTTTTATTTAAGACTTTTTTATTTAAGACTTTTTTATTTAAGACTTTTTTATTTAAGACTTTGTTATTGAACACTTCATTGTTTTTAAGACTTTTTTTTGTATTAAGACTTTTTTTGCACTTGGTTCAGACTTTTAATGTATTTTAGTTCAGACTTTAGTTCAGTGCCATTATCATAAGG
This sequence comes from Cherax quadricarinatus, assembly GCF_026875155.1. NCBI lineage: Eukaryota > Metazoa > Arthropoda > Malacostraca > Decapoda > Parastacidae > Cherax > Cherax quadricarinatus. Next base: position 20,373,734 of record NC_069484.1, read on the forward strand.
AGCACTGCAGCAGGCCTACTGGCCCACGCTAGGCAAGTCCTCCTCAAACCCAAATCCATTTCGGTCCTAAGACCAGGGTGACTCCAGCAGGTCCTACGGGACTCCGTGGACCCCTCAACTATGTGGATAAGACACGATAGACAGTTGAGAGCCCTATGAAGTCGATCTATCTACCAGGAACTTTCCAGGTGTTGTAGTTTCAGTCTCTCTCTCTCTCTCTCTCTCTCTCTCTCTCATACTTTTCTTTCTATTTCTTTCTCTTCTTTGTCTTTTCCTCTTCCTCATTCTGCTTAGCCATCTCGAAAAAAATATTTCTCAGCTTTTACCGTTTCTTTATTTTTGCTTCTGTTTACCATTCTTGGGCCTAGTTCCTAGGCCTATTGTGTATCTATATGCTCTTGCAAGATCATCCACAGGATGGATATGAGGGGCACAATAAACTAGCCACTACCATCCACAGGATGGATATGAGGTACACAATAAACTAGCCACTACCATCCACAGGATGGATATGAGGTACACAATAAACTAGCCACTACCATCCACAGGATGGATATGAGGTACACAATAAACTAGCCACTACCATCCACAGGATGGATATGAGGTACACAATAAACTAGCCACTACCATCCACAGGATGGATTCGAGGTACACAAACGCAAAACTAGCCACTAAGATGACATCTAAATCTAAATCTATGCCTCTTTCTGATCCTCATTCTGAAATTCATCCACCCACTATTCTCTTCTTTCTCTACTGAGGATTTCAAGTTACTTGGTAAATTCAGGTCAGAGTTAGTAGTTGGTTCCAGCACAGCATCCTGGACAGCCGCCTCAGATTAGACCAACGTTCCAGAATTTTTCCCAATTGGTCAGTGGATCTGTATTCTGCTCTCTCTCTCTCTCTCTCTCTCTCTCTCTATCTCTATCTCTATCTCTATCTCTCTCTATCTCTATCTCTATCTCTATCTCTATCTCTCTCTCTCTCTCTCTCTCTCTTCTCTCTATCTCATCTCTATCTCTATCTCTCTCTATCTCCTATCTCTCTCTCTCTCTCTCCTATCTCTCTCCTCTCTCTCTCTCTCTCTCTCTCTCTCTCTCTATCTCTATCTCTATCTCTATCTCTATCTCTATCTCTCTCTCTCTCTCTCTCTCTCCTCTCTCTCTCTCTCCTCTCTCTCTCTCTCTCTCTCTCACTGTTTTACAAGGTTAGGTTTAAGATCCCTAACTTTATTTTACAAGCTAAGAGCTGTTACCTACATCAGCTCATTTGATTTTTTTCTCTCTCCTCCCTTCCTCTGTTCTCCCTCTCTCCCTCTCATTTCCCTCTCTCCCTCTCATTTCCCTCTCTCCCTCTCATTTCCCTCTCTCCCTCTCATTTCCCTCTCTCCCTCTCATTTCCCTCTCTCCCTCTCATTTCCCTCTCTCCCTCTCACTTCCCTGTCTCCCTCTCATCTCCCTCTCCGCTAATTACTCGACCTAAAATATCTTGCATAATGTCACTGGTAGTGTGAGAATTGTATAAATATCTAGTGGGAGATGGGAAGGAAGGAAGGAA
>NC_069484.1:20380290-20427790 GCF_026875155.1 Cherax quadricarinatus
CAAACTTCTTCAGCTGTAACTTCTCCCCAAACTTCTTCAACTGTAACTTCTCCCCAAACTTCCCCTTCAACTGTAACTTCTCCCCCAACTTCTTCAACTGTAACTTCTTCCCAAGCTTCCCCTTCAACTGTAACTTCTCCCCAAACTTCTCCTTCAACTGTAACTTCTCCCCCAAACTTCTCCTTCAACTGTAACTTCTTCCCAAACTTCTCCCCAAACTTCCCCTTCAACTGTAACTTCTCCCCAAACTTCTTCAACTGTAACTTCTCCCCGAGCTTCCCTTCATCTGTAACCTCCCACTAAGCTGTTCCTTCAACGGCAACTTCTCCAACTCTCCCAACAGTACTCTGAAATCAGCAAATAACAACGGTGACATTTCCCCACATTTATTTTTTATGCCCACGTATATTTACAATTATCCGGGGAACCGGGGCACCTTCCAGACGCCCGACCATTTCATTTTCGTGTCTTTTCGGTCAGTTGTTTAGTCGGGCTGGTCTTTCGGTTAGTCGGGCTTTTGGTCACTCGACTGGTCTTTCAGTCAGTCTGCTGGGCTTTCGATCAGTTGGCTGGGCTTTCGGTCAGTTGGCTGGACTTTCGGTCAGTCGGGGCGGTCTGTAGTGTTGTTAAGATAGCAGGTATTTAGCTAATCCTCAGGAGACCGTCTCTCCAAGAAAACGAGTTTGCTAGGGCCTCCGAGAGATAGTCAGGGGTCCCCAAGAGAACAAGAAATGGACTTTGGGGAGGACTAAGAGATTAAGAGTGTCTCTGGAGGAGAGATAAAGGAAAAAGGGGAATTATGGAGCTCCTTAGACTCCTGAAGACTGATTCCTCCACAGGATGCTATAAGCAGACGGAGCATCGAGTCTTCACCGCTACTCGCGCTAAGTAACCAGCTGAAGAATGAATGTAAATATCAGAAACTGTGAGAAAAGCTGGCCAAAGTTTAAAATCAAAAGCTTGAGCGAAGGTAAGCTGGGTGGAGCTGCACCCAACACTATCACACAACACCGGAAAATTTACACCCAAGTGTTGCACTGCCCACGAGAGGAAACAATAACAGATTTCTGAACCAGCTTTTATAGAGACAATGTATTGCTGTGTAGAGCTTCAAAGAGCTCAGGTAAAGCTCTACAAAGTGTTGTGAATAAAAAGCCTATATTTGAGAGGCTATTTGAGAGGCTAGACAGGTACACATAAGTATAATTATTATACACAACGTAAAATAACTATGATAACTTAAAAATAAGTGACTTATTTCTATTAGAGATCTTGTAATATCTTATTTATATTAATATTCAAAGACAGAATCAGTTTACAATAACAGATTCGTGAAAATAAAAAAACCTAATCACTCTCCTCTCTTTTGTATCATCATTAGCAAATAATTATCATTATCTCTACAAGTACATGTTAAACTTATACAGACCATAGCTGATATCAATGACATACTGTGTAGAAAGTCACTGGTTATGTCCCTTGTCCGGCAAATTAGGTGAATTTTGTCCCCAGGATGCGACCCACATCAGTCAGCTAGGTGAACAGTGACACAGGTATAAAGTAACTGACACTCAGGTACCTATTTTACTGTTAGGTGAACAGGGATAGCAGGTGCCTCTGTAGTAAAGGTCCTGAGGGATATGTATTCTATAAAGAAAAGTTTGCTCTACAGAGTCTTACAGAGTCCTGCAGAACACATCTTAACTCTACCACTGCTAAGTAAACTTTCTGTTGTCATTCTGTGTTAATTGTTACTGGAAGCTGGAAGCTGGAAGCTGGAACCCAGACAACTGCAGCTGACAGTGCTCCACCCCCTTGCTTCCCCTTGCTAGTTCTCCTTTCTCCTTCTCTTTCTCCCTTCTACTCTCTCTTCCTCCTTCCTCCTACTCTTTCTCCCTCCTCTTCCTGCTTACTCCTCTTGCCACAAATGCGAAATAATAGAGGATAATCGTCAATTAAGTTAGAAGTACAAAAAGCTGCCAGTAGATGGACTTGGTGTGGATGCTATGTACTCCTCTTTCTCCTCTCCCTTCCTCTTCCCTCTTTCCTCTTCCTCTTCATCCTCCTTCCCCTCCTCTTTCCTCTTTCTCCTCATCCTCCTTTCCCTCCTCTTCCTCCTTCCCCTCCTCTTTCCTCTTCCTCTTCATCCTCCTTCCCCTCCTCTTTCCTCTTCCTCCTCATCCTCCTTTCCCTCCTCTTCCTCCTTCCCTTCCTCTTTCCTCTTCCTCCTCATCCTCCTCCCCCTGCTTTACTCCCCTTCCCTCAAACGCCTAAATAATACACGATAGTCTCAAATCTAGATAGCATCAGTGTATTCGTTTTCCTCTTCCTCCTCTTCCTCATCTTCCTCCTCTTCCTCTTCTTTTTCCTTTCCATTTGACGTTCTTTCCCCCCACACACTTCTCCCATCACCCATCTCCCTTTTTCATATCTCCCACATATCCACCCAACCTTCTTCATATTGATGGGAGGAGGGGAAACGAGGAGAGAAGACAGGGGGAAAAACACAGACAAGAATGGGGAGTGAGGGGAAAAAAGAGGGAGGAGAGGAAGTGATGAGAGGGGAGAGAGAGGGCCTGTCCGAGGGGAGGTTAAGTACGTGGGAAAGTGAGAATGACAGTGGTCAGTCTCAAGGGAGAAACAGGAAGGGAGGGAGAGGGAGATACAGGGAGGGAGAGGGGGATGCTAGGGAGTGGACAGCGATGAAGCGGTGTTGCCAGGGGTAGAAGGGGAAGAGAGAGGAAGGGAGGGGAATAGAGGGGGACAATTAAGAGCAAATTGTGGGAGGGGACATATGCAGTGTGCAGTGAGAGACACGTTTGTGTGTTTTAGTGAAATAGACCTTTGTAGTTCACTGTGAGAGGGACCTTTGTAGTTCACTGTGAGAGGGACCTTTGTAGTTCACTGTGAGAGGGACTTTTGTAGTTCACTGTGAGAGGGACCTTTGTAGTTTCCCGTGAAAGAACCTTTGTAGTTCACTGTGAAAGGGACCTTTGTAGTTCACTCTGAGAGGGACCTTTGTAGTTTCCCGTGAAAGGGACCTTTGTAGTTCACATTGAGAGGGACCTTTGTAGTTCACTGTAAGAGGGACATTTGTAGTTCACTGTAAGAGGGACATTTGTAGTTCACTGTGAGAGGGACCTTTGTACTTCGCTGTGAGAGGGGCCGTTTTACCTTCCCGTGAGAGGGACCTTTGTAGTTCACTGTGAGGGGGACCTTTGTAGTTCACTGTGAGAGGGACCTTTGTACTTCGCTGTGAGAGGGGCCGTTTTACCTTCCCGTGAGAGGGACCTTTGTAGTTCACTGTGAGGGGGACCTTTGTAGTTCACTGTGAGAGGGACCTTTGTACTTCGCTGTGAGAGGGGCCGTTTTACCTTCCCGTGAGAGGGACCTTTGTAGTTCACTGTGAGGGGGACCTTTGTAGTTCACTGTGAGAGGGACCTTTGTACTTCGCTGTGAGAGGGGCCGTTTTACCTTCCCGTGAGAGGGACCTTTGAAGTTTCCTTTCTAACAGGAAGAGCATCCGTACTTTCTAATGAGAAGGATCTACGTACTTTCAAATAAGAGGGGCATATGTACTTTCCAATGAGAGATGTGTTTTCCACTGCAGTTTGAAACTGAGAAATGGAATTTATTCCAGAATGTATTTTGCAGTGTATAAGTGTAGTGCAGAATGGGTGTGAATACACCCAAATATATATATATATATATATATATATATATATATATATATATTATATATATATATATATATATATATTATGTATGTATGTATGTATGTATGTCTGAGAGTGTGTGTACTCACCTACGTGAGGTTGCAGGGGTCGAATCCTAGCTCCTGGCCCCGCCTCTTCACTGGTCGCTACTAGGTCACTCCCTGAACCGTGAGCTTTATCATACCTCTATCATACCTTTATCATACCCCTGATTGTGTGTGTGTGTGTGTGTGTGTAATACATACACATATACAGTGTTTGTGTACATGTATTCTGGCATGATTTATTTAAACTTTCTTTAGAAAGTGACTCTCTCAATGAGAGAGAAAGTCCTTTGTAGCAAAAGGTTTTGTATATTGAAAAGTGGGTCGGATTGTTGTCTTAAGAAAGGGAGCCTTGTGGAACAAGGGGATAGAGGATGGAAGGAAGGCTGGGAGAAGGGACGAGAAGAAAGAGAGAGACAGAGAGAGAGAGACAGAGATAGAGAGAGAATAATTCAAACAGGGAAACTCTGTGTATATCTCTCCTTGTGTTTACAGTAAGGGAGACGTCTTACCCTGCTGACTGTTCCATAGATTCTCACCGTGTTGTTTGCCTGCCTTTCTCAGTGTATGGAACTGCTTTTCTCAGTCTGTCTCAGTGTAGAGCTCCCTTTCTCTATGTAGAGCTGACTTTCTCCATCCAAGTGCCGTACTTTCACCAATAACGAAGAAAAATATCGTATCTTAACCCGCTAATAATTTAAGCGTCATGTTTTAGCCCGTGTAGAGCTTTATCAAGTCAAGTTTCGCTCTCCCTAGAGCTTTAGCAGATCAAGTTTCACTCTCCGCAGAGCTTTAGCAAGTCAAGTTTGACTCATTCTAGAGCTTTAGCAAGCTACGTTTCGCTCTTCAGTTTCGTGGAACATTGAAAAAGCTTTACACTAAGCGAAATGGTCTCCCTGAAAGAGCATGTCTTGCACACGCTGTCTCGGCTTCATGTTTTTTTTATGCTTTTGTACACCTGGTGTACGAAAGTGACAACTAGCCGATGTGGCTAGTTTATTGTGTACCTCGTATCCATCCTGTGGATGGTAGTGGCTAGTTTATTGTGTACCTCATATCCATCCTGTGGATGGTAATGGTTAGTTTATTGTGTACCTCATATCCATCCTGTGGATGGTAGTGGCTAGTTTATTGTGTACCTCATATCCATCCTGTGGATGGTAAGTGGCTAGTTTATTGTGTACCTCTATCCATCCTGTGGATGGTAATGGCTAGTTTATTGTGTACCTCGTATCCATCCTGTGGATGGTAGTGGCTAGTTTATTGTGTACCTCGTATCCATCCTGTGGATGGTAGTGGCTAGTTTATTGTGTACCTCGTATCCATCCTGTGGATGGTAATGATTAGTTTATTGTGTACCTCGTATCCATCCTGTGGATGGTAGTGGCTAGTTTATTGTGTACCTCATATCCATCCTGTGGATGGTAGTGGCTAGTTTATTGTGTACCTCTATCCATCCTGTGGATGGTAGTGGCTAGTTTATTGTGTACCTCATATCCATCCTGTGGATGGTAATGGTTAGTTTATTGTGTACCTCATATCCATCCTGTGGATGGTAGTGGCTAGTTTATTGTGTACCTCATATCCATCCTGTGGATGGTAGTGGCTAGTTTATTGTGTACCTCATATCCATCCTGTGGATGGTAATGGCTAGTTTACTGTGTACCTCATATCCATCCTGTGGATGGTAGTGGCTAGTTTATTGTGTACCTCGTATCCATCCTGTGGATGGTAGTGGCTAGTTTATTGTGTACCTCGTATCCATCCTGTGGATGGTAATGATTAGTTTATTGTGTACCTCGTATCCATCCTGTGGATGGTAATGGCTAGTTTATTGTGTACCTCATATCCATCCTGTGGATGGTAGTGGCTAGTTTATTGTGTACCTCATATCCATCCTGTGGATGGTAGTGGTTAGTTTATTGTGTACCTCATATCCATCCTGTGGATGGTAATGGTTAGTTTATTGTGTACCTCATATCCATCCTGTGGATGGTAGTGGCTAGTTTATTGTGTACCTCATATCCATCCTGTGGATGGTAGTGGTTAGTTTATTGTGTACCTCATATCCATCCTGTGGATGGTAATGGTTAGTTTATTGTGTACCTCATATCCATCCTGTGGATGGTAATGGTTAGTTTATTGTGTACCTCATATCCATCCTGTGGATGGTAGTGGCTAGTTTATTGTGTACCTCATATCCATCCTGTGGATGGTAGTGGCTAGTTTATTGTGTACCTCATATCCATCCTGTGGATGGTAGTGGCTAGTTTACTGTGTACCTCATATCCATCCTGTGGATGGTAGTGGCTAGTTTATTGTGTACCTCATATCCATCCTGTGGATGGTAGTGGCTAGTTTATTGTGTACCTCATATCCATCCTGTGGATGGTAGTGGCTAGTTTATTGTGTACCTCATATCCATCCTGTGGATGGAGTGGCTAGTTTATTTGTACCTCATATCCATCCTGTGGATGGTAATGTTAGTTTATTGTGTACCTCATATCCATCCTGTGGATGGTAGTGGCTAGTTTATTGTGTACCTCATATCCATCCTGTGGATGGTAATGGTTAGTTTATTGTGTACCTCATATCCATCCTGTGGATGGTAGTGGCTAGTTTATTGTGTACCTCATATCCATCCTTTGGTGGTAATGGTAGTTTTTGTGTACTCATATCCATCTGTGGATGGTAGTGCTAGTTTATTGTGTACCTCATATCCATCCTGTGGATGGTAGTGGCTAGTTTATTGTGTACCTCGTATCCATCCTGTGGATGGTAATGATTAGTTTATTGTGTACCTCATATCTATCCTGTGGATGGTAGTGCAAGAGGATATTGATACACAATAGGCCTAAGAACTCGGCCCTAGAAGGGTTAACAGGAATACATTTGTATTTAAATCAACATCTGATGTACGAAAATTTATTAAATTGACTGGTCTGCCAGATAAAGTGTTTAAATCAAGCATATCACTTAAGATATCTTGACGTATTAACTAAGTTATTATACTATCTATCTCTATTTTCATCTTCCGTCTCCTGTGTTCGGGTATTTGCTCTAGAAGTGAATAAAACCATTGCTTGGTTTTATATCCAGTTGGTATTTTGATTATTGTTTTGTGTATGTAATAGTTAAATATGTAGTATTGTAAATCAGAGGTAGTAACAGAAGTAACAACCTGGTTGATCAGGTCCTGATACACCGGGAGGTTACCTGGAGGTTACCTGAAGGTTGTTCCGGGGATCAACGCCCCCGCGGCCCGGTCCATGACCAGGCCTCCCGATGGATCAGGGCCTGATCAACTAGGCTGTTACTGCTGGCCGCACGCAGTCCGACGTACGAGCCACAGCCCGGCTGATCCGGCACTGACTTTAGGTATCTGTCCAGCTCTCTCTTGAAGGCAGCCAGGGGTTTATTGGCAATTCCCCTAATGCTTGATGGGAGGCTGTTGAACAGTTTTGGGCCCCGGACACTTATGGTGTTTTCTCTTACTGTACCAATGGCGCCCCTACTTTTTATTGGCGGCATTTTGCCCTCGCCTGCCCAGTCTTTTACTTTCGTAGGGAGTGATTTGTGTGTGCAGATTTGGGACCATTCCTTCCAAGATTTTTCCAGTGTAGATTATGATATATCTCTCCCTCCTGCGTTCCAACGAGTACAAGTCAAGTGCTTCCAAGCGTTCCCAGTAGTTAAGGTGCTTGACAGAACTTATACGTGCAGTAAAGGATCTCTGTACACTCTCTAGATCTGCGATTTCACCTGCTTTGTATGGAGATGTTAATGTACAGCAGTATTCCAGCCTAGAGAGAACAAGTGATTTGAAAAGGATCATCATGGGCTTGGCATCTCTCGTTTTGAAAGTTCTCATTATCCATCCTATCATTTTCTTTGCACGTGCGATCGTGGCACTGTTGTGATCCTTGAAAGTGAGATCCTCAGACATTACTACTCCCAGGTCCCTTGCATTATTTTTCCGCTCTGTTGTATGGCCAGAGTCTGTAGTATACTCTGTTCTAGTTATTATCTCCTCCAGTTTTCCATAACGGAGTAGTTGGAATTTGTCCTCATTGAACATCATATTGTTTACCGTTGCCACTGGAAAACTTTGTTTATATCTTCTTGGAGGTTAACCGCGTCCTCAGCAGATGACAGTCTCATGCAGATCCTAGTATCATCCACAAAGGATGATACGGTGCTGTGGTGTATATCTCTGTTTATGTCTGATATGAGGATAAGGAATAAGATGGGGGCGAGTACTGTGCCTTGTGGAACAGAGCTCTTCACTATGGCAGCCTCCGATTTAACTCTGTTGACCACTACTCTTTGTGTTCGATTTGTTAGGAAGTTGAAGATCCATCTCCCCACTTTCCCAGTTATTCCTTTAGCACGTATTTTATGGGCTATTACGCCATGATCGCATTTGTCAAATGCTTTTGCAAAGTCTGTGTATATTACATCTGCATTCTGATTTTCTTCCAGTGCATCCAAGGCCATGTCATAGTGATCCAGTAGTTGTGAGAGGCAGGAGCGACCTGCCCTGAACCCATGTTGCCCTGGATTGTGCAGATTTTGGGAATCCAGGTGATTTGCAATCCTGCTTCTTAGCACTCTTTCAAAGCCATACCCCCGGCCGGGATTGAACCCGCGGTCATAGAGTCTCAAAACTCCAGCCCGTCGCGTTAGCCACTAGACCAGCTAGCCACAATAAGATTCATCCAACTAGGTATATTTCTACACCATAGGAAAGTTAGCACAGGCACCTCTGTGACCACAAATGCAAGTTTTTACAGACGAATCTCCAGCTAGCGTGGCCGTGACGAACTCTAGCTCAAGTCCCTTCACTGCCGTCATGTTGACGGCAGTGAAGGGACTTGAGCTAGAGTTCGTCACGGCCACGCTAGCTGGAGATTCGTCTGTAAAAACTTGCATTTGTGGTCACAGAGGTGCCTGTGCTAACCTTCCTATGGTGTAGAAATATACCTAGTTGGATGAATCTTATTGTGGCTAGCTGGTCTAGTGGCTAACGCGACGGGCTGGAGTTTTGAGACTCTATGACCGCGGGTTCAATCCCGGCCGGGGGTATGGTTTATTTGCAATCGTGTCATTACGATTTCTTAAGTCACTCTTTCAAAGATTTTTATGATGTGGGACGTCAGAGCTATTGGTCTATAGTTCTTAGCTAATGCTTTGCTGCCACCTTTAATCGAGCGGGGCTATATCCGTTGTTTTAAGTGACTGTGGAATTTCATCCATGTCCAAGCTCCTCCTCCATAGTGTACTTAGGGCACGCGAGAGGGGTTTCTTGCAGTTCTTAATGAAAACAGAGTTCCACGAGTCTGGGCCCGGGGCTGAGTGCATAGGCATGTTGTCAATGGTTTTTTCGAAATCTATCGGAGTTAGGGTAATGTCGGAAATCTGGCATACATTTATGGAGTTTTGAGGCTCATTCATGAAGAAATCATTTGGGTCGTCGATCCTCAGACCGATTAGTGGTTCACTAAACACAGAGTCGTACTGGGATTTCAATATTTCACTCATTTCCTTGTTGTCATCTGTGTAAGTCCCATCCTGTCTGAGTAAGTCCCATCCTGTCTGAGTAAGTCCCATCCTGTCTGAGTAAGTCCCATCCTGTCTGTGTAAGTCCCATCCTGTCTGAGTAAGTCCCATCCTGTCTGAGTAAGTCCCATCCTGTCTGAGTAAGTCCCATCCTGTCTGAGTAAGGGCCCGATACTAGATGTGGTATTTGCCTTGTTTTTGGCATATGAAAAGAAATATTTTGAATTTCTTTCAATTTCACTAATAGCTGGTCAAGGACTAGACCACGGGGGCGTTGACCCCCGGAGCACCCTCTATATAAACCATTTATGTTTTGATACAGGTCCAGGGGGGCGTTGACCCCCAGAACACCCTCTATGTAAACCATTTTTGATACAGGGCCAGGGGGCGTTGACCCCCAGAACACCCTCTATATAAACCATTTATGTGTTGATACAGGTCCAGGGGGGCGTTGACCCCCAGAACACCCTCTATGTAAACCATTAATGTTTTGATACAGGGCCAGGGGGGCGTTGACCCCCAGAACACCCTCTATATAAATCATTTGTTTTGATACAGGGCCAGGGGGGCGTTGACCCCCAGAACACCCTCTATGCAGACCACTTATGTTTTGATAAGGGTCTTACACTGGAAGGTATTCAGTGTGATCTTCTGTTGGTCAGGTTACGCTTTGTGATTCTCTCTTTGTGCGCGATGGGATTCATTTTTTTTCTGTTTTCGTGTAATTGTATATTTTTAGTCGGTTATTTACAGCCTTTAAAGTAGAGATATGAGCGTGTTGTCTCGTGTTTAATATTTTTTTAATTGTGGTCTTACCTATTTGTGGTTGCAGGGTTCGATTCACAGCTCCTGGCCCCGCCTCTTCACTGGTCGCTACTAGGTCACTCTTCGTGTTCCATCAGCTTTATCATACCTCTTCTTAAAGCTATGTATGAATCCTGCCTCCACTACATCACTTCCCAGACTACTCCACTTCCTGACAACTCTATGATTGAAGAAATACTTCCTAACATCCCTGTGATTCATCTGAGTCTTCAACCTCCAACTGTGTCCCCTTGTTGCTGTGTCCCATCCCTGGAACATCTTGTATCTGTCCACCTTGTCAATTCCTCTCAGTATTTTATATGTCGTTATCATAACCCCTCCTGTCCTCCAGTGTCGTCAGGTTAATCTTCCTTAACCTCTCCCCATAGGACATGCCCCTTAGCTCCGGGACTAGTCTTGTTGTAAACTTTTGCACTTTTCTGATTTCCTTACGTGCTTGGCTAGGTATGTGTGTGTGTGTGTGTGTGTGTGTGTGTGTGTGTGTGTGTGTGTGTGTACGTTTGAACGTGTACGTGTACTTGGCTTTATGCATACATGTCTGAATAACGCAGGTTGACCCCACGTACAGTATACATAGCACTGAATCGCCCACTGGCTATCTACACTTGCATTTACTCACCGTGACGATAGGCGTATTTGCGTATGCAGGCGGCTTGCAGACAAGCTTTTCCGCCGTGTTTAGTCTGTCATGGCTTATCAGGAGAGGGGAAACACAGCCGGACCTCGAAAAGGCAACCACGAACGAAATTTGACGTCAAGGGAGACCAAAAACAACGTAAACTCTTCGTCCTTCCGCGCTCACGAAGACGTTTGCAAACGAGGGAGATGAAGAATGACAGGGAAACTCTCAGTGTCGCTTCCAGGAAGGAATATATTAGGATTTTCAGAGCAGTGGATGGTAGAGGGAAGGATCGTCTTAAATGGGGAGATCCCGTGGTAGGGGCCGTCCTGTTACGCAGGATATTTACACCTGGATGACGATGGAATTGGGGACTGTTGTGTATGTTGATGTGGTACTGAAAGTAATGAAGGTGTGTGTGTGTGTGTGTGTGTGTGTGTGTGTGTGTGTGTGTGTGTGTGTGTGTGTGTGTGTGTGTGTGTGCACTCGCCTATCTGTACTAGTCGATTTGTGATTGCGGGGGACGATTCACAGCTCCTCCCTCGCCTGTTTACTGATAGTTACTAGGTTCCCCCCCCCCCTCTCTCTCTCTCTCTTCTCTCTCTCTCTCTCTCTCTGCCACCCACGCCTTGTACTCAAGGCTTAATGTTTTTAGCATCAAGTACATTAAGTTACTAATTGTTTAAATATATTACTGATGCGCCTCTGGCAAGACAGTAATGGGCTGAATAATAATGAAAGTGTTTCTTCTATTTCTGGTCACACTGCCTCAGTGGGAAGCAGCCGACGCGTTAATAAAATATTTAATTTTAAGGAGGGCTGCTAAGTTACTGTTAAATTGACCCGGAAGCGCTAAATCAATTGGGGTCGTACACGCCTCGTTAATGAATGCTGTGTTCTGAGTAAGGGGATTTTTAACTTTAATTTTCTTGATTAAAAAGGGGAAAAATGGCCTAGAATATCTAATTTTCACATTAATACACCAGAAGATGTATTGAAATTTCCTGGAAATCCTGAAGAATATCTAAAAAAATGTGAAAATCTTGTAAAACGTTTTATATGGAGAGACTTATCACGACGTTTCGCTCCGTCTTGGACTAATTAATGGCCCAAGTGGGACCGAAACGTCGTCGTTCTAAGTGAGGGTTGTTTGTGTAATGTTCCATTATTATTATAATCATGGGGAGCGCTAAACCCGTAGGATTATAGAGCACATGTGTGGGGGGGGGGAATGGAAACTATTCAGATTCAGTTCAGTGAACCGGAACACAGATCCAATTCCCTAGATCAAGAGCCCCTCCCCATCATCAAGGAACCTCCCTCAAGGGGTGTAATGTTCCAGTACAGGTATTGTTGTGATCCACCATGAGGCCTGGTCACAGACCGGGCCGCGGGGGCGTTGATCCCCGGAACTCTCTCCAGGTAACTCCAGAATAGGGACGATGCGCAATGAAAGGTGCAGAGTGCGGCAGTCGAGACACGTTATATTTATGCGTTGGTACATATCAGTAAAACGACAAAATTTATGGAAGGTTGAAATGCGGTTAATTCACACAGGGCGTTGATTTAAGCGGCCTAAATTATTGCTAGGAACGTTAATCAGGGCTCCTACCCAGCACCTAGCACCCAGCACCCAGGGTTGATGTATAGTCTACACTCACACCTTGGGGAGCCAGGTCGTTCTTCAGGGTATAAGCAGGTGTTTGGAGGCAGTGTATTTAAGTTTCATTAAGATCTATTGGCTTGTTTTCGAGGTGTTTTGATAGTTGGGTAGGTAGGATGACCCACTGGTAGCGACCAGTGAAGAGGCGGGACCAGGAGCTATGAACCGACCTCTGCAGTCACAATTAGGTGAGTATGCAGAGTAAACAGAGAAGAATAACGACACTAAATATACATATATTCTTCTATATAAAGGAGAGAAATCAGTGTATATTACTGGAAAAAGTCGTACCAGCCACGACCATTACGGGTCACAACAAGTATTAGTCACGTTGTGCACATAACACAAACACTAGTGTAAGAAAAATCTTAGTGTTCTTAGTGTTCCGTGACTGGAACAATACACGTAGGAGAAAGGAGCTTACGACGTTTCGCTCCGTTTTGGTATTTTAATGATAAATTAAGATTTTGATCAGGATTTTTATTTATGGTGATGTTTAGGCGAGTTTGTTTTAATATTACGATAATGTTTGTGTTTATTATAGCAGGGTCTGTTATCTATATACGATAGGCATCAGTGTTGTGGTTTGTTGATCAGGTCACAGTAGTGTTGTGTCTTGTCTAGGTAGCAAAGAGTTGGCCAGTGTACCTGAAGGGTGTTCCAGGGGGGTCAACGCCCCAGTGACCCGATCCTTGAAGTGTTGGAACTACCAGTAGTCCAGATTAGTGTCAGACACGGTGATTGTCGCTGCTTCAAGACACCATCGTTTTTTATAGTTGGTTTATTAGACAACGAAGGTTAACTCAGATTAATGTCAGACACGGTGATTGTCGCTGCTTCAAGACACCATCGTTTTTTATAGTCTGGTTTATTAGACAAAGAAGGTTAACTCAGATTAATGTCAGACACGGTGATTGTTGCTGCTTCAAGACACCATCGCTTTTTATAGTCTGGTTTATTAGACAACGAAGGTTAACTCAGATTAGTGTCAGACACTGTGATTGTCGCTGCTTCAAGACACCATCGTTTTTTATAGTCTGGTTTATTAGACAACGAAGGTTAACTCCAATTTCTACTGCATCACATTACCAGATTTTAAACTCGGTCGACGTTAATTCAAGACTATGTTTTGGGTTTAAACCCCGCCCGTTCCGTGGTTTGTTTGCAGCCGTGTTATTACGATTTCGTGAGTCGTGACGGCAGCTTTGAGGGAACTTGAGGTAGAGTTTGCCACAGTCACACTGGCGGGAGATTCATCTGTAAAAACATGTGTGATGAATGGTTTTGAAAGCCGACAAGTTGAAGAATTGAGACACTTATGCAACACATGGGAATCTTTATTGAAGAAACGTTTCGCCACACAGTGGCTTCATCAGTCCAATACAAAGTAGAAATGGGTAAGGAGAGGAGAAGTTTGAGGTAATCACTCCCTCAACCTGGACACATCGATTCCAGGTTGAGGGACTGATTACCTCAAACTTCTCCTCTCCTTACCCCATTTCTACTTTGTATTGGACTGATGAAACCACTGTGTGGCGAAACGTTTATTCAATAAAGATTCCCATGTGTTGCATAAGTGTAAAAACTTTCATTTGTTTTCACAGTAGGGGCCACAAGGTTCAATATGGCATACGCTGTCAGTGGACCTATAACCTTAACATGGGGCCCATGGTAGCCTCTTTGTCATTTCTGTAGCTTATTTTCCTTACGAACCTTGCCTGTTCTTTCTTTATCAGATTACCACTAACTACGGTGATTTACATTATTGTCCCTGTCACTGTTTGTGCTCTTTCAGACGCTCTTCCAGACTTTTTTTTACTCGTTTTCTCCAGCGTAAATTTTATAACAGCCTCCACATGGGAAGTGTCAACAGTGCAATACACTAAGTCCTCGCTTAACATCGCTTTGTTCAGCGTCATTTCGTCATAACGTTGATGAGAAAAAATTGATTGCCAGAGCCATAGTCCGTTGAACTGCATGATGGTAGGAGGTGCCACTTGCAATTTTAGCTTTGCAAACATTTATTCCTTGATTCAACCCTGTTGTAATGAGTGGCAAAGGTGCACTGTGCACCTTTAATATTTATATGAATTAGCCTTTGGTAAAACTGTTTACGTTATACGTCATTTCGTTTAAAGTCGCAGTCTCCAAGAACTTATCGACGACGTTAAGTGAGGACTTACTGTACTTATAAATTTGTCCTCATACTATTTATAGTTAGGCTTCCTTGCTAGTCTGACGTCACGTGACTACCCCTACGCGTAGGCCTGCACTCAGAGGCCTCTCCCTCAGAACTCGAATAGGCTTAGGTCCGGGCAGAAAGCAATTGATATGAAAGGGGCTTGCTATCTACCTCTTCAGTGGTGATCCAAGATATTGTGGCCGTTACACAAGATGCGTTAGTGGCTACCAGATGCGTTAGTGGTTACCACAAGGTGCGTTAGTAGCTACCAGATGCGTTAGTGGTTACCACAAGGTGCGCTAGTGGCTACCAGATGCGTTAGTGGTTACCACAAGGTGCGTTAGTAGCTACCAGATGCGTTAGTGGTTACCACAAGGTGCGTTAGTAGCTACCAGATGCGTTAGTGGTTACCACAAGGTGCGTTAGTGGTTACCAGATGCGTTAGTGGTTACCAGATGCGTTAGTGGTTACCAGATGCGTTAGTGGTTACCAGATGCGTTAGTGGCTACCAGATGCGTTAGTGGTTACCAGATGCGTTAGTGGCTACCAGATGCGTTAGTGGTTACCAGATGCGTTAGTGGTTACCAGATGCGTTAGTGGTTACCACAAGGTGCGTTAGTAGCTACCAACCTGTAAGAGAGAATAAGCTCCTAGTGGGATTATCTGGAGCTAGGGATGCATCTCTCTCTCTCTCTCTCTCTCTTCTCTCTCTCTCTCTCTCTCTCTCACCATCGACCTCAACTGAACTACCTCACTCACCAAACAATCTGGGAACGGTTTTGGAACAGTTACGGGAGAAATTATTAATTAGTGAGCTCATAAAGCAGCGCTTCTTGTAACCACCAGCTCTCCGGTGCTCAAATAAATTAAAGTTCGCTTAATCTGCCCTGACGTGGCAATTTTATGGGGCATAATTATAGCGAAACGGGAATCCCCAATTATATGTGAGTGTGTGTTGAATTATTTATGAAAATTGGCTGTATTTAGGCTGCATTTTTTGTATACACGAAGTTTTTTGAGTGATATATATATATATATATATATATATATATATATATATATATATATATATATATATATATATATATATATATATATATAATGCGCCTTTCGTGTTGCAATCAACATATCTTCAGGAACTTGCAATGTTGCAGAAATTAGTGGGAAGTCCAGGTGGATTCGTTCAGGAGAATATTCTAGCTGGAATTTCTGCAACACTGATCAGGACCTGATCAACCAGGCTGTTACTCTACTACTACGTCTTCTACCAACAAGATTGATGTCATCAGGAGAGTGATCCATCTCTATCTTCGACTGATGGAGCACTGCAGGGAGGGAGAAACCTGTCGTAAATGAAGATCCCGAAGGTGTTGCACAGCCACATCAGGAGGAAGACAGCGGTCAAGGACCAGCTGAGGAAGGAAGGAGGCGAGCTCACAAGAAGCGTTGTATTTGTGTCTTATCTAACAACTCTATTGCTAAACCTCTGAAGAGAATAATACAAAGAGAAAGTGAAATAAGTGAATTTGCCAAAGCAGAAAGAGAGAAGAATAAAGTCAGAGAGAGAGAGAGAGAAGAGAGAGAGAGAGAGAGAGAGAGAGAGAGAGAGAGAGAGAGAGAGAGAGAGAGAGAGAGAGAGAGAGGTAACGAGCAGGAGGAGAGGACGCAAAATGGGTTCTTAAAGAGGTAAGAAAGGTTGAACAGTGTCACTAGTGGTCTCTTCTTTCCATATTCTTTCACCTTTTATCCTTGTCTCTCTTTATTTTCCCCTCCTTCCTTTAACACACTTTTTTTCTGTGTTTTTGCTCTCCCTTCTATTTTTTCCCTCTCACCCTTTATATTTTCTTTTCCTGTCCCTCTCTCATTTCTCATTAATTTTATCTATTGATATTATTATTATTATTATTATTTATTATTATTATTATTATTATTATTAAACGAAGCATGCCTCATTGGTGTGGTGTTCTCGATCCGAGGAACTGGAGTTGTCCTCCCTTGGGTCTAATCTGACTGCTTCATATTCCGCAGTCAGTATATGGCTCCCATGGGTTTTGCGCTTCCCCATTGATTAAAATAATAGCGAGCGTGCTAGGAGCATGCTAGGAGCGTGCTAGGATCGAGTGGTAGCTACTAGGAATACTCCCGATACATCCAGGCTCTTGGGGTCGACCTACCACAGAGGTTATTTATTCTTGATCAATATATAGCCCCAGGGAGGCTGTCCCGTCTCTTGTCTTGATAATACACACCACACACACACACACACACACACACACACACACACACACACACACACACACACACACACACACACACACACACACACACACGACCCCTGCAACCACAATTAGGTGAATATACACACACGACGAAGCTCACGGAGCAGGAAAAGAGAATGATGTGGGCCAGGAGCTGTGAATCGACCCCTTCAACCACAAATTGGTAAGACACAGATAAGTTAACCATGCAGACTTTACTTGGGGTTAACAATGATGAGATTTAGGTTAGGCTAGAAACCATACCAAGGGTGGGGTTAGAACCCGCGATCAGAGAGTCTCAAAACTCCAGACCGTCGCGTTAGGCACTTGAGACTCTCTGATCGTGGGTTCTATCCCCGCCCGTGGTATAGTTTGTTTGCAGTCATGTCATTACGATTTCGTGAGTCAGGTTAGGTTAGGGAGTGTAAATAACGTGCTAAAATTATCTAGCCAAGACAGGACTCGTAGCAATGGTTTTAAGTTGGAAAAAATCAGATTCAGGAAGGATATAGGGAAGCACTGGTTTGGTAACAGAGTTGTGGATGAGTGGAACAAACTCCCGAGTACCGTCATAGAAGCTAAGACGTTGTGTAGATTTTAAAAATAGGTTAGATAAATATATGAGTGGGTGTGGGTGGGTGTGAGTTGAACCTGACTAGCTTGTGCTAATAGGCTTGATGCTGTGTTTCTTCCTTAAGTGGATGTGACCTGACATGACTAGGTGGGTCATTGGTTTAATCCGGGAGGTGACTTGGACCTGCCTCGCATGGGCCAGTAGGCCTGCTGCAGTGTTCCTTCTTTCTTATGTTCTTATAAGATTAGGTCAGGTCAGGTCAGGTCAGGTCAGGTTAGGTGTGACAGGAAACAGGACAAGTGTTTCCTGACGCGGGTCTTAGTTATATGATGATCCACAGCCGAAGCTTTTGGTCATCTGACAGAGACCTTCCACTGGCTTACCCCTCCACCCCTTTACAAATTATAGTTATAATATTCTTAAAGAGAGATAGAAACTGTACATTGGTACACTTTGTACCCTTGGTACACTTTGTACCCTTGGTACACTTTGTACCCTTGGTACACTTTGTACCCTTGGTACACTTTATACCCTTGGTACACTTTGTACCCTTGGTACACTTTGTACCCTTGGTACACTTTGTACCCTTGGTACACTTTTATAAATTACCTTGGTACACTTTGTAACCCTTGGTACACTTTGTACCCATTGGTACACTTTGTACCCTTGGTACACTTTTACCCTTGTACACTTTGTACCTTTGGTACACTTTGTACCTTTGGTACACTTTGTACCTTTGGTACACTTTGTACCCTTGGTACACTTTGTACCCTTGGTACACTTTGTACCTTGGTACACTTTGTACCTTTGTACACTTTCTACCTTTGGTACACTTTGTACCCTTGGTACACTTTGTACCCTTGGTACACTTTGTACCCTTGGTACACTTTGTACCTTTGGTACACTTTGTACCTTTGGTACACTTTGTACCTTTGGTACACTTTGTACCTTGGTACACTTTGTAACCCTTGGTACACTTTGTACCTTGGTACCCTTTGTACCTTGGTACACTTTGATACCCTTGGTACACTTTGTACCCTTGGTACACTTTGTACCCTTGGTACACTTTGTACCCTTGGTACACTTTATACCCTTGGTACACTTTGTACCCTTGGTACACTTTTATACCCCTTGGTACACTTTGTAACCCTTGGTACACTTTATACCCTTGGTACACTTTGTACCCTTGGTACACTTTATAACCCTTGGTCACTTTGTACCTTGGTACACTTTACCCTTGGTACACTTTATACCCTTGGTACACTTTGTACCCTTGGTACACTTTGTACCCTTGGTACACTTTGTACCCTTGGTACACTTTGTACCCTTGGTACAACTTATATACCCTTGGTACACTTGTATACCCTTGGTACACTTTATACCCTTGGTACACTTTATACCCTTGGTACACTTTGTACCCTTGGTACACTTTATACCCTTGGTACACTTTATACCCTTGGTACACTTTGTACCTTGTACCTTATACCCTGGTACAACTTTGTACCCTTGTACACTTTTTACCTTGGTACACTTTATACCCTTGGTACACTTTGTACCCTTGGTACACTTTTACCTTGGTACACTTTTATACCCTTGGTACACTTTGTACCCTTGGTACACTTTATACCCTTGGTACACTTTATACCCTTGGTACACTTTGTACCCTTGGTACACTTTATACCCTTGGTACACTTTATACCCTTGGTACACTTTGTACCCTTGGTACACTTTATACCCTTGGTACACTTTGTACCCTTGGTACACTTTTACCCTTGGTACACTTTATACCCTTGGTACACTTTGTACCTTGGTACACTTTTAACCCTTGGTACACTTTATACCCTTGGTACACTTTGTACCCTTGGTACACTTTGTACCCTTGGTACACTTTATACCCTTGGTACACTTTATACCCTTGGTACACTTTATACCCTTGGTACACTTTGTACCCTTGGTACACGTTATACCCTTGGTACACTTTGTACCCTTGGTACACTTTATACCCTTGGTACACTTTGTACCCTTGGTACACTTTGTACCCTTGGTACACTTTATACCCTTGGTACACTTTGTACCCTTGGTACACTTTGTACCCTTGGTACACTTTGTACCCTTGGTACACTTTGTACACTTGGTACACTTTGTACACTTGGTACACTTTGTACACTTGGTACACTTGGTACCATTACTAGAGCCACCAACTGTGACTTTATGCAGGATTTTTAACCATTTCAGTATCAGGTCCTGATCCACCGCGAAGCCTTGGACTCTGACCGCCCGTGGGTCGTTGATCCCTATGACACTTTACCCTTGTACCAGGTATACCTCCGGTATCTTCCAGCCTACAGAGTATACGCATGTGAATACCTTTACACTTTATGCAGTAAAATATTAACCTGTTGACTTCTTGCTCTGATGGTCTAAAACCTGAAAGGTACTACACGTTGTAATTCTTGGTTATCGCTTTGTTACACTGGTACACTTTGTTACACTGGTACACTTGGTAACCATTACTAGAGCCACCAACTGTGACTTTATGCAGGATTTTTAACCATTTCAGTATCAGCGTCACTGATCCACCGCGAAGCCTGACTCGTACCGGCCCGTGGGGACCGTTTGACCTAAAACCCCCCTCAGAGTATACTCAGTATCTCCAGCGACAGAGTATACGCATGCGAACTATAACTAATACGCACATTTAATGCAGATAAAATACCACAGAAGTTGACTGTTCTCTGAAGATAGTATTGAAAACTACCTGAAAGAAACTAAACGTATTTTTCTCCCTGTTTTTCGCTTTCGTGTAATCATGCGTTTTAATATTTTTTCATGTATAACCACAGTGAAAATATACTAGCAATACTAGTACTAGTAGCAGTAGTAGAACTAGTAGTAATACTAGTAACAATAGCAGAACTAGTACTAGCAGTAATACTAGTAACAGTAGTACTACTAGAAGTGGCACTAGTTCTGCTAGTACTAGCAGTAGTAATACTAGTACTAGTAGCAGAACTAGTAGTACTAGTAGTAATACTAGTAACAATAGCAGAACTAGTACTAGCAGTAATACTAGTAACAGTAGTACTAATAGAAGTGGCACTAGTTCTGCTAGTACTAGCAGTAATACTAGTAACAGTAGTACTACTAGAAGTGGCACTAGTTCTGCTAGTACTAGCAGTAGTAATACTAGTAACAATAGCAGAACTAGTACTAGCAGTAATACTAGTAACAGTAGTACTACTAGAAGTGGCACTAGTTCTGCTAGTACTAGCAGTAATACTAGTAACAGTAGTACTACTAGAAGTGGCATAGTTCTGCATAGAATTACTAGCAGTAATACTAGTAACAGTAGTACTATAGAAGTGGCACTAGTTCTGCTAGTACTAGCAGTATAATACTAGTAGTACAGTAGTACTACTAGAAGTGGCACTAGTTCTGCTAGTACTAGCAGTAATACTAGTAACAGTAGTACTACTAGAAGTGGCACTAGTTCTGCTAGTACTAGCAGTAATACTAGTAACAGTAGTACTACTAGAAGTACTAGTTACTGCTTGTACTAGCAGTAATACTAGTAACAGTAGTACTACTAGAAGTGGCACTAGTTCTGCTAGTACTAGCAGTAGTAATACTAGTAATATTACTACTAGTTTCAGTAGTGCTAGTTGTGGTAGTACTGCTAGTAGTAATGCCACTACACCAGACACGCTAGTTGTGCTACCATACAATGACTGGTATCTTTCCCTCTCAACCCAAACTGACTCAAAAAAAGTCTCCCCTTGTACTGATGACGACTCAAAATAGAATCGAAATATACAGAGCAACCTATTACTTTCCAGCTCTATGGGTACACATGTGTTCCCTTTACTGACAGGTGTTCTCGAATTTTTGTTATTTTGCATATTTATATAGAGGAAATGAGCTATGGTATGTATAAGTTGAATCATGTAATTATACAAATGATTATGTATACAAAAATCACATCATGGTCCTTGATAATGTGAGAAATGACGAAAGCGCTTGGAATTTTACTGGATTTCATACATATTGCATATATATACATGCATATATATACATGCATATATACATACGTATATGATGCTGGAGTTTACCGGAGAGAGTTGTGGGTCAACGTCCCCCCCCCATTGACCAGGCCTGTTTTTTGCTACAGAAGAAGTTGATTAATTCATGAGGAGAGAGTATTAGTAAACGATCATGATGCGGGGACCAGGAGCTATTACAACTCGACCTTGCAAACAATTCGTAGGTACATTTGATGACTGGAGGAGTCATGTGTACGTACTCTGGTCAAATATAATTACTTGTTACCAATCTTTAAGGTAATCACTGTAATCCAGGAAGTAACACGTCAGCAAAAGTATCCGTTGTTAATGATTTGTTTATTCCCTTATTGAATGTTATTGCTAATTGATGGTGGCAATCAATTGGATGCAACTCCCTCCCCCCAATTCGGGTTTGTTGTGCTGTGAGTTTTGTGGATTAGTAAACACAATTCACTCTATATTCCATATGATCATAAACGTTAATTTTACACGAGGTCATTTATATCAAGATATCAAATTTGCTTTAAATGATTTATAATCTACAATTAGTTAGCTATTTTTAAGTTAACTATGACATGCTGTATAAGATCTAATAATAGGACCAACTGTGCGGTTGACTGTGGCGTGAGGGTTGACTAGTGGTGCTTAGTAACCAGTGAAGGTCTGGGCAGGAGATCAATCAAGCTCCAGTCGTGGTCCTATATGCTACCTAACTAGCCGTGCCAGGAAACTGCTTGCCTTAACCTGACCTAATTAACCTAACCTTAATTAACCTGTACTGAACTAACCTAACCTGAACCTAACCTAAACTAACTAACCTGCCTAGTTAACATAATCTGACTTGACTCGAATCTGAACCTGACCTTGAACTGTCTCAGATCTCATTGACCTGACCTAATTATGACTTGACCTAAATTGCTCCTATCTGGCTTGACTAATTGACATGCTCTAACTGGCTGACTCTGACCTAACCTAAGTTACACTAATATATACCTACTAACTGTACAACAACGCTAACCTAATCTAACTAATAACAGAACCTGACTAGTTTAATATTTACTTCCTCAGGGTAGTCAAAATATTAGAATGTCGTCAGTCCCATCACTTCTTCTAGGCCTCAATATAGTGATGTTAAATTTAAGTTTCCTCTGCTTGTAGTTAGAATGTGTGGTGTGTGACAATGGTGGTAGTGTGGTAGAAGTGATAGTGTAGCGCTTGGTGTTACACGAGTACACGGATATACAGCAAGGTGGTAATCTCACCGTGGCTGCATAGAAGGCACTACACCTCTATCTAGCTTAAGATATCTAAACCATGCTGTGATAGTTAAAGGTTTACGACACGAGTAGTTAGAAGTATGATGGATCGCTGTAGACGGTACTGACAAGGTAGATTATCAGAAGTTGACTAGTGTCCTTGTGTTTATACACAACAGAGATATCAAAATCACTGCTGCAACAAGTGTAGAAGTCTTCAAGAAGATATCAGAAACACTGCTGGAACAAGTGTAGAAGTCTTCAAGAAGATATCAGAAACACTGCTGGAACAAGTGTAGAAGTCTTCAAGAAGATATCAGAAACACTGCTGGAACAACGTAGAAGTCTTCAAGAAGATATCAGAAACACTGCTGGAACAAGTGTAGAAGTCTTCAAGAAGATATCAGAAACACTGCTGGAACAAGTGTAGAAGTCTTCAAGAAGATATCAGAAACACTGCTGGAACAAGCGTAGAAGTCTTCAAGAAGATATCAGAAACACTGCTGGAACAAGTGTAGAAGTCTTCAAGAAGATATTAGAAACACTGCTGGAACAAGTGTAGAAGTCTTCAAGAAGATATCAGAAACACTGCTGGAACAAGTGTAGAAGTCTTCAAGAAGATATCAGAAACACTGCTGGAACAGGTGTAGAAGTCTTCAAGAAGATATCAGAAACACTGCTGGAACAAATGTAGAAGTCTTCAAGAAGATATTAGAAACACTGCTGGAACAAGTGTAGAAGTCTTCAAGAAGATATTAGAAACACTGCTGGAACAAGTGTAGAAGTCTTCAAGAAGATATCAGAAACACTGCTGGAACAAGTGTAGAAGTCTTCAAGAAGATATCAGAAACACTGCTGGAACAAGTGTAGAAGTCTTCAAGAAGATATCAGAAACACTGCTGAAACAAGTGTAGAAGTCTTCAAGAAGATATCAGAAACACTGCTGGAACAAGTGTAGAAGTCTTCAAGAAGATATCAGAAACACTGCTGGAACAAGTGTAGAAGTCTTCAAGAAGATATCAGAAACACTGCTGGAACAAGTGTAGAAGTCTTCAAGAAGATATCAGAAACACTGCTGGAACAAGTGTAGAAGTCTTCAAGAAGATATCAGAAACACTGCTGGAACAAGTGTAGAAGTCTTCAAGAAGATATCAGAAACACTGCTGGAAACAAGTGTAGAAGTCTTCAAGAAGATATCAGAAACACTGCTGGAACAAGTGTAGAAGTCTTCCAGAAGATATCAGAAACACTGCTGGAACAAGTGTAGAAGTCTTCCAGAGGAAACTGGACAAGTATCTTCAGCAGGTGCCAGATCAACCAGAATGTGATGGAGAAGTGAGTCAGTGGGCCACCAGCAGCAACAGCCTGATTGACAAGGCAAGCACCAAACAAGTCTTACTAAGGGAGTAGTAGGACTAAACACTCATCAAATATATATCAAAGACACAACAGTCGACTTTTCGCTCATTCCCGCTGCAATACACTATACTCAACTTGCTTACTGCTTCTCTCTCTTCCATTATATTCACCTTATTTCTTGTCTTCTCAAACTATAGATTTAAATTTTGGAAATAGGGTAGTTGATGAGTGGAACAGTCTACCTAGTTGGGTTATTGAGGCTGGGACTTTGGGTAGTTTCAAATTTAGGTTGGATAAGTACATGAGTGGGAGGGGTTGGATTTGAGAGGGACTTTCACATCAGAGCTTGTTTCTTGGGTGTCATTGAAAATTGGGTTGGGCAAATGTTTTGTTAGTGGGATGAATTGTAAAGGACCTGCCTAGTATGGGCCAGCAGGCCTCCTGCAGTGTTCCTCCTTTCTTATGTTATGTTAAATCACACAAAACCACGTATGGAAAATATATATGAAAGCAATTGCTTGGTACTGGGTTGAACAAGACTAATACAGTAGTAATGCTAACTAATACACTAGGTAGCTTTTGTAAATAGGCTGTATATAGTTGTAAGTTGGACCTGCCTAGCATGGGTCTGTAGGCTTTGTGTAGAGATCTTTAATTTTCACTTTTAAATGTAAATTATGTAAATTGTGCCATTTACATCAAGTACAGAGGACAGAGATACTACGTAAAGAGCAAGGGTTTGGCCTGCCAGCCTGCCAGCCTGCCTGCCAGCCAGCCTGTGTGCCTGCCTGCCAGCCTGCCTGCCAGCCAGCCTGCCTGTGTGCCTGCCTGACTGCCTGTATGCCAGCCAGCCTGTGTGCCTGCCTGCCTGTGTGCCTGCCTGCCTGTGTGCCTGCCTGCCTGTGTGCCTACCTGCCTGTATGCCAGCCAGCCTGTGTGCCTGCCTGCCTGTGTGCCTGCCTGCCTACCTGCCTGTATGCCAGCCAGCCTGTGTGCCTGCCTGCCTGTGTGCCTGCCTGCCTACCTGCCTGTATGCCAGCCAGCCTGTGTGCCTGCCTGCCTGTGTGCCTGCCTGCCTACCTGCCTGTATGCCAGCCAGCCTGTGTGCCTGCCTGCCTACCTGCCTGTGTGCCTGCCTGCCTGTGTGCCTGCCTGCCTGTGTGCCTGCCTGCCTGTGTGCCTGCCTGCCTGTGTGCCTACCTGCCTGTATGCCAGCCAGCCTGTGTGCCTGCCTGCCTGTGTGCCTGCCTCCCTACCTGCCTGTATGCCAGCCAGCCTGTGTGCCTGCCTGCCTGTGTGCCTGCCTGCCTGTGTGCCTGCCTGCCTGTGTGCCTGCCTGCCTACCTGTCTGCCTGCCTGCCTGCCTGCCTGCCTGCCTGCCTGCCTGTCTTCCTGCCTGCCAGCTAGCCTGTGTGCCAGCCAGCCTGTGTGCCTGCCTGCCTGCCTGTGTGCCTGCCTGCCTGCCTGTGTGCCTGCCTGCCTGCCTGCCGCCAGCCAGCCTGCCTGTGTGCCTGCCTGCCTGCCTGCCTGCCTGCCTGCCTGCCTGCCTGCCTGCCTGCCAGCCAGCCAGCCAGCCAGCCAGCCAGCCAGCCAACCAGCCAGCCAGCCAGCCAGCCAGCCAGCCAGCCAGCCAGCCAGCCTGCCTACCTGCCTGCCTGCCTGTGTGCCTGCCTGTCTGTGTGCCTGCCTGCCTGTCTGTGTGCCTGCCTGCCTGCCTGCCTGCCTGCCTGCCTGCCTGCCTTCCTGCCTGCCTGCCAGCCAGCTTGTGTGCCTGCTTGCCTATACTCACCTAATTGTGGCTGCAGGGGTCGAGACTCAGCTCCTGGCCCCGCCTCTTCACTGATCGCTACTAAGTCCTCTCTCTCTCTGCTTCCTGAGCTTTGTCATACCTCGTCTTAAAGCTATGTATGGTTCCTGCCTCCACTACATCACTTGCTAGGCTATTCCACTTCCTGACGACTCTGTGACTGAAGAAATACTTCCTGACATCTCTGTGACTCGTCTAAGTCTTCAGCTTCCAATTGTGACCCCTTGTTTCTGTGTCCCATCTCTGGAACACCCTGTCCCTGTCCACCTTGTCTATTCCACGCATTATTTTGTATGTCGTTATCATGTCTCCCCTAACCCTCCTGTCCTCCAGTTTCGCCAGTCCGATTTCCCTCAACCTATCTTCGTAGGACATACCCCTGAGCTCTGGAACTAGCCTTGTTGCAAATCTTTGTACTTTCTCTAATTTCTTGACGTGCTTGACCAGGTGTGGGCTCCAAACTGGTGTTGCATACTCCAGTATGGGCCTGACGTACACGGTGTACAGTACCTTGAACTATTCCTTACTAAGGTATCGGAACGCTATTCTGTGTGCCTGTGTGCCTGCCTACCTGTCTGCCTGCCTACCTGTGTGCCTGCCTGCCTGCCTGCTGGTCTGCCTGCCTGCTTGCCTGTTTGCCTGCCTGCTAGCTGACTAGTGTGTACTCTCCTATTTGAATTAGCGTATTTTTGGTTGCAGGGGTCGATTCACAGTGTGTGTGTGTGTGTGTGTGTGTGTGTGTGTGTGTGTGTGTGTGTGTGTGTGTGTGTGTGTGTGTGTGTCTGTGTGTGTGTCTGTGTGTGTGTGTCTTGTGCCTGCCTTCTCTCTCACTCTCTTCCTCTCTCTCTCCTCCCTCCTCTCTCTCTTCTCTCTCTCTCTCTCTCCTCTCCTCTCTCTCTCTCTCTCTCTCCTCTTCTCCTCTCTCTCTCTCTCTCTCTCTCTCTCTCTCTCTTCTCTCTCTCTCTCACTGTCCCCCTTGAGTATTAAGGTCATTCCCTCTGTGCTATCAGCTGTCACCTTTAAATAACATCACCTTTAAATGATGCCTGGTATAACAAGAGAGAGAGAGAGAGAGAGAGAGAGGAGAGAGAGAGAGGAGAGAGAGAGAGAGAGAAATACGATTACTGGGAGGGTTGGTGGGAAGTGACATGGAGACAAGCTTGACACTTTGTAACAAGAGAAAGAAGGAAGGAGGGAGAGAGAAGGAAGGAAGGGTGAGAGAAGGAAGGGGAAGAGAATGAAGGAAGGGAGGGTGAGAGAAGGAAGGGGAAGAGAATGAAGAAGGGAGGGTGAGAGAAGGAAGGGGAAGAGAATGAAGGAAGGGAGGGTGAGAGAAGGAAGGGGAAGAGAATGAAGGAAGGGAGGGTGAGAGAAGAGAGCGAGAAGGAAGGAAGGAGGGGAGAGAGAAAGAAAGGAGGGGAGAGAGAAAGAAAGGAGGAGGGAGAGAGAGGAAAGAAAGGTGGGGAGAGAGAAAGAAAGAAGGAGGGGCGAGAGAAAGAGGGAAGAAGGAAGGAGGGGAGAGAGAAGGAAGGAAGGAAGGGAGGGAGAAGGAAGGAAGGAAGAGACAGACATAATTAGACGGGCATGTCAACAGGGAGAAATATCTGTACTCGCCTATTTGTGACTGTAGGGGTCGAGTCACAGCTCCTGGCCCCACCTCTACGCTGATAACATCCCAGATCAGCAACAGATGTTTATTGTCAAGTATTTTTATGGTTTTATTTAGTTTATATTGTGTTTATTAAAATGTTTATACCACTTAATGTTTATACCACTTAATGTTTATACCACTTAATGTTTATACCACTTAATGTGTATACCACTTAATGTGTATACCACTAAATGTTTATACCACTTAATGTTTATACCACTTAATGTTTATACCACTTAATGTGTATACCACTAAATGTTTATACCACTTAATGTTTATACCACTTAATGTGTATACCACTTAATGTGTATACCACTTAATGTGTATACCACTTAATGTGTATACCACTTAATGTTGTATAACCACTTAATGTGTATACCACTTAATGTGTATACCACTAAATGTTTATACCACTTAATGTGTATACCACTTAATGTGTATACCACTTAATGTGTATACCACTTAATGTTTATACCACTAAATGTTTATACCACTTAATGTGTATACCACTTAATGTTTATACCACTAAATGTTTATACCACTTAATGTGTATACCACTTAATGTGTATACCACTTAATGTTTATACCACTTAATGTTTATACCACTTAATGTTTATACCACTTAACAGAGTTCTAACTGCTTTGGTTTTTATTGCTTATTATGGTTCTTACTCTGGTTCTCTGGTTCTCACTCTGGTTCTCTGGTTCTCACTCTGGTTCTCACTCTGGTTCTCACTCTGGTTCTTTCTCTGGTTCTCACTCTGGTTCTCACTCTGGTTCTCACTCTGGTTCTTACTCTGGTTCTCTGGTTCTCACTCTGGTTCTCACTCTGGTTCTTACTCTGGTTCTCTGGTTCTCACTCTGGTTCTCACTCTGGTTCTCTGGTTCTCACTTTGGTTCTTACTCTGGTTCTCACTCTGGTTCTTACTCTGGTTCTCACTCTGGTTATCACTCTGGTTCTCACTCTGGTTCTTACTCTGGTTCTCACTCTGGTTCTCTGGTTCTCACTCTGTTCTAACTCTGGTTCTCACTCTGGTCTCATGGTACACTCTGGTTCTCACTCGGTTCTTACTCTGGTTCTCACTCTGGTTCTCACCCTGATTCTTACTTGGTTCTCACTCTGGTTCTCACTCTGGTTCTCACTCTAGTTCTCACTCTGGTTCCCACTCTGGTTCTCTGGTTCTCACCCTGGTTCTTTCTCTGGTTTTTACTCTGGTTCTCTGGTTCTCACTCTGGTTCTCACTCTGGTTCTTACTCTGGTTCTCCTCTGATTCTCACTCTGGTTGTCTGGTTCTCACTCTGGTTTTTACTTTGATTCTCACTATGGTTCTCACTCTTATTCTCTGGTTCTCACTCTGGTTCTCTGGTTCTCACTCTGGTTCTCACTCTGATTCTCACTCTGGTATCAGGTTCTTACTCTGGTTCTCACTCTGGTTCTCTGGATCTCTGGTTCTCTGGTTCTCACTCTGGTTCTTACTCTGGTTCTCACTCTGGTTCTCGCTCTGGTTCTCACTCTGGTTCTCGCTCTGGTTCTTACTCTGGTTCTAACTCTGGTTCTCTGTTCTTACTCTGGTTCTCTGGTTCTCAATCTGGTTCTCTGGTTCTCACTCTGGTTCTCTGGTTCTTACTCTGGTTCTCTGGTTCTCACTCTGGTTCTCTGGTTCTCACTCTGGTTCTCTGGTCTTACTCTGGTTCTCTGGTTCTCACTCTGGTTCTCTGGTTCTCACTCCTGGTTCTCTGGTTCTTACTCGGTTCTCTGGTTCTTACTCTGGTTCTCTGGTTCTCAATCTGGTTCTCTGGTTCTCACTCTGGTTCTCTGGTTCTCAATCTGGTTCTCTGGTTCTCACTCTGGTTCTCTGGTTCTTACTCTGGTTCTCTGGTTCTCAATCTGGTTCTCTGGTTCTCAATCTGGTTCTCTGGTTCTCACTCTGGTTCTCTGGTTCTCAATCTGGTTTCTCTGGTTCCCACTCTGGTTCTCTGGTTCTTACTCTGGTTCTCTGGTTCTCACTCTGGTTCTCTGGTTCTCATTCGGGCTCACCCATCCTTTGGTGCATTTAAGTGGTGGCAGCAGTCGGATAGATATACTCTCTTAAAGTGGTGGGACGTTTAACGACTTATACCTCTTAAAGTGGTGGGACGTTTAACGACTTACACTCTCTTAAAGTGGTGGGACGTTTAAACGACTTACACTCTCTTAAAGTGGTGGGACGTTTAACGACTTATACCTCTTAAAGTGGTGGGACATTTAACGACTTATACCTCTTAAAGTGGTGGGACGTTTAACAACT
This sequence comes from Cherax quadricarinatus, assembly GCF_026875155.1. NCBI lineage: Eukaryota > Metazoa > Arthropoda > Malacostraca > Decapoda > Parastacidae > Cherax > Cherax quadricarinatus. Next base: position 20,410,153 of record NC_069484.1, read on the forward strand.
TACTCTCTTAAAGGGGGGGACGTTTAAAGACTTACACTCTTAAAGTGGTGGGACGTTTAGCGACTTACACTCTCTTAAAGTAGTGGGACGTTTAACGACTTACTCTCTTAAAGTGGTGGGACGTTTAGCGACTTACACTCTCTTAAAGTGGTGGGACGTTTAGCGACTTACACTCTCTTAAAGTGGTGGACGTTTTAGCGACTTACACTCTCTTAAAGTGGTGGGACGTTTAGCGACTTACACTCTCTTAAAGTGGTGGGACGTTTAGCGACTTACACTCTCTTAAAGTGGTGGGACGTTTAGCGACTTACACTCTCTTAAAGTGGTGGGACGTTTAGCGACTTACATTCTCTTAAAGTGGTGGGACGTTTAACGACTTACACTCTCTTAAAGTGGTGGGACGTTTAACGACTTACACTCTCTTAAAGTGGTGGGACGTTTAACGAGAGCCTCGTTCAACGCTACCTAAGAAAACTTAAGATCTAAACTACATTAATCGTAAGAACTTAAACTCATCCAGCAAGACATTGAAATCTTCCCGGAAATTCTGTGTTAGGTAATCAACAAATTCCTTCCGATACGCTTTTATTGCTTTGGTTTTAGTCGTCTCAATTTTTGTCTTAATGGACCTTGTATACAGATTCTATTAAGTTAATTTGACACATGACTGGATAGATGGATGAATATACGAGGGATGCTGGTGGATGAATATTATAATCGAAAAGAAGCGCTAAGCCACAAGGGCTATACAGCTGGTGGATGAATATCCAGATGGATGGAGAAATGGATAGAGGGATGAAGAGTATGTCCTGGAGTGCCCAAGACACTGTTGACCCACGTTGTAACTTAATAAACACACTTATTACCTCAGTAACCCTAACCTTACCACCTGCTTCTCCTCTCCTGCTTCTCCTCATCTGCTTCTGCTCACCTGGTTCTCCTCTCCTGCTTCTCCTCATCTGCTTCTCCTCACCTGCTTCTCCTCTCCTGCTTCTCCTCATCTACTTCTCCTCACCTGGTTCTCCTCACCTGCTTCTCTTCACCTGGTTCTCCTCACCTGCTTCTCCTCACCTGCTTCTCCTCACCTGCTTCTCCTCATCTGCTTCTCCTCACCTGCTTCTCCTCATCTGCTTCTCCTCACCTGCTTCTCCTCACCTGCTTCTCCTCACCTGCTTCTCCTCATCTGCTTCTCCTCACCTGCTTCTCATCTGCTTCTCTTCACCTGCTTCTCCTCACCTGCTTCTCCTCACCTGCTTCTCCTCACACTGCTTCTCCTCACCTGCTTCTCCTCATTCTGCTTTTCCTCACCTGCTTCTCCTCATCTGCTTCTCCTCACCTGCTTCTCCTCATCTTCTCCTCACCTGCTTCTCCTCATCTGCTTCTCCTCACCTGCTTCTCCTCACCTGCTTCTCACCTGCTTCTCCTCACCTACTCGCTTGTCCCCCTCCTTCGCATCCAGTCTGTCGCTATTCACCTGTCGTCCCCCGTCTGTCCCTTGACTGGTGTTTACATATTGTCCCCACACCAGTGACAGTCACTGATGTGACATTGGTATTTTGACTCAAGTTTGTATGTAGTGTAGATTTTTAATATTTTGTGGTGTCCTCAGCATGGAGGAGAGGGCCCTGGTATGTGTCCTCAGCATGGAGGAGAGGGCCCTGGTATGTGTCCTCAGCATGGAGGGGAGGGCCCTGGTATGTGTCCTCAGCATGGAGAGGGCCCTGGTATGTGTCCTCAGCATGTAGGAGAGGCCCTGGTATGTGTCCTCAGCATGGAGGAGAGGGCCCTGGTATGTGTCCTCAGCATGGAGGAGAGGCCCTGGTATGTGTCCTCAGCATGGAGGAGAGGGCCCTGGTATGTGTCCTCAGCATGGAGGAGAGGGCCCTGGTATGTGTCCTCAGCATGGAGGAGGGCCCTGGTATGTGTCCTCAGCATGGAGGAGAGGGCCCTGGTATGTGTCCTCAGCATGGAGGAGAGGCCATGGTATGTGTCCTCAGCATGGAGGAGAGGGCCCTGGTATGTGTCCTCAGCATGGAGGAGAGGGCCCTGGTATGTGTCCTCAGCATGGAGGAGAGGGCCCTGGTATGTGTCCTCAGCATGGAGGAGAGGGCCCTGGTATGTCCCCTCAGCATGGAGGAGAGGGCCCTGGTATGTGTCCTCAGCATGGAGGAGAGGGCCCTGGTATGTGTCCTCAGCATGGAGGAGAGGGCCCTGGTATGTATCCTCAGCATGTAGAAGAGGGCCCTGGTATGTGTCCTCAGCATGGAGGAGAGATCACTGGTATGTGTCCTCAGCATGGAGGAGAGGGCCCTGGTATGTGTCCTCAGCATGGATGAGAGGGCCCTGGTATGTGTCCTCAGCATGGAGGAGAGGGCCCTGGTATGTGTCCTCAGCATGGAGGAGAGTGCCCTGGTATGTGTCCTCAGCATGGAGGAGAGGGCCCTGGTATGTGTCCTCAGCATGGAGGAGAGGGCCCTGGTATGTGTCCTCAGCATGGAGAGGGCCCTGGTATGTGTCCTCAGCATGGAGGAGAGGCCCTGGTATGTGTCCTCAGCATGGAGGAGAGGACCCTGGTATGTGTCCTCAGCATGGAGGAGAGGGCCCTGGTATGTGTCCTCAGCATGGAGGAGAGTGCCCTGGTATGTGTCCTCAGCATGGAGGAGAGGGCCCTGGTAATGTGTCCTCAGCATGGAGGAGAGGGCCCTGGTATGTGTCCTCAGCATGGAGGAGAGGGCCCTGGTATGTGTCCTCAGCATGGAGGAGAGGGCCCTGGTATGTGTCCTCAGCATGGAGGAGAGGCCCTGGTATTGTCCTCAGCATGGAGGAGAGGGCCCTGGTATGTGTCCTCAGCATGGAGGAGAGGGCCCTGGTATGTGTCCTCAGCATGGAGGAGAGGGCCCTGGTATGTGTCATCAGCATGGAGGAGAGGGCCCTGGTATGTGTCCTCAGCATGGAGGAGAGGGCCCTGGTATGTGTCCTCAGCATGGAGGAGAGGGCCCTGGTTATGTGTCCTCAGCATGGAGAGAGGGCCCTGGTATGTGTCCTCAGCATGGAGGAGAGGGCCCTGGTATGTGTCCTCAGCATGGAGGAGAGGGCCCTGGTATGTGTCCTCAGCATGGAAGAGAGGGCCCTGGTATGTGTCCTCAGCATGGAGGGGAGGGCCCTGGTATGTGTCCTCAGCATGTAGGAGAGGGCCCTGGTATGTGTCCTCAGCATGTAGGAGAGGGCCCTGGTATGTGTCCTCAGCATGGAGGAGAGGGCCCTGGTATGTGTCCTCAGCATGGAGAGGGCCCTGGTATGTGTCCTCAGCATGTAGGAGAGGGCCCTGGTATGTGTCCTCAGCATGTAGGAGAGGGCCCTGGTATGTGTCCTCAGCATGTAGGAGAGGGCCCTGGTATGTGTCCTCAGCATGGAGGAGAGGGCCCTGGTATGTGTCCTCAGCATGGAGGAGAGGGCCCTGGTATGTGTCCTCAGCATGTAGGAGAGGGCCCTGGTATGTGTCCTCAGCATGGAGGAGAGGGCCCTGGTATGTGTCCTCAGCATGGAGGAGAGGGCCCTGGTATGTGTCCTCAGCATGGAGGAGAGGGCCCTGGTATGTGTCCTCAGCATGGAGAGGGCCCTGGTATGTGTCCTCAGCATGGAGAGGGCCCTGGTATGTGTCCTCAGCATGGAGAGGGCCCTGGTATGTGTCCTCAGCATGGAGGAGAGGGCCCTGGTATGTGTCCTCAGCATGGAGGAGAGGGCCCTGGTATGTGTCCTCAGCATGGAGGAGAGGGCCCTGGTATGTGTCCTCAGCATGGAGGAGAGGGCCCTGGTATGTGTCAGCATGGAGGAGAGGGCCCTGGTATGTGTCCTCAGCATGGAGGAGAGGGCCCTGGTATGTGTCCTCAGCATGGAGGAGAGGGCCCTGGTATGTGTCCTCAGCATGGAGGAGAGGGCCCTGGTATGTGTCCTCACATGGAGGTGGCCCTGGTAATGTGTCAGCATGGAGGAGAGGGCCCTGGTATGTGTCCTCAGCATGGAGGAGAGGGCCCTGGTATGTGTCCTCAGCATGGAAGAGAGGGCCCTGGTATGTGTCCTCAGCATGGAGGAGAGGGCCCTGGTATGTTTCCTCAGCATGGAGGAGAGGACCCTGGTATGTGTCCTCAGCATGGAGGAGAGGGCCCTGGTATGTGTCCTCAGCATGGAGGAGAGGGCCCTGGTATGTGTCCTCAGCATGGAGGAGAGGGCCCTGGTATGTGTCCTCAGCATGGAGGAGAGGCCCTGGTATGTGTCCTCAGCATGGAGGAGAGGGCCCTGGTATGTGTCCTCAGCATGGAGGAGAGGACCCTGGTATGTGTCCTCAGCATGGAGGAGAGGGCCCTGGTATGTGTCCTCAGCATGGAGGAGAGGGCCCTGGTATGTGTCCTCAGCATGGAGGAGAGGGCCCTGGTATGTGTCCTCAGCATGGAGGAGAGGCCCTGGTATGTGTCCTCAGCATGGAGGAGAGGGCCCTGGTATGTGTCCTCAGCATGTAGGAGAGGGCCCTGGTATGTGTCCTCAGCATGGAGGAGAGGGCCCTGGTATGTGTCCTCAGCATGGAGGAGAGGGCCCTGGTATGTGTCCTCAGCATGGAGGAGAGGGCCCTGGTATGGTCCTCAGCATGGAGGAGAGGGCCCTGTTATGTGTCCTCAGCATGGAGGAGAGGGCCCTGGTATGTGTCCTCAGCATGGAGGAGAGGGCCCTGGTATGTGTCCTCAGCATGGAGGAGAGGGCCCTGGTATGTGTCCTCAGCATGGAGAGGGCCCTGGTATGTGTCCTCAGCATGGAGGAGAGGGCCCTGGTATTGTCCTCAGCATGGAGGAGAGGGCCCTGGTATGTGTCCTCAGCATGGAGGAGAGGGCCCTGGTATGTGTCCTCAGCATGGAGGAGAGGCCCTGGTATGTGTCCTCAGCATGGAGGAGAGGCCCTGGTATGTGTCCTCAGCATGGAGGAGAGGGCCCTGGTATGTGTCCTCAGCATGGAGGGGAGGGCCCTGGTATGTGTCCTCAGCATGGAGGAGAGGGCCCTGGTATGTGTCCTCAGCATGGAGGAGAGGGCCCTGGTATGTGTCCTCAGCATGGAGGAGAGGGCCCTGGTATGTGTCCTCAGCATGGAGGAGAGGGTCCTGGTATGTGTCCTCAGCATGGAGGAGAGGGCCCTGGTATGTGTCCTCAGCATGGAGGAGAGGGCCCTGGTATGTGTCCTCAGCATGGAGGAGAGGCCCTGGTATGTGTCCTCAGCATGGAGGAGAGGTCCCTGGTATGTGTCCTCAGCATGGAGGAGAGGGCCCTGGTATGTGTCCTCAGCATGGAGGAGAGGGCCCTGGTATGTGTCCTCAGCATGGAGGAGAGGGCCCTGGTATGTGTCCTCAGCATGGAGAGAGGGCCCTGGTATGTGTCCTCAGCATGGAGGAGAGGTCCCTGGTATGTGTCCTCAGCATGGAGGAGAGGGCCCTGGTATGTGTCCTCAGCATGGAGGAGAGGGCCCTGGTATGTGTCCTCAGCATGGAGGAGAGGGCCCTGGTATGTGTCCTCAGCATGGAGGAGAGGGCCCTGGTAATGTGTCCTCAGCATGGAGGAGAGGGCCCTGGTATGTGTCCTCAGCATGGAGGAGAGGGCCCTGGTATGTGTCCTCAGCATGGAGGAGAGGGCCCTGGTATGTGTCCTCAGCATGGAGGAGAGGGCCCTGGTATGTGTCCTCAGCATGGAGGAGAGGGCCCTGGTATGTGTCCTCAGCATGGAGGAGAGGGCCCTGTATGTGTCCTCAGCATGGAGGAGAGGGCCCTGGTATGTGTCCTCAGCATGGAGGAGAGGGCCCTGGTATGTGTCCTCAGCATGGAGGAGAGGGCCCTGGTATGTGTCCTCAGCATGGAGGAGAGGGCTTAAACACAGCACACATGATCTTAGTTAAGTACTCGTGCACAGAGGTGAACGGGAACTATGACGGGAAGCAGCAATGGAAATCGCAATTTCCATGGCTCTCGTGGAAGTGCCTTGGGCTCACAACTGAACGTACTGTGGTTCGATTCTCGCACAAATAGAAACATTGGACATGGTTCCTTACACATAATGTCCCGGTTCACTAAGCAGCCTCTGAATAATAATAATAATAATCTTTATTTCTACAAGCACATGATATAACTTATACAGACCATGGCTCATATTAATGACATACTATCTAGAAAAATTTTTGGTTTGTAGAGCATTGCGGGCTAATTAGGTCAGTTTTGTCCCCAGGATGCGACCCACACCAGTCGACTAACACCCAGGTACCTACTTTCTACTAGGTGAACATGGACAGCAGGTGTCTTAAGGAAACATCCTAATGTTTCTACTCGTACCGGGGATTGAACTACAGACCTCAGCGTGTGAGCTGAGTGCTCTACCAACCGAGGTACGGGAAAGAGACTTAAAGAAACTCAAGCTTTCAAAATTTACAATGTGGACCAAAACTTTCCTGAAAAAATAAATATATATAAAATCTAAATCGAAATTTTTAACCGAAAGGTCCCAGGTTCGATCCCCAGGCCAGGTGAGACGTTTAAGTCATGTCAGGTGTGTAATTGGTCCGGTTGCGAACCTAATGCGCGCACAAGAAATAAATACCTGATAAACCGGGCTGTGGCTCGTACGTCGGACATCGTGCGACCAGAAGTAACAGCTTGGTTGATCCGACCTTGATCCACCAGAGTCTTGGTATGGGATCGGGTTGCTGGGGCGTTAACCCAAGAAAATATCCTTTCAGTTTCCTTCGGGTGTCCTGGAAAACAGCCTGTCATTATCGATCTTGCCAATGCCCCAGAGTATTTTGTATATTGTGGCTGTATCTCCTCTAGTTCTTTATACATATGATTGTCAGTTGACATTCCTACAACCGAACCACTTAAATTAAACTGCAGTCTCCTTCTGAAGGATATAGACAGGCGGAATTCATACAGCAGCAGCTGGTGTTGCAGCAGGTGTTGCAGCAGCTGGTGTTGCAGCAGCTGGTGTTGCAGCAGCTGGTGCTGCAGCAGCTGGTGTTGCAGCAGCTGGTGTTGCAGCAGCTGGAGCAGTTAGCCAATGCAAATGGGTTTAGGAAACAGCGTGGGACGCCTAACCAATCAGTGGGAACAGAAGAACCTGTCTCAATCACCAGCCAGTTAATACCAATCAGCAGATGGTATTTGAAATGAAGTCTCAATCCTCCGCCCACCAATCTGGAAACAAACACACACACACACACACACACACACACACACACAACACACAACACACACACACACACACACACACACACACACACACACACACACACACACAAAGGTTTGCGACAAGGTTAGTTCCAGAGCTAAGGGGAATGTCCTATGAAGAAAGATTAAGGGAAATCGGCCTGACGACACTGGAGGACAGGAGGGTCAGGGGAGACATGATAACGACATATAAAATACTGCGTGGAATAGACAAGGTGGACAAAGACAGGATGTTCCAGGGAGGGGACACAGAAACAAAGGCCACAATTGGAAGTTGAAGACACAAATGAGTCAGAGAGATATTAGGAAGTATTTCTTCAGTCATAGAGTTGTAAGGCAGTGGAATAGCCTAGAAAAATGACGTAGTGGAGGCAGGAACCATACACAGTTTTAAGACGAGGTTTGATAAAGCTCATGGAGCGGGGAGAGAGAGGGTCTAGTAGCAACCGGTGAAGAGGCGGGGCCAGGAGCTAAGACTCGACCCCTGCAACCACAAATAGGTGAGTACAAATAGGTGAGTACACACACACACACACACACACACACACACACACACACACACACACACAACACACACACACACACACACACACACACTAATCAGGAAGAATAGTCTATCACAACAATAGATCTGAGGACCAGAGGGAGGGAGCCACGCCAGCAGATACAATGGGCCGTAGCAACAGCGTTCTCCTGGTGTGTAGAGATGAAGTATATTGTAACACAGTGTAACACACACACACACACACACACACACAACACACACACACACACACAGGGCCAGGAGCTAAGACTCGACCCCTGCAACCACAAATAGGTGAGTACACACACCACACTTTGCCCCTGACTATCCAGAACACCACTGTGCACAGCGGGGTACTAATATCTTAAGTGTTAAATTTACTAGTTTGTCAAAGGCATTTGTCGATAAACATTGGCCTTTTTTGGTTGTGTGTGTGTAGTGTGTGTTGTGTGTGTGTTTGTGTGTGTGTGTGTGTGTGTATTTGGGTGTATGTGTGTGTTGTGTGTGTGGTGTTGGTGTGTGTGTGAAAAATTTCCCAGTGAAGAGGGGGAAATAAAACCTGAGCGCTTTCATATGTTTGCAACTCTTCAGGGAATAGGAAGAAGAGGCAAGGGAAGCCCTGTTAAATGCTTTTATCCAATTTTTTCACTATAAAACTTGCGATTTTGGTTTTAAATAGCGCTCCTTCTTTGGTTTAGCACTCTAGTTAGATTGGGCTAAATTATTTGCCTTGTTATAATGGGTTAGGTAAGTTTCTAAGGTTTTTTTTGGTCAAAATTATTAATTTTTTCTTTAACAAAATTTTTAAAAAATGTATCTATAAGAGAAAGTTTTAGAACGGACTTAAATTTTTAAATGGTTCTTGCTAATTGCCCAACTTTACCTATCGGACGACACAACACACCACACACACCACACACAACACACACACAACACCACATATATATATATATATTTAAAATTTTATTTAATTTTGGAAAATTGTGTATAAATGTGGTAGTAGTTATGAGGGGAAAGAAATTAACCAGTATTGGCTTGATTCCGGTTCCTCTCATGGATTGCTTCAGCAATTTAGGGGTTTTGTATGCAGTTTCAATCAACAACGCAAAATTGGGGTCCCTGCGTCCCTTCTGCTACAATCTCTGTAATAATTTATAGCTCTGCTGCTCTCTCTCTCTCTCTCTCTCTCTCTCTCTCTCTCTCCCCTCTCTCTCTCTCTCTCTCTTCTCTCTTCCTCTCTCTCTCTTCTCTCTCTCCTCTCTCCCCCCCGTCAGTGCGGTGTCGTTTTACAGGTTTGCCGACCAACTTGGGGTATGATCCCGGGTCAGGCTTGTTGTGTTGTCAAAAATTTTTACTATCATCCCCTGATATTTTCCCTCTACTCAATTTTCCCTCTTTACTCATAAATAATGAAAATTTACGGGGATTTCACCCCCACCCCGCTTCTGTGTGTGTGTGTGTGTGGTTTGTGTGTGTGTGTGTGTGGTGTGTTTGTGTGTGTTTGTGTGGTGTTGTGTGTGTGTGGTGTGTTTTTGTGGGGTATATATTATATATATTTTTATATTATTAATATATATTATTTTAATATAATAATGTGCAATAAGATCACAGTAAAAGGTAATTTCAGAATATGCAAAAAAAAACCACTGTGAAAAAATAGTGAAATTCAAGCGCTTTCGTGACCTTTACTTTATCAAGGAATATCAATATATATATATTATTTATATTTAAATATAATATTTTATTATATATTTGTGTGTTTTAAAATTTAATGTCCAAAACCCCTGTATGTTAAAAAAATTGGTTGAAATGCTTTTTAGAAGCTCTTGGGAATTTATTACGAAATTTACATAATATATATTTTAAAGTTTTTTTTTCTTGCATTAGGAGATGTGTATTAATGTGAAGAGCTCCCAGTCTGTGTATATTACTGGGTGTACGTTCTATGATATAACGTATATACCATCGTGGGTTATCGAGGTGACTGTATTAACACCACCATTTTATGTTCACACTAATGTACATTTAGTGACATTATATGGCACTTATAGTTACATTATATGTTAATTATATGTACATTTATGTTCAATTATATGTCAATTTATGTTAATTATAGTGACATTTTGTGCACTATAGTAATACATATTTTAAAAAAAAAGGGGTAAATAAGTATACAAGAATGATGTGGGCAAATGACAGTATTTTTTGGGATTTGTATTGGTAGATAAAAGACTTTGAGTAGACTTCAGGATGTACATGTTTATAGAGGGGCCACAGATATATCAGATCACTTTTAGTTGTGCTAAATGAGAGTAAAGGTAGATGGGAAAAAAAGGAGAAAGAAGCATCAGGGAAGAGAGAGGTGAAGTTTAAAAACTAAAAGAGGGGGGGGGGGGCAGTTAGGAAAGATAAAACACTATTGGAGGATAGTGGGCAATGAGACATGGGCAATGGGGTCGAAGAGGGGGTGGGTTTTAAAAATTAGTGTTGGAGGTTCACAAATTTGTGGTTACGGGAAAGTGGTTGGGGGAGGGAAGAGGGGCGATTGGGGGAATAATGTAAAGGGGGGATATAGGGGAAAAAAGTTCAATGGGGGTTTTTTTAAAATTTAAAAAGTGTGAAAGGAGGGAAGAGTATATGGAAAAAAAAGAGGGGGTTAAAGAGAGTGGGAAGCAATGAAAAAAGAGAGAAAAAGGGAGAGGGGGTGGCTTTTATCAACAAATTTTGTTAAAAATAAAAAAAATTTTTGGGGGTTTGGGGGAGATTAACAATTAAGGAAAGCCTGAGAACAAATGGATTTGTCATTAAAAAATAGGAGAGGAGTTATTAAAGGGAGATTAGAGGTATTGGGAAGAGGGAGGGAATATTTTGGGGAATTGTTAAATGTTGATGAAGATAGGGAAGCTGTGATTTCTGTATAGGGCAAGGGGAATAACTCTTGTAGGAGGGGAAAGGGCCCGTTGTGAGTGGGGGGGAAGTTCGTGGGGCAGTAGGAAAAATAAAAGGGGGGGGTAAGGCAGTGGGATTGATGGGTAAAGATAGAAATGTTAAAACAGGTGGGGATATAGTTTTGGAGTGTTGGGTGCAATTTTTTAAAAAATGTAGGGGAAGGGGTAAGGTCCTGGGGATTGGCAGAGAGCATGCATAGTTCCATTGAATAAAGGAAAGGGGGAAAAAAGGAGTGCAAAAATTATAGGGGAAAAGTCTTTTGGTGTACCTGGTAAAGTGTATGGTAGAGTTATAATTGAAAAAATTTAAAGAGTAAGACGGAAAATGGATAGAGATGAAAAAGGGGGCTTTAGGAAAAGGGGTAGGGGGTGTGTGGCCGGGTTTTTACAGTAAACATAAAATGAACAGTATTTAGATAAGGCAAAGGGTTTTTGGGGCTTTATGGTTTTGGGAAAAAGGCGTTGACGGGGTGGATAGGGGGGCAATGTGGCAATGTTGCAAGTGTATGGTGTAGGAGGTAGGTTACTGAAAGCATGAAGAGTTTTTACGAGGAAATGAGGCTCCAAAATTAGGTTGTAGAAAAGAGGGAAATTTTTTCCCAGTAAAAGTAGGGCCCTTTGACAAGGATGTGTGATGTCACCGTGGGGGTTTTTTAATATATTTTAGGGGGGGTTTTTAAAAGAAGTAAATGCGAGGGTTTGGCAAGAGGCGTGGAGTTAAAAAATAAAAATCACACACAAAAGGGGGGTTTCACAGCTGCTCTTTGCTGAGGGCACTGTCTCTTTGGGAGTTCTGAAAAGTTGCAGGATTGGTGGATGAATTTTGTAGGGTGTGCAAAAGAGAAAATTAAAGTGAATACAGGAAAAAAATAAGGGTTTTGGGTAACAAAAAGATTAGGTGTAAAGATTGAAAATTTAGATTTGGGGGAGAGGTATGGGGGAGGTGAAGTTTCAGATATTTGGGAGTGGACGTGTCGGGAGGGTCTATGAAAAATGAGGGGTCATAGAATTTATGAGGGAAAAGATGAGTGTGCCTTTTGGAGGGCTGTGGAGAAAGGAACTTTTTTTCCTTGGAGGCAAAAAAGGGGAAAGTATGAGAGTATAGTTTTACCAACGCCTTTTATGGGGGTGAAAACATGGGGGATGAATGTTGCAGCGAGGAGAAGGCGGAGGCAGTGGAGAGTCATGTCTGAGGGGAAATGTGGGTGTAATATAAAAGCAGAGAATTCGTGTTTGGGGGAAATTAGGGGGGTGCGGGGGTTTCCAAAACGTTGCCCGAGGGCTAGGAAGGGGGTTTTTGAGGGGGTTCGGACATGTAGAGGAAGGAGCGAAAAGAATAACTTCAAGAGGTTTCGTCAGTAGGTGGAAGGAAGGGGGGGGTAGGGGGGCGGGGTAGGGAAAGGGTTGGAGGGAGGGGTAAAGGAGGTTTTGTTTCGAGGGGCTTGGACTTCCAGCAGGCATGCGTGGCGTGTTTTATAGGGGGTGAATGGAACAAATGGTTTTTAATACTTGACGTGCTGTTGGGTGTGAGCAAAGAACATTTATGAAGGGATTAGGGAAAAAACCCGGGAGGGCCCGGGCTGAGCCTGGAGATGGGGGAAATACGTGCCTGCACTTGAAAGGGGGGGTGTTAATGTTGCGTTTAAAAACTGTAGGTAAAGACCCCCTTTTGGCAAAACAGTGATGGAGGAAAGATGGGGAAAGTTTTTCTTTTTCGGGGGCCCCCCTCCCCTTTGGGGGGAATCGGCCAGTTGAAATAAAATAAAAAATATTTTTTGTTCAATTATATGTTCACATTATATGTCAATAGTTCACTTATTTTCACTTTTCCAAATTTCATGACACATTACATGTCACATTACTTTTACACATTAATGTGCACATTTTTATGTGACATTATATGTGCACATTTCTGTTTCACATTATATTTCACATTTTGTTCACATGATATGTACACATTATATGTAAAAATTTTCATGTCCATATGTTTTACATTTTTGTTCACATTTATGTGCACATTTTATGTGCAATTTAGTTCCATTATATGTTTAATTTTTATGTTTACATTTATGTGCCATTATATGTGCAATTATATGTTCAATTATATTTACTTTGTTCACATTATTGGAAAATTTTATGTGCACATTTATGTTACATTTTATGTTCATATTTATGCACTTGTTCACATTATATGTGCACATTTTGTGCAATTTTTTATGTTACATTATAGTTCACATTTTATGTTCACATATGTTACTTAATGTTCAATATGTTTCCATTATATGTTTCCCTATGTTCACTTATTGTCACATTATTGTTACTATGTTCACATTATTGTTTTCCCTAGTTTTCTTTTATTTCACATTATAGGGGCACATTATTGTGCCTTATAGTTCCATTTTTCACATTATTTGTTCAAAGTTCCATTTAAGACCTTACAGTGACATTATAGTGAATTTGACCTTACATGTGCAATTTATTAAACATTCTGTAAACCTTAATTTTCCATTTTGTTCAAGCCATTTTGCCTATGTTTAAATAGTTTAATATGTACCATTTCAGTAAATTCTGAACTTATTGTTCACATTAAAGTTTACAATGTTACATATGAAATTTATGAACTTTGTAAAATTCTGTCAATGTAAACATTCTTGTACACTTAATTGTAACTTACATGTCACATGTAAAATTTTGTACAAAATTCTTAACCATTAAAGTATAATAAACGTCCATTCTTTCACATTAATGTAAATTACTGTTACTTTTCACGTAACACAGAACTTTCGGTCAATTCTGTACCTTAATGTCAATCCGTACACTTAATGTCCTTCCGCACATTAAGTAAATTCATTTAAATTACGTAAAATTCTGACAATTAACATAACCATTTTACATGTCACTTCAGTAAACTCATGACCAACCATAAATTACATGTACACATTTAAAGAAATTTACCGTAACTAATGTTTCAATTAATTCCCTTTAATGAAATTTTAACTAAATTATGTCACTTACATATAAAATTACCCGTACCAAATTAAAGTAAATAAATAAAAATTTAAAGTACAATTAATGTACCAAATTTCGAACCCTACACATTAACAAATTTGTAAATTAATTTCAATTCTGTACCTTAACGTCAATTACATGTAAATTAACCCCCACATTAATGTAAAAATTTAAGTAAATTACCGTAACTTTCATTCATTCATGTTTTAAAAAACCTTCAGTACAATTAAGTCCTTCAAAGTAAATTTTTAAAGTAACAAATGCAATTAAGTAACTTAACATACCAAATTTAATAACATTCAGACAATTAAAATACCTTTAAAGTCCATTCTGTAACATTAACATACAGTCCCTAAATTCCCTCAATTACATTTCACTTAATGTAACAAAGACACATTCACAAAACATTTCCTTTCCATTACAGTACACTTTTCAGTAAACATTTGTACACATTACACAACACATTACAGTACCATTAAATGTACCATTACACATACACTTACATGTACCATTCATTACACATCATGTACACATTCAGTAACTTAACATCCATTAATTACATTCTGTCACTTTGTAAAAATACATTTAAAATTCAAAACCTTCATGTTTTTTGTTTTTCCTTTTTTTCAATTTCCGTTTACTTTTTACCTTTTTAAAGAATTGTGGTTTGTAAGGGAATTTTTTTCGTTTTTTTCCTTTTTTGTAAAATAAACAGGCTGTACGTGGATTTTTTGTTTGGTGTTTTCCCTTGTTTTGCAATACTGTTAGTCTTTTTTTGACCGTTTTCAAAGTTTTGGGGTAAATATTTTGAACCGAAAATGGTGCCCTTTTTTGTAAATAAATGGTTCAGAGAACAGGTGTACGCTGGAGTGCGTGTGGCCAGCAGTAACAGCCTGATTGATCAGGCGCTGACCCACCATGAGGCCTGGTCCCAGATCGGGCCGCGGGGTCGTCGACCCCCGGAACTCTCTCCAGGTATTGTGGAAACGTTTTGCCACCCAGAGGATTCCTCAGTCCAATACTGATGAGTGGTGGAAGAGGAGGAAAAGTCTGGGGTAATCAGTCCCTTAACCTTTAAGTCGACATATTTAATTAGTCTTAATCAGATCTTGAGACTAAGGTTTTAAGTACCAATGGTGGATGTCTATCTATCTACTATCTATCAGTATCTATGGTGCAGCTAGTAGATGGTCAATATAAACGAGCAACACATTAGGAAATACTCTCCTGTTCAACCAAACTAAACAGACTTTCAAATATTTTGTTGGGTAAAAATGTTGGTACTTCCATCCCGGGTAAAAGTTGGAACCTGAGCCGAATTTAACTTTGAACTGGCCGGTTTTTTTTTTTTTTATGGCGCAAGTTGTGATGGATGTAACCCCTGCCTGCCCACCGAGGTGTTATAGTGTGTCTGTGTATGTGTAGGACACTCTATCTCTCTGTCTGTCGTCTCTCTCTCTTCTCATATATATATATGCATTAAGATCACAGCAAACAGGTGATATCACAATGTGGAAAAGCTACATGCGATTTTCGTGGGCCAAAATGACATGGGCTCGAGTCCTCGGCTAGTCGCAATGTTGTCATATATATTTTTTACTCAGTGACTACATGTAACATGTATTGAATCTCTTAGGTTCGCTAAATACACTGACTTTCGGTTGCAAGGCTCATAATTATACAAGTATTGTTTGGCCTTGTGATTATGGATTCGTCCTCTTGAAACAGTAATCCACCGTTGAATACTGCCGTAATATGTTCCCGGGAGACGCGAGTAGCGGGGAGTCACAACGGCCGTTCCGGCTACACAGACGCCTGGCTTCTGTGGTTTGGAATCTATGATGCAGCATCGGTGGTCTGGCTTCAGTGGTCCGGTTTCTGTGGTTCGGAGTCTATGATGCGGCTTTGGTGGTCTGGCTTCTGTGTTCCGGCTTAAGTGGTTCAGTTTCTGTGGTTCGGAATCTATGATCCGGCTTCGGTGGTCTGGCTTCAGTGGTCCGGTTTCTGTGGTTCGGAGTCTATGATGCGGCTTTGGTGGTCTGGCTTCAGTGGTCCGAAATCTATGATGCGGCTTCGATGGTCTGGCTTGTGTGTTCCGGTTACAGTGGTCCGGTTACTGTGGTTCGGAATCTGTGGTCCGGTTTCAGTGGTCTGGATTCAGTGGGTCGTGTTGACAGGGAAGACGTCGACCATCACCTGACACGTTCTTATTTTCACCCAACATTTTTAATATCAGTTTGACCGATATTTCATAAAAAAAAACTGCGAACATTCATAAATCGGATTTAAAATATTAAATATATATTTTTTTCCTTCGACTCTTTCCTGACGGAGCAAAGTAAAGAGTTTAATCTGAGAGTGATAACTTGAGGAACGAAGGAGAGAGCGCAAGGTATCGAACACATATTAAAACTTTCCTGCCAGAAATTTCTATATTGAACCCAGAGCTACACAAGCCAAACTAATCTCACCAGACGAGAAGAAAACAAGATTTCACCCCCTTTCTTTTTTTTTAAAGAGTCGGGAAAAACCATTGGTTGCAGGAGGTGTGTTTTTTGGCCCCTACTCCTGTGTCCCCTTTCCTCATCAAGGAAGATTGAACAGAGGTCTCCTCACGTACACCTGTAACAAAACTCACATTAGACATCCCTCAAAATATTCTTTAACACACTCGTACTGTGCCTCTCCTGTGGTACCTTGGTACAGAGACCATCTTCGATAACTTATTTTTTTGTTAGGTAAGACACGTTTGCAACAGTTGGGTATCCTGTCACTTCATCTCCATATTGTTTCAGACTATGGAACGATACTCTTCTCCAGGCTGAGGGACTGACCACCTCAAAACTTCAAGGGTGATGGACTGATTATATTGTCTTCACGTCTCTTCTATCAACTTTTCTGTACTCGACTGAAGAAGCCTACTGTGTAGGCGAAAAATTTCGAAATAAAGATACCTAACTGTTGCAAATGTGTCTTACCTAATAATCTGTCGGTATTTTATACCATTTTAATATCAACTTTTTTTTCTGGCCGCTAGTTACATAGAGGGATGGATTTGAGAGGGGCCTGCCTTGTTGTTGGGGTTTATAGGGCCACTGACAACATGCGCCGTATCGAGCCCAAGGGCCTGCCCTCTCAATGTTTACATTCTACTAGTGGGCTCCGTCTCTCTTGTCAAGATTATCTGTGCCTCACCTCTCACAGTATATAAGTCTCCATACTGTTGCTTCATCTTCACATTGTTCCAGACTGTGGAGCAAAACTCGTCTCCAGATTGAGGGACTGACCACCTCAACACTGTCTTCAAGGCTGATTGATTGATTACACCGTCTCTATATATCTACTGCTTCTGCTGTATTCGACTGAGGAAGCCTAGTGTGTAGGCGAAACGTTTCGGAAGAAAGATACCCAACAGTTGCACATGCCTTATCAGCTTGTCGGTATTGTCTTGGGAAATTTAGATTTTGCTACCGAAGTGGAGGGTAGTGCGAGATCATATGGAAACACAAAAGGCCTAGGAACTAGGCCCCAAAAGGGAGAGCTGAGACGTATGGGCAAGTTCCCTCACACCTGCTGACCACTGTTGGCCTAGCAATAACTAGATACCTAGCTGGTGCACTAGAGAGGAGCAGCTAAGGACTAAGCTAGAAATAAGCCACACTGGTTTTCGTGGGTTATCTTGGCTTATCGTGGATTAATAAGGTGAGATAAAGTCTTCTTGTATACATACAATCCTGCAAAACAGTGTGTTAACCCAGCCACGATAGACAGACTAACCATATGCGTTAAACTGAACCAGCCACGATAGACAGACTAACCATATGCGTTAAACTGAACCAGCCACGATAGACAAACCGTATGCGTTAAACTGAACCAGCCACGATAGACAGATTAACCAAATGCGTT
>NC_069484.1:20432790-20445290 GCF_026875155.1 Cherax quadricarinatus
CCAATATACCACCCTCCACACCAGTATACCACCCCTCCACACCAGTATACCACCCCTCCACACCAGTATACCAACCCTCCACACCAAATACCACCCCTCCACTCCAGTATACCACCCTCCACTCCAGTATACCAACCCTCCACACCAATATACCACCCTCCACCCAGTATACCACCCTTCCACTCCATATACCACCCCTCCACACCAGTATACCAACCCTCCACACCAATGTACCACCCTCCAACCCCAGTATATCACCCCTCCACTCCAGTATACCACCCCTCCACACCAATATACCAACCCTCCACACCAATATACCACCCCTCCACTCCAGTATACCACTCCTCCACTCCAGTATACCACCCCTCCACTCCAGTATACCACCCCTCCACTCCAGTATACCACCCCTCCACTCCAGTATATCACCCCTCCACTCCAGTATACCACCCTCCACACCAATATACCACCCTCCACACCAGTATACCACCCCTCCACCCAGTATACCACCCCACACCAGTATACACCCCTCCACTCCAGTATACCACCCTCCACACCAGTATACCAACCCTCCACACCATATACCACCCTCCACCCAGTATACCACCCTCCACACCAATATACCAACCCTCCACACCAATATACCACCCCTCCACTCAGTATACCACTCCTCCACTCCATATACCTCCCTCCACACCAGTATACCAACCCTCCACACCAATATACCACCCTTCACACCAGTATACACCCCTCCACACCAATATACCACCCTCCACACCAATATACCACCCTCCACCCAGTATAACCACTCCTCCACACCAGTATACCACCCTCCACTCCAGTATACCACCCTCCACACCAGTATACCAACCCTCCAACACCAATATACCACCCCTCCACAACCAGATATACCACCCTCCACTCCGTATACCACCCTCACACCAGTATACCAACCCTCCACCCATATACCACCCCTCCACACAGTATACAACCCTCAAACAGTATACCACCTCCACAATGTCGTGCTCCACCAACGTTCGTGTACCTACCAAGCCTAAAGTTACAATAATTAAGACCTGGTAAAAGATACCTCACTAACTACAAATATTTTTACTGACAACTGTAAATTTTGTTTTAGCAGCGTAATGTGTCTAATAGTAATACATTAGTATATACTTGAGAAACAGTGATTTAGTGATTTAAGGAGCAGGGAAAGGATGAGAGTGAGGTGAAGAATGTGAGGGGAAGAGGGAGGGAGTGATAGACGGTCAAGAGGGTAAGATGGAAGCAGAGAGTGAGAGAGAGGAATAGAGTAAGATTGAAGTAGAGAGAGAGGTAGAGAGTAAGATGGAAGGAAAGAGAGAAGGTAGAGAGTAAGATGGAAGGGAAAAGAGGAGAAGGTAGAGAGTAAGATGGAAGGGAAAAGAGAGAGTAGAAAATATGGAATGAGAGAGAGAGAGAGAGAAAGGTAGAGGGTAAGAAGGAAGGGAAGAGATGATAGAGGGTACAGAGTAAGATGGAATGAGAAAAAAGAGAGAGAAAGAGAGAGAGAGGACAGACAGAGTAATAACGTTAACGGCAATTTTTAATTATTGACTTACAGAAGATAAATTAAAATTTATCTTCAGAATTTTCGGCCCTGGGCGACCCATGACCACCTGGGCGACCCATGACCACCTGGGCGACCCATGACCACCTGGGCGACCCATGACCACCTGGGCGACCCATGACCACCTGGGCGACCCATGACCACCTGGGCGACCCATGACCACCTGGGCGACCCATGACCACCTGCGCGACCCATGACCACCTGCGCGACCCATGACCACCTGGGCGACCCATGACCACCTGGGCGACCCATGACCACCTGGGCGACCCATGACCACCTGGGCGACCCATGACCACCTGGGCGACCCATGACCACCTGGGCGACCCATGACCACTCCCTGCAGCGGACCCATGACCACCTGCGCGACCCATGACCACCTGCGCGACCCATGACCACCTGCGCGACCCATGACCACCTGGGCGACCCATGACCACCTGCGCGACCCATGACCACCTGGGCGACCCATGACCACCTGGGCGACCCATGACCACCTGGGCGACCCATGACCACCTGGGCGACCCATGACCACCTGGGCGACCCATGACCACCTGGGCGACCCATGACCACCTGGGCGACCCATGACCACCTGGGCGACCCATGACCACCTGGGCGACCCATGACCACCTGGGCGACCCATGACCACCTGGGCGACCCATGACCACCTGGGCGACCCATGACCACCTGGGCGACCCATGACCACCTGGGCGACCCATGACCACCTGCGCGACCCATGACCACCTGCGCGACCCATGACCACCTGGGCGACCCATGACCACCTGGGCGACCCATGACCACCTGGGCGACCCATGACCACCTGGGCGACCCATGACCACCTGGGCGACCCATGACCACCTGGGCGACCCATGACCACCTGGGCGACCCATGACCACCTGGGCGACCCATGACCACCTGGGCGACCCCTGTGACCACACCTGGGCGACCCATGACCACCTGGGCGACCCATGACCACCTGGGCGACCCATGACCACCTGGGCGACCCATGACCACCTGGGCGACCCATGACCACCTGGGCGCACCATGACCACCTGGGGCGACCCATGACCACCTGGGCGACCCATGACCACCTGGGCGACCCATGACCACCTGGGCGACCCATGACCACCTGGGCGACCCATGACCACCTGGGCGACCCATGACCACCTGGGCGACCCATGACCACCTGGGCGACCCATGACCACCTGGGCGACCCATGACCACCTGGGCGACCCATGACCACCTGGGCGACCCATGACCACCTGGGCGACCCCATGACCACCTGGGCGACCCATGACCACCTGGGCGACCCATGACCACCTGGGCGACCATGACCACCTGGCGACCCATGACCACCTGGGCGACCCATGACCACCTGGGCGACCCATGACCACCTGGGCGACCCATGACCACCTGGGCGACCCATGACCACCTGGGCGACCCATGACCACCTGGGCGACCCATGACCACCTGGGCGACCCATGACCACCTGGGCGACCCATGACCACCTGGGCGACCCATGACCACCTGGGCGACCCATGACCACCTGGGCGACCCATGACCACCTGGGCGACCCATGACCACCTGGGCGACCCATGACCACCTGGCACCATGACCACCTGGGCGACCCATGACCACCTGGGCGACCCATGACCACCTGGGCGACCCATGACCACCTGGGCGACCCATGACCACCTGGGCGACCCATGACCACCTGGGCGACCCATGACCACCTGGGCGACCCATGACCACCTGGGCGACCCATGACCACCTGGGCGACCCATGACCACCTGGGCGACCCATGACCACCTGGGCGACCCATGACCACCTGGGCGACCCAGACCACCTGGGCGACCCATGACCACCTGGGCGACCATGACCACTGGGCGACCCATGACCACCTGGGCGACCATGACCACCTGGGCGACCCATGACCACCTGGGCACCCATGACCACCTGGGCGACCATACATTTGGCAAAAATACCACCGAGGGAACTCAGACCACTTGAGGGCATAGTCCAGGCTATTGTGTGTCCACTGGATAGACATGAAGGCAACAACTAGCCACTTCGGAGGCAAAAACTAGCCACTTCGGAGGCAAAAACTAGCCACTTCGGAGGCAAAAACTAGCCACTTCGGAGGCAAAAACTAGCCACTTCGGAGACAAAAACTAGCCACTTCGGAGACAAAAACTAGCCACTTCGGAGCAAAAACTAGCCACTTCGGAGACAAAAACTAGCCACTTCGGAGACAAAAACTAGCCACTTCGGAGACAAAAACTAGCCACTTCGGAGACAAAAACTAGCCACTTCGGAGACAAAAACTAGCCACTTCGGAGACAAAAACTAGCCACTTCGGAGGCAAAAACTAGCCACTTCGGAGACAAAAACTAGCCACTTCGGAGACAAAAACTAGCCACTTCGGAGACAAAAACTAGCCACTTCGGAGACAAAAACTAGATCAAATCTGCTGGCTAGTGTTCTAAATACTACACTGTAAAAGGCCATTAAGTTTAGCAGGAGAAAATGGCCCGTTGTGTTTAGTTCTCCGGCGGGTAAGATTTGCGTATGCTATATAAGCGACAGCCTTATTAACCGGATTTACCACTGCCTTGAGCGGACGGAGGAGCCGAGTTTTCACCTCCACGGAATTACCGCTTCTTGTAGGCCTCTAAAAAGGCCTATGGACAATTTCACAGTGCTGTTTTAATGCTTATCTCGTCCCGTGGTGTTGTCTGGACACAACACATGGAGGGGGGAGGGGGGAGGGGGGAGGAGGGAGGGGAGAAGAGGCAGGAGGGAGGGGAGAAGAGGCAGGAGGGAGAGGGGAAGGCGAGGCATGAGGGAGAGGGGAAGAGGAGGCATGAGGGAGAGGGGAAGAGGAGGCATGAGGGAGAGGGAAGAGGAGGCATGAGGGAGAGGGAAGAGGAGGCATGAGGGAGAGGGGAAGGCGGAGGCATGAGGGAGAGGGAAGAGGAGGCATGAGGGAGAGGGGAAGAGGAGGCATGAGGGAGAGGGGAAGAGGAGGCATGAGGGAGAGGGAAGAGGAGGCATGAGGGAGAGGGGAAAGAGGAGGCATGAGGAGAGGGGAAGAGGAGGCATGAGGGAGAGGGGAAGAGGAGGCATGAGGGAGAGGGGAAGGGGAGGCATGAGGGAGAGGGAAGAGGAGGCATGAGGGAGAGGGGAAGGGGAGGCATGAGGGGAGGGGAAGAGAGGCATCAGGAGGGAAGGGGCATGAGGAGAGGGGAAGAGGAGGCATGAGGGAGAGGGGAAGAGGAGGCATGAGGGAGAGGGGAAGAGGAGGCATGAGGGAGAGGGAAGAGGAGGCATGAGGGAGAGGGAAGGGAGGCATGGGAGGGGGAAAGGAGCTCGGAGAGGGAAGGGGAGGCATGAGGGAGAGGGGAAGAGGAGGCATGAGGGAGAGGGGAAGGAGGCATGAGGGAGAGGGTAAGGGAGGCATGAGGGAGAGGGGAAGGGAGGCATGAGGAGAGGGGAAGAGGAGGCATGAGGGAGAGGGGAAGGGGAGGCATGAGGGAGAGGGGAAGAGGAGGCATGAGGGAGAGGGGAAGAGGAGGCATGAGGGAGAGGGGAAGAGGAGGCATGAGGGAGAGGGGGAAGAGGAGGCATGAGGGAGAGGGGAAGGGAGCCATGAGGGAGAGGGGAAGAGGAGGCATGAGGGAGAGGGGGAAGAGGGAGGCATGAGGGAGAGGAAGGGGAGGGAGGGAAGGGAAGGGAGGCATGAGGGAGAGGGGAAGAGGAGGCATGAGGGAGAGGGGAAGAGGAGGCATGAGGAGAGGGGAAGGGGAGGCATGAGGGAGAGGGGAGATGAGAGAGGGCATGAGGGAGAGGGGAAGAGGGGGAGGCATGAGGGAGAGGGGAAGAGGAGGCATGAGGGAGAGGGGAAGAGGAGGCATGAGGGAGAGGGAAGGGGAGGCATGAGGGAGAGGGGAAGAAGAGGCATGAGGGAGAGGGGAAAGAGGAGGCATGAGGGAGAGGGAAGGGGAGGCATGAGGGAGAGGGGAAGGGAGGCATGAGGGAGAGGGAAGAGGAGGCATGAGGGAGAGGGGAAGGGGAGGCATGAGGGAGAGGGGAAGGGGAGGCATGGAGGGAGAGGGAGAGAAGAGGGCATGAGGGAGAGGGGAAGAGGAGGCATGAGGGAGAGGGAAGGGAGGCATGAGGGAGAGGGGAAGGGGAGGCATGAGGGAGAGGGAAAGAGGAGGCATGAGGGAGAGGGAAGAGGAGGCATGAGGGAGAGGGAAGGGAGCATGAGGGAGGGGGAAAGAGGAGGCATGAGGAGAGGGGAAGAGGAGGCATGAGGGAGAGGGGAAGGGGAGGCATGAGGGAGAGGGGAAGAAGAGGCATGAGGGAGAGGGGAAGAGGAGGCATGAGGGAGAGGGGAAGGGAGGCATGAGGGAGAGGGGAAGGGGAGGCATGAGGGAGAGGGAAGAGGAGGCATGAGGGAGAGGGGAAGAGGAGGCATGAGGGAGAGGGGGAAGGGGAGGCATGAGGGAGGGGGAAGGGGAGGCATGAGGAGAGGAGAAGAGGAGGCATGAGGAGAGGGGAAGAGGAGGCATGAGGGAGAGGGGGAAGGGAGGCATGAGGGAGAGGGGAAGGGGAGGCATGAGGGAGAGGAGAAGAGGAGGCATGAGGGAGAGGGGAAAGGAGGCATGAGGGAGAGGGGAAGGGGAGGCATGAGGGAGAGGGGAAGGAGGAGGCATGAGGGAGAGGGAAGAGGAGGCATGAGGGAGAGGGAAGAGGAGGCATGAGGGAGAGGGGAAAGGGAGGCATGAGGGAGAGGGAAAGGAGGCATGAGGGAGAGGGGAAAGGGGAGGCATGAGGGAGAGGGGAAAGGGAGGCATGAGGGAGAGGGGAAGGGGAGGCATGAGGGAGAGGGAAGGGAGGCATGAGGGAGAGGGGAAGGGAGGCAGAGGGAGAGGGGAAGGGAGCATGAGGAGAGGGAAGGGGAGGCATGAGGGAGAGGGAAGAGGAGGCATGAGGGAGAGGAAAGGGAGGCATGAGGGAGAGGGAAAGGGAGGCATGAGGGAGAGGGGAAAGGGGAGGCATGAGGGAGAGGGGAAAGGAGGCATGAGGGAGAGGGGAAGGGGAGGCATGAGGGAGAGGGGAAGGGAGGCATGAGGGAGAGGGAAGGGGAGGCATGAGGGAGAGGGGAAGGGGAGCAAGAGGGAGAGGGAAAGAGGGACGCATGAGGAGAGGAGGGAATAGAGACATGAGGGAGAGGGGGAGGGAAGGAGGCAAGAGGGAGAGGGAAGAGGGTAAGGGCACTGAGGGAGAGGGGGAAGGGATGGCATGAGGGTAATGAGGGTGTGAGGCTTGGGCTATGAGGGAGAAAGGGGTAAGAGGAGTTATGAGTGAGAGGATGGAGAGAGGTAACGAGGGGAGCTGAGGGAATGGGAGTGAGGAGATGTCTAGGAATGAGGAGTGATGGAGATGTCTTGGGTAATGGAGGCATTGATGAGAGATGTCGGGAATGAGGGATCGATGAAGATGTCTGATAATTAGGGGAGTGATGAGGAATATCTATGAGTGAGGATGAGGGAAGTGGGAGTGTCTAGAATAATGAGGGAGTGATGGAGATGTTAGGGTAATGAGGGAGTGATGGAGATGTCTTGGGTAATGAGGGATTGATGAAGATGTCTTGGGTAATGAGGGAGTGATGAAGATGTCTAGGATAATGAGGGAGTGATGAGGATATCTTGGGTAATGAGGGAGTGATGGAGATGTCTAGAATAATGAGGGAGTGATGGAGATGTCTAGGGTAATGAGGGAGTGATGGAGATGTCTTGGGTAATGAGGGAGTGATGAAGATGTCTTGGGTAATGAGGGAGTGATGAAGATGTCTAGGATAATGAGGGAGTGATGAAGATGTCTTGGGTAATGAGGGAGTGATGGAGATGTCTAGATTAATGAGGGAGTGATGGAGATGTCTAGGATAATGAGGGAGTGATGGAGATGTCTTGGGTAATGAGGGAGTGATGAGATGTCAGGATATGAGGTGATGGAGATGTCTAGGATAATGAGGGAGTGATGAGATGTCTAGGATAATGAGGGAGTGATGAGATGTCTAGGATAATGAGGGAGTGATGGAGATGTCTAGGATAATGAGGGAGTGATGGAGATGTCTAGGATAATGAGGGAGTGATGGAGATGTCTAGGTAATGAGGGAGTGATGGAGATGTCTAGGGATAATGAGGGAGTGATGGAGATGTCTAGGATAATGAGGGAGTGATGGAGATGTCTAGGATAATGAGGGAGTGATGGAGATGTCTAGGATAATGAGGGAGTGATGGAGATGTCTAGGATAATGAGGGAGTGATGGAGATGTCTGGGATGAATGAGGGAGTGATGGAGATGTCTAGGGTAATGAGGGAGTGATGGAGATGTCTAGGATAATGAGGGAGTGATGGAGATGTCTAGGATAATGAGGGAGTGATGGAGATGTCTAGGATAATGAGGGAGTGATGGAATGGTCTAGGATAATGAGGGAGTGATGGAGATGTCTAGGATAATGAGGGAGTGATGGAGATGTCTAGGATAATGAGGGAGTGATGGAGATGTCTAGGATATGAGGGAGTGATGGAGATGTCTAGGATAATGAGGGAGTGATGGAGATGTCCAGGATAATGAGGGAGTGATGGAGATGTCTAGGATAATGAGGGAGTGATGGAGATGTCCAGGATAATGAGGGAGTGATGGAGATGTCTAGGATAATGAGGGAGTGATGGAGATGTCTGGATAATGAGGGAGTGATGGAGATGTCTAGGATAATGAGGGAGTGATGGAGATGTCTAGGATAATGAGGGAGTGATGGAGATGTCCAGGATAATGAGGGAGTGATGGAGATGTCTAGGATAATGAGGGAGTGATGGAGATGTCCAGGATAATGAGGGAGTGATGGAGATGTCTAGGATAATGAGTGATGGAGATGTCTAGGATAATGAGGGAGTGATGGAGATGTCTAGGATAATGAGGGAGTGATGGAGATGTCTAGATAATGAGGGAGTGATGGAGATGTCTAGGATAATGAGGGAGTGATGGAGATGTCTAGGATAATGAGGGAGTGATGGAGATGTCTAGGATAATGAGGGAGTGATGGAGATGTCTAGGATAATGAGGGAGTGATGGAGATGTCTAGGATAATGAGGGAGTGATGGAGATGTCCTAGGATAATGAGGGAAGTGATGGAGATGTCTAGGATAATGAGGGAGTGATGGAGATGTCTAGGATAATGAGGGAGTGATGGAGATGTCTAGGATAATGAGGGAGTGATGGAGATGTCTAGGATAATGAGGGAGTGATGGAGATGTCTAGGATAATGAGGGAGTGATGGAGATGTCTAGGATAATGAGGGAGTGATGGAGATGTCTAGGATAATGAGGGAGTGATGGAGATGTCTAGGATATGAGGGAGTGATGGAGATGTCTAGGATAATGAGGAGTGATGGAGATGTCTAGGATAATGAGGGAGTGATGGAGGATGTCTAGGATAATGAGGGAGTGATGGAGATGTCTAGGATAATGAGGGAGTGATGGAGATGTCTAGATAAATGAGGAGTGATGGAGATGTCTAGGATAATGAGGGAGTGATGGAGATGTCTAGGATAATGAGGGAGTGATGGAGATGTCTAGGATAATGAGGGAGTGATGGAGATGTCTAGGATAATGAGGGAGTGATGGAGATGTCTAGGAATGAGGGAGTGATGGAGATGTCTAGAAATGAGGGAGTGATGAATGTCTAGGACAAGAGGGAGTGATGGAGATGTCTAGGATAATGAGGGAGTGATGGAGATGTCTAGGATAATGAGGGAGTGATGGAGATGTCTAGGATAATGAGGGAGTGATGGAGATGTCTAGGATAATGAGGGAGTGATGGAGATGTCTAGGATAATGAGGGAGTGATGGAGATGTCTAGGACAATGAGGGAGTGATGAGATGTCTAGGATAATGAGGGAGTGATGGAGATGTCTAGGACAATGAGGGAGTGATGGAGATGTCTAGGACAATGAGGGAGTGATGGAGATGTCTAGGACTAATGAGGGAGTGATGGAGATGTCTAGGAAATGAGGGAGTGATGGAGATGTCTAGGACAATGAGGGAGTGATGGAGATGTCTAGGACAATGAGGGAGTGATGGAGATGTCTAGGACAATGAGAGTGAGGATGTCTAGGACAATGAGGAGTGATGGAGATGTCTAGGACAATGAGGGAGTGATGGAGATGTCTAGGACAATGAGGGAGTGATGGAGATGTCTAGGACAATGAGGGAGTGATGGAGATGTCTAGGACAATGAGGGAGTGATGGAGATGTCTTAGGACAATGAGGGAAGTGATGGAGATGTCTAGGACAATGAGGGAGTGATGGAGATGTCTAGGACAATGAGGGAGTGATGGAGATGTCTAGGACAATGAGGGAGTGATGGAGATGTCTAGGACAATGAGGGAGTGATGGAGATGTCTAGGACAATGAGGGAGTGATGGAGATGTCTAGGACAATGAGGGAGTGATGGAGATGTCTAGGACAATGAGGGAGTGATGGAGATGTCTAGGACAATGAGGGAGTGATGGAGATGTCTAGGACAATGAGGGAGTGATGGAGATGTCTAGGACAATGAGGGAGTGATGGAGATGTCTAGGACAATGAGGGAGTGATGGAGATGTCTAGGACAATGAGGGAGTGATGGAGATGTCTAGGACAATGAGGGAGTGATGGAGATGTCTAGGACAATGAGGGAGTGATGGAGATGTCTAGGACAATGAGGGAGTGATGGAGATGTCTAGGACAATGAGGGAGTGATGGAGATGTCTAGGACAATGAGGGAGTGATGGAGATGTCTAGGACAATGAGGGAGTGATGGAGATGTCTAGGACAATGAGGGAGTGATGGAGATGTCTAGGACAATGAGGGAGTGATGGAGATGTCTAGGACAATGAGGGAGTGATGGAGATGTCTAGGACATAGAGGGAGTGATGGAGATGTCTAGGACAATGAGGGAGTGATGGAGATGTCTAGGACAATGAGGGAGTGATGGAGATGTCTAGGCAATGAGGGAGTGATGGAGATGTCTAGGACAATGAGGGAGTG
This sequence comes from Cherax quadricarinatus, assembly GCF_026875155.1. Taxonomy (NCBI): domain Eukaryota; kingdom Metazoa; phylum Arthropoda; class Malacostraca; order Decapoda; family Parastacidae; genus Cherax; species Cherax quadricarinatus. Next base: position 20,443,489 of record NC_069484.1, read on the forward strand.
ATGGAGATGTCTAGGACAATGAGGGAGTGATGGAGATGTCTAGGACAATGAGGGAGTGATGGAGATGTCTAGGACAATGAGGGAGTGATGGAGATGTCTAGGACAATGAGGGAGTGATGGAGATGTCTAGGACAATGAGGGAGTGATGGAGATGTCTAGGACAATGAGGGAGTGATGGAGATGTCTAGGACAATGAGGGAGTGATGGAGATGTCTAGGACAATGAGGGAGTGATGGAGATGTCTAGGACAATGAGGGAGTGATGGAGATGTCTAGGACAATGAGGGAGTGATGGAGATGTCTAGGACAATGAGGAGTGATGGAGATGTCTAGGACAATGAGGGAGTGATGGAGATGTCTAGGACAATGAGAGTGTGATGGAGATGTCTAGGACAATGAGGGAGTGATGGAGATGTCTAGGACAATGAGGGAGTGATGGAATGTCTAGGACAATGAGGGAGTGATGGAGATGTCTAGGACAATGAGGGAGTGATGGAGATGTCTAGGACAATGAGGGAGTGATGGAGATGTCTAGGACAATGAGGGAGTGATGGAGATGTCTAGGACTAATGAGATGTGGAAGTGAGTGTGAGATTGTCTAGGACAATGAGGGAGTGATGGAGATGTCTAGGACAATAGGAGTGATGGAGATGTCTAGACAATGAGGGAGTGATGGAGATGTCTAGGACAATGAGGGAGTGATGGAGATGTCTAGGACAATGGGGAGTGATGGAGATGTCTAGGACAATGAGGAGTGATGGAGATGTCTAGGACAATGAGGGAGTGATGGAGATGTCTAGGACAATGAGGGAGTGATGGAGATGTCTAGGACAATGAGGGAGTGATGGAGATGTCTAGGACAATGAGGGAGTGATGGAGATGTCTAGGACAATGAGGGAGTGATGGAGATGTCTAGGACAATAGGGGAGTGATGGAGATGTCTAGGACAATGAGGAAGTGATGAGATGTCTAGGACAATGAGGGAGTGATGGAGATGTCTAGGACAATGAGGGAGTGATGGAGATGTCTAGGACAATGAGGGAGTGATGGAGATGTCTAGGACAATGAGGGAGTGATGAGATGTCTAGACAATGAGGGAGTGATGGAGATGTCTAGGACAATGAGGGAGTGATGGAGATGTCTAGGACAATGAGGAGTGATGGAGATGTCTAGGACAATGAGGGAGTGATGGAGATGTCTAGGACAATGAGGGAGTGATGGAGATGTCTAGGGCAATGAGGGAGTGATGGAGATGTCTAGGACAATGAGGGAGTGATGGAGATGTCTAGACAATGAGGGAGTGATGGAGATGTCTAGGACAATGAGGGAGTGATGGAGATGTCTAGGACAATGAGGGAGTGATGGAGATGTCTAGGACAATGAGGGAGTGATGGAGATGTCTAGGACAATATTGAGTGGAAGTGAGATGGAGATGTCTAGGACAATGAGGGAGTGATGGGATGTCTAGGACAATGAAGTGGGATGTGATAGGAGATGGATGTCTAGGACAATGAGGGAGTGATGGAGATGTCTAGGACAATGAGGGAGTGATGGAGATGTCTAGGACAATGAGGGAGTGATGGAGATGTCTAGGACAATGAGGGAGTGATGGAGATGTCTAGGACAATGAGGAGTGATGGAGATGTCTAGGACAATGAGGGAGTGATGGAGATGTCTAGGACAATGAGGGAGTGATGGAGATGTCTAGGACAATGAGGGAGTGATGGAGATGTCTAGGACAATGAGGGAGTGATGGAGATGTCTAGGACAATGAGGGAGTGATGGAGATGTCTAGGACAATGA
>NC_069484.1:20450290-20466100 GCF_026875155.1 Cherax quadricarinatus
TGCTGGAGACTCGCTTGGTGGTTGGACAGATTGTCTGTCTCATTATTCTTGTTAGTTCTGTAGAACTTTGTTCACAGAACATTGTATAGACTTTGTGATTTTCGACGTTGTACTGAGGTTGTGTGTCACTTAGACACTCTGAACATCTCAGGTCCTTAGCTATAGCTTCTGACCTAATTTTGTACTGGTTTCTGTGTATTGTCACAGTCGTGTTTTTCTTATGCTGAACATAGATTCAGTATTATGGGAGTTTTGTAACTTTTGTGGAGGATCTGCTGATGGTCCCTACTTAGTGTCGTTATATTATTTCCCAGTTCCTGATTCTGTGTCGCAGTCGCTTGATATTGCATTGCTATTGGGCTTAGCATTCTTTGTTGTTCAAGCAGACTGTTCAGGTTGCCAGTCGGTCAAGAAGTTAGTTTATTTGAGGACTTTGTCAGTCACTTGTTTAAGTCTTATTCGAGTCTTGAGACATAGCTAACTACTTAAGAGCACTTACACGCATACACACACTTGTACATATTTGTAATAAGAACATAAGAACATAAGAACGAAGGAACACTGCAGAAGGCCTACTGGCCCATGCGAGGCAGGTCCAAGTCCCTACCGGCTTAGCCAATGCACCCAACCTAGTCAGGTCAGGTCACAATTGACTCAAGGGAGGAACACGGCAACCGACCGTTAGCACAAGCTATCAGGTCTAACTCACACCCACCCACATCTACTCATGTATTTATCCAACCTATTTTTAAAGCTACACAACGTTCTGGCCTCTATAACGGTACTTGGGAGTTTGTTCCATCATCCACAACTCTATTACCAAACCAGTACTTTCCTATATCCCTCCTGAATCTGAATTTTTCCAACTTAAAACCATTGCTGCGAGTCCTGTCTAGGCTAGATATTATCAGCACACTATTTACATCCCCTTTATTTATTCCCGTCTTCCATTTATACACCTCAATCATATCCCCCTAATTCTACGTCTTTCTAGAGAGTGCAGTTTCAGGGCCCTTAGTCTATCCTCATAGGGAAGGTTTCTGATACATGGGATCATCTTTGTCATCCTCTTTGTACATTTTCCAGAGAATTTATATCCATTCTGTAATACGGTGACCAAAACTGTGCAGCATAATCTAAATGAGGCCTAACCAAGGATGTATAGAGTTGAAGAACAACCTGAGGACTCCTATTATTTATGCTTCTTGATATGAAGCCAAGGATTCTATTAGCTTTATTGCGAACACTTATGCACTGTTGTCTTGGTTTCAGATTACTGCTAACCAGAACTCCTAAATCTTTTTCGCAATCCGTAATATTAAGATCTACATTATTTAGTTTATATGTGGCATGGTTATTGTCCTGTCCAACATTTAGAACTTTGCATTTGTCTATATTAAACTGCATCTGCCACTTCTCGACCACTGCATCAGTCTATTCAAATCTTCCTGGAGTGCTCGAATGTCCTCGTCAGAATGAATTCGACGGCCTATTTTGGTGTCATCGGCAAACTTGCCGATTGTCGCTTTTTATGCCCTCATCTATGTCGTTTATGTAGATTGTGAACAGCAGGGGGCCCAACACTGACCCCTGTGGAACACCGCTCGTGACGCTTCCCCACTCTGATTTCTCCCCATTTATGCAAACTCTCTGCTGCCTATTTGTCAAACCATGCCTCTATCCAGGAAAAATTTCTCCTCCTATTCCATGTGCTTTAATTTTCCTCAATAGTCTCTGATGTGGGACCCTGTCAAAAGCCTTACTGAAGTCCTTTATACACAATTTCATATTCGTTACCATGATCTACCTCCTCAAATACCTTAGTGAAAAAAGTTAATAAATTCGTAGGCAGGAAGTCCCTTTGTAAAACCATGCTGAGATTCGTTGTTTAAATTTATGCTTTTCAAGGTGGCTACGAACTGCCTCGGCAATTATTGATTCCATAAATTTCCCATATGGAGGTTAGGCTTATTGGTCTATAGTTCGAAGTAAGGACCTGTCACCTGTTTTGAAAATAGGTATCACATTTGCCATTTTCCACTTATCTGGCACCATCCCAGTTTGTAGTGATATGTTGAAAAAGATTAGCCAAAGGGTTTGTGCTAAGCTCCCCTTTTACATTCCTTTAAAACCCTGCATACAGTTCATCAGGGCCCTGGGATTTGTTAGGTTTTAATTTATCTATTTGCCCAAGGACCATTGTCACTTGTGACCCTAATAGTGCACAGTTTATTATCGTCCTGTTCTACATATTATCATTACTGGAATATCACTGGTATCCTCCTGTGTAAACTGAGAGGAAGTATGTGTTAAAAATTCTACACATTTCCTTTTCACTGTCAGTGAGCTGACCCGAGGAACTTTTGAGTGGACCTATCTTGTCCCTGATCTTACTTCTGTATACCTGAAAGAATCCTTTTGGGTTAGTCTTCGTTCTCTTCCCAACTTTAACCTCATAATCTCTTTTTGCTTTTCTAATCCCTTTTTATTTCTCTCTTTAACTGAATATATCGATTTCTTAATTGCCCCTCTCCTCTTTTGATTTGCCTATATATGCCTCTCTTTTGACCAATCAGATATTTTTAATCTTTTGTTCATCCATTTAGGATCATTTTTGTTGATCTGATTTCCCTATTTGGAACATAATTTGATGAGCAGCTAGAACTATGGCCCTGGAAAGGCATCATATCGGAACCATCACCACCTACCTGACCCCTAGTCAGGTCATTCCATTTTCAGCCCACCTAAGTAATTTTTCAGTCCTATGAAATCAGCCAAGCGAAAGTCAGGGACGGAGACTTGATTGCCATTATTAGGGGAATTCCATGATATGTTAAAACTGAGTGATTTGTGATCACTCTCCCAAGCTCATCATTAACCTCAAGATTATTAATTAGTGTTTCCCACTGGAAAGAACCAAGTAAAGGGGGTTTTATTTCCCTAGTTGGCTCTGTCACAAACTGTTTTAAAAAACAATCCTGGATCGTATCAAGAAAGTCACCCGACTCTAAATTTCCTGTCAAATTGCTCCAGTAAATCTGTCTATAGTTGAAATCTCCCATTAGCACAACATTTTCGTATGTAGATGCCTTACGAATTTCGTCCATAAAAGTTACTGCACTCCTATCAAGATTTGGGGCCCTGTAAATCACACCCAAAATTAGTTTTTCTCGGCCCTCGAGAAGCTGAAAACCAAACAGATTCAGTGGCTGACGCTTCTAATTTAATATCTTGTCTAACACAAAAATTTTTAAATTGTCTCTGACATACATCGCTACTCCACCCCCTTTTCCCTGTTGACCTGTCAGTGTGGAATAATTTATAGCCTTGTATGTGAACATTCAGAGGGCATCTCTCTATCTTTCAGATTGAGCCAGGTCTTGTTATAGCAATAATATCTATGTTTCCTGCACTTGCAATTAATCTTAGCCTCATCTATTTTATTTCTAACACCCCTGCTATTAGTATAGTAAACCTTAAGGGAGCTAGTCCCTTGCTCCCCCTCTGCTGTCCCCCTTTGTTTTCTGACCTGTTCTATTGTCTTTATTTTATAACTTCATGCTGAATGCTTTTATACTTTTACTGTTTCCAACCCTAGTGTTGCAACCTGCTTTTTTCCCCACACCCCACCCATACCTCTATCTTCCATCAGTTTAAAATCATAGGCATTTCACCAAAGGGCCCTTCTCAATCGAGTCTGCAAGTGCTACCACCCCTGCCCCAGAGAGATGAACCCCATCCCTTGCATACATATCATGTTTGCCATAAAAGTTGTTCCAGTTTTTCAATGAATGGGATTGAAAGGGTTCCTTGCAGTATCTGTCTAGCCAGCAATTTACACCAATTGCCCTAGACAACCTTCATTTCCTACTCCCCTTCTAGGCAAGATGCTACATATGATTGGGATCCCTCCCTTAGACTTAATGAAATCTATAGCTGACCTGTACTTATCTAGCAGCTCTTCTCTCCTACCCTTCCCAATATCATTTCCACCAGCACTGAGACAGATAATGGGCTTGTTCCCCATTACCTGACATGATATTATCCAGTCTGTTGACAATGTCCCCAACACCAGCTCCAGGGAAGCACACTCTATCTCTCTCTTTTATTCCTATTACAAAAAGCACGGTCAACATATCTTACCTGAGAGTCACCAACCACAGAATGCGCTTACCTTCATTAGCAGGGCAGTAGTACCCTTACCTTCACTGGCCACTGAAGTACATTCATCCTGGAGAACAGAAAGCGATTTCCTACCTTCAGATCTTCACTCTTAACTTTCCTTACTCTGATGCGCCTCCCATTACTGTGAACAACTCGCCACTTGTAGCGGGTTTGCTGGGCTGCACCTCAATGCTGGTACCGTTGCTACCTCCCCACCTACAGCCTCCTCACAGTGAGAGACGGGACTGCACCTCACTGCTAGAAGCCTCATTCCCCACATCTCCAACCACCTCACACTCTCTCCCAGGCCCATTGAGGTGGACCTTCACCCTCCTAATCTCCTCCTGGAGAAGCAAGACCTCCTCCTTCAACTCTCCAAACTCAGTTTTTAAAACACTGCAGAAGCAAGCCATGCTTTGTAACCGTCCACGCTAATCCCCAAAGCAGCTCAGGGTCTGTGACCTCACGTGACGACTGACCACTGAACAATGTTTATGTACCTGACGGTACTTAAGAATTATAAATGTGATATGTGCTTTCAGCACAATAATATTGAACTCGAGAGATTGATTTTATTTTGATTGCTGTGATTTAATTTAATTTAATAATATACCTCTAGACTTAATAAATTTATTAAATTTTAATTTCTCTAGTTAGTAGCCTACCAGTTGTAATCCTAAAGCGCTATTGAACAATACTGAATTTTAATGGATAATTGGACAAGGATACTGACTACTTGTTACGAAAACCCAGTAACAGGCTAGATGCTAGAAGGGCAGTCCTTTCTAGTATTCACTGGAGATCTCTAAGCTTTTAGAATCGCGTTTTTTGTAACACCAAGTCACCTATTGGGTCATGCTAGGCAGGTCCAAGTCACCTACTGGGTCATGCTAGGCAGGTCCAAGTCACCTATTGGGTCATGCTAGGCAGGTCCAAGTCACCTATTGGGTCATGCTAGGCAGGTCTAAGTCACCTACTGGGTCATGCTAGGCAGGTCCAAGTCACCTACTGGGTCATGCTAGGCAGGTCCAAGTCACCTACTGGGTCATGCTAGGCAGGTCCAAGTCACCTACTGGGTCATGCTAGGCAGGTCCAAGTCACCTACTGGGTCATGCTAGGCAGGTCCAAGTCACCTATTGGGTCATGTAGGCAGGTCCAGTCACCTACTGGGTCATGCTTTGGCAGGTCCAAGTCACCTACTGGGCCATGCTAGGCAGGTCCAAGTCACCTATTGGGTCATGCTAGGCAGGTCCAAGTCACCTATTGGGTCATGCTAGGCAGGTCCAAGTCACCTATTGGGTCATGCTAGGCAGGTCCAAGTCACCTATTGGGTCATGCTAGGGAGGTCCAAGTCACCTATTGGGTCATGCTAGGCAGGTTCAAGTCACCTACTGGGCCATGCTAGGCAGGTCCAAGTCACCTACTGGGTCATGCTAGGCAGGTCCAAGTCACCTACTGGGCCATGCTAGGCAGGTCCAAGTCATCTACTGGGCCATGCTAGGCAGGTCCAAGTCAACTACTGGGCCATGCTAGGCAGGTCCAAGTCATCTACTGGGCCATGCTAGGCAGGTCCAAGTCATCTACTGGGCCATGCTAGGCAGGTCCAAGTCACCTACTGGGTCATGCTAGGCAGGTCCAAGTCATCTACTGGGTCATGCTAGGCAGGTCCAAGTCATCTACTGGGGCCCTGCTAGGCAGGTCCAAGTCACCTACTGGGTCATGCTAGGCAGGTCCAAGTCACCTATTGGGTCATGCTAGGCAGGTTCAAGTCACCTACTGGGCCATGCTAGGCAGGTCCAAGTCACCTACTGGGCCATGTTAGGCAGGTCCAAGTCACCTACTGGGCCATGCTAGGCAGGTTAAAGTCACCTATTGGGTCATGCTAGGCAGGTTCAAGTCACCTACTGGCCCATGCTAAGCAGGTCCAAGTCATCTACTGGCCCATGCTAGGCAGGTTCAAGTCACCTACTGGGCCATACTAGGCAGGTCCAAGTCACCTACTGGGCCATGCTAGGCAGGTCCAAGTCACCTAATGGGCCATGCTAGGCAAAGGTCCCAAGTCACCTACTGGGCCATGCTAGGCAGGTCCAAGTCACTACTGGGCCATAGTAGGCAGGTCCAAGTCACCTACTGGGCCATGCTAGGCAGGTCCAAGTCACCTACTGGGCCATGCTAGGCAGGTCCAAGTCACCTACTGGGCCATGCTAGGCAGGTCCAAGTCACCTACTGGGCCAGCTAGGCAGGTCCAAGTCACCTACTGGGCCATGCTAGGCAGGTCCAAGTCACCTATTGGGTCATGCTAGGCAGGTTCAAGTCACCTATTGGGTCATGCTAGGCAGGTCCAAGTCACCTATTGGGTCATGCTAGGCAGGTCCAAGTCACCTATTGGGTCATGCTAGGCAGGTCCAAGTCACCCATTGGGTCATGCTAGCAGGTCCAAGTCACTAATGGGGCATGCTGGCAGGTCCAAGTCACCTACTGGGCCCTGCCCAGGCAGGTCACAAGTCACCTACTGGGCCATGCTAGGCAGGTCCAAGTCACCTACTGGGTCATGCTAGGCAGGTCCAAGTCACCTACTGGGCCATGCTAGGCAGGTCCAAGTCACCTATTGGGTCATGCTAGGCAGGTCCAAGTCACCTACTGGGCCATACTAGGCAGGTCCAAGTCACCTACTAGCCCATACTAGGCAAATCCAAGTCACATCCTTTGCAGAATCCGTGTGGACTTGACTGACCTAACTAAGTTAGGGCATTGGCTTAAGCCAGTAGGAGACTTGAACCTGCCTCGCATGGGCCAGTAGGCCTGCTGCAGTGTTCCTTATGTTCTTATACCATTTTCAGACATTTTTATGGTGTGAGACGTTAGATCAACTGGTCTATACTGTCTAGACCCCTCAAGGAAGGTTCCTTGATGTTGGTGAGGGGCTCTTGATTTAGGGAATTGGATCTGTGCTCCAGTTCCCCGAATTAAGCCTGAATGCCTTCCGGGTTTAGCGCTTCTCCCTTGATTAATTAATTATTAATTATACTGTCTAGAAGCTTTCTGTAATGTATTTTTTTCCTGCCATTTAATCCTGTGTCGATTCATAAATAAACCCACTTAGGAGAGAGAAGCTTAAACCACATTTCGGTCTGACACGGACCATTTACAAGGTAAATAGCTAAAAAAGGCACAATACCGTGACTGGAACGATACACAAATAACCTGCACATAGAAGAGAGGAGCTTACGACGACGTTTCGGTCCGACTTGGATCATTTACAAAGAAACGTCGCCGTAGGCTCCTCTGTTCTATGTGCGGGTTATTTGTATATTTACAAGGTAAGTTTACAAAATAAATGGTCCAAGTCGGACCGAAACGTCGTCTTAAGCTCCTCCAATGTGCGGGTTATATATGTGACCTGAATTGCATTATATTTTTGTAAGTTTTCTATTAAAAGCTAATGAATTGTTTGACCGTCAATATGGCGGACACGCCTCGTGTATTATGGACCAATACCGTTTTCTATAGATGTAAACACAAGCTAGCGCTTAGGACAAACTAATACAAATAAACTAAAAAAAAGTAAAAATTGCACATCCATTAAAAAAGAGAGGGGGAAAAAACAACGAAGGAACACTTGGCACGAAAATAAATGTAACAGTTACAGGAACTAGACAACAACAGCGCCACTTGTTACCTTAACTATTGTATAACGATGCCTAGGTGTTTTTTCGCCTTTTTTCAGTTACTACCTCCTTTCTTTTTTTCTCTCCATCTTTCTCCAACTGTTTTCGTGTGTATCTTTGGTGGCCCGGTGGCCTGGTGGCTAAAGCTCCCGCTTCACACACGGAGGGCCCGGGTTCGATTCCCGGCGGGTGGAAACATTTCGACACGTTTCCTTACACCTGTTGTCCTGTTCACCTAGCACCAAATAGGTACCTGGGTGTTAGTCGACTGGTGTGGGTCGCATCCTGGGGGACAAGATTAAGGACCACAATGGAAATAAGTTAGACAGTCCTCGATGACGCACTGACTTTCTTGGGTTATCCTGGGTGGCTAACCCTCCGGGGTTAAAAATCCGAACGAAATCTTATCTTATCTTATCTTAAGAAGGAGGAGAAGGTAGAACCCTGATGCTGGTACAGAGATTCTAGTTTAAAGGTTAATAACCTCCCCGTCCCTTGGGTTATACCTAATTGTTTCTCGATTTTCCCAGGTGCTGTGCGGCCCCTACGGGCTTAGAGTTTCTTAGCAGCAATAATTGCCTCATATTGTCTCTTATTCTCTCATTCCCAATTATATATATATGTGTTTTAATATCGAGAGATAACTCCTTCTATCTTTGCCCTGTCCATCTATCCTTTTCTCTCCCTCTCAACAGGTGACACCTCCTCTCCTTCCCTTTTTCCTGCCTATTTCCCCCTTCCTCCCTCCCCCCTGGAAAGTGGGGGTCACTCACCCCTTCACTGGGACTTAATTACTGGTCAGATCCAATCGTAGAGGACCTGAACTAGGTCGTTACGACCTGAACCAGGTCGTTACGACCACCCTACTACACTCTCGTAACCACTCCGGTAGTGGTTATTTAGTGGTTAATTTAAGGGGAGGGAAGGGGCAGTTAAAGTGCCCTTTGTAATTCCTGGGAAAGTAAAGGGAAGGGGAGTATAGGAAGGGAGAGTAAAGGAAGAGAGAATAAGGGAGAGTAAAGGGAGAGAGGGAGATGAGATGCTCCCTACAACACAGATCTTTACTAAGGTGGAAGATATTTGACGTTATGCCTGGTGAAGGGCTCTTCATCCGAGGAATTGGAGTTGTTCTCCTGTTCCTAGGATCAAATCTGATTACCTCCTACTATCAGGGGGCTGTACGACCCCAACGGGTTTAGCGTTTCCCCAAGGTTATAATTGTCCCCTGTTGTGAGCTTGTCAATAGTGTGACCTTGCTTAGTGTGACCTTAGTGTGACCTTGTCAATAGACAGTGTGACCTTGCTTAGCATGACTGTCAGTAGACAGTGTGACCTTGCTTAATGTGACCTTGTCAATAGTGTGACCTTGCTTAGTGTGACTTTGCCTATAGTGTGCTCTTGACTATGGTGTGACCTTGTCAATAGACAGGGTGACCTTGTCAATAGACAGGGTGACCTTGTCAATAGATGGCCACATTTCTCACTCAACAGAGAGGAACTTCGTTATATTGACACGTGGAAGCGACCAATTCATTTTAACTTTCTATGCGGCTTGTATTGACCAAACTAAGTCCAGGACGGCTGGAAAAAAGGAGAGAGAGAAGAGAGAGAGAGAGAGAGAGAGAGAGAGAGAGAGAGAGAGACAGAGAGAGAGACAGAGACAGAGAGAATCTAGGGGAAATGCAGACACATACAGTAAACACGTGTAGCAGCGAATGTAGACAAATGGTCCAGAGAACCGACATGTTGATAAATTAGACACATGTGCAACACTTGGGTATCTTTATTGAGGAAACGTTTCACCACACAGTGGCTTCATCAGTCCATACAAATAAGTATGGTGTAGATCAGTAGGAGTTTGAGGTAGTCTGTCCCTCAGCCTGGAGTCGATGTAATCAGTCTTGTAAAGAATGCAGGAACGTAGGATAATGAATGCAGGAAGATGTTTGGAAGATTTACCTGTGATCTTACGTGTTGAGGACAGTAGGCCTATCAAGATCCACGAGGCCTATTAGGACCCAAGAGGTTGGGAAGTGTGTGAATTCTGTTTTTTATTGATAGATGATGTTTGGAGCGAGGTTCGACTCCCAGGAACCACCGCCAGGGTGTTGCTGTTGTAGGTTCGCCGGTCTTGTCCAGGTCCGGGACTTTTCCAGATGGTGACCCGGGGTTGGCCACCGGGTGTGAGGGTGTTGCTCATCATCTGTCCTGTGTGGACGTATTGCTGTGGTCTCTCCGGCTGGAGGGTGACATTATCTTGTATTTTGCGATGGCTCCCCGGGGTGGGGAGTGTCTGAACGTAATGGAGGAACGCTACAGAAGGCCTACTGACCCATACAAGGCAGGTCTTTATCAAAACCACCACTACCCAAAGCTACCCGAGAATTTACTCCCTTACCCACGACACCAATCAAACCCAGCCCTCCCACTCATGTATTTGTACAATCTTTTTTAAAGCTACCCAAGGTCTTAGCCTCTATCACCCTACTCGGAAGAATGTTCCACGCATCCACAACTCGGTTCGAAAGCCAGTACTTACCTATGTCCTTTCTAAATCTAAATTTATCCAACTGAAGGCCGCCTGGAGCTCCCAGTCGACGAAGTCTCCGTCGGTATCTACTTCCTGACACGCCTCCAGCGTCCTGGCCGTCCTTCCAGGGAGAAGGGCAGCCTGGAGGTCCCGGATGTCCTGAGGCAGGCTGGCCGTCGCTGTCCTGGAGGTGAAGAGTTCCACAAGTCTCTCAGCCTCCCCTGCGGGTCGTGGTGAGCCGGCGAAGGCACACACACACACACACACACACACACACACACACACACACACACACACACACACACACACACACACACACCACACACACACACACACACACACACAAAGACCAAAGGTGATTAGAAAGGGCGGGCAATATTTATGTTCAAACGTAACTTGATACAAACGATGCCCTCTATATATAGGACAGCTGTTAGTTCTCGAGGGCAGACGAGAGAGAGAGAGAGAGAGAGAGAGAGAGAGAGAGAGAGGAGGAGAGAGAGAGGAGAGAGAGAGAGAGGGAGAGAGAAAGAGGAGAGAGAGAGAGAGAGAGAGGAGAGAGAGAGAGAGAGAGAGAGAGAGAGAGAGAGGGAGAGAGGGAGAGAGAAAGAGAGAGAGAGAGAGAGAGAGAGAGAGAGAGAGAGAGAGAGAGAGAGAGAGAGAGAGAGAGAGAGAGAGAGAGAGAGACGTAAATCCCACTCCCCCTCACCATAAATCCCCTCCATGGAGAAGCCTTTTCTAATAATCCTCCATCCTTTTCTTTTATTAATCCTAATTGAAGCGTTGGATACCAAATCCTGTAAGGAAAATCGCGTTCAATACGTGTTCATTTCGCGTCTAGTGGGAAGAACAGGTATCGGACAGGTGAGTGCCGTGGGAAAATGAAGGGGTTATAAACTCCCTTAATGCTTGGGAGGGGCTCTTAATTCGAGGAGGTGGAGCTAATCTCTCCTTTGGGTACAGATCTACCCTAGGCTCTGTACGACCCCATGCGGTTTTAGCGATTTCTCATTATCGTAAATATTCCTGTACGTTCTTGAAGACTAAAAGTTTTGATAGGAATATCTTAAACATCAGTCTGGACACTAAACATCAGTCTGGACACTAAGCATCAGTCTGGACACTAAGCATCAGTCTGGACACTAAACATCAGTCTGGACACTAAACATCAGTCTGGACACTAAACATCAGTCTGGACACTAAACATCAGTCTGGACACTAAACATCAGTCTGGACACTAAGCATCAGTCTGGACACTAAACATCAGTCTGGACACTAAACATCAGTCTGGACACTAAACATCAGTCTGGACACTAAACATCAGTCTGGACACTAAACATCAGCCTGGACACTAAACATCAGCCTGGACACTAAACATCAGTCTGGACACTAAACATCAGCCTGGACACTAAACATCAGTCTGGACACTAAACATCAGTCTGGACACTAAACATCAGCCTGGACACTAAACATCAGCCTGGACACTAAACAGCCTGGACACTAAACATCAGTCTGGACACTAAACATCAGCCTGGACACTAAACATCGGTCTGGACACTAAACATCAGTCTGGACACTAAACATCAGTCTGGACACTAAACATCAGTCTGGACACTAAACATCGGTCTGGACACTAAACATCGGTCTGGACACTAAACATCAGTCTGGACACTAAACATCAGTCTGGACATTAAACATCAGTCTGGACACTAAACAGTCTGGACACTAAACATCAGTCTGGACACTAAACATCAGTCTGGACACTAAACATCAGCCTGGACACTAAACATCAGCCTGGACACTAAACAGTCTGGACACTAAACATCAGTCTGGACACTAAATATCAGTCTGGACACTAAACATCAGTCTGGACACTAAACATCAGTCTGGACACTAAACATCAGTGTAGACACTAAACATCAGTATGGACACTAAACATCAGTCCGGACACAAAACATCAGCCCGGACACTAAACATCAGCCTGGACACTAAACATCAGTCTGGACACTAAACATCAGTCTGGACACTAAACATCAGTCTGGACACTAAACATCAGTCTGGACACTAAACATAGCAGTAATGTTGGACAGTGTTAGGAGGGTGTAACGTGATCGCTAGACTTTCACACCGCTGATCAAAGGTGATATTTTTTCCAGGGTGTCGAGCTGGTGTTCGCTCGCGAATTATTATTCTCTGTCGTGGCGTAATTTTGAGATGGATGGCTGGAGGGGGTATTATATTGTTTAGTGATGTGCTGGTATGGGTAATGGGGCGAGGGATCTGTAATTTGTCGTTCGTAACTCGGTGGTGGGGATGATGGAGGTGGTGGTAGTTATGGGGTAGTAGTTGTATGTGGTGTTGGAAGGACGGGTGGGAGATAATTAGAACAGAGTATACTACAGACTCTGGCCACACAATAGAGCGGAAAAATAATGTAAGGGACCTGGGAGTAGTAATGTCTGAGGATCTCACTTTCAAGGATCACAACAGTGCCACGATCACATGTGCAAAGAAAATGATAGGATGGATAATGAGAACGTTCAAAACGAGAGATGCCAAGCCAATGATGATCCTTTCCAAATCACTTGTCCTCTCTAGGCTGGAATACTGCTGTCCATTAACATCTCAGTTCAAAGCAGGTGAAATTGCAGATTTAGTGTCAAGAGATCCTTTACTGCACGTATAAGTTCTGTCAAGCACCTTAACTACTGGGAACGCTTGGAAGCACATGACTTGTACTCGTTGGAACGCAGGAGAGAGAGATATATCATAATCTACACGTGGAAAATCCTGGAAGGAATGGTCCCAAATCTGTACACAGAAATCACTCCCTACGAAAGTAAAAGACTGGGCAGGCGATGCAACATACCCCCAATTAAAAGTAGGGGCGCCATTGGTACGCTAGGAGAAAATACCATAAGTGTCCGGGGCCCAAGACTGTTCAACAGCCTCCCACCAAGCATAGGCCCCTGGCTGCCTTCGAGAAGGAGCTGGACAGATACCTAAAGCCAGTGCCGGATCGGTCGGGCTGTGGTTCGTACGTTGGACTACGTGCGGCCAGCAGTAACAGCCTGGTTGATCATGCCCTGATCCACCGGGAGGCCTGGTCGTGGACCGGGCCGCGGGGGCGTTGATCCCCGGAATAACCTCCAGGTAGACTGCCTCTGGTTTGTTGTGGTCTCTGCCTCTGATGTCTTGTGGTCCCTGCATCTGATACCTTGTGGTTCCTGCCTCTGGTGTCTTGTGGTCCCTGCATCTGATGTCTTGTGGTCCCTGTCTCTGGTGTCTTGTGGTCCCTGCCTCTGATTTGTTGTGGTCCCTGCCTCTGGTCTTTTGTGGCCCCTGTCTCTGATGTTCCCTGCCTCTGGTTTGTTGTGGTCCTTGCCTGTGGTTTGTTGTGGTCCCTGCCTGTGGTTTGTTGTGGTCCCTGCCTCTGGTCTCTTGTGGTCCCTGCCTTTGGTCTCTTGTGGCCCCTGTCTCTGGTTTGTTGTGGTCTCTGCCTCTGGTGTCTTGTGGTCCCTGCCTCTGGTTTGTTTTGGTCCCTGCCTCTGGTTTGTTGTGATCCCTGCCTCTGATTTGTTGTGGTCCCTGCCTCTGGTGTCTTGTGGTCCCTGCCTCTGGTGTCTTGTGGTCCCTGCATCTGGTATTTTGTGGTCCTTGCATCTGGTGTCTTGTGGTCCCTGCCTCTGGTGTCTTGTGGTCCCTGCCTCTGGTATCTTGTGGTCCTTCCATCTGGTGGCTTGTGGTCCCTGCCTCTGGTATCTTGTGGTCCCTGCCTCTGGTATCTAGTGGTCCTTGCATCTGGTGGCTTGTGGTCCCTGCCTCTGGTATCTTGTGGTCCCTGCCTCTGGTTTGTTGTGGTCCCTGCCTCTGGTTTGTTGTGGTCCCTGCCTCTGGTTTGTTGTGGACCCTGCCTCTGGTTTGTTGTGGTCCCTGCCTCTGGTTTGTTGTGGTCCCTGCCTCTGGTTTGTTGTGGTCCCTTCCTCTGGTTTGTTGTGGTCCCTGTCTCTGGTGTCTTATGGTCCATGCCTCTGGTGTCTTGTGTCCCTACCTCTGGTTTCATGTAGCCCCTGCCTCTGTTTTCTTGTATTCCCTGCCAGCAGTTTCTTGTGGTCCCTGCCAGTGGTTTCTTATGGTCCCTGCATCTGATGTCTTGTGGTCCCTCACTGTCTTCCTATCGCAAACCACATCATGACCGGGAAACTGTCGAAGACGTTAAGGTCTATCTTTCACCATTATTAAGTCACACTAAAGACTCGGTTATTCAAAACATTTCGCTTCTCTCACAAAGATCTGAAGCGAGGATTCAAGAATCGGAACTTTTTCTGTCTCTCTGTGTCCATTTCCCTCATCTTATATTTGGGTTCCGGGAGGAGAAAGACTCTCGGAACTCATCAAAGGTTTATCAAAGGTAAGGCAGGTTGAAAAATACCTTAGACATGACGGACTACTACGTCCACTGTTGTAAATATTAGTCATAGTTTCTTGTTTTAAATGTAACGTCATTAGGCACACTGATTTCTAATTCTCAACACCTGAGTACCTCCAGCAGGTACTGGAGAGACACAGTATAACATTCCAGCAGGTACTGGAGAGACACGGTATAACATCCCAGCAGGTACTGGAGAGACACAGTATAACATCCCAGCAGGTACTGGAGTTACACAGTATAACATTCCAGCAGGTACTGGAGAGACACAGTATAACATTCCAGCAGGTACTGGAGAGACACAGTATAACATTCCAGCAGGTACTGGAGTTACACAGTATAACATTCCAGCAGGTACTGGAGTTACACAGTATAACATTCCAGCAGGTACTGGAGTTACACGGTATAACATTCCAGCAGGTACTGGAGTTACACAGTATAACATTCCAGCAGGTACTGGAGTTACACGGTATAACATTCCAGCAGGTACTGGAGTTACACAGTATAACATTCCAGCAGGTACTGGAGAGACACAGTATAACATTCCAGCAGGTACTGGAGAGACACAGTATAACATTCCAGCAGGTACTGGAGAGACACAGTATAACATTCCAGCAGGTACTGGAGAGACACAGTATAACATTCCAGCAGGTACTGGAGTTACACAGTATAACATTCCAGCAGGTACTGGAGTTACACAGTATAACATTCCAGCAGGTACTGGAGTTACACAGTATAACATTCCAGCAGGTACTGGAGTTACACAGTATAACATTCCAGCAGGTATGGATTAAAACGGAAAAAAATTTCCCGCAGGTACGGGAGAAACATATAACTTCCCGCGGTACTGGGGAGACCGGGATAACATCCCAGCAGGGACTGGGGGAGACACAGTATAAAATCCCCGAGGCTGGAGAGAACAGTATAAAATTCCCGCGGTATGGGGGTTCACGTATAAAATTCCCGAGGGATGGAGTTAACAGTAAAATTCCCGCAGGGACGGGAGAGAAAAACCCCGA
>NC_069484.1:20471600-20511600 GCF_026875155.1 Cherax quadricarinatus
AGTCACATCCTTTGCAGAATCCGTGGGACTTGACTGCCAAACTAAGTTAGGCATTGGCTTAAGCCATAGGAGACTTGAACCCCCCTCGCAGGGGCCAGTAGGCCCCGCAGTTTTTTCCTTATTTCTTAAAAACCTTTTTCAACATTTTTATGGTGTGAGACGTTAGATCAACTGGTCTATACGTCAGCCCCCAAAGGGAAGGTTCCTTGATGTTGGTGGGGGGCTCTTTGATTTGGGGAAATTGGATCGGGCCCAGTTCCCCAAATTAAGCCTGAACCCTTTCCCGGGGTTTTAGCCTTTCCCCTTTTTTAAATTTAATTATTAATTATACTGTCTAGAAGCTTTCTGAATGTTTTTTTTTTTCCTCCCATTTAATCCTGTGTCGATTCAAAAATAAAACCCACTTAGGAAGAGAAGCTTAAACCAATTTCGGTCTGCACGGACCTTTTTACAAGGTAAAAGCAAAAAAAAGGCACAAAAACCGTACTGGAACGATACACAAAAACCTGCACTAGAAGAAGGAGCTTACAAACGACGTTTCGGGTCCGACTTGGATCTTTACAAAAAACGCCGCCGTGGGCTCCCTTTTCTATGGGGGGTTTTTGTAATTTAAAAGGGTAAGTTTAAAAAATAAATGGCCCAAGTCGGACCGAAACGTCGTTTTAAGCTCCCCCAAATGTGGGGGTTTATATAGTGACCTAAATTGCATTATATTTTTGTAAGTTTTCTATTAAAAGCTAATGAATTGTTTAAACCGTCAATATGGCGGACACGCCTCTGTATTATGGACCAATCCTTTTTTCTAAAATGAAAACACAAGCAGCGCTTAGGACAAACTAATACAAAAAAACAAAAAAAAGAAAAAATTGCACATCCTTTAAAAAAAGAGGGGGGAAAAAAAACAACAAAGGGAACATTTGGCAAAAAAATAAATGAAAACAGTTACAGGAACTAGACAAAAACACGCCACTTGTTCCCTTTAAACTATTGTAAAACGATGCCTAGGTTTTTTTTTCGCCTTTTTTCATTACTACCTTCCTTTCTTTTTTCTCCCCATCTTTCTCCAACTGTTTCGGTGTATTTTTGTTCGGGGGGAAAGAGAACCCGAGCGGTCGGATCCCGTTTAAATTTAAACCCCCCCGTCCGGGGGGTTATACCAATTGTTTCCGTTTTAGTGCGTGGGCCCCAGGGGGCTTAAGCCACAAAAATAATTGCCTCATAGTCTCTTATTCTCTCTTCCCAAATTATTTATTTTTTAAAAGAAGATAAACCTTCTTCTTTCCCTTATTATCCTTTTCCCCCCCTTTTACTTTTCCCTTCCGGGTGCCCTCCTTTTTTTTTCCTGCCTATTTTCCCCTTTCTCTCCCCTAAAAGTGGGGGTACTCACCCCTTTCCCCACTACTTTTCTTCCCCAAAAGTGAACCTCTTCTTCCCTCCGCTAACCCCCCTTTCCCTCCGCCCCAAAAGTGGTTATTTATGGTTAATTTAAGGGGGGGGAAGGGGCTTAAAGTCCCTTTGAACCGGGGAAAAAAGGGGGGGGGAAATAGGAAAGGAAAAGGAAAGGAATAAGGGGAGAAAGGGAGAAGGGGGGTAAATTTCCCCTAAAAAGATTTTATAGGGGAAGATAGAGAGGTGGGAGGTTTAAAGGGGAAGGGATTTTTCCTTTTCCTAAAAATTTTACCTTACTAAGGGGGTTACGACCCCCGGGTTTTAGGCTTTTCCCCAAGGATAATTGCCCCCTTTGGGCCTTGGAAATGTACCTTCATAGGGTGACCGCTATTACCTTCTTTATGCCCTTTTTTGGACCTTGTCAAAAAATTGACCTTGCTTGCATGACTTCATAGACAGTGTGACCTTGCTTAAGGGCCCTTGTAAAGTGTGACCTTGCTTAAGGGGGACTTTGCCATATGTCTTTTGCTATTGGGGGTGACCTTTCAAAAAAGGGGGTGTTTTCTGACAGGGGCCCTTGTCAAAAGACAGGGTGCCTTGTCAATAGACAGGGTGACCTTGTCAATAGATGGCCACATTTCCACTCAACAGAAGGAACTTCGTTATATTGACACGGGGAAGCGACCAATCATTTTAACTTTCTATGGGGCTTGTATTCCCCCAAACAAGCCCGGGACGGGGGAAAAGGGGAAAGGGAAAGAGAAAAAGGAAAAGAGAAAGAGAGAGAGAGAGAGAGGAAAAGAAAAAAGAAAAAAGGGACGGGAAAAGAAAACTGGGGGAAATGCAGACACAACGTAAACACGTTAGCACGAAGTAAAAAGGGGTCCAGGAACCGAAAAGTTGAAAAATTAGACACATGTGCAACCTGGGACTTTAATGGGAAACTTTCACCACACAGTGGCTTCATCAGCCCCATAAAAATAATATGGTGTAGATCAGTAGGAGTTTGAGGTAATCTGTCCCTCACCTGGGTTTTGAGTAATCAGTCTTGAAAGAAAGCAGGAACGTAAATAATGAAGCAGGAAGATTTTGGAAATTTACCTTGATCTTACGTGTTTAGGGCAGTAGGCCATCAAAATCCACAGGCCTATTAGAAACCCAAGAGGGTTTTGGGGGTGTGTGAATTCTGTTTTTTTATTGATAGATGGTGTTTGGAGCGAGGTCGACTCCCAGGAACCACCCCCAGGGTGTTTTCTGTTTAGGTTCGCCGGTCTTGTCCAGGTCCGGGGCTTTTTCCCAAAGGGGCCCCGGGGGGGGCCACCGGGTGTGCCATACCCCCCCCCGGGATTAAAGCGTTGGCCCCTCCGCCCCGGTGCCCCTAACCGTAGCCCAAAAAGGCCTCCCGGTTAAAATTTTTAACCAAGGAAAAGGCACAGGGCCCCCTTTTACCCAAAAATGCAAGTTTTTCAACAAACTCCACTGAGGGTTCCCCCCTTCCCCGGGGGGCCATTCCCCAACCCCATCATTATTTGTATTTTTTTAGGGTCCCCGGGGGGGGAGGTTTTAACTAATGGAGGAAACCTACAAGGTCGAAAACCTACAACAGGGCTTTATCAAAACCCAAACTTACCCCCAAAACTACCGAGAATTTCTCCCTTACCCCGACACCTCCCCCCGCCCCCCTCCCCCCCAAGAGCAACTTTTTTCCCAAGGGCTTAGCCCTTCCCCTTCTGGGAAAATTTAAGATCCAAATCGGTTTAAAACCGTCTTTTCCTTGTCCCAAACAAATTTAACCAACCAAAACCCCCGGGGCTCCCCACAAACCCCAACCCACCCAAAACCCCCCCCCCCCCCCAGGGAGAAAGGGCGCCCTAGGGCCCCGGTCCTGACATCCCTGCTTCCATAAAATTTACAAACTTATTTCCCCCCCGGGCGGGGAGGGAAGAAAAAAAAAAAAAAAAAAAAAAAAAAAAAAAAAAAAAAAAAAAAAAAGGTGAAGAAAGGGGGGAAAAAAAAAGTAAAAGAAAAAAAGAAAAAGAAGGATTTTAGGGAAGAGAGAGAGAGAGGGGGAGACTAAATCCCACTCCCCCCCCACCATAATCCCCTCCATGGGGAAGCCTTTTCTAATAATCCTCCATCTTTTCTTTTTTTAACCTAATTGAAACGTTGGATACCAAAACCTGTAAGAAAAAAGCGTTCAATACGGTTTTATTTTGGCTATGGAAGAAAAGGGACGGACAGGTGATGCCGTGGGGAAAATGAAGGGTTTTTTAAAAATCCCAAATCTGGGAGGGGGGTCAAATTTTGAGGGGGGGGCTAATCCCCTTTGGGGGACAACTCCCTAGGCCTGTACGACCCCATGCGGTTTTAGCGATTTCCATTATCGAAAATTTCCGACGTTCTTGAAGACTAAAAGTTTGATAGGAAATCTTAAACATCAGTCTGGGCACAAACCAGTCTGGACACTAAAATCATCTGGACACTAACTCAGTCTGGACACTAACACATCTGGACACAAACATCATCTGGACCTAAACATCAGTCTGGACACTAAACATCATCTGGCACTAAACATCAGTCTGGACACTAACATCATCTGGACACTAAACATCAGCTGGACACTAAACATCAGTTGGACACTAAACATCAGCCCGGACACTAAACATCGCGGACACTAAACATCACTGGAACAAAAAACAGCCTGGGAAATAAACAGTCTGGACACAACATCAGCTGGACACAAACATCAGCGGACACTAAACACAGTCGGACACTAAAAAAAACAGCCGGACACTAAACATCAGCTACATAAACTGCTGGACACTAAATCAGTCGGGCACTAAACATCAGCTGGACACTAAACGTCTGGACACAAACATCATCTGGACACTAAACATCATCTGGACACTAACATAGTCGGACACTAAACATCGTCTGGACACTAAACATCGTCCCGGACACTAAACATCAGCCCCCACACTAAACATACCCAACCACATCATCCGGACATAAACACACCCCGGGCACTAAACATCCCGGACACTAAAAATCACCCGGACCTAAAAACAGTCCGGCACTACATCAGCCACACTAAACATCAGCCGGACACTAAAATCCCCGGACACTAAACATCATTTGGGGCACTAAAACAGCCGGGCACTAACCAGTCTGGGCACTAAAAAACAGGTTGAACTAAACATAGGTTGCATAAACATAGGGACACTAAACATCAGTCCGGGCACAAACATCAGCCGGACACAACATCATCCGGACACTAAACATCAGCCCGGGCATTAAAACAGTCCCGGGCACTAAACAAACATCGGACACTAAACACAGTCGGACACTAAACATCATGGAAAATAAATACCCCGGGCTTAAAAAAAACACCCGCCCAAAAAAAGTTTGGGAATTTTTCAGTTGGAACCCTTGTTTGGCCAAAAATAATAAAATTTCTGTTGGGGTAATTGAGATTGCTGATGGGGGGAAAATTTTTTAGGGTGTCGGTTTGGGTTGCCGGGAAAAATTATTTTGTCGTCTAATTTTGAGATGGAGGTGGGGGGGGTATTTATTTGGGGTTTTTGATGGTGGGTTTGGGTAAAGGGGGGGGAATTTTAAATTTTTTCGTTCTAACCTGGTGGGAATAGGGGGGGAATTTTGGGGGGGTAATTTTAGTTTTTGGAAACGGGGGGGAGATAATTAGAAAATAATAAGAGGAAAAAGACGGAAAAAAATAAAAGGGACCTTTAAAGTCTGGGGCCCTTTCGGATACCGTCCACATCCATGTTCAAAGAAAAAAAAAATGGATTTTGAAACTTCAAAAGAAGTCAACCAATATGGCCTTTTCCCCAAAAACTTTTCTCTTAGGGGGAAAGGTAATAAATCTCTTAAACTGAAATGCGATTTTGTCAAGAAATCCTTTACGAGTAAAAGCTTCAAACATTAATACTAATTAAGATTTCGCCTTGGAAAAGCAAGAGAAATTACAAATCCCGGGGGGGAACCCAAACTGTAACAGCCTCCCACAAAAAAAGCGGCGGCGAGAACTACCCCCAATAAAAGAGGGCCCATGGCCTGGGAAAATACCAAAAAGCCGGGGGCCCAGACTGTTAACAGCCTCCCCCCGAAAGGCCCCCGGCTGCCCGGGGGCGGGCGATACCCCAGTGCCGTCGGTGGGGCTGTGTTCGTGTTGACTACTGGGCCCTCCGCCTGGTTTTCTTTTCCCGACCACCGGGGGCCTGTCGGGCCGGGCCGCGGGGGCGTTGATCCCCGGAATAACCTCCAGGTAGACTGCCTCTGGTTTGTTGTGGTCTCTGCCTCTGATGTCTTGTGTCTCTGCCTCGGTGTCTTGTGGCCCTGCATCTGATACCTTGTGGTTCCTGCCTCTGGTGTCTTGTGGTCCCTGCATCTGATGTCTTGTGGTCCCTGTCTCTGGTGTCTTGTGGTCCCTGCCTCTGATTTGTTGTGGTCCCTGCCTCTGGTCTTTTGTGGCCCCTGTCTCTGATGTTCCCTGCCTCTGGTTTGTTGTGGTCCTTGCCTGTGGTTTGTTGTGGTCCCTGCCTGTGGTTTGTTGTGGTCCCTGCCTCTGGTCTCTTGTGGTCCCTGCCTTTGGTCTCTTGTGGCCCCTGTCATCTGGTTTTTGTGGTCTCTGCCTCTGGTGTCTTGTGGTCCCTGCCTCTGGTTTGTTTTGGTCCCTGCCTCTGGTTTGTTGTGATCCCTGCCTCTGATTTGTTGTGGTCCCTGCCTCTGGTGTCTTGTGGTCCCTGCCTCTGGTGTCTTGTGGTCCCTGCATCTGGTATTTTGTGGTCCTTGCATCTGGTGTCTTGTGGTCCCTGCCTCTGGTGTCTTGTGGTCCCTGCCTCTGGTATCTTGTGGTCCTATCCATCTGGTGGCTTGTGGTCCCTGCCTCTGGTATCTTGTGGTCCCTGCCTCTGGTATCTAGTGGTCCTTGCATCTGGTGGCTTGTGGTCCCTGCCTCTGGTATCTTGTGGTCCCTGCCTCTGGTTTGTTGTGGTCCCTGCCTCTGGTTTGTTGTGGACCCTGCCTCTCTGGTTTGTTTTGTGGTCCCTCTGCCTCTGGTTTTGTTGTGGACCCAGCCTCTGGTTTTTGTGTCCCTGCTCTGTTTGTTGTGGCCCTGCCTCTGTTTGTTGTGGTCCCTTCTTCTGGTTTGTCGTGGTCTCTGTCCTCTGGTGTCTTATGGTCCATGCCTCTGGTGTCTGGTGTCCCTACCTCTGATTGTTACGGTCATCGACAATTCATGTATCCCCTGCTCTGTTTTCTTGTATTCCCTGCCAGCAGTTTCTTGTGGTCCCTGCAGTGGTTTTCTTATGGTCCCCTGCATCTGATGTCCCTTGTGTCCACACTGTCTTCCTATCGCAAACCACATCATGAACGGGAAACTGTCCGAAGACGTTAAGGTCATCTTTCACCCATTATTAAGTCACACTAAAGACTCGGTTATTCAAAACATTCGCTTCTCTCACCAAGATCTGAAGCGAGGATTCAAAATCGGAACTTTTGTCGTGTCTCTCTGTGTCCATTTCCCTCATCTTATATTTGGGTTCCGGAGGAACAGACTCACGAACTCATCAAAAGGTTTTCAAAAGGTAAGGCAGTGAAAAATAACTTAGACATGACGGATACTACGTCCACTGGTTGTAAATATTAGTCATATTTCTTTTTTAAATGTAACGTCATTAGGCACACTGATTCCTAATTCTCAACACCTGGAGTACCTCCAGCAGTACTGAGAGAGAGACACAGTATAACATTCCAGCAGGGTACCTGGAGAGAACACGGTATAACATCCCAGCAGTACTGAGAGACAACGTATAACTTCCAGCAGGTACTGGAGAGACACTTTATACATCCCGAGCGGTACTGGATAGACACAGTATAACTTCCTAGCAGGGTACAGGAGAGACACAGTAAACCTCCAGCAGGTATTCTGGAGAGACAGTATAACTTCCAGCAGGTACTTGGAGAGAACCGTATTAACATCCCAGCAGTTACTGGAGAGACACAGTATAAACATCCCAGCAGGTACTGGAGACACAGTAATAAACATTTCAGCAGTAACTGTAGAGACACAGTAATAACATCCCAGCAGGGTACTGGAGAGAGACATGTATAACATTCCATCCATCAGGTACTGTCGAGACACATTATAAACATTCCATCAGGTACTGGAGAAGGACACAGTAATAACATTCCATCAGGTACTGGAGAGACACAGTATAACATCCCAGCAGGTACTGGAGAGACACAGTATAACATTTCCAGCAGTACTGGAGAGAGACAGTATAACAACCCGACAGTACTGGAGAGACACAAGTAAAACATGCCCAGCAGAGTACTGGAGAGACACCAGTATAACATTCCAGCAGGTACTGGAGAACACAGTATAACATTCCAGCAGGTACTGGAAGAACCCAGATAACATCTCAACAGGTATGGAGATACACAGTATAACCATCCAGCAGTACTGGAGAGACACAGAATAACATTCCACAGGTACTGGATAGACACAGTAATAACATCCCAGACAGGTACGGGAACACAGTAAATACATTCCAGAGGTACTGGAGGAGACACAGTATAACATCCCAGCAGTACTGGAAGAGACAGTAATAACATTCCAGCAGGTACGGAGAGACACAGTATAACATTCCAGCAGGTACTTGAGATACACAGTTATAACATCCATCAGGTACCTGGAGAGACACAGTATAAACATCCCAGCAGGTACTGGAGATACCACAGTATAACATTCCAGCAGTTACTGGAGAGACACAGTATACATCCCAGCAGGTACTGGAGAGAGACAGTATATCATCCAGCAGGTACGGAGAGACAACCGTATAACATTCCAGCATGTACTGGAGAGACACAGCATAACTTCCAGCAGTACTGGAGAGAACACGTATAACATCCCAGCAGGTACTGGAGGAGACACAGTATAACATCCCAGCAGGTACTGGTGCGACCACAGTTATAACATCCAGCAGTACTGGAGATACACAGTAATAACATTCCAGCTGGTACTAGGAGAGAGACAGTATAACTCCTCAGCAGGTAGCTGGAAGACACGTATAACATCCCATCAGGAACTGGGAGAGGACACAGTATAACAATCCAGCAGTACTGGAGAGAACAGTAAAACATCCAGCAGGTACTGGAGAGACACAGTATAACATCCCAGCAGGTACATGGAGAGACATCAGTATAACATTCCAGCAGGTACTGGAAGACACAGTATAAACATTCCAGCAGGTACTGGAGAGACACAGTATAACATTCCAGACAGGTACTGGAGAACACAGTATAACATTCCAGCAGGATCCTGGAGAGACAGTATAACATTTCCAGCATGTACTGGAGAGACACAGTATAACATTCCAGCAGGTACTGGAGATGGACATAAGTATAAGCACCGCAGTCAGTACTGAGAGACACTGGTATAACATTCCAGCAGGTACTGGAGAGACACAGTATAACATTCCAGCAGGTACTGGAGAGACACAGTATAACATTCCAGCAGGTACTGGAGAGACACAGTATAACATTCCAGCAGGTACTGGAGAGACACAGTATAACATTCCGCAGGTACTGGAGAGTAGACAGTATAACATTCCAGCAGGTACTGGAGAAAGACAGTATAACATTCCAGCAGGAACTGGAGTTACTTACACACTGATCACTCAGAAAAGGTCAGAAAAGGCTTGATTCTTCGTCCGCACATCGCAGCCCTGGTTTCTGATCAACCAAACTTGGTGTCTGTAAATCCCCCTTACACCTGTTGCCCCTGTTGTCCCTCTTGCCCTAACAGTAAAGATAATTCTCAGGGCAGGAATTTCTTCCTGGAAAACAGAACTGTTTCATAAAATTTAACTTCTTGCAATTGTTTTTTCCATCGGTTTATTTCCAGTTCCAGAAATTCGCACCAAGACTTTCCAGTGGCGGAGGAAAAACAGTTTCTCCTGTGGGAAACATTTCGCCCAGTGTGTAGAGCTTTGTCAGGTCTTGGTAAAGCGTCTACACTTAGCGAGACATGATAAAGCTCTACATAGAGAGAGACATCACTTGATAAAGTTCTACCCAGAGCGAGACATGATAAAGCTCTACCCAGAGCGAGACATGATAAAGCTCTACCTAGAACGAGACTTGATAAAGCTCTACCCAGAGCGAGACGTAAAGCTCTACCCAGAGCGAAACATGATTTCATAAAGCTCTAGCCAGAGCGAGACATGACTTCAAAAAGCTCTACCCAGAGCGAGACACGGACTTGATAAAGCTCAACAATAGCGAGACAATGACTCGATAAAACTCTTACCCCCAGACCTACCATAATTCAATAAAGCTCTATACAGGGTCGAAACATGATTAGATTTAGCTCGAAACAGAGCAAAACGTGATAAAGCTCTACAGTCAACACCTGCAGGTGTGGTGAACATGACAGACAACACCTGCAGGTGTGGTGAACATGACAGTCAACACCTGCAGGTGTGGTGAACATGACAGACAACACCTGCAGGTGTGGTGAACATGACAGTCAACACCTGCAGGTGGTGAACATGACAGTCAACACCTCAGGAGTGGGTGAACCATGACAGACAAACAACCTGCGGTGTGGTAACATGACAGTCACACCTGCAGTTGTTGTGAACATGACGGTCAACACCTGCATTGTGAACATGACAGTCAACACCTTCATGTGTGGTGAACATGCAGTCAACACCTGCAGTTTGGTGAACATGCAGTCAAACACCTGGCAGGTTGTGGTGAACATGAAGTCCAACACCTGCAGTAGTTAACCAGCCAGACCACCCCAGATGTCAGGATAGGATAACCAGACAGTCCAACCACCTGCAGGTGAGGAGAACAAGCCAGTCAACCCCTTCAGGTGGTGGTTGATCATTACAGTCAACACCTCAGTGTGGTGAACATGCCAGACAACACCTGCAGTGGTGATTAACAAGACATTCAACACCTGCAGGAGTGGTAACAAGACAGTCAACCCCTGCATGTGAGGTGAACATGACAGTCCAACACCTGCAGGTGGTGAACATGACAGTCAACTCCTGCAGGTTTGGTGAACATGACAGGCAACACCTTCGGGTGAGTGAACATGACAGACAACACCATGCAGGTGTGGTGAACATTGACAGTCAACACTGCAGTGTGGTGAACATGAACAGACAACACCTGCAGTGTGGTGAACATTACAGTCAACACCTTCAGGTGTGGTGAACAAACAGACAACACCTGCAGTGTGGATGAACATGGACAGACCACATCTGCTGGTGTGGTGACCATTACAGAACAAACACCTGCGGTGTGGTGAACATGACAGACAACACTGCTGGTGTGGTGTGAACATGACAGACAACAACCTGCATGTTTGTATGGTGATACATGACAGGACAACACCTGAGGTGTGGTGAACATGACCAGACAACATCTGCTGGTGTGGTGAACATGACAGACAACACCTGCAGGTGTGGTGAACATGACAGACAACATCTGCTGGTGTGGTGAACATGACAGACAACACCTGCAGGTGTGGTGAACATGACAGACAACACCTGCAGGTGTGGTGAACATGACAGACAACACCTGCATGTGTGCGGGAACATGACAACAACAAACCTGCAGGTGTGTGAACATGACAAGACAAACACCTGCAGGTGTGGTGAACATGACAGACAACACCTGCAGGTGTGGTGAACATGACAGACAACACCTGCAGGTGTGGTGAACATGACAGACAAGTGTTTTAAGAATATTAAAGAGAATCTACTGAAGCAACTGTGCCGTAATTCCTCTCACTTCCCCTCCTGTTTCTTCTCTTCTTCTTCCTGTTAGTGGTGGTGCTTGTAGTGGTGGTGGTGCTTGTAGTAGTTGTGGTGCTTGTAGTGGTGGTGGTGCTTGTGGTGGTGCTTGTAGTGGTGGTGGTGCTTGTAGTAGTTGTGTGTGCTTGTATGGTGGTGGTGCTTGTGGTGGGTGCTTGTAGTAGTTGTGGTGCTTATGTTAGTGTGGTGGTGCTTGTAGTGGTGGTGGGTGCTTGTAGTGGTGGTGGTGCATTGCAGTAGTTGTGGGCTTGTATGGGTGTGGTGCTTGTGTGGTGCTTGTAGGGGTGGTGGTGCCTTGTAGTAAGTTGTGGTGCTTGTGTGGTGGTGAGGTGCTGTAGTATTGTGTTGCTTGTAGTGGGTGGTGCTTGTGGTGTGCTTGTAGTGGTGGTGGTGCATGTAGTAGTTGTGGTGCTTTGAAGTGGTGGTGGTGCTTGTGTGTGGGCTTGTAGTGGGTGGTGGTGCTTGTAGGAAGTTGTGTGCTTGTAGTGGTGGTGGTGCTGTAGTAGTTGTGGTGCATGTAGTGGTGGGTGGTGCTTGTGGTGGTGCTTGTAGTGGTGGTGGTGCTTGTAGTGGTGTTGGTTCTGTAGTGGTGGTGGTGCTTTAGTGTGGTTGTGCTTGTAGTGGTGTGGTGCTGTAGGTGTGGTGGTGCTGTGGGTGGTCTTGTAGTTGTGGTGGTGCTTGTAGTGGTTGGTGAGGTGTTGTAGTGGTGGTGTGCTTGTAGTATGTGGTGCTTGTAGTGGTGGTGGTGCTTGGTAGTGGGTGTGCTTTAGTGGTGTGGTGCTTGTAGTAGTGTCTTGTATGGTGTGGTGCTTGTAGTAGTTGTGGTGCTTTATGGTGGTGGTGCTTGTAGTGGTGGTGGTGCTTGTAGTGGTGGTGGTGCTTGTAGTGGGGTGGTGCTTGTAGTAGTGTGGTGGTGCTTGTAGTGGTGGTGGTGCTTGTAGTGGTGGTGGTGCTTGTAGTGGTGGTGTTGCTTGTAGTAGTGGTGGTGCTTGTAGTGGTGGTGTGCTTGTAGTGGGTGGTGTGCTTGTATGTGGTGGTGGTGCTTGTAGTAGTGGTGGTGCTTGTATGGTGGTGTGCTTGATATTGGTGGTGGTGCTTGTAGTAGTGTGGTGCTTGTATGGTGGTTGTGTGCTTGTAGTGGTTGTGGTGCTTGTAGTAGGGTGGTGCTGTAGTGGTGGTGGTGCTGTAGTGGGTTGTTGTGCTTGTAGTGGTGGTGTGTTTGTACGATGGTTGTGAGGGTTCTTGAGTATCTGGAGGTGCTTGTTATGGTGGGTGTGGGTTCTTTGTAAGTAGTGGTGGTGCTTGTAGTGGTGGTGGTGCTTGTAGTATGGTGCTTGGATTAGTGGATGTGCTTGTAGTAGTGGTGGTGCTGTAGTGGTTGGTGGTGCTTGTAGTAGTGGGTTGCTTGTATTGGTGGTAATGCTTTCGTTGTGGTGGTGCTTGTAGTAGTGAGGTTTCTGTATTGGTGGTGGGTGCTTGTAGTGGTGGTGGTGCTTGTAGTGGTGGTGGTGCTTGTAGTAGTGGTGGTGCTTGTAGTGGTGGTGGTGGCCTTGTATTAGTGGAGGTGCTTGTAGTGTGGTGGTGCTTGTAGTGGTGGTGGTGCTTTGTAGTGGTGGTGGTGCTTGTAGTGGTGGGGTGCTTGTAGTGTGGTGGTGCTTGTAGTGGTGTGGTGCTGTGTAGTAGTGGTGGTGCTTGTAGTGGTGGTGTGCTTGTAGTGGAGTCTGTGCTTGTAGTGGTGGTGGTGATTGTATGGTGGCTGGTGCTTGTAGGGTGGTGGTGCTTGTAGTGGTGGTGGTGCTTGTAGTAGTGGTGGTGCTTGTAGTGGTGGTGGTGCTTGTAGTAGTGGTGGTGCTTGTATTGGTGTTGGTGCTTGTAGTGTGGGGTGCTTGTAGTGGGTGGTGGTTCTTGTAGTGGTGGTGTGCTTGGGTGGTGGTGCTTGTAGTGGTGGTGGTGCATGTGGTGGTGGGTGCTTTGTAGTGGTTGTGGGCTTGTGGGAGGTGTGCTTGTAGTGTGGTGGTGCTTGGTGGTGTGCTTGTAGTGGTGGTGGTGCTGGTAGTGTGGTGGTGCTTGTGGTGGTGTGCTTGTAGTGGTGGTGGTGCTTGTAGTGGGGGGGAGTGGTGGTGCTTTGGTGGTGGTGCTTGGTAGTGGTTGGTGGTGCTTGTAGTGGTGGTGGTGCTTGTGGTGGTGGTGCTTGTAGTGGTGGTGGTGCTTGTAGTGGTGGTGGTGCTTGTAGTGGTGGTGGTGAAGCATCTTACAATTAACAACAATAATAATAACACCACTAAACATCAAAACTCAAAATACCACATTAAAGAATAATGCTAAAACAGAACAATTAAAATCCCTAAGAATATAACAATATACACAAGACTTACCAAAATATTAATATATATCAAAGTTACATTTAAAAAAAAAATCGCAAATCTTCTCCCGAATAATCTTAAGACCCCCTCCCCCCCCCGGGGGGCGGAAATAAAAGCCACCGTGTTGTAAACAATAGCAAAATGGAAACTAGCCACGATAAAAGCCAAAAAAAGACCCGGTAACATGAGCTTTGGCCGAATATTTTTGAGTTTCAGCCGGGCATCGCCACGTATGACTGGCCAGGGAAAACGGCTTCGTCGAAATTTTTGGCCCAGACGAAATGGCCCGTCATCATGACTCAGCAGACACTTGCTCCAGCACTTAGTGATGTATAGTGACCCAGCAGACACTTGCTGGAGCACTTAGTGATGTATCATGACCCAGCAGACACTTGCTGGAACACTTAGTGATGTATCATGACCCAGCAGACACTTGCTGGAACACTTAGTGATGTATCATGACCCAGCAGACACTTGCTGGAACACTTAGTGATGTAAATCATGACCCAGCAGACCACTTGCTGGAGCACTTAGGGATGTATCATGACCCAGCAGACACTTGCTGGAACAGCTTAGTAATGTATCAGGACCCACAGAACACTTGCTGGAACACTAGTGAATGTAATCATGACCCATCAGACACTTGCTCCAGCACTTAGTGATGTAATCAAAAAACCCCCCTCACAAGACACTTGCTGGAGCACTTAGTGATGTATCATACCAGCAGACAAACTTGCTGAACACTCAGTGATGTATCATGACACCAGCAGACACTTGCTGGAACACTTAGTGATGTATCATGACCGACCCAGCAGAGACACTTGCTGGAGTCACTTAGTGATGTCTCATGACCCAGCAACACTTGCTTGGGAACACTTAGTGATGTAAATCATGACCCAGCGAGACACTTGCTGGAACACTTAGTGATGTATCATGACCCAGCAGACACTTGCTCCAGCACTTAGTGATGTATCATAACTCAGCAGACACTTGCTGGAGCACTTAGTGATGTATCATGACCCAGCAGAACTTGCTGGAGGCAGCTTAGTGATTATCATGACCCAGCAGACACTGCTCCAGCACTTAGTTGATGTATCATAACTCAGCAGAACATGGCTGGAGCATCTTAGTGATGTATCATGAGCCAGCAGGACACTTG
Source organism: Cherax quadricarinatus (assembly GCF_026875155.1). Lineage (NCBI taxonomy): Eukaryota > Metazoa > Arthropoda > Malacostraca > Decapoda > Parastacidae > Cherax > Cherax quadricarinatus. Next base: position 20,486,363 of record NC_069484.1, read on the forward strand.
CTGGAGCCATTTAGTGATGTATCATGACCCATCAGAGACACTTGCTGGAACACTGTAGTATAAGACCGCAGCCAGACACTTGCTGGAACACTTACTGATGTAATCATGACCCAGCAGACACTTGCTGGAGACACTTAGTGATGTATCATGACCCAGCAGACACTTGCTGGAGCACTTAGTGATGTATCATGACCCAGCAGACACTTGCTGGAGCACTTAGTGATGTATCATGACCCAGCAGACACTTGCTGGAACACTATTGATGTATCGTGACCCCACAGACACCTCTGTGGCACTTAGTGATGTATCATGACACAGCAGACACTTGTGGGGTACACTTTATGATTGTATCATGACCCAGCATACACTTGCTGGAACCTTATGATGTATTGACCCAGCATAGACACCTGCCTGGGGCACTTAGTGATGTATCATGACCCAGCAGAACACTGTGCTGGAGCACTTAGTGGATCATGACCCAGCAGGACACTTGCTGGCGCACTTAGTGATGTATCAATACCAGCAGACCCCGGCTGGACACTTGAGTGATGTATCGTGACCCGCAGGACACCTTGCTGGAGCATCTTAGTGAATGTTCATGACCCAGCAAGACACCTGTCTTGAGGCACTAGTGAATGTATCTATGCCTCAGCCGACACTTGCTGGAGCACTTAGTGATGTATCATGACCCAGCAGACACCTGCTGGAGCACTTAGTGATGTATCGTGACCCAGCAGACACTTGCTGGAGCACTTAGTGATGTATCATGACTCAGCAGACACTTGCTGGAACACTTAGTGATGTATCATGACTCAGCAGACACTTGCTGGAGCACTTAGTGATGTATCATGACCCAGCAGACACCTGCTGGAGCACTTAGTGATGTATCGTGACCCAGCAGACACTTGCTGGAGCACTTAGTGATGTATCATGACCCAGCAGACACTTGCTCCAAGCACTTAGAGAGTATTCATGACCCAGCAGACACCTGCTTGGAGCACTTAGTGATGTATCGTGGCCCCAGCATACACTTTGGTGGAGCACTTAGTGATTTATCATGACCCAGCAGACACATTGCTCCAACAGCACTTAGTGATTTTTCAAAATGAACCCAGCAGACACTTGCTGAGCACTTAGTGATGTATCAGACCTAGCAGACCTTGCTCCAGCACTTATGATGTATCAAAGACACAGCAGACACTTGCTGGAGCACTTAGTGATGTATCATGACCCAGCAGACACTTGCTGGAGCACTTAGTGATGTATCATGACCCAGCAGACACTTGCTGGAGCACTTAGTGATGTATCATGACCCAGCAGACACTTGCTCCAGCACTTAGTGATGTATCATGACCCAGCAGAGACACTTGCTTCCAGCACTTAGTTGATGTATCGTGACCCAGCAGACACATGCTGGAGCACTTAGTGATTGTATCCATGACTCAGCAGTACACTTTGCTGGAAGCACTAGTGATGTATCATGACCCACAGACACTTGCTTGGAGCACTTAGTGATGTATCGTGACCCAGCAGACACTTGCTGGAGGCACTTAGAGATTTATTATGACTCAGCAGAGACACTTGCTCCCAGCACTGATGATGTATCATGACCCAGCAGACACTTGCTGAGCACTTAGTTATTGTATCATGACCCAGCAGACACTTGCCCCAGCACTTAAGATTAAAAAAAATCATGACCCAGCAGACACTTTTGGCCACAGTACTTAGTGAATGTATCATGACCCAGCAGGACACTTGCGGAGCACTTAGTGATGTATCATGACCCAGCAGACACTTGCTGGAGCACTTTTATTTTTTATGATGTATCATACCCAGCAGACACTTGCTGAGCACTTAGTGATGTATCATGACTCAGCTGACCCTTGCTGGAGCACTTATGATGTATCATGACCCAGGGGAGACACTTGCCAGAGCACTAGTGATGTATCTGACCAGCATACACTTGCGGATCACTTAGTGATGTATCATGACCCAGCAGACACTTGCTGGAGCACTTAGTGAAGTTCATGGACCCAGCCAGAACACTTGCTGGAGCACTTAGTTGATGGTATGCATGACCCAGCAGACACTTGCACCAGCACTAGTGATGTGTCATGACCCAGCAGAACAACTTGCCTCTAAAATTTAGTGATGTATCATGCCCAGCATACACTTGCTATGAAGCACTTAGTGATGTATCATTACCCAGCAACACTTGCTCTTAGCACTTAGTGATTATCATGACCCAGCAGACACTTGCTCCAGCACACTTAGTGATTTATCATGACCCAGCATACACTTGCTGGACACATATGATATATCATGACCCAGCAGACAATTGCTCCAGCACTTTAGTGATGTATCATGACCCAGCAGACACATGCTCTAGCACTTAGTGATTGTATCATGACCCACAGACACTTGCTCCAGCACATTAGTGAAGTACAAAACCCAGCAGACACTTCATCCAGCAACTTAGTGATGTATCACTGACCCAGCAACAACTTGCTCACAGCACTTATGATGTATATGACGCCAGTCAGAACACTTGCTGGAGCACTTAGTGATGTATCATGACCCAGCAGACACTTGGCTCTAGGCACTTAGTGATGTATCATGACCCAGCAGACAACTGCTCCAGCACTAGTGATGTATCATGAACCCAGCAGACACTTCCTGGAGCACTTAGTGTTATATCATGGACCCAGCAGACAATTGCTCGCTCCAAGCACTTTAGTGATGTATCATGACCCAGCAGACACTTGCTCCAGCACTTAGGTGATGTATCATTATCAGCAGACACTTGCTCCATCACTAGTGATGTATCATGAACCTCAGCAGAACCTTGCTCCAGCACTTAGTGGATGTATCTTGACCCAGCAGACACTTTGCTGGAGCACTTAGTGATGTATCATGTACCCAGCAACACTTGCTCCAGCACTTAGTGATGTATCATGACCCAGCAGACACTTGCTCCAGCACTTAGTGATGTATCATGACCCAGCAGACACTTGCTCCAGCATCTTAAGGAGTATCATGACCCAGCTAGACACTGCTCTAGCATTTAGTGCTGTTATCATTGCCCACAGACACTTGCAGGAGCACTTAGGTGATGGTTCATGGCCCAGCATACACAGTGCTGGAGCACTTAGTGATGTATCATGACCCAGCAGACACTTGCTCTACACTTAAGGATGTATCATGTACCCAGCAGACACTTGCTCTAGCACTTAGTGATGTATCATGACGCCACACAGACACTTGCTCCAGCACTTAGTGGATGTATCATGACCCAGCAGACATTGCTGGAGCACTTAGTGATGGGTATCAAGACCCAGGCATGACCCACAGAACAGACACTTGCTCTAGGCACTTAGTGATTGTATCATGACACCAGCAGACACTTGCCTCCAGCACTTAGTGATGTATCAATGACCCAGCAGACAGTGGGGGGGGGTTCTTTCTCTAGCACTTTTGATTATCATGACCCAGCAACACGTTTGCTTCCCAGCACTTAGTGATGATCATGACCCAGCAGACACTTGCTCTAGCACTTAGTGATGTATCGTGATCCAGCAGACACTTGCTCTAGCACTTAGGAAGTATCCAATGACCAGCAGTCCCTTGCTGAGCACTTAAGTGGATGTATCATACCCAGCAGAGACTTGCTCTAGCACCTTAGTGATTGTATCATGACCCAGCAGATATCTTGCTGGTGCACTTAGTGATGTATCATACCCAGCAGACACTTGCTGAGCACTTAGAGATGTTATCATGACCCCAGCATAGACTTGCTCAGCACGTAGTGATGTATCATGACCCAAGCAGACACTTGCTGGAGCACTTATGGATGTATCATGACCCAGCAGACACTTGCTCCAGCACATTAGTGATGTATCCATGACCCGCAGACACTGTGCCATGGAGCACTTTAGTGATGTATTCATGACCCAGCAAGACACTTGCTGGAGCACTTGAGTGAGAATCATGACTCAGCAGGACACTTGCCTCCAGCCACTTAGTGATGTAATCATGACCCAGCAGACCACTTCTTGAGCACTTATGATGTATCATTACTCAGCAGACACTATTCTGCCATCACTTAGGATGCATCCTGACCAGCAGACACTTGCTCCAGCACTTAGTGAGTATCATGACCCAGCAGACACTTGCCGCCCAGCACTTAGTGATGTTATCATGACCCCAGCAGACACTGCTCCAGCACTTACGAAGTATCATGACCCAGCAGAACACTTGCGCCAGCACTTAGTGATGTTATCATGACTCAGCAGGACACTTGCTCCACACTTATGAAGTATTCATGACCCCAAGCATGACACTTTGCTCCCAGCAACTTAGTGATGTAACATGACCCAGCAAGAAACCTGTGCTCTAAGCATTTAGTGATGTATCATTGCCCAGCAGACACTTGCTGGAGCACTTAGTGATGTATCATGGCCCAGCAGACACTTGCTGGAGCACTTAGTGATGTGGTCAATGACCCAGCAAGACACTTGCTCTAGCACTTAGTATGTATCATGACCCAGCAGAAATGACAACTTTGCCCTCTAGCACTTAGTGATGTATCGTGATCCAGCAGACACTTGCTCTAGCACTTAGTGATGTATCATGACCCAGCAGACACTTGCTGGAGCACTTAGTGATGTATCATGACCCAGCAGACACTTGCTCCAGCACTTAGTGATGATCATGCCCCAGAGAGACTTGCTCTAGCACTTAGTGAGTAATCATGACCCCAGCAGACACTTGCTGGAGCACTTAGTGATGTATCATGACCCAGCAGACACTTGCTGGAGCACTTAGTGATGTATCATGACCCAGCAGAGACTTGCTCTAGCACTTAGTGATGTATCATGACCCAGCAGACACTTGCTGGAGCACTTAGTGATGTATCATGACCCAGCAGACACTTGCTCCAGCACTTAGTGATGTATCATGACCCAGCAGACACTTGCTGGAGCACTTAGTTGATTTATCCTACGCCAGCAGGAACTGCTGGAGCACTTAGTGATGTAATCATGACCCACAGAGACTTGCTCTACACTTAGTGATGTATCATGACCCAGCAGGCACTTGCTGTGAAGCACTTAGTTGATGTATCATGACCCAGCAGCACTTTCTCCAGCACTTAGTGATGTATCAGACCCAGCAACACTTGCTGGAGCACTTAGTGATGTATCATTACCCAGCAGACACTTGCTTGGAGCACTTATGATGTATCATGACTCAGCAGAAACACTGCTCCAGCACTTAGTGAGTATCGGACCCGCAGACACTTGTGGAGCACTTAGTGATGTATCATGACCCAGCAGACACTTGCTCCAGCACTTAGTGATGCTCTTGACCAGCAGACACTTGCTCAGCACATAGTGATGTAACATGACCCAGCAGACACTTTGCCCCAACTTGCCCCAGCAACTTAGTGGATTATCCATGACCCAGCAGCACTGCTCCAGCACTTAGTGATGTATCATGACCCAGCAGACACTGCTCCATCACTAGTGATGTATCATGACCCCAGCAGACACTTGCTGTAGCACTTATTGATGTATCAGACCCATCAGACACTTGCTCACACTTAGTGATGCATCAAGACCAGCAGAACACTTGCTCCACACTTAGTGATGTATCATGAACCCAGCAGACCTTGCTCCAGCACTTAGCGTGATGTATCATGACCCACAGACACTTGCTCCAAGCACTTAGTGATGTATCATGACCCAGCAGACACTTTGCTCCAGCACTTAGTGATTATCGAAGACCAGCAGACCTTGCAGGAGCACATAGTGATGTATCATGACCCAGCAGACACTTGCTCCAGCACTTAGTGATGCCATCCATGACCCAGCAGAACCTTGCTTCCACACTTAGTGATGTATCATGACCCAGCTAGACACTTGCTCCACACATAGTGATGTATCATGACCCAGACAGACACGTGCTGGAGCAACTTATTGATGTATCATGACCCAGCAGACACTTGCTCCAGCACTTAGTGATGTAATCATGTCCCAGCAGACACTTGCTCCAGCACTTAGTGATTGTATCCATACCCAGCATACATTGCTGGAGCACTTGTGATGCATCATACCCAGCAGACACTTGCTCCACACTTCGTGATGTATCATGACCCAACAGACACTTGCTCCAGCACTTAGTGATGTATCATGACCCACCAGACACTTGCTTTAGAGCACCTTTAGTGATGTATCATTACCCAGCAGACACTTGCTCCAGCACTTATATTGATGTAATCATGAACCCACAACACTTGCTCCAGCACTCTAAGTGATGTATCATGACCCAGCAGACACTTGCTCCAGCACTTAGTGATGTACATGACCCAGCAGACACTTGCCTATGCTCCAGCACTTATTTGATGTATCATACCCAGCAGACAACTGCTCCAGCACTTAGTGATTTAATCATGACCCAGCATACACTTGCTCCAGCACTTAGTGATGTATCATGACCCAGCAGACACTTGCTCCAGCACTAGTGATGTATCATGTACCCAGCAACACTTGCTCCAGCAAGACCCTGAACCACTGAAAACAGGATATAATTCTAACCATATTATTTTGAAAGGTGGTGGACGGGTAAGCCAGCTGAAGGTCTCCGTCAGATGAACCAAGAGTTTCCAGCTGTGAGTCAACTGAAACCTGCGTCAGGAACACTGTCTCTTGTTCCTGACTTACACCTGACCTAACTTAACCCTAACCTAAACCTGACCTGACTTAACCTAACCTTACCTGACCTACACTGACCTAACCCTAACCTAAACTAACCTACCTAACCTAACCTAACCTAACCTACCTGACCTGACCTGACTTAACCTAGACCTTACCATTCCTGTCCTGGACCTGTCCTGACCTGACCTGACCTGACTTAACTTAACCTTACCTTACCTGTCCTGACCTGTCCTGAACTGACCTGACCTGACCTAAACCTAACCTAACCTAACCTAACCTTACATAACCTTACCTTACCTACCTTACCTTACTTACATTACCTTACGGCTTACCTTTACCTGACCTGACCTGACCTGACCTGACACTGACCTATCCTAACCTGACCTTACCTCAACTAACTACGAGTGATCGAGGAGACATAAAGTCGAGCCTCTGGTGGTGTTCTCAAAAGATCGCATTTAACAGCGCTACAATATTATTCCCAACATAGTTAAGAGACCACTCCCAACTAGAACGTTATTCTCTTGTCACGTTTTATTCCCTTGTCAAGTTTTATTCCCCCTGTCAAAGTTTTATTTCCCTGTCAGAAAGCCTTGTAACCTAGCTTTACATGTGACAGCCTAACCTTTCTGTGTCGGACACGCTTCCCTTTGTTCGACGAACTAGCGGTTAGTCGACCAACTTAACATTATAAGTTTTCCTCTTCTAAGTTCTGGTCTAACCTGCCTGCTAGGGTAGTCAGGTAGACTTAGACAACTTAGGTCTAACAACTGCCTCCTCTTTGATGGTCCTGAGGAGAGAAAACTTAGACAAGTTTACTTAAGAATTACCTTTGAGGGCAAGCTTGAAATGAGTTTAAGTTTAGAGTTTAAGTTCGCTCAAGTTTTGATTAACCTTACGTGTAGGAGAGTGCTAATATGTGCTGTGTTTGTGGTGTTTGAAAGCTAGCTCTCTCTCTCTCTCTCTCTCTCTCTCTCTCTCTCTCTCTCTCTCTCTCTCTCTCTCTCTCTCTCTCTCTCTCTCTCTCTCTCTCTCTCTCTCTCTCTCTCTCTGCCTAGGTCTTCCCTAAATAATAATGAGGTGTTCTGTCTTCGGTGTTTGGAGAGTCAGTACTCGGTATCTCTGAGTATCTTGTACGTCGTGAACGTGTCTCCTCCTGGTCATCCTGGGAAATGAGAAATTCTTTCTTATTCCTGCTTGTTTCTCACTTTATGGAGCTGACTAGTAGGAATCAGCCTTATTACTATTACTACCACAACCACAACTACTAGCCTCAACCACCACTACAACAACAACCACTAGCCGCCACCACCACCACCACCCACCCTTTCCACCACCACACCATCACTACTACGAACCACCACCACCACCACCACCACCATCACCACCATCACCACAACTAACCACCACTACCACCACCACAACTAATACTAGCCACCACCACCACAACTACTAGCCACCACCACAACTAATACTAGCCACCACCACCACAACTACTAACCACCACCACCAAAACTAATACTAACCACCACCACCAGAACTACTAACCACCACCACAACTACTAACCACCACCATAACTAATACTAACCACCACCACCAGAACTACTAACCCCCACCAGAACTACTAACCACCACAACTACTAACCACCACCACAATTAATACTAACCACCACCACCACCACAACTACTAACCACCACCACTACAACTAATACTAACCACCACCACAACTACTAACCACGACCAGAACTACTAATCACGACCAGAACTACTAACCACCACCAGAACTAGTAACCACCACCACCACCACAACTAACCACCACCACCACAACTAACCACCACCACAACTAACCACTACTACTAACCAACAGTTTACAGTAATATTGCGCCAGGATTCTCATGTGTCTCTGCTGTAACAGTCACATTAGCTCAACCTGAAACATTAATTTCAACTCCATTATCACCTCTGTTGTCGTGGTAGTGGTGGTAGTGTGGGAATTGTTGTTGATGCTGGTAGTGATGGTGGTAGTAGTGAGGACTACGGTAAAAGTGGTGCCAAGGGAGAAGGAATAAATCAAATATTGCAAGGGCTCAAAGAACAAGTATGACAGGAGAGAGAGTGGAAAACATGCAGAACACGGAGGATGTCGGGGAAGGGGGGAAATTGAAAAATAAGTTGAAGAACCAGAAGTGAAAAAGAGATAGAAACAGAGAGAGAGAAAATAGAGACAGAGACTGATAGAGAGATAGAGCTAGACAGAGACAGATAGAGAGGGACAGAGATAGAAATAGAGATACACATAGAGACCGAGACAGACACGCGCGGCGCGCGCGCACACACACACACACACACACACACACAAAACACAACACATACACACATACACACATACACATACACACACACACACACACACACACACACACCACACACACACATACACACACACACACACACACATACACACACACATACACACACACACACACACACACACACGCCACACACACACACACACACACACACACACACACCACACACACGCGCACACACCAACACACACACACACACACACACACCACACACACACACACACACACACACACACACACACAAAACACACACACACACACACACATACACACACATACACACACACACACACACACACATCCACACACACATCCACACACACACATACACACACACACACACGCACACACACACACACACACACACACACACACACACACATACACACACACACAACACATACACTCACACACATACACTCACACACATATCACACACACACACACACACACACACACACACACACACACACACACACACACACACACGTGTCCGTAAAGATCCCAGTGGATAGAAATTGATGGTCGGTTTTGCTAGGAAGTTGGTAGAGGATTGACAACGTGCTAACAAATGAAAGGAATTAGGATAAATGAGAGAGAGAATCAGGCGGGAGGAAGATCTGAATTTAAATGGAAGTTTAAAAAGTTTTACCACGAGAAAAGTGGGAGAGAGGAGAAGAAGGGAGAGGGAGAGAGGGAGGTAAGGAAAGGAGGGAGAGAGGGAGGAACGGAGAGGAGGGGGAGGGAGGGAAAGGCAGGAAAGAAGAGGAAGGGGGAGAGAGGGAGATGAAGGAAGAGTAAAAAGGGAAGGAGGGAGAGATGTAGGTAGGCAGGGAGGAATAGCAGATTGAGAGAGACAGGAAGAGAGAGTCATACAGGGAGGCTGAAACAAAGGAAGGGAGAGGGAGACAGAGAGAGCGAGGAAAATAATAAGAGAGAGAGAGAGAGAAAGTGTGTGTTTATCTGAAGTTTACCTGGAGTTTACCTGGAGAGGGTTTCGGGGGTCAACGCCCCCGCGGACCGGTCTGTGACCAGGTCTCATGGTGGATCAGTGACTGATTAACCAGGTTGTTACTGTTGACCGCACGTAACTCGACGTATGAACCACAGCCCGGTTGGTCAGGTACTGACTTTAGGTACCTGTCCAGTGCCTTGAAGACAGCCAGGGGCCTATTGGTAATCCCCCTTATGTATGCTGGGAGGCAGTTGAACAGTCTTGGGCCCCAGACACTTACTGTGTTGTCTCTCAGTGTACTCGAGGCGCCTTTGCTTTTAATCGGGGGAATGTTGCATCTCCTGCCGAGTCTTTTGCTTTCACAGTGAATGATTTTCGTGTGCAGGTTTGGTGCCAATCCCTCCAGGACCTTCCAAGTGTATATTATCATGTATCTCTCTCGCCTGTGTTCCAGGGAATACAGATCAAGGACCTTCAACCGTTCCCAGTAATTTAGGTGCCTTATCGTACTTATGTGTAGCCTGAAAGTTCTGTGTACATTCTCCAGGTCAGCAATGTCGCCAGCCTTGAAGGGGCCGTTAGTGTACAGCAGTATTCCAGCCTAGAGAGCACAAGTGATTTGAAGAGAATCATCATGGGCTTGGAGGTGGGAGGGACGTTAAAAGGGAAAGAAGAGAAAGAGAGGGAGAGGGAGAAATAGGGAGGGAGGAAGGGAGGGATTTAGTAAGGGAGGGAGATAAATCCTACATCTGGCTCTCACTACAAATCCCCCACAAAAGCAGCGGAGCTTCCTAAGATCCGTCAATATCATTTTTCTTCATCCTAATTGTGCCTTTGGATTACAAATTTCCGCAACTAAACCTTTGCTCAATACCTGAGCATCTCCACCTCCGCAGAACACACACACACACACACACACACACACACACACACACACACACACACACACACACACACACACACACACACACACACACACACACACACACACACAATCATGAAGATTGGGGAAGGGCAAAGAAGACCGCAGACACAATATAGTTTAGATGGCCAAAGACTGCAAACTTCACTCAAGGAAAAAGATCTGGGGGTGAGTATAACACCGAGCATATCTCCTGAGGCGCACATCAATCAGATAACTGCTGCAGCATACGGGCGCCTGGCAAACCTACGGATAGCGTTCCGATACCTCAGTAAGGATTCGTTCAAGACTCTGTATACCATTTACGTCAGGCCCATACTGGAGTATGCAGCACCAGTTTGGAATCCACACCTAGTCAAGCACGTCAAGAAATTAGAGAAAGTGCAAAGGTTTGCAACAAGACTAATCCCAGAGCTACGGGGATTGTCCTACGAAGAAAGGTTGAGGGAAATCGGCCTGACGACACTGGAGGCCAGGAGGGTCAGGGGAGACATGATAACGACATATAAAATGGTGCGCGGAATAGACGAGGTGGACAAAGACGGGATGTTCCAGAGATGGGACACAGACACAAGAGGTCACAATTGGAAGTTGAGGACTCAGATGAATCAAAGGGATGTTAGGAAGTATTTCTTCAGTCATAGAGTAGTCAAGCCGTGGAATAGCCTAGAAAGTGAAGTAGTGGAGGCAGGAACCATACATAGTTTTAAGGCGAGGTATGATAAAGCTCATGGAGCAGGGAGAGAGAGGACCTAGTAGCAATCAGTGAAGAGGCGGGGCCAGGAGCTATGCTCGATCCCTGCAACCACAAATAGGTGAGTACAAATAGGTGAGTACACACACACACACACACACACACACACACACACACACAGGTCAGGTATCCCGTGCAGACGTGGGGGTACAAGGCTCCGAGAACCTTAGTTTTTTAAGGCGTGCAGCAACTGCTAGCAGCAATCAGTGACAGTGACAACGTCAGTGAACAATCCTACGAGTGATAACCAAAGTTATTAGTTAAAAAAAAGTCGAGAGGAAGCCTGAAATCAGTAATATTTCATAGTGACAAACCGTTGTGGGTCTACTAGGCACTGTTGCCACACAGATTCAAATATACAAAGATCAAAGTGAGTGTGGAAGCGGGAGTTCAAGAATTACCAGCGTTTGGTTAACAAGTGTAATGTGGGGCACCATACAGTGAGAGGGAAAAAGTGAAAAAGCAAAAGGAGAAAGGAAAAATAAAATATACAACAAGGGAAGGTGGCAGTCGTAGGCCTGCTGAGGCAGTGACGTCACAACAAGTTGTGTGCCATTATACATATAAAGTGAAGTGTATATAATGTGAAGTGTATGCTATCATAAGTGAAAAGTGATATCGAGTGATGAAAGTGGGATGTATGAGCATATATGGTTATAAACATCACGGGTGAAGAATCTCCAAAAGAGTGATAGAAGGTCTAAGTACGACGACTACGTCATCAGCATCTGGCAACTTGTCACCGCACCGCTGCAGCACAAGTATTCACTCACCTATTGTGGTTTGCATGTTGCAGGCCCTGGCTTCTGGCCTTGCATCATTGTTAGATACTGGTCACTCACTCCTGCAAGCTATTACCAGAATTAGAGTAGAAATAGCATAGTTAAAGTGAAGATAGTGTTGAGGAAAGTGTGAGGAGGACAGTAGACTAGCGAGGGGTAACGTAGGGGTAAGGCAGTGTTACTACCGGTAGTTATTAGCAGTAAGAATACTTAGGAAGCTAGGAAGTCCTCTCTCAATGTGAACAAGGAATAGGATAATAACCAGCAATAATTGATACTTAAATCCAGAAAGGGCAATAAGTGGAGAGAGTAGCATTACTAGGAAAGATAGCTGAGACTAAATTTGAGCCTACACGACAGAGAGGTATAACGGATCTTTCAACCACACCACCTACCCCCCCTAACCATCCCTCCCTCACACACGCACACACACACAAGGGTAGACACTCATAGACGCTTTAGACCCTAGTAGCAAGTTCCGCTTTTTAATAACCCAGAATTACTGGTATGTATTAGCAGTATCTCCCCCCACACCCCCCCCCCCCCATACATACGAACACACACATATACACACATACACAAACACACACCTGCACTAGGTCAATATGGTAACTAACTAGGCGAATACACACACACACACACACACACACTAGGTGAGTACACATGCACATACACACATATACCGTCATGGTCACTTTACCCTTGACCCTCTTTTCCCCTCCCTCCCCTGCTAATCCCATAAAACACACCTCCCCTACTTCTAGAGTCACTCATCCTTCCCCCCCTCCCCCCCTTTATCCCACCCCTCTCCACACATGCACACAACATAACAAAAGGGCACACATACACAAGCGCAAAATACACTTGCACAAACACATCCCCCGCTCCCCTAACCACCTCTCCCCTCCCTAACCACCTAAACCCAGCCCCCTACCCCTCCCCCAAACCATCTAACCCCATCCCCAACTACCTCTCCCCCTCCAATAACCATCCTCCCCTCCCCCTAACCATCCATCCCCTCTCCCCAACCATCTATTCCCCTCCCCTAAACCACCCCCCCTTCCTTCTGTGGAGCAACTGGGGAACCTAGAACTAGGATGAGAACAAGGGGCTCGAAGAACGAATCTGGGAGGGAGGACTGGGAGGCAGAGCTCAAAAAAAAGGAGGAAGACTGGGGAAGGAGACTAGATGAGCTGGCAATGAAGATGGAAGATAGGTTAGCAGCAGAATGCAGAAGGTGGAAGCAACTGCCACAGCAGCAGAAAACAAGATAAAGAGATTAGAAGAGGAGCTGAGACATCTGAAACAGCATAGAGACAAAGATATTACAGAAGTAGCATCGACAATGGCTACATCAGACACAGACAATGGGTCTGAAGGGAGCATGGAAACTAAACTGTATGCAGAGGTTCTGTCAAACTCACATGGCGCCAAAACAAAGACAGGGAGCACACTAGGACAGAATGAGATGTTGGAAGACATTGAAGGAACTAGGACATGTGCAGGGACCTTACCAGACACCTGTGGGGGCCAGGAACAGGTGAAACAGGAAGGACAAACCAAGGAGCATAGGGGCCATAGCTAGGGAAGGGACAGAAGGAAGGAACACTCCACAGGAAGGAACTAAAACATAGAGGATGCAATGGAAGTCACAGTGGGAGGTGGAAAGGGAGAGATCAGTGTCTATGGGCTAGACGAAGCTAAAGGGGAAACTTATGATGAAAGAAAGCAGGAGAAAAAAGCGATTGAAGGTATCATGAAGGTGATAGGCGAGGGGGACATGACCCAGGTGACAAATTTTCGGAGAATCGGGTGGTTCACAAAGAAAAGGAATTGGCCTCTCAAAGTAATTTTCAAGGCAGAATCAACCCGAACCATGATCCTGCTGGAGAAAGCACGGCTGAGAGGCAGGCAGGAGTTCATGAGTGTGTACCTCGATCTAGACAGAACACAGGACGAAAGAAAGACGATGAAAGAGAGAGTTCAAAAACGAAAGGAGAAATGGGAGGAAATGAAAAAGGAGAGCAGAATAACCCAGGAACAAGTGGAAGGACAAGCACACCCCTCAGAAACACCTACAGAAGGACCCCAGCCACGACACCCCCAAGGCAACTGAACAATCCAAACCAACCATCACACACCGATCCCTCTGTTCCCACCCCCCGCACCACAGTTACAGTATTAGAACAGAAGTTGAAGGTTTGGTACACAAATGCAGATGGATTAACGAATAAACATGAGGAATGGCAAGAAAGAATCAATGAGAAGTCCCCAGACATCATAGCAGTTACAGAAACAAAACTCACGGAGACAATAACAGATGCAATCTTTCCACCAGGATACCAGATCATGAGGAAAGATACAAGGGGCAGAGGGGGAGGTGGGGTTGCTCTGCTCGTAAAAAACAGATGGAAATTCGAGAAAATGGAAGGAATAGATGAGACGGGAGAAAGAGACTACATAGCAGGTACACTTCAGTCTGGGGAACACAAGGTGGTCATTGCAGTGACATATAATCCACCACAGAACTGCAGGAGGCCAAGAGAGGAATATGAAGAGAGCAACAGAGCAATGGTGGACACACTTGCTGAGGTGGCAAGAAGAGCTCACTCCAGCAGAGCAAAGTTGCTGGTAATGGGGGATTTCAACCACAGGGAGATTGACTGGGAAAACCTGGAGCCACATGGGGGTCCCGAAACATGGAGAGCCAGGATGTTGGACGTGGTGCTGGAAAACCTCATGCACCAACATGTTAAGGACACTACCAGAGTGAGAGGGGAGGATGAACCAGCAAGATTGGACCTTGTGTTCACCCTGGGCAGTTCAGACATTGAGAACATCACGTATGAGAGTCCCCTAGGAGCTAGCGACCACGTGGTTCTGTGCTTTGAATATATAGTAGAGCTGCAAGTGGATAGAGTAACAGGAGTTGAATGGGAAAAGCCTGACTATAAAAGAGGGGACTACATAAGGTTGAAGGACTTCCTGCAGGAGGTTCCGTGGGACAGAGAACTGGCAGGAAAGCCAGTAAATGAAATGATGGAATATGTAACAACAAAATGCAAGGAAGCAGTGGAAAGGTTTATTCCCAAGGGCAACAGAAACAACGGGAAGACCAGAACGAGACCCTGGTTTACCCGACGGTGTAAGGAGGCAAAAACTAAGTGCAATAGAGAATGGAAGAAGTACAGAAGGCAGAGAACACACGAAAATAGGGAGATCTGTCGCAGAGCCAGGAATGAGTACGCACAGGTAAGGAGGGAGGCCCAGCGACAGTATGAAAATGACATAGCATCGAGAATCAAGATTGACCTGAAACTGTTGTATAGCCACATCAGGAGGAAGACAACAGCCAAAGACCAGGTGATCAGATTAAGGACAGAAGGGGGAGAACTCACAAGAAATGATCAGGAGGTATGTGAGGAGCTAAACAGGAGATTTAAGGAAGTTTTTACAGTAGAGACAGGAAGGGCTGTGGGAAGACAGCACAGAAGGGAACATCAAGAGGGAATATACCAACAAGTGTTGGATGACATACGAACAACCAAGGAGGAGGTGAAGAAGCTGCTAAGTGACCTTGATACCTCAAAGGCGATGGGACCGGATAACATCTCCCCATGGGTCCTTAGAGAAGGAGCAGAGATGCTGTGTGTGCCTCTAACCACAATCTTCAACACATCCCTTGAAACTGGGCAACTACCTGAGAAATGGAAGACAGCAAATGTAGTCCCCATATTTAAGAAGGGAAACAGAAACGAGGCGCTAAACTACAGACCTGTGTCTCTGACATGTATTGTGTGCAAAGTCATGGAGAAGATAATCAGGAGGAGAGTGGTCGAACACCTGGAACGGAACAAGATTATAAATGAAAACCAGCATGGGTTCATGGAAGGCAAATCTTGTATCACAAACCTCCTGGGGTTTTTTGACAAGGTAACAGAAGTAAGACACGAGAGAGAGGGGTGGGTTGATTGCGTTTTTCTAGACTGCAGGAAGGTCTTTGACACAGTTCCCCACAAGAGATTAGTGCAGAAGCTGGAGGATCAGGCGCATGTAACAGGGAGGGCACTGCAATGGATCAGGAAATACCTGACAGGGAGGCAGCAACGAGTCATGGTACGTGAAGAGGTATCACAGTAGGCGCCTGTGACGAGCGGGGTCCCACAGGGGTCAGTTCTAGGACCAGTGCTATTTTTGATATATGCGAACGACATGATGGAAGGAATAGACTCTGAAGTGTCCCTGTTCGCAGATGACGTGAAATTGATGAGAAGAATTAAATCGGATGAGGATGAAGCAGGACTGCAAAGAGACCTGGACAGGCTGGACATGTGGTCCAGAAACTGGCTCCTCGAATTCAATCCTCCCAAATGCAAAGTCATGAAGATTGGGGAGGGGCAAAGAAGACCGCAGAGTATAGGCTAGGTGGACAAAGACTACAGACCTCACTCAGGGAGAAAGACCTCGGGGTGACCATAACACCGAGCACATCACCGGAGGCACACATCAACCAAATAACTGCTGCAGCATACGGGCGCCTGGCAAACCTGAGAATGGCGTTCCGATACCTTAATAAGGAATCGTTCAAGACACTGCACACTGTGTATGTTAGGCCCATACTGGAGTATGCAGCACCAGTCTGGAACCCACACCTGGTCAAGCATGCCAAGAAGTTAGAGAAAGTACAAAGGTTTGCAAGGGGAATGTCGTACGAGGAAAGGTTGAGGGAAATCGGACTGACGACACTGGAGGACAGAAGGGTCAGGGGAGATATGATAACGACATACAAGATACTGTGGGGAATAGACAAGGTGGACAGAGATAGGATGTTCCAGAGAGAGGACACAGGAACAAGGGGTCACAACTGGAAGCTGAAGACTCAGACGAGCCAGAGGGACGTTAGGAAGTATTTCTTCAGTCACAGAGTCGTCAGCAAGTGGAATAGCCTAGCAAGTGAAGTAGTGGAGGCAGGAACCATACATAGTTTTAAGAAGAGGTATGATATAGCTCAGGAAGCAGAGAGAGAGAGGACCTAGTAGCAATCAGTGAAGAGGCGGGGCCAGGAGCTGAGTCTCGACCCCTGCAACCACAATTAGGTGAGTACAATTAGGCGAATACACACACAGATCGAAGGTATCATGAAAGTAATTGGCGAGGGAGACATGACCCAGGTGGCAAATTTTCGGAAAATTGGGTGGTTTGCACCCAGAAGGAGACGGCCTGTCAAAGTAGTCTTCAAGGCAGAATCAGCTCAAACCAGGGTGCTGCAGGAGAAAGCACGACTGAGGGACAAGTCAGAGTACTGGAGCGTGTACCTCGATCGCGACAGAACACAGGAGGAAAGGACGAGACTGAGAGAGAGGGTACAAAGACGAAAGGAGGAATGGGAGGCATCAATGAGGACGAGCAGAACCCAGACTCAGGTGGAAGGACAAATACACCCTACAGAGACACCCGCAGAAGGACTCCAACCACAACAACCCTGAAGCAACTGAACAATCTCAACCAAAAACCGCACACTGCTCCCTCTGCCCCCCCCCCACATCACAAACCCCACCCCTACAGCAGCTCCCTACAGGCACTCTGCCCTCACTCCCCCATTACAAACCCCACCCACTCCACAAACCCCCCATAGGCCCCCTCCAGGGCTCCTGCTCCCCCAACCCCAATATTCTTCCAGGTCCACCGTGACAGATAAGCTTAAGGTGTGGTACACAAACGCAAATGGAATGGCAAACAAATATGAAAAGTGGCATGAAAGAATCAACAAGCAGTCACCAGACATCATAGCAGTCACAGAAACGAAACTCACTGAGACAACAGACGCAGTCTTCCCACCAGGGTATCATATCCTGAGGAAAGACAGAAGGAGTAGAGGGGGAGAAGGGGTTGCACTACTCGTAAAAAACCGATGGGGTTTCGAGGAAATGGAAGGAATGGACGAGATTGGAGAAAGGGACCAGGAGCTGAGTCTCGACCCCTGCAACCACATTTAGGTGGGTACACACACACACACACACACACACACACACACACACACAGTTGGAAGACAAATTTTTTTAATCAAAATCGTTTAGTACAGATTTGTATGCAGATCGTAAACAGAAATTGCAAGTTGTCAAGTTATTACGAATTAATAGTGAAGAATAGAGAGAGAGAGAGAGAGAGAGAAGAGAATATAAATAGTATGCATGTGAGAGACAAAGGGAAGCAGACAAAAATATATACATAGCAAAAAAAAAAAAAAAAAAAAAAAAAAAAAAGCTAATGTCTGTGAACATACATTCCCACACTCGCCACAAATTACATTACTGAGCCAGTATATACATTCCATCAAATGTAATTTATTCAATCAATCACTATGTTGAAAGCAATTAATTATTTTTCATTGTATTTTGAAAGGTAAAATTAATTCGGTTAAAATGTGGAAATAAATTAATATATATATATATATATATATATATATATATATATATATATATATATATATATATATATATATATATATATATATATATATATATCGTCTTCTCAAGGTATCGGGTGAGAAATTTTTACCAAAAAGAATATAATTCGTTACCTGATACCTGTGTGTGTGTGTGTGTGTGTGTGTGTGTGTGTGTGTGTGTGTGTGTGTGTGTGTGTGTGTGTGTGTGTGTGTGTGTGTGTGTGTGTGTGCACAACACGCACCACGGACACTTCTTGCTGCCTTCTCTGCTGCTGCAGCTGGCGAGGAAGAAGCAGTTTTTCACGCTCTCTCTCATGACTTTCTCAAATAGAAAGTTGAAGGTATGCCAAGGAAGGCAGGCGAGGTTCAGACTCTCTTAGGAACCTGATTATTGTGTGTGTGTGTGTGTGTGTGTGTGTGTGTGTGTGTGTTATATGCTTTTGATGCCTTGGATTAGAGGCCGTAATCCATCCCCTTGGATGGCGTCTACAACAGCCGTCTAACTCACCAATATTCTCAAATCAAACTGGCTACATTTGTCTATCTTCCAGGGTGAAGAATTAGACACATGTGCAACATCTGTGTATTTACATCTGTAGACGTTTCGCCCTCCAGTGGCGAAATACAGCACAAGGACATGTAGAGAATGCAAAACTGTATACAACGTTAAGGTAATCAATCCCTCAGCCTTGGAGACTTGAAGGCTACCAACTCCAAGACTGAGGGACTAATTACCACATCTTTTGGATATAGTTCTGCAGTCTTCCCGTTATGCCTTTCTTTTGTACTGATAAAGGCACTGGATTGCGAAACGTCTACTGTAAAGATACCCTGATGTTGTACATATGTCTATTTCATCTTGTAGGTGTTGTATACCATATATGTATATGTCTGGTTTGAAAGACTGTACCCAAGGGGCCCAAGACTGTTCAACTGCCTCCCAGCACACACATAGGGGATTACCAATAGACCCCTGGCTGTCTGCAAGAAGGTGCTGGACAGGCACCTCAAGTTAGTATCTGACCAGCTGGGATATGGTTCGTACATCAGTTTACGTGCAACCAGTACAAACAGCCTGGTTGATCAGGCCTTGATGCACCACGAGACCTAGTCACATACCGGGCCTCCGAGGCGTTGATCCCCGAAATCTTCTCCAGGTAAACTCACAGCCTTTACGAACATACGACC
This sequence comes from Cherax quadricarinatus, assembly GCF_026875155.1. Lineage (NCBI taxonomy): Eukaryota > Metazoa > Arthropoda > Malacostraca > Decapoda > Parastacidae > Cherax > Cherax quadricarinatus. The sequence goes on from NC_069484.1 coordinate 20,506,497, forward strand.
ATTAGGATATTAGGGGGTCTTACTGGCCCATGCTGGGCAAATCCAACTCGCATCCACACATACACACAGCTAATTTTAAGCTCACATTACCCTATATGCTGGAATTAAAGGAGATGTATCTGTATCCTCCTCACTGTTACCTCAGGGACGAGGCTGTCTAAATACCGTTCCACAGACGTAAGTAAATAATAGACGACGTAAAGCAAGCTTTTATTGAAATATTTCACTCTGTGTAGAGCTTTTATCAAGTCTTAACGAAGCTCTAGGTAGAGCAAAATGTCATCATCGTAAAAGAGTGCTCTGTAACACGCAATCTTTCTCCGCTCCCTGGAAATTCTTGCAGCTTGCAATGGCCGCTGGTAAACACGTACCCAACATAACTTTATGAAGTCGTAATTTGATAAGGCTGTAATTTGATAAGGCTTCCCTCGAGCGAAACGTCGTTTTAATACAAACTTGCGCCTGTTTCATGACTCTTTTCGTTCAACTGTCGGCTCAAAGCCTTTTTACACTCTAGGATAGCTGACCAACAGGGCCTTTTATCCGGGCTCCAAGCCTCTTACACTCAACCATGGATGGTTGACCATCTGTGACCGTAATTTTGACTGGGAAATTGTCAGCAGGTGGTGTCAGCCTCTTCGCTGCTGACAGGTACAGTCCCCGTCTGTCTATTTGACAGGTAGAATTGTCTCACTGGAGGAAAAATCTGGGGCTTTCTAAGGATTATCAGATTTCTCTCCCTCCCTGCCCTCCCTGTCTCTCTCTCTCTTCTCTCTCTCTCTCTCTCTCTCTCTCTCTCTCTCTCTCTCTCTCTCTGTGTGTGTGTGTGCGTGGTGGGCGTGGGCGTAGAATACTCCATCACTGGAGGGTGCCGCCCACTGCCATTAAAACGCTTAGAGGGGAAAAAGATCACTTTAGATAGGGTGAATAGGGGATGAAGAAAGAAAATCTTCTCCTTACTCCTGATTCTCCTACCCTGCCTTTCTTTTCCCTCTTTCTTCCCTCCTTCCTCTTCCTTCCGTCCTTTATTCCCCGTAGCTCGATTGGTAGCGCACTAAGTTCACGCATTGAGGTCCGTGGTTCGATCCCCGGTACGGGTACAAATATTAGGACGTGTTTCCTTAAGATACCTGCTGTCCATGTTCACCTAGCAGTAAGTAGGTACCTGGATATTAGTTGACTGGTGTGGGTCGCATCCCACGGACAATTTTAACCTAATTTGCCACAAGACGCTCTACATAACCAGGTACTTTCTATGTCACTGATGTGAGCTATGGTCTGTATAAGTTGTATCATGTACTGGTAGAAATAAAGATTATTATTATTATTATTATTATTATTATTATTATTATTATTAGGTTAATTAGTCACATGTGAAACACATGGGTATCTTTATAGGCGAAACGTTTCGCTCACACAGTAGGCGTCTTCAGTCGAGGACGACGACGAATCCCCAGGAACAATTTCAAGTTATCGTCCTGGGAACCACAATAACAGTTTGGATAGGTTCCCGAAGTTTTGCTTTTTGGGATAACGGGGTTTCAAATTCTTGCCTTTGGGATACCTGGGTTTCAAATTCTTGCCTTTGGGATACCGGGGTTTCAAATTCTTGCCTTTGGGATACCGGGGTTTCAAATTCTTGCCTTTAGGATACCGGGGTTTCAAATTCTTGCCTTTAGGATACCGGGGTTTCAAATTCTTGCCTTTAGGATACCGGGGTTTCAAATTCTTGCCTTTAGGATACCGGGGTTTCAAATTCTTGCCTTTAGGATACCGGGTTTCAAATTCTTGCCTTTAGGATACCGGGGTTTCAAATTCTTGCCTTTAGGATACCGGGATTTCAAATTCTTGCCTTTAGGATACCGGGGTTTCAAATTCTTGCCTTTGGGATACCGGGGTTTCAAATTCTTGCCTTTAGGATACCGGGGTTTCAAATTCTTGCCTTTAGGATACCGGGGTTTCAAATTCTTGCCTTTAGGATACCGGGGTTTCAAATTCTTGCCTTTAGGATACCGGGGTTTCAAATTCTTGCCTTTAGGATACCGGGGTTTCAAATTCTTGCCTTTGGGATACCGGGGTTTCAAATTCTTGCCTTTAGGATACCGGGGTTTCAAATTCTTGCCTTTAGGATACCGGGGTTTCAAATTCTTGCCTTCAGGATACCGGGGTTTCAAATTCTTGCCTTCAGGATACCGGGGTTTCAAATTCTTTTCTTTAGGATACCGGGGTTTCAAATTCTTGCCTTCAGGATACCGGGGTTTCAAATTCTTGCCTTCAGGATACCGGGGTTTCAAATTCTTTTCTTTAGGATACCGGGGTTTCAAATTCTTGCCTTCAGGATACCGGGGTTTCAAATTCTTTTCTTTAGGATACCGGGGCTTCAAATTCTTGCCTTCAGGATACCGGGGTTTCAAATTCTTGCCTTTGGGATACCTGGGTTTCAAATTCTTGTCTTTAGGATACCGGGGTTTCAAATTCTTGCTTTTGGGATACCGGGGTTTCAAATTCTTGCCTTTAGGATACCGGGGTTTCAAATTCTTGCCTTTGGGATACCGGGGTTTCAAATTCTTGCCTTTAGGATACCGGGTTTCAAATTCTTGCCTTTAGGATACCGGGGTTTCAAATTCTTGCCTTTAGGATACCGGGGTTTCAAATTCTTGCCTTTAGGATACCGGGGTTTCAAATTCTTGCCTTTAGGATACCGGGGTTTCAAATTCTTGCCTTTAGGATACCGGGGTTTCAAATTCTTGCCTTTGGGATACTGGGGTTTCAAATTCTTGCCTTTAGGATACCGGGGTTTCAAATTCTTGTCTTTAGGATACCGGGGTTTCAAATTCTTGTCTTTAGGATACCGAGGTTTCAAATTCTTGTCTTTAGGATACCGGGGTTTCAAATTCTTGCCTTTAGGATACCGGGGTTTCAAATTCTTGCCTTTGGATACCGGGTTTCAAATTCTTGCCTTTAGGATACCGGGGTTTCAAATTCTTGCCTTTAGGATACCGGGGTTTCAAATTCTTGCCTTTAGGATACCTGGGTTTCAAATTCTTGTCTTTTAGGATACAGGGATTTCCGAAATCTTACATTTAGGGATACCGGGAATACCTCTCTCAGTTCACTGAGATACAAGGGAAGTAGGATTTACGGGATACCGGGGATACCTGTCTCCTGAGAGCTCCGTATAGTCTTTACACGGCCCCGTATATTCTTTGAAGGGCCCCCGTATGTTTTCTTGAGGGCCCCGTATATTCTCTCTATCACTCTCTCTGCCTATATATAAATATATTGAGAGAGAGAGAGAGAGAGAGAGAGAGAGAGAGAGAGAGAGAGAGAGAGAGAGAGAGAGAGAGAGAGAGAGAGAGAGAGAGAGAGAACAGCCTCGACTCGAACCCTAACATGCACCTAATGGCCGAGTACACACGCAAAATTGAGACGGATATCAAAGAGAACCAGCTGTGATATCCGGCCTGATGGCACCTTTAACATCCGGCCTGATGGCACCTTTAACATCCGGCCTGATGGCACCTTTAACATCCGGCCTGATGGCACCTTTAACATCCGGCCTGATGGTACCTTTAACATCCGGCCTGATGGTACCTTTAACATCCGGCCTGATGGCACCTTTAACATCCGGCCTGATGGCACCTTTAACATCCGGCCTGATGGCACCTTTAACATCCGGCCTGATGGTACCTTTAACATCCGGCCTGATGGAACCTTTAACATCCGGCCTGGTGGTACCTTTAACATCCGGCCTGATGGCACCTTTAACATCCGGCCTGATGGTACCTTTAACATCCGGCCTGATGGCACCTTTAACATCCGGCCTGATGATACCTTTAACATCCGGCCTGATGGTACCTTTAACATCCGGCCTGATGGTACCTTTAACATCCGGCCTGATGGCACCTTTAACATCCGGCCTGATGGTACCTTTAACATCCAGCCTGATGGTACCTTTAACATCCGGCCTGATGGCACCTTTAACATCCGGCCTGATGGCACCTTTAACATCCGGCCTGATGGTATTTTTAACACCCGCCTGATGGCACCTTTAACATCCGGCCTGATGGTACTTTTAACATCCGGCCTGATGGCACCTTTAACATCCGGCCTGATGGTACCTTTAACATCCGGCCTGATGGTACCTTTAACATCCGGCCTGATGGTACCTTTAACATCCGGCCTGATGGTACCTTTAACATCCGGCCTGATGGTACCTTTAACATCCGGCCTGATGGTACCTTTGACATCCGGCCTGATGGTACCTTTGACATCCGGCCTGATGGTACCTTTAACATCCGGCCTGATGGCACCTTTAACATCCGGCCTGATGGTACCTTTAACATCCGGCCTGATGGTACCTTTAACATCCTGCCTGATGGTACCTTTAACATCCGGCCTGATGGTACCTTTAACATCCGGCCTGATGGCACCTTTAACATCCGGCCTGATGGCACCTTTAACATCCGGCCTGATGGTACCTTTAACATCCGGCCTGATGGCACCTTTAACATCCGGCCTGATGGTACCTTTAACATCCGGCTGATGGTACCTTTAACATCCTGCCTGATGGTACCTTTAACATCCGGCCTGATGGTACCTTTAACATCCGGCCTGATGACACCTTTAACATCCGGCCTGATGGTACCTTTAACATCCGGCCTGATGGTACCTTTAACATCCGGCCTGATGGTACCTTTAACATCCGGCCTGATGGTACCTTTAACATCCGGCTGATGGTACCTTTAACATCCGGCCTGATGGTACCTTTAACATCCGGCCTGATGGTACCTTTAACATCCTGCCTGATGGTACCTTTGACATCCGGCCTGATGGTACCTTTGACATCCGGCCTGATGGTACCTTTAACATCCGGCCTGATGGCACCTTTAACATCCGGCCTGATGGTACCTTTAACATCCGGCCTGATGGTACCTTTAACATCCTGCCTGATGGTACCTTTAACATCCGGCCTGATGGTACCTTTAACATCCGGCCTGATGGCACCTTTAACATCCGGCCTGATGGCACCTTTAACATCCGGCCTGATGATACCTTTAACATCCTGCCTGATGGTACCTTTAACATCCTGCCTGATGGTACC
>NC_069484.1:20516600-20526600 GCF_026875155.1 Cherax quadricarinatus
GTTCTGGTAGAATGATGAAGCTAGCCTGTGTTCTGGTAGAATGACGAAGCTAGTCTGTGTTCTGGTAGAATGACGAAGCTAGCTTGTGTTCTGGTAGAATGATGAAACTAGTCTGTGTTCTGGTAGAATGACGAAGCTAGTCTGTGTTCTGGTAGAATGATGAAGCTAGTCTGTGTTCTGGTAGAATGATGAAGCTAGCCTGTGTTCTGGTAGAATGATGAACCTAGTCTGTGTTCTGGTAGAATGATGAACCTAGTCTGTGTTCTGGTAGAATGATGAAGCTAGCCTGTGTTCTGGTAGAATGACGAAGCTAGCTTGTGTTCTGGTAGAATGATGAAGCTAGTCTGTGTTCTGGTAGAATGATGAAGCTAGCCTGTGTTCTGGTAGAATGATGAACCTAGTCTGTGTTCTGGTAGAATGATGAAGCTAGCCTGTGTTCTGGTAGAATGATGAAGCTAGTCTGTGTTCTGGTAGAATGACGAAGCTAGCCTGTGTTCTGGTAGAATGATGAAGCTAGCTTGTGTTCTGGTAGAATGACGAAGCTAGCTTGTGTTCTGGTAGAATGATGAAGCTAGCCTGTGTTCTGGTAGAATGATGAAGCTAGTCTGTGTTCTGGTAGAATGACGAAGCTAGCTTGTGTTCTGGTAGAATGATGAAGCTAGCCTGTGTTCTGGTAGAATGATGAAGCTAGCCTGTGTTCTGGTAGAATGATGAAGCTAGCCTGTGTTCTGGTAGAATGACGAAGCTAGCCTGTGTTCTGGTAGAATGACGAAGCTAGCTTGTGTTCTGGTAGAATGATGAAGCTAGTCTGTGTTCTGGTAGAATGATGAAGCTAGTCTGTGTTCTGGTAGAATGATGAAGCTAGCTTGTGTTCTGGTAGAATGATGAAGCTAGTCTGTGTTCTGGTAGAATGACGAAGCTAGCTTGTGTTCTGGTAGAATGATGAAGCTAGCTTGTGTTCTGGTAGAATGATGAAGCTAGCTTGTGTTCTGGTAGAATGACGAAGCTAGCTTGTGTTCTGGTAGAATGACGAAGCTAGCTTGTGTTCTGGTAGAATGATGAAGCTAGCCTGTGTTCTGGTAGAATGATGAACCTAGTCATTGTTCTGGTAGAATGATGAACCTAGTCTGTGTTCTGGTAGAATGATGAACCTAGTCTGTGTTCTGGTAGAATGATGAACCTAGTCTGTGTTCTGGTAGAATGACGAAGCTAGCTTGTGTTCTGGTAGAATGATGAAGCTAGTCTGTGTTCTGGTAGAATGATGAAGCTAGCCTGTGTTCTGGTAGAATGATGAAGCTAGTCTGTGTTCTGGTAGAATGATGAAGCTAGCTTGTGTTCTGGTAGAATGACGAAGCTAGTATGTGTTCTGGTAGAATGATGAAGCTAGCTTGTGTTCTGGTAGAATGATGAAGCTAGTATGTGTTCTGGTAGAATGATGAAGCTAGTATGTGTTCTGGTAGAATGATGAAGCTAGTATGTGTTCTGGTAGAATGATGAAGCTAGTATGTGTTCTGGTAGAATGATGAAGCTTGTATGTGTTCTGGTAGAATGATGAAGCTAGTCTGTGTTCTGGTAGAATGATGAAGCTAGTATGTGTTCTGGTAGAATGATGAAGCTAGTCTGTGTTCTGGTAGAATGATGAAGCTAGTATGTGTTCTGGTAGAATGATGAAGCTAGCTTGTGTTCTGGTAGAATGATGAAGCTAGTATGTGTTCTGGTAGAATGATGAAGCTAGTCTGTGTTCTGGTAGAATGATGAAGCTAGTATGTGTTCTGGTAGAATGATGAAGCTAGCTTGTGTTCTGGAAGAATGACGAAGCTAGCCTGTGTTCTGGTAGAATGACGAAGCTAGCCTGTGTTCTGGGTATTTTGATGAGCGAGACATTTCGCCCACCAGTGGTTACACTAGTCTCACGAGAACTGAAGATGACGAAGACGTCTTGAAGACAAGGACAATGAAATGTGCTCGATTTTTACTAATTATTTCCTCGTTTTCACACGAAAGACTAATAATATTCCGGTAATTATTTGTTTATTTTAGGGCTGAAGAAGATAAATTATGTAATATTAGTCACCAGCGATTATGTTACGTAGGTAGACCGACTGGAGCTAAATAAATCCCCGGGTCCTGGTTCACTTTTTTCGTGGGTTCTTAAGGAGTTCAATAGTGAACTTTGTGAACCAATAATGTTTTAACAGCTGTTATCTTGTCTCAGCTTATTTACAGGCTGAGAGCTGTTATCTTGTCTCAGCTTATTTACAGGCTGAGAGCTGTTATCTTGTCTCAGCTTATTTACAGGCTGAGAGCTGTTATCTTGTCTCAGCTTATTTACAGGCTGAGAGCTGTTATCTTGTCTCAGCTTATTTACAGGCTGAGAGCTGTTATCTTGTCTCAGCTTATTTACAGGCTGAGAGCTGTTATCTTGTCTCAGCTCATTTACAAGGTAAGAGCTGTTATCTTGTCTCAGCTCATTTACAAGGTAAGAGCTGTTATCTTGTCAAAGCTCATTTACAAGGTAAGAGCTGTTATCTTGTCTCAGCTCATTTACAGGCTGAGAGCTGTTATCTTGTCTCAGCTCATTTACAGGCACATCACTTTCTGAAGTATACTGCCACCCCTTGAGATGCGACCTCACAACGGGTGAATAACACCCAGTTACCTACTGACTGCTGGGTGAACAGGAAAAGCAGGTGTAAAGAAACCCGACGTTTCCACCTGTGAGCGAAACTAAATAAACAAAAGCTGATTCTGCAAGGTAAGTCTTTTGATTAAAAGATATCAGTTTGGAATTCCGGGGTTGAGTGTGCGAGGTGCATTATGTATGTAGCGAAGGTCCGGGGCCATCAGAGAGAGATCCTCTCTGACCAGTTGGGATCCGTCCCTGAAACTACTACTCCTGACCGTAAACACGACGACAGAGCCAGTGTGTAAGAAAGATGCTGGTAGGTACGGTACATGAGTACCGGTACGGTACATGAGTACACGGTACATGAGTACCATAGGGGACCTGGAGGTCCACACCGAGGTTGTCTATCGTGAGCTATCTACCAGGATGTGAATAAACGGTTTGGAAAACTGACAAGTTGATAAATGAAATACTAGGGTATCTTTTGGAAACGTTTCGCCAGCCAGTGGTTTCATCAGTCCAATGCAGAGAAAGGTAGAAAATGAGGAGTTTGAGGTAATTAGTCCCTCAGCCTTGGAGTTGGTGAAGATCACCGTAGTCTTGAAGACTCAAGGCTGAGGGACTGATTGCCTCATCTTATGTATATACTTCTACAGTCCTCACATTATGTCCTTGTATTGATAGAAACGTCTACAATAAAGATACCCAGATGTTGGACATGTGTCAAACTGTCTACCATACAAGTGTATACTGTCAGTGTATACTATCAGTGTATTACCATCGTCGGAGATACATTAACTATTCTTAACTGATAAAGTGTGTAACTAATCGTTATTAACTGTTTGAAAATACAGAAGCCGAACCATGGTCGAGTTATAGCTCCTGACCCTGTCTGTTCACTGGTCGCTACTAGGTCCACTCTCTCTCTCTCCTTGCTCCATGAGTATTATCATACCTCTTCTTAAAGATATGTATGGATCCTGCCTCCACTACATCACTCTCCAGATTGTTCCACTTGCAGCTCTATAGCTGAAGAAATACTTCTTAACATCCCTGTGACTCATCTGGGATTTCAACTTCCAGTTGTGACCCCTTGTTGCTGTGTCATATCTGTGTGACAGAGAGAGACAGACAGTCAGAGACAGTGTGTGTGTGTGTGTGTGTGAGAGAGAGAGAGAGAGAGAGAGAAGAGAGAGAGAGAGAGAGACATTCCAGTGTGCTAGTCGTGAGTATAAATTACACGCCACTTCATCAGGAACTTTAAATATCAAATCTAACTTTGGCAGTCATCAATTCTACTTGCAACACTATCCATGATAACTTGCAACACTACCCATGATAACTTGCAACACTACCCATGATAACTTGCAACACTACCCATGATAACTTGCAACAATACCCATGATAACTTGCAACACTACCCATGATAACTTGCAACACTACCCATGATAACTTGCAACACTACCCATGATAACTTGCAACACTACCCATGATAACTTGCAACACTACCCATGATAACTTGCAACACTACCCATGATAACTTGCAACACTATCCATGATAACTTGCAACACTATCCATGATAACTTGCAACACTATCCATGATAACTTGCAACACTACCCATGATAACTTGCAACACTACCCATGATAACTTGCAACACTACCCATGATAACTTGCAACACTACCCATGATAACTTGCAACACTACCCATGATAACTTGCAACACTACCCATGATAACTTGCAACACTACCCATGATAACTTGCAACACTATCCATAACTTGCAACACTATCCATAACTTGCAACACTATCCATGATAACTTGCAACACTACCCATGATAACTTGCAACACTATCCATAACTTGCAACACTACCCATGATAACTTGCAACACTATCCATAACTTGCAACACTACCCATGATAACTTGCAACACTATCCATGATAACTTGCAACACTACCCATGATAACTTGCAACACTACCCATGATAACTTGCAACACTATCCATAACTTGCAACACTATCCATAACTTGCAACACTATCCATGATAACTTGCAACACTACCCATGATAACTTGCAACACTACCCATGATAACTTGCAACACTACCCATGATAACTTGCAACACTATCCATGATAACTTGCAACACTACCCATGATAACTTGCAACACTACCCATGATAACTTGCAACACTACCCATGATAACTTGCAACACTACCCATGATAACTTGCAACACTATCCATGATAACTTGCAACACTATCCATGATAACTTGCAACACTATCCATGATAACTTGCAACACTACCCATGATAACTTGCAACACTACCCATGATAACTTGCAACACTATCCATAACTTGCAACACTATCCATGATAACTTGCAACACTATCCATAACTTGCAACACTATCCATAACTTGCAACACTATCCATGATAACTTGCAACACTATCCATAACTTGCAACACTATCCATGATAACTTGCAACACTATCCATAACTTGCAACACTATCCATAACTTGCAACACTATCCATAACTTGCAACACTATCCATGATAACTTGCAACACTATCCATGATAACTTGCAGCACTCCCATGATAACTTGCAACACTATCCATGATAAATTGTAACACTATCCATGATAACTTGCAACACTATCCATGATAACTTGCAACACTCTCATGATAACTTGCAACACTCTCATGATAACTTGCAACACTATCCATGATAACTTGCAACACTATCCATGATAACCTGCAACACTCTCATGATAACTTGCAACACTATCCATGATAACTTGAAACACTATCCATGATAACTTGCAACACTATCCATAACTTGCAACACTCTCATGATAACTTGCAACACTATCCATGATAACTTGCAACACTCTCATAACTTGCAACACTATCCATGATAACTTGCAACACTCTCATGATAACTTGCAACACTATCCATGATAACTTGCAACACTCCCATGATAACTTGCAACACTCCCATGATAACTTGCAACACTACCCATGATAACTTGCAACACTCTCATGATAACTTGCAACACTGCCCATGATAACTTGCAACACTGCCCATGATAACTTGCAACACTATCCATGATAACTTGCAACACTCTCATGATAACTTGCAACACTACCCATGATAACTTGCAACACAACCCATGATAACTTGCAACACTCTCATGATAACTTGCAACACTGCCCATGATAACTTGCAACACTCCCATGATAACTTGCAACACTATCCATGATAACTTGCAACACTATCCATGATAACTTGCAACACTACCCATGGTAACTTGCAACACTCCCATGATAACTTGCAACATTATCCATGATAACTTGCAACACTCCCATGATAACTTGCAACACTCCCATGATAACTTGCAACATTACCCGTGATAACTTGCAACACTACACATAACTTGCAACACTTCCATGATAACTTGCAACACTCCCATGATAACTTGCAACACTCCCATGATAACTTGCAACACTACCCATGATAACTTGCAACACTACCCATGATAACTAAAAAAATCGAGACACATACACACACGCGCGCGCACACACACACACGCACACGCACACACACACATGACAGGGAGGCAACAACGAGTCATGGTACGTGACGAGGTGTCAGAGTGGGCGCCTGTGACAAGCGGGGTTCCACAGGGGTCAGTCCTAGGACCTGTGCTGTTCTTGGTAGACGTGAACGACATAACGGAAGGGATAGACTCAGAAGTGTCCTTGTTTGCAGATGATGTGAAGTTAATGAGAAGAATCAAATCGGATGAGGATCAGGCAGGACTACAAAGAGACCTGGACAGGCTACAAGCCTGGTCCAGCAACTGGCTCCTTGAATTTAACCCTGCCAAATGCAAAGTCATGAAGATTGGGGAAGGGCAAAGAAGACCGCAGACACAATATAGTTTAGATGGCCAAAGACTGCAAACCTCACTCAAGGAAAAAGATCTGGGGGTGAGTATAACACCGAGCATATCTCCTGAGGCGCACATCAATCAGATAACTGCTGCAGCATACGGGCGCATGGCAAACCTACGGATAGCGTTCCGATACCTCAGTAAGGAGTCGTTCAAGACACTGTACACCATTTACGTCAGGCCCATACTGGAGTATGCAGCACCAGTTTGGAATCCACACCTAGTCAAGCACGTCAAGAAATTAGAGAAAGTGCAAAGGTTTGCAACAAGACTAGTCCCAGAGCTACGGGGATTGTCCTACGAAGAAAGGTTGAGGGAAATCGGCCTGACGACACTGGAGGCCAGGAGGGTCAGGGGAGACATGATAACGACATATAAAATACTGCGCAGAATAGACGAGGTGGACAAAGACGGGATGTTCCAGAGATGGGACACATACACAAGAGGTCACAATTGGAAGTTGAAGACTCAGATGAATCAAAGGGATGTTAGGAAGTATTTCTTCAGTCATAAAGTAGTCAAGTCGTGGAATAGTCTAGAAAGTGAAGTAGTGGAGGCGGGAACCATACATAGTTTTAAGGCGAGGTATGATAAAGCTCATGGAGCAGGGAGAGAGAGGACCTAGTAGCAATCAGTGAAGAGGCGGGGCCAGGAGCTATGACTCGACCCCTGCAACCACAAATAGGTGAGTACAAATAGGTGAGTACACACACACACACACACACACACACACACACATACATACACACACACACACACACACACACACACACACACACACACACACACACACATACACACACACACACACACACACACACACACACACACACACACACACACACACACACACAACACAACACACACACACACACACACACACACACACACACACACACACACACACACGTAAATATACACAGAAAGACAAAGTTATTGCCTAAGTTTTACTCTGGGTAGAACTTAATAAGTCATCCAGGAAGTAATGTAACTTGATTAATAAGACACAAGAGTAACACTGTGTTGCCACGATGTTGCGACTGTACAACAGTTTTCTTCAGTCCAATATAGCCGAAAATAGCACTGGAGACTTTAATATTAGTAGTAATGGTGGTAGTGGTAGTAGTGGTAGTAGTAATAGTAGTAGTAGCAGTAGTAGTAGCAGTAATAGTAGTAGTAGTAATAGTAGTAGTAGTAGTAGTAGTTGTAATAGTAGTAGTAGTAGTAGCAGTAATAGTAATAGTAGTAGTAGCAGTAATAGTAGTAGTAGTAGTAGTAGTAGTAGTAGCAGTAATAGTAGTAGTAGTAGTAATAGTAGTAGCAGTAATAGTAGTAGTAGTAGTAATAGTAGTAGTAGTAGTAGTAGTAATAGTAGTAGTAGTAGTAGTAACAGTAATAGTAGTAGTAGCAGTAATAGTAGTAGTAGTAATAGTAGTAGTGGTAGCAGTAGTAGTAGTAGTAGCAGTAATAGTAGTAGTAGTAGTAGTAACAGTAATAGTAGTAGTAGCAGTAATAGTAGTAGTAGTAGTAATAGTAGTAGTAGTAGCAGCAGTAATAGTAGTAGTAGTAGTAGTAACAGTAATAGTAGTAGTAGCAGTAATAGTAGTAGTAGTAATAGTAGTAGTGGTAGCAGTAGTAGTAGTAGTAGCAGTAATAGTAGCAGCAGTAATAGTAGTATTGGTAGTGGTAGCAGTAACTGCAGTAGTAGCAGCAGCAGTAATAGCAGTAGTGGTAGTAGTAGTAGTAGCAGTATTAGTAGTAGTAGTGGTAGTGTTAGTAGTAGTGGTAGTAGCAGTAGTAATAGTGTTTAATGTGACCAGTTCATCAGTCTCGACAGGTTCTTGCTCGACAGCGTAAGAATGTAAGAATATAACGTAAACCGGAGGAATGTAACGCAAGAACGCAACGTAAGAAGGTGACGTAAGAACTTAACGTATGAACTTAAGATAACAGCAGTAGTGGTTTACGGTACCTAGAACCTGATTAATTAGACACACGTACAGCACCTGGGTACCTAGAACCTGATTAATTAAACACACGTACAGCACCTGAGTACCTAGAATCCCATTAATTAGACACGTACAGCTCCTGGATACCTAGAACCTGATTAATTAGACACACGTACAGCACCTGGATACCTAGAACCTGATTAATTAGACACACGTACAGCACCTGGGTACCTAGAACCCCATTAATTAGACACGTACAGCACCTGGATACCTAGAACCTGATTAATTAGACACACGTACAGCACCTGGATACCTAGAACCTGATTAATTAGACACACGTACAGCACCTGGGTACCTAGAACCCCATTAATTAGACACGTACAGCACCTGGGTACCTAGAACCTGATTAATTAGACACACGTACAGCACCTGGATACCTAGAACCTGATTAATTAGACACACGTACAGCACCTGGGTACCTAGAACCTGATTAATTAGACACACGTACAGCACCTGGGTACCTAGAACCCGATTAATTAGACACACGTACAGCACCTAGGTAACTACTTTGAAGTCACTCTCCCAACCAGTGACTTCATTAGTCAATGAAGACCGTGAAACTGGAGACAGTAGGAAACACGGGGATCAGTCCCTCAGCCTACACAGCTATCACTACCGTTCAAGAATATTTTATTTCTTAAAGTAGGGAATATAGTATTGTCAGCATGAAATATTCTCAACATATATACACTGAGAAATATACACCTCTCGTTGTATATATCCCCTGGCTATGTATGTAATATATCGCAATATATTAGTGTGTGTGTGTGTGTGTATGTGTGTGTATGTGTGTGTGTGTGTGTGTGTGTGTGTGTGTGTGTGTGTGTGTGTGTGTGTGTGTGTGTGTGTGTGTGTACTAATTTGTGGTTGCAGGGGTCGATTCATGGCTTCTGGGCCAGCCTCTTCCCTGGTCACTACTAGGTCCACTCTCTCTCTCTCTCTCTCTCTCTCTCTCTCCATGAGCTTTATCCACTACATCATCCTCCAGATTGTTCCACTTCCTGACAACTCTGTGGCTGAAGAAATACTTCCTAACATTCCTGTGACTCATCTGGGTCTTCAACTTTCAGTTGTGTCCCCTTGTTGTTGTGTCTCATCTCTGGAACATCCTGTCTCTGTCCACCTTGTCATTTCTTCTCAGTATTTTATATGTCGTTATCATGTCCTCCCTATCCCTCCTATCCTCCAGTGTCGTCAGGTTGAGTTCCCTTAACCTCTCCTCGTAGGACATTACACTTAGCTCCGGGACTAGCCTTGTTGCAAACTTTTACACTTTCTCTAATTTTTTGACGTGCTTGACCAGGTGTGGGTTTCATACAGGTGCTGCATACTCTAGTATGAGCATGACGTACACGATGTACAGAGTTCTGAACGATTCCTTACTGAGGTATCGGAACGCTATTCTTAGGTT
>NC_069484.1:20531600-20574100 GCF_026875155.1 Cherax quadricarinatus
TAACAGCAGTAGTAACAGTAACAGCAGCAGCAGTAGTAACAGTAGCAGCAGCAGTAGTAACAGTAACAGCAGCACAGTAGTAACAGTAACAGCAGCAGCAGTAGTAACAGTAACACAGCAGACAGCGTAACAGAGCAGCAGTAGTAACAGTAACAGCAGCAGCAGTAGTAACAGTAACAGCAGTAGTAACAGTAACAGCAGCAGCAGTAGTAACAGTAACAGCAGCAGCAGTAGTAACAGTAAAAGCAGCAGCAGTAGTAACAGTAACGCAGCAGCAGTAGTAACAGTAGACAGCAGTAGTAACAGTAACAAGCAGCAGCAGTAGTAACAGTAACAGCAGCACAGCAAGTCAGTAACAGTAACAGCAGCAGCAGTAGTAACAGTAACAGCAGCGCACATAAAGCAAGCACAGTAGTAACAGCAGCAGCAGTAGTAACAGTAACAGCAGCAGCAGTAGTAACAGTAACAGCAGCAGCAGTAGTAACAGTAACAGCAGCAGCAGTAGTAACAGTAACAGCAGCAGTAGTAACAGTAACAGCAGCAGCAGTAGTAACAGCAGCAGCAGTAGTAACAGTAACAGCAGCAGTGGTAACAGTAACAGCAGCAGCAGTAGTAACAGTAGCAGCAGCAGCAGTAGTAACAGTAACAGCAGCAGCAGTAGTAACAGTAGCAGCAGCAGCAGTAGTAACAGTAACAGCAGCAGCAGTAGTAAACAGTAACAGCAGCAGCAGTAGTAAAGTAAACAGCAGCAGCAGTAGTAACAGTAACAGCAGCAGCAGTAGTAACAGTAACAGCAGCAGTAACAGTAACAGCAGCAGCAGTAGTAACAGTAACAGCAGCAGCAGTAGTAACAGTAACAGCAGTAGTAACAGTAACAGCAGCAGCAGTAGTAACAGTAACAGCAGTAGTAACAGTAACAGCAGCAGCAGTAGTAACAGTAACAGCAGCAGCAGTAGTAAACAGCAGCAGCAGTGTATACAGTAACAGCAGCAGCAGTAGTAACAGTAGCAGCACGCAGCAGTAGTAACAGTAACACAGCAGCAGTAGTAACAGTAATCAGCAGCAGCAGTAGTAACAGTAACAGCAGCAGCAGTAGTAACAGTAACAGCAGCAGCAGCATAGTAACAGTAACAGCAGCAGCAGTAGTAACAGTAACAGCAGCAGTAACAGTAACAGCAGTAGTAGCAGCAGCAGCAGTAACAGCAGCAGCAGCAGTAACAGCAGCAGCAGTAGTAACAGCAGCAGCAGTAGTAACAGTAGCAGCAGCAGCAGTAGTAACAGTAACAGCACAGCAGAGTAGTACATTAACAGCAGCAGCAGTAGTAACAGTAACAGCAGCAGCATAGTAAGATAAGCACAGCAGTAGTAACAGTAACAGCAGCAGCAGTAGTAAAGTAGCAGCAGCAGCAGTAGTAACAGTAACAGCAGCAGCAGTAGTAACAGTAACAGCAGCAGCAGTAGTAAGAGTAACAGCAGCAGCAGTAGTAACAGTAACAGCAGCAGCAGTAGTAACAGTAACAGCAGCAGCAGTAGTAACAGTAGCAGCAGCAGCAGTAGTAACAGTAACAGCAGTAGTAACAGTAACAGCAGCAGCAGCAGTAACAGCAGCAGCAGTAGTAACAGTAACAGCAGCAGCAGTAGTAACAGTAACAGCAGCAGCAGTAGTAACAGTAGCAGCAGCAGCAGTAGTAACAGTAACAGCAGCAGCAGTAGTAACAGTAACAGCAGCAGCAGTAGTAACAGTAGCAGCAGCAGCAGTAGTAACAGTAACAGCAGCAGCAGTAGTAACAGTAACAGCAGCAGCAGTAGTAACAGTAACAGCAGCAGCAGTAGTAACAGTAACAGCAGCAGCAGTAGTAACAGTAACAGCAGCAGCAGTAGTAACAGTAACAGCAGTAGTAACAGTAACAGCAGTAGTAGCAGCAGCAGCAGTAGTAACAGTAACAGCAGCAGCAGTAGTAACAGTAACAGCAGCAGCAGTATAACACAGCAGTAGTACACAGTACAGCAGTAGTACAGAAGCAGCAAGTAGTAACAGTAACAGCAGCAGCAGTAGTAACAGTAGCAGCAGTAGTAACAGTAACAGCAGTAGTAGCAGCAGCAGCAGTAGTAACAGTAACAGCAGCAGCAGTAGTAACAGTAACAGCAGCAGCAGTAGTAACAGTAACAGCAGCAGCAGCAGTCAGTAACGCAGCAGCATATAACAGTAACAGTAGCAGCAGTAGTAACAGTAACAGCAGCAGCAGTAGTAACAGCAGCAGCAGCAGCAGTAACAGCAGCAGCAGCAGCAGTAGTAACAGTAACAGCAGCAGCAGTAGTAACAGTAACAGCAGTAGTAACAGTAACACAGCAGTTAGTAACAGTAACAGGCAGCAGCAGTATAACAGTAACAGCAGCAGCAGTAGTAACAGTAGCAGCAGAGTAACAGTAAACAGCAGTAGTAGCAGCAGCAGCAGTAGTAACAGTAACAGCAAGCAGCGTAGTAACAGTAACAGCAGCAGCAGTAGTAACAGTAAGCAGCAGCAGCTCAGCAGTAGTAACAGTAACAGCAGCAGCGTAGTAACAGTAACAGCAGTAGTAACAGTAACACAGCAGCAGTAGTAACAGTAACAGCAGCAGCAGTAGTAACAGTAACAGCAGTAGTAAACAGTAACAGCAGCAGCAGTAGTAACAGTACAGCAGCAGCAGCAGTAGTAACAGTAACAGCAGCAGCAGTAGTACAGTAACACAGCAGCAGTAGTAACAGTAACAGCAGCAGCAGCATAACAGCAGCAGCAGTAGTAACAGTAACAGCAGCAGCAGTATAACAGAAACAGTCAGCAGCAGTAGTAAGAGATAACAGCAGCAGTAGTAACAGTAACAGCGCAGCAGTACTAACAGCACAGCAGTAGTAACAGTAACAGCAGCAGTAGTAACAGTAACAGCAGCAGCAGTAGTAACAGTAGCAGCAGCAGCAGTAGTAACAGTAACAGCAGCAGCAGTAGTAACAGTAACAGCAGCAGCAGTAGTAACAGTAACAGCAGCAGCAGTAGTAACAGTAACAGCAGCAGCAGTAGTAACAGTAACAGCAGCAGCAGTAGTAACAGTAGCAGCAGCAGCAGTTAGTAACAGTAACAGCAGCAGCAGTAGTAACAGTAACGCAGCAGCCAGTAGTAACAGTAACAGCAGCACAGTATACATACAGCACAGCAGTAGTAACAGTAACAGCAGCAGCAGTAGTAACAGCAGCAGCAGTAGTAACAGTAACAGCAGCAGCAGTAGTAACAGTAACAGCAGCAGCAGTAGTAACAGTAACAGCAGCAGCAGTAGTAACAGTAACAGCAGCAGCAGTAGTAACAGCAGCAGCAGTAGTAACAGTAACAGCAGCAGCAGTAGTAACAGCAGCAGCAGTAGTAAACAGTAGCAGCAGCAGCATGCAGTTAACAGCAGCAGCATAGTACAGTAACAGCAGCAGCAGTAGTAACATAGCAGCAGCAGCAGTAGTAACAGTAACAGCAGCAGCAGTAGTAACAGTAGCAGCAGACAGTAGTAACAGTAACAGCAGCAGCTAGTAGTAGACAGTAACAGCAGCAGCAGTAGTAACAGTAACAGCAGCAGCAGTAGTAACAGTAACAGCAGCAGCAGTAGTAAGAGCAGCAGCAGCAGCAGTAACAGCAGCAGCAGTAGTAACAGTAACAGCAGCAGCAGTAGTAACGCCAGCAGCAGCAGTAACAGCAGCAGCAGATTAGTAACAGTAACAGCAGCAGCAGTAGTAACAGTAACAGCAGCAGCAGTAGTAAACAGTAACAGCAGCAGCAGATAACAGCAGCAGCAGTAACAGCAGCAGCAGTAGTTAACAGTAACAGCAGCAGCAGTAGTAACAGTAACAGCAGCAGCAGAGTAACACACAGTCAGCAGTAGTAACAGTACAGCAGTAGTAACAGTTAACAGCAGCAGCAGTAACAGCAGCAGCAGTAGTAACAGTAACAGCAGCAGCAGTAGTAACAGTAACAGCAGCAGCAGTAGTAACAGTAACAGCAGTAGTAACAGTAACAGCAGTAGTAACAGTAACAGCAGCAGCAGTAACAGCAGCAGCAGTAGTAACAGTAACAGCAGCAGCAGTAGTAACAGTAACAGCAGCAGCAGTAGTAACAGTAACAAGCAGCTGCAACAGCAGTAACAGCAGCAGCAGTAGTAACAGTAACAGCAGCAGCAGCAGTAACAGCAGCAGCAGTAGTAACAGTAACAGCAGCAGCAGTAGTAACAGTAACAGCAGCAGCAGCAGTAACAGCAGCAGCAGTAGTAACAGTAACAGCAGCTGCAGCAGTAACAGCAGCAGTAGTAACAGCAGCAGCAGTAGTAACAGTAACAGCAGCAGCAGTAGTAACAGTAGCAGCAGTAGTAACAGTAGCAGCAGTAGTAGCAGCAGCAGCAGTAGTAACAGCAACAGCAGCAGCAGTAGTAACAGTAGCAGCAGTAGTAACAGTAACAGCAGCAGCAGTAGTAACAGTAGCAGCAGTAGTAACAGTAACAGCAGCAGTAACAGCAACAGCAGTAGTAACAGCAACAGCAGCAGCAGTAGTAACAGTAACAGCAGCTAGCAGCAGTAGTAACAGCAGCAGCACAGTAGTAACAGTAACAGCAGCAAGCTGCAGTACAGCAGTAGATAACAAGCAGCAGCAGTAGTAACAGCATCAGTAACAGCAGCAGCAGTAGTAACAGCAACAGCAGCAGCAGTAGTAACAGTAACAGCAGCAGCAGCAGTAACAGCAGTAGTAACAGCAGCAGCAGTAGTAACAGCAACAGCAGCAGCAGTAGTAACAGTAACAGCAGCAGCAGCAGTAACAGCAGTAGTAACAGCAGCAGCAGTAGTAACAGTAACAGCAGCAGCAGTAGTAACAGCAAGCACGTGTAACAGTAACAGCAGCAGCAGTAGTAACAGCAACAGCAGTAGTAACAGTAACAGCAGCAGCAGTAGTAACAGTAACAGCAGCAGCAGTAGTAACAGCAGCAGCAGTAGTAACAGTAACAGCAGCAGCAGTAGTAACAGTAACAGCAGCAGCAGTAGTAACAGTAACAGCAGCAGCAGTAGTAACAGCAGCAGCAGTAACAGTAACAGCAGCAGCAGCAGTAACAGCAGCAGCAGCAGTAACAGCAGCAGTAGTAACAGTAACAGCAGCAGCAGTAGTAACAGTAACAGCAGCAGCAGTAGTAACAGTAACAGCAGCAGCAGTAGTAACAGCAACAGCAGTAGTAACAGTAACAGCAGCAGCAGTAGTAACAGTAACAGCAGCAGCAGTAGTAACAGTAACAGCAGCAGCAGTAGTAACAGTAACAGCAGTAGTAACAGTAACAGCAGCAGCAGTAGTAACAGTACAGCAGCAGCAGTATAACAGCAACAGCAGTAGTAACAGTAACAGCAGCAGCAGTAGTAACAGTAACAGCAGCAGCAGTAGTAAACAGCAGCAGCAGAGTTAACAGTAACAGCAGCAGCAGTAGTAACAGTAACAGCAGCAGCAGTAGTAACAGCAACAGCAGTAGTAACAGTAACAGCAGCAGCAGTAGTAACAGTAACAGCAGTAGTAACAGCAGCAGCAGTAGTAACAGTAACAGCAGCAGCAGTAGTAACAGCAACAGCAGTAGTAACAGTAACAGCAGCAGCAGTAGTAACAGTAACAGCAGCAGCAGTAGTAACAGCAGCAGCAGTAGTAACAGTAACAGCAGCAGCAGTAGTAACAGTAACAGCAGCAGCAGTAGTAACAGCAACAGCAGTAGTAACAGTAACAGCAGCAGCAGTAGTAACAGTAACAGCAGCAGCAGTAGTAACAGTAACAGCAGCAGCAGTAGTAACAGCAACAGCAGTAGTAACAGTAACAGCAGCAGCAGTAGTAACAGCAGCAGCAGTAGTAACAGTAACAGCAGCAGCAGTAGTAACAGTAACAGCAGTAGTAACAGCAGCAGCAGTAGTAACAGTAACAGCAGTAACAGCAGTAGTAACAGCAGCAGCAGTAACAGCAGTAGTAACAGCAGCAGCAGTAGTAACAGTAACAGCAGCAGCAGTAGTAACAGTAACAGCAGCAGCAGTTAGTAAAGCAGCACAGCAGTAAGTAACAGTATACAGCAGCAGCAGTAGTAACAGTAACAGCAGCAGCAGTAGTAACAGCAACAGCAGTAGTATAACAGTAAACAGCAGCAGCAGTAGTAACAAGCTAAACAGCAGCAGCAGTAGTAACAGCAGCACGCAGTAGTAACAGTAACAGCAGCAGCAGTAGTAACAGTAACAGCAGCAGCAGTAGTAACAGTAACAGCAGCAGCAGTAGTAACAGCAACAGCAGTAGTAACAGTAACAGCAGCAGCAGTAGTAACAGTAACAGCAGCAGCATGTAACACAACAGCAGTAGTAACAGTAACAGCAGCAGCAGTAGTAACAGTAACAGCATGCAGCAGTAGTAACAGACAGCAGCAGATAGTAACAGTAACAGCAGCAGCAGTAGTAACAGCAACAGCAGTATAGTAACAGTAACAGCGCAGCATGTAACAGTAACACAGACGTGCAGCAGTAACAGCAGCAGCAGTAGTAACAGTAACAGCAGCAGCAGTAGTAACAGTAACAGCAGCAGCAGTAGTAACAGCAACAGCAACAGCAGTAGTAACAGTAACAGCAGCAGTAACAGCAGTAGTAGCAGCAGCAGCAGTAGTAACAGCAGCAGCAGCAGCAGTAGTAACAGTAACAGCAGCAGCAGTAACAGTAACAGCAGCAGTAGTAACAGTAACAGCAGCAGTAGTAACAGTAAAAGCAGCAGCAGTAGTAACAGTAACAGCAGCAGCAGCAGTAAACAGTACAGCGCAGTATACAGTAACACAGCAGTAGTAACAGCAGCAGTTAAC
The DNA here is from genome assembly GCF_026875155.1 of Cherax quadricarinatus. Taxonomy (NCBI): domain Eukaryota; kingdom Metazoa; phylum Arthropoda; class Malacostraca; order Decapoda; family Parastacidae; genus Cherax; species Cherax quadricarinatus. Next base: position 20,538,468 of record NC_069484.1, read on the forward strand.
AGTAACAGCAGCGTAGTAACAGCAGCAGCAGTAGTAACAGTAACAGCAGCAGCAGTAGTAACAGCAGCAGCAGCAGTAACAGCAGCAGTAACAGTAACAGCAGCAGTAGTAACAGCAGCAGTAACAGTAACAGCAGCAGTAGTAACAGCAGCAGCAGCAGTAACAGTAACAGCAGCAGTAACAGTAACAGCAGCAGTAACAGTAACAGCAGCAGTAACAGTAACAGCAGCAGCAGCAGTAACAGTAACAGCAGCAGCAGTAGTAACAGTAACAGCAGCAGCAGTAGTAACAGCAGCAGCAGCAGTAACAGTAACAGCAGCAGTAACAGTAACAGCAGCAGTAGTAACAGCAGCAGCAGTAGTAACAGTAACAGCAGCAGTAACAGTAACAGCAGCAGTAGTAACAGTAACAGCAGCAGTAACAGTAACAGCAGCAGTAACAGTAACAGCAGCAGCAGTAGTAACAGTAACAGCAGCAGCAGTAGTAACAGCAGCAGCAGTAGTAACAGTAACAGCAGCAGCAGTAGTAACAGCAGCAGCAGTAGTAACAGTAACAGCAGCAGTAGTAACAGTAACAGCAGCAGTAGTAACAGCAGCAGTAGTAACAGTAACAGCAGCAGTAGTAACAGCAGCAGTAGTAACAGTAACAGCAGCAGTAGTAACAGCAGCAGTAGTAACAGTAACAAGCAGTAGTAACAGCAGCAGTAGTAACAGTAACAGCAGCAGTAGTAACAGCAGCAGTAGTAACAGCAGCAGCAGTAGTAACAGTAACAGCAGCAGCAGTAGTAACAGCAGCAGCAGTAGTAACAGCAGCAGCAGTAGTAACAGTAACAGCAGCAGTAGTAACAGCAGCAGTAGTAACAGTAACAGCAGCAGTAGTAACAGCAGCAGCAGTAATAACAGTAACAGCAGCAGCAGTAGTAACAGCAGCAGCAGCAGTAACAGTAACAGCAGCAGCAGTAGTAACAGCAGCAGCAGTAGTAACAGTAACAGCAGCAGCAGTAGTAACAGTAGCAGCAGCAGCAGTAGTAACAGTAACAGCAGCAGCAGTAGTAACAGTAACAGCAGCAGCAGTAGTAACAGTAACAGCAGCAGCAGTAGTAACAGTAACAGCAGCAGCAGTAGTAACAGTAACAGCAGCAGCAGTAGTAACAGTAACAGCAGCAGCAGTAGTAACAGTAACAGCAGTAGTAACAGTAACAGCAGTAGTAGCAGCAGCAGCAGTAGTAACAGCAACAGTAGTAACAGCAGCAGCAGCAGCAGCAACAGCAACAGCAGTAGTAACAGCAGCAGCAGTAGTAACAGCAACAGTAGTAACAGCAGCAGCAGCAGCAGCAACAGCAACAGCAGTAGTAACAGCAGCAGCAGTAGTAACAGCAACAGTAGTAACAGCAACAGCAGTAGTAACAGCAACAGTAGTAACAGCAGCAGTAGCAGCAACAGCAACAGCAGTAGTAACAGCAACAGCAGCAGCAGTAGTAACAGTAACAGCAGCAGTAGTAACAGCAACAGCAGTAGTAGCAGCAGCAGCAGTAGTAACAGCAACAGTAGTAACAGTAACAGCAGCAGTAGTAACAGTAGCAGCAGCAGTAACAGCAGCAGAAGTAGTAACAGCAACAGCACAGAGAGAACAAGATAAACAACAGAGAATAATAAAGACACGAGGAATGACAGAAGAGGCAAGATAGGATAATAAAGAAGTAATAAGTAAGAATGAAGAATAATAACTAGTAAAGTAACTACAGTTAGAGAGAGAGATTTCGTTCGGATTTTTAACCCCGGAGGGTTAGCCACCCAGGATAACCCAAGAAAGTCAGTGCGTCATCGAGGACTGTCTAACTTATTTCCATTGTGGTCCTTAATCTTGTCCCCCAGGATGCCACCCACACCAGTCCACTAACACCCAGGTACCTATTTGCTGCTAGGTGAACAGGACAATAGGTGTAAGGAAACGTGTCGGAATTTCCACCCGCCGGGAATCGAACCCGGGCCCTCCGTGTGTGAAGCGGGAGCTTTAGCCACCAGGCCACCGGGCCACCGGTGGCATGGTAGTAACTACAGTTACTACCTGGTATAATAATAACTAGTAAAGTAACTACAGTTACTACCTGGTATAATAATAACTAGTAAAGTAACTACAGTTACTACCTGGTATAATAATAACCAGTAAAGTAACTACAGTTACTACCTGGTATAATAATAACTAGTAAAGTAACTACAGTTACTACCTGGTATAATAATAACTAGTAAAGTAACTACAGTTACTACCTGGTATAATAATAACTAGTAAAGTAACTACAGTTACTACCTGGTATAATAATAACTAGTAAAGTAACTACAGTTACTACCTGGTATAATAACCAGTAAAGTAACTACAGTTACTACCTGGTATAATAACCACCAGTAAAGTAACTACAGTTACTACCTGGTATAATAATAACCAGTAAAGTAACTACAGTTACTACCTGGTATAATAATAACTAGTAAAGTAACTACAGTTACTACCTGGTATAATAATAACCAGTAAAGTAACTACAGTTACTACCTGGTATAATAACTAGTAAAGTAACTACAGTTACTACCTGGTATAATAATAACTAGTAAAGTAACTACAGTTACTACCTGGTATAATAATAACTAGTAAAGTAACTACAGTTACTACCTGGTATAATAATAACTAGTAAAGTAACTACGGTTACTACCTGGTATAATAATAACTAGTAAAGTAACTACAGTTACTACCTGGTATAATAATAACCAGTAAAGTAACTACAGTTACTACCTGGTATAATAACTAGTAAAGTAACTACAGTTACTACCTGGTATAATAATAACTAGTAAAGTAACTACAGTTACTACCTGGTATAATAATTAGTAAAGTAACTACAGTTACTACCTGGTATAATAATAACTAGTAAAGTAACTACAGTTACTACCTGGTATAATAATAACTAGAAAAAGTAACTACAGTTACTACCTGGTATAATAATAACCAGTAAAGTAACTACAGTTACTACCTGGTATAATAATAACTAGTAAAGTAACTACAGTTACTACCTGGTATAATAATAACCAGTAAAGTAACTACAGTTACTACCTGGTATAATAACCACCAGTAAAGTAACTACAGTTACTCCCTGGTATAATAATAACCAGTAAAGTAACTACAGTTACTACCTGGTATAATAATAACTAGTAAAGTAACTACAGTTACTACCTGGTATAATAAATAACCAGTAAAGTAACTACAGTTACTACCTGGTATAATAATAACTAGTAAAGTAACTACAGTTACTACCTGGTATAATAATAACCAGTAAAGTAACTACAGTTACTACCTGGTATAATAACCACCAGTAAAGTAACTACAGTTACTACCTGGTATAATAATAACAAGTAAAGTAACTACAGTTACTACCTGGTATAATAATAACCAGTAAATTAACTACAGTTACTACCTGGTATAATAACCACCAGTAAAGAAACTACAGTTACTACGGGTATAATAATAACTAGTAAAGTAACTACAGTTACTACCTGGTATAATAATAACCAGTAAAGTAACTACAGTTACTACCTGGTATAATAACCACCAGTAAAGTAACTACAGTTACTACCTGGTATAATAATTAGTAAAGTAACTACAGTTACTACCTGGTATAATAATAACCAGTAAAGTAACTACAGTTACTACCTGGTATAATAATAACAAAGTAAAGAAAACTCCCAGTACTACCTGGTATAATAATAAACCAGTAAAGAAAACTACAGTTACTACCTGGTAAAATAATAACCAGTAAAGTAACTACAGTTACTACCTGGTATAATAATAACTAGTAAAGTAACTACAGTTACTACCTGGTAAAATAATAACTAGTTAAAGTAACTACAGTTACTACCTGGTATAATAATAACCAGTAAAGTAACTACAGTTACTACCTGGTATAATAATAACTAGTAAAGTAACTACAGTTACTACCTGGTATAATAATAACTAGTAAAGTAACTACAGTTACTACCTGGTATAATAACCACCAGTAAAGTAACTACAGTTACTACCTGGTTAATAATAACCAGTAAAGTAACTACAGTTACTACCTGGTATAATAACCACCAGTAAAGTAACTACAGTTACTACCTGGTATAATAATAACCAGTAAAGTAACTACAGTTACTACCTGGTATAATAATAACTAGAAAAGTAACTACAGTTACTACCTGGTATAATAACCAGTAAAGTAACTACAGTTACTACCTGGTATAATAACTAGTAAAGTAACTACAGTTACTACCTGGTATAATAATTAGTAAAGTAACTACAGTTACTACCTGGTATAATAACCACCAGTAAAGTAACTACAGTTACTACCTGGTATAATAATAACCAGTAAAGTAACTACAGTTACTACCTGGTATAATAACCACCAGTAAAGTAACTACAGTTACTACCTGGTATAATAATAACCAGTAAAGTAACTACAGTTACTACCTGGTATAATAATAACTAGTAAAGTAACTACAGTTACTACCTGGTATAATAATAACCAGTAAAGTAACTACAGTTACTACCTGGTATAATAATAACTAGTAAAGTAACTACAGTTACTACCTGGTATAAATAATAACTAGTAAAGTAACTACAGTTACTACCTGGTATAATAACCACCAGTAAAGTAACTACAGTTACTAACTGGTATAATAATAACCAGTAAAGTAACTACAGTTACTACCTGGTATAATAACCACCAGTAAAGTAACTACAGTTACGACCTGGTATAATAATAACTAGTAAAGTAACTACATTTTACTCCCTGGGTATAATATTAACTAGTAAAGTAACTACAGTTACTACCTGGTATAATAACCAGTAAAGTAACTACAGTTACTACCTGGTATAATAACCAGTAAAGTAACTACAGTTACTACCTGGTATAATAATAACTAGTAAAGTAACTACAGTTACTACCTGGTATAATAATAACCAGTAAAGTAACTACAGTTACTACCTGGTATAATAACCAGTAAAGTAACTACAGTTACTACCTGGTATAATAACCAGTAAAGTAACTACAGTTACTACCTGGTATAATAATAATAGTAAAGTAACTACAGTTACTACCTGGTATAATAATAACTAGTAAAGTAACTACAGTTACTACCTGGTATAATAATAACTAGTAAAGTAACTCAGTTACTACCTGGTATAATAATAACCAGTAAAGTAACTACAGTTACTACCTGGTATAATAATAACCAGTAAAGTAACTACAGTTACTACCTGGTATAATAATAACTTGTAAAGTAACTACAGTTACTACCTGGTATAATAATAACTAGTAAAGTAACTACAGTTACTACCTGGTATAATAATAACCAGTAAAGTAACTACAGTTACTACCTGGTATAATAATAACTAGTAAAGTAAATACAGTTACTACCGGTATAATAATAACTAGTAAAGTAACTACAGTTAACTACCTGGTATAAATAATAACTAGTAAAGTAACTACAGTTACTACCTGGTATAATAATAACCAGTAAAGTAACTACAGTTACTACCTGGTATAATAACCACCAGTAAAGTAACTACAGTTACTACCTGGTATAATAATAACTAGTAAAGTAACTACAGTTACACCTGGTATAATAACCCCCAGTAAAGTAACTACAGTTACTACCTGGTATAATAATAACTAGTAAAGTAACTACAGTTACTACCTGGTATAATAACCACCAGTAAAGTAACTACAGTTACTACCTGGTATAATAACCACCAGTAAAGTAACTACAGTTACTACCTGGTATAATAATAACTAGTAAAGTAACTACAGTTACTACCGGGTGTATAATAACCACCAGTAAAGTAACTACAGTTACTACCTGGTATAATAACCAGTAAAGTAACTACAGTTACTACCTGGTATAATAATAACTAGTAAAGTAACTACAGTTACTACCTGGTATAATAATAACTAGTAAAGAAAACTACAGTTACTACCTGGTATAATAATAACTAGTAAAGTAACTACAGTTACTACCTGGTATAATAATAACTAGTAAAGTAACTACAGTTACTACCTGGTATAATAATAACTAGTAAAGTAACTACAGTTACTACCTGGTATAATAACCACCAGTAAAGTAACTACAGTTACTACCTGGTATAATAACCAGTAAAGTAACTACAGTTACTACCTGGTATAATAATAACTAGTAAAGTAACTACAGTTACTACCTGGTATAATAACTAGTAAAGTAACTACAGTTACTACCTGGTATAATAATAACTAGTAAAGTAACTACAGTTACTACCTGGTATAATAATAACTAGTAAAGTAACTACAGTTACTACCTGGTATAATAATAACTAGTAAAGTAACTACAGTTACTACCTGGTATAATAACCACCAGTAAAGTAACTACAGTTACTACCTGGTATAATAACCAGTAAAGTAACTACAGTTACTACCTGGTATAATAATAACTAAAGTAACTACAGTTACTACCTGGTATAATAATAACTAGTAAAGTAACTACAGTTACTACCTGGTATAATAATAACTAGTAAAGTAACTACAGTTACTACCTGGTATAATAATAACCCGTAAAGTAACTACAGTTACTACCGGGTATAATAAATAACCCGTAAAGAAAACTACAGTTACTACTGGTATAATAATAACTAGTAAAGTAACTACATTTACTACCTGGTATAATAATAACTAGTAAAGTAACTACAGTTACTACCTGGTATAATAAATAACTAGTAAAGTAACTAAAAGTTACTACCTGGTATAATAATAACTAGTAAAGTAACAACAGTTACTACCTGGTATAATAATAACTAGTAAAGTAACTACAGTTACTCCCTGGTATAATAATAACTAGTAAAGTAACTACAGTTACTACCTGGTATAATAATAACTAGTAAAGTAACTACAGTTACTACCTGGTATAATAATAACTAGTAAAGTAACTACAGTTACTACCTGGTATAATAACTAGTAAAGTAACTACAGTTACTACCTGGTATAATAATAACCCGTAAAGTAACTACAGTTACTACCGGGTATAAAATAACTAGTAAAGTAACTACAGTTACTACCTGGTATAATAACTAGTAAAGTAACTACAGTTACTACCTGGTATAATAACCACCAGTAAAGTAACTACAGTTACTACCTGGTATAATAATAACTAGTAAAGTAACTACAGTTACTACCTGGTATAATAATAACTAGTAAAGTAACTACAGTTACTACCTGGTATAATAATAACTAGTAAAGTAACTACAGTTACTACCTGGTATAATAATAACTAGTAAAGTAACTACAGTTACTACCTGGTATAATAATAACTAGTAAAGTAACTACAGTTACTACCTGGTATAATAATAACTAGTAAAGTAACTACAGTTACTACCTGGTATAATAATAACTAGTAAAGTAACTACAGTTACTACCTGGTATAATAATAACTAGTAAAGTAACTACAGTTACTACCTGGTATAATAATAACTAGTAAAGTAACTACAGTTACTACCTGGTATAATCACCTGGGAAATCAGAAACCTTCGCCAAAATAAAGGAGATTTACGTTTTTTTAACGTGTTGGTGAAATTTAATCAGGATTGGTCGCCCTGGGTCCTTCCCTCTCTTTATTTGATGGAGTTTGGCCTCCATCTTCCTCCCTCCCTCTGTATTCCTTCACCATATTCCATCCTTACTCCACAGTATCCTTTCCTCCCTCCATTACGACCCTCCATTACGACCCTCCATTACGACCCTCCATTACGTCTCTCCATCACGACCCTCCGTCACGTCCCTCATTACGTCCCTCCATTACGTCCCTCATTACGACCCTCCATTACGTCCCTCCATCACGTCCCTCCATTACGACCCTCCATTACGTCTCTCCATCACGACCCTCCGTCACGTCCCTCATTACGTCCCTCCATTACGACCCTCCATTACGTCCCTCCATTACGTCCCTCCATTACGTCCATCCATTACGTCCCTCCATTACGTCCCTCCATTGCAACCCTCCATTACGTCCCTCCATTACAACCCTCCATTACGTCCCTCCATTACGTCCCTCCATTACGACCCTCCATTACGTCCCTCATTACGTCCCTCCATCACGACCCTCCATCACGACCCTCCATCACGACCCTCCATCACGTCCCTCATTACGTCCCTCCATCACGACCCTCCACGTCCCTCCATCACGACCCTCCACGTCTCTTTCAACTCCAGTTTAGTAAGCGTATATAGACGCACTGTGTACTTGTATATACCACTTATCTCTCTATTCTCTCTCTCTCTCTCTCTCTCTCTCTCTCTCTCTCTCTCTCTCTCATTCTTACCCAGCTTGAACTTAAATTCATTTAGAATATTCAAATAAGGACTTTGAAGTTCTTATACGACCGAGTTTCCGCTTATTTATTCCAAGACAGTACTGTGTTCTCTGCTTAGTAGGGACGTTTCGAACATCTTTATTGTGAGAACGTTTCGCCCTCCAGATATCTGCAGAAATCAAAGTGGACACACAATAGGCCTAGTTCCTAGGCCTATTGTGTGTCCACTAACGAGTACAATAAACTAGCCACATAAGTGTTGAAATCTATATTTAATCTGTGTCCCTCTTTTTAAGACTGAAACAAAGACTGAAAGACTGAAACGAGGACTGAAACGATTACTGCAACAAAGACTGAAACAAAGACTGAAACAAAGACTGAAAGACTGAAACGAGGACTGAAACGATTACTGCAACAAAGACTGAAACAAAGACTGAAACAAAGACTGAAAGACTGAAACGAGGACTGAAACGATTACTGCAACAAAGACTGAAACAAAGACTGAAACAAAGACTGAAAGACTGAAACGAGGACTGAAACGATGACTGAAACAAAGACTGAAACAAAGACTGAAAGACTGAAACGAGGACTGAAACGATGACTGAAACGAAGACTGAAACAAAGAATGAAACAAAGACTGAAAGACTGAAACGATGGCTGAAACGATGACTGAAACAAAGACTGAAACAAAGACTGAAACAAAGACTGAAACAAAGACTGAAACAAAGACTGAAACAAAGACTGAAACAAAGACTGAAACAAAGACTGAAACAAAGACTGAAACAAAGACTATAACAAAGACTGAAACAAAGACTGAAACAAAGACTGAAACAAAGACTATAACAAAGACTGAAACAAAGACTGAAACAAAGACTATAACAAAGACTGAAACAAAGACTGAAACAAAGACTATAACAAAGACTATAACAAAGACTGAAACAAAGACTATAACAAAGACTATAACAAAGACTGAAACAAAGACTGAAACAAAGACTATAACAAAGACTATAACAAAGACTGAAACAAAGACTATAACAAAGACTATAACAAAGACTGAAACAAAGACTATAACAAAGACTGAAACAAAGACTGAAACAAAGACTGAAACAAAGACTATAACAAAGACTATAACAAAGACTGAAACAAAGACTGAAACAAAAAGACTGAAACAAAGACTATAAACTAAAGACTGAAACAAAGACTATAACAAAGACTGAAACAAGACTGAAACAAAAAAGACTGAAACAAAGACTGAAACAAAGACTGAAACAAAGACTGAAACAAAGACTGAAACAAAGACTGAAACAAAGACTGAAACAAAGACTATAACAAAGACTATAACAAAGACTGAAACAAAGACTGAAACAAAAAAGACTGAAACAAAGACTATAACAAAGACTGAAACAAAGACTATAACAAAGACTGAAACAAAGACTGAAACAAAAAAGACTGAAACAAAGACTGAAACAAAGACTGAAACAAAGACTGAAACAAAGACTGAAACAAAAAAGACTGAAACAAAGACTGAAACAAAGACTATAACAAAGACTGAAACAAAGACTGAAACAAAGACTGAAACAAAGACTATAACAAAGACTGAAACAAAGACTATAACAAAGACTATAACAAAGACTGAAACAAAGACTGAAACAAAGACTGAAACAAAGACAAACAAAGACTGAAACAAAAAAGACTGAAACAAAGACTGAAACAAAGACTGAAACAAAGACTGAAACAAAGACTGAAACAAAGACTGAAACAAAGACTATAACAAAGACTGAAACAAAGACTGAAACAAAGACTGAAACAAAGACTGAAACAAAGACTGAAACAAAGACTGAAACAAAGACTATAACAAAGACTGAAACAAAGACTGAAACAAAGACTGAAACAAAGACTGAAAGACTGAAACGATGGCTGAAACGATGACTGAAACAAAGACTGAAACAAAGACTGAAACAAAGACTGAAACAAAGACTGAAACAAAGACTATAACAAAGACTATAACAAAGACTGAAACAAAGACTGAAACAAAGACTATAACAAAGACTATAACAAAGACTATAACAAAGACTGAAACAAAGACTATAACAAAGACTATAACAAAGACTGAAACAAAGACTATAACAAAGACTAATAAACAAAGACTGAAACAAAGACTGAAACAAAGACTGAAACAAAGACTATAACAAAGACTATAACAAAGACTGAAACAAAGACTGAAACAAAGACTATAACAAAGACTATAACAAAGACCGAAACAAAGACTATAACAAAGACTGAAACAAAGACTGAAACAAAGACTGAAACAAAAAAGACTGAAACAAAGACTGAAACAAAGACTGAAACAAAAAAGACTGAAACAAAGACTGAAACAAAGACTATAACAAAGACTGAAACAAAGACTGAAACAAAGACTGAAACAAAGACTATAACAAAGACTGAAACAAAGACTATAACAAAGACTATAACAAAGACTGAAACAAAGACTGAAACAAAGACTGAAACAAAGACTGAAACAAAAAAGACTGAAACAAAGACTGAAACAAAGACTGAAACAAAGACTGAAACAAAGACTGAAACAAAGACTGAAACAAAGACTGAAACAAAGACTGAAACAAAGACTGAAACAAAGACTGAAACAAAGACTGAAACAAAGACTATAACAAAGACTGAAACAAAGACTGAAACAAAGACTATAACAAAGACTGAAACAAAGACTGAAACAAAGACTGAAACAAAGACTGAAACAAAGACTGAAACAAAGACTATAACAAAGACTGAAACAAAGACTGAAACAAAGACTGAAACAAAGACTATAACAAAGACTGAAACAAAGACTGAAACAAAGACTATAACAAAGACTGAAACAAAGACTGAAACAAAGACTATAACAAAGACTGAAACAAAGACTGAAACTTAGACTGAAACAAAGACTATAACAAAGACTATAACAAAGACTGAAACAAAGACTGAAACAAAGACTATAACAAAGACTATAACAAAGACTATAACAAAGACTGAAACAAAGACTGAAACAAAGACTGAAACAAAGACTATAACAAAGACTATAACAAAGACTATAACAAAGACTGAAACAAAGACTGAAACAAAGACTGAAACAAAGACTATAACGCAGTAATATTCTTCTTTCCACCTCATTTCCAGTTCCTCATTATTTACCATAACAGCTCAACCTTCCTCATCTCTCTTTGTTTCTCACTACGTTTGTTTCTCACTACGTTTGTTTCTCACTACGTTTGTTTCTCACTACGTTTGTTTCTCACTACGTTTGCTTCTCACTACGTTTGCTTCTCACTACGTTTGTTTCTCACTACGTTTGCTTCTCACTACGTTTGTTTCTCACTACGTTTGTTTCTCACTACGTTTGCTTCTCACTACGTTTGTTTCTCACTACGTTTGTTTCTCATAACGTTTGCTTCTCACTACGTTTGTTTCTCACTACGATTTGTTTCTCACTACGTTTGCTTCTCACTACGTTTGTTTCTCACTACGTTTGTTTCTCACTAACGTTTGTTTCTCACTACGTTTGTTTCTCACTACGTTTGTTTCTCACTACGTTTGTTTCTCACTACGTTTGTTTCTCACTACGTTTGCTTCTCACTACGTTTGTTTCTCACTACGTTTGTTTCTCACTACGTTTGCTTCTCACTACGTTTGTTTCTCACTACGTTTGTTTCTTACTACGTTTGTCTCTACGTTTGTCTCTCACTACGTTTGTTTCTCACTACGTTTGCTTCTCACTACGTTTGTTTCTCACTACGTTTGTCTCTCACTACGTTTGTTTCTCACTACGTTTGCTTCTCACTACGTTTGTCTCTCACTACGATTGTTTCTCACTACGTTTGTTTCTCACTACGTTTGCTTCTCACTACGTTTGTTTCTCACTACGTTTGCTTCTCACTACGTTTGCTTCTCACTACGTTTGCTTCTCACTACGTTTGCTTCTCACTACGTTTGCTTCTCACTACGTTTGCTTCTCACTACGTTTGTTTCTCACTACGATTGTTTCTCACTACGTTTGCTTCTCACTACGTTTGCTTCTCACTACGATTGTTTCTCACTACGTTTGTTTCTTCTCACTACGTTTGTTCTCACTACGTTTGTTTCTCACTACGTTTGTTTCTCACTACGTTTGCTTCTCACTACGTTTGCTTCTCACTACGTTTGCTTCTCACTACGTTTGCTTCTCACTACGTTTGCTTCTCACTACGTTTGTTTTTTCTCACTACGATTGTTTCTCACTACGTTTGCTTCTCACTACTTTGCTTCTCACTACGATTGTTTCTCACTACGTTTGCTTCTCACTACGTTTGTTCTCACTACGATTGTTTCTCACTACGTTTGTTCTCACTACGTTTTGTTTCTCACTACGTTTGCTTCTCACTACGTTTGCTTCTCACTACGTTTGCTTCTCACTACGTTTGTTTCTCACTACGTTTGTCTCTCACTACGTTTGTTTCACACTACGTTTGTTTCTCACTACGTTTGTTTCTCACTACGTTTGCTTCTCACTACGTTTGTTTCTCACTACGTTTGTCTCTCACTACGTTTGTTTCTCACTACGTTTGTTTCTCACTACGTTTGCTTCTCACTACGTTTGTTTCTCACTACGTTTGTTTCTTTCTCACTACGTTTGTCTCTCACTACGTTTGTCTCTCACTACGTTTGTTTCTCACTACGTTTGTTTCTCACTACGTTTGTTTCTCACTACGTTTGTTTCTCACTACGTTTGTTTCTCACTACGTTTGTCTCTCACTACGTTTGTCTCTCACTACGTTTGTTTCTCACTACGATTGTTTCTCACTACGTTTGCTTCTCACTACGTTTGTTTCTCACTACGTTTGTTTCTCACTACGTTTGCTTCTCACTACGTTTGTTTCTCACTACGTTTGTTTCTCACTACGTTTGTTTCTCACTACGATTGTTTCTCACTACGTTTGCTTCTCACTACGTTTGTTTCTCACTACGTTTGCTTCTCACGTTTGTTTCTCACTACGTTTGCTTCTCACTACGTTTGTTTCTCACTACGATTGTTTCTCACTACGTTTGCTTCTCACTACGTTTGCTTCTCACTACGATTGTTTCTCACTACGTTTGCTTCTCACTACGTTTGTTTCTCACTACGATTGTTTCTCGCTACGTTTGCTTCTCACTACGTTTGTTTCTCACTACGTTTGTCTCTCACTACGTTTGTTTCTCACTACGTTTGTTTCTCACTACGTTTGTTTCTCACTACGTTTGCTTCTCACTACGTTTGTCTCTCACTACGTTTGTCTCTCACTACGTTTGTTTCTCACTACGTTTGCTTCTCACTACGTTTGTTTCTCACTACGTTTGTTTCTCACTACGTTTGTTTCTCACTACGTTTGTCTCTCACTACGTTTGTCTCTCACTACTTTTGTTTCTCACTACGTTTGTTTCTCACTACGTTTGCTTCTCACTACGTTTGTTTCTCACTACGTTTGTTTCTCACTACGTTTGTTTCTCACTACGTTTGTTTCTCACTACGTTTGCTTCTCACTACGTTTGCTTCTCACTACGTTTGTTTCTCACTACGTTTGTCTCTCACTACGTTTGTCTCTCACTACGTTTGTCTCTCACTACGTTTGTTTCTCACTACGTTTGTTTCTCACTACGTTTGTTTCTCACTACGATTGTTTCTCACTACGTTTGTTTCTCACTACGTTTGTTCCTCACTACGTTTGTTTCTCACTACGATTGTTTCTCGCTACGATTGTTTCTCACTACGTTTGTTTCTCACTACGTTTGTTTCTCACTACGTTTGTCTCTCACTACGTTTGTCTCTCACTACGTTTGTCTCTCACTACGTTTGTTTCTCACTACGTTTGTTTCTCACTACGTTTGTCTCTCACTACGATTGTTTCTCACTACGTTTGTTTCTCACTACGTTTGTTTCTCACTACGTTTGTTTCTCACTACGATTGTTTCTCGCTACGATTGTTTCTCACTACGTTTGTTTCTCACTACGTTTGTTTCTCACTACGTTTGTTTCTCACTACGTTTGTTTCTCAGTGTTTGATCTTCAACTTTCTCAACACTACAGTCGTGGAAGAGCTGCAACTCAGTGTTGCATAAGATCAACCTTGTGTTGCATGCCAGATGTCGAATTGATGTGAGAACTTTGGGTGGGTTTTGGAATAGTGTGGGTGGGGGACACCCGGTGGGGGTGGGGGACGCCAGGTGTGGGCGGGGGACACCCGGTGGGGGTGGGGGACACCAGGCGTGGGCGGGGGACACCAGCAGGTGTGGGCGGGAGTACATCGCAGGTGGTGGTAGTTGGGTTGGTGGGGGTGGAGGGGTTGGTTGGTGGGAGGTGGTGGTGGGTGTTGTTGTTGGTGGAGGGTTGGTTGGTGGGAGGTGGTGGTGGGTGTTGTTGTTGGTGGTGGAGGGGTTAATTGGTGGGAGGTGGTCGTGGGTGTTGGTGGTGGAGGGGGTTGGTTGGTGGAGGTAGTGGTGGGTGTTGGTGGTGGTGGAGGGGTTGGTTGGTGGGAGGTGGTCGTGGGTGTTGTTGTTAGTGGTTGGAGGGGTTGGTTGGTGGGAGGTGGTGGTGGAGGGGTTGGTTGGTGGGAGGTGGTGGTGGAGGGGTTGGTGGTGGGAGGTGGTGGTGGAGGGGTTGGCTGGTGGGAGGTGGTGATGGGGGGATTGGTTGGTGGGAGGTGGTGGTGGAGGGGTTGGCTGGTGGGAGGTGGTGGTGGAGGGGTTGGCTGGTGGGAGGTGGTGGGACTTCAAGGCTCCTGCTACCTGCCAACCTTCATCATCCAGTATATCTGGGGTTGGGATAAGTGTTTCTTGACTCATTATTATGTCACTGCCCCGGCTGGTTTCACTTGCTTCGTTGTTCCAAGAGCCCAGGGAGTCCAGGGAGTCCAGGGAGCTTAGGGAGTCCAGGAAGTCCAGGAAGTCCAGGGAGTGGTCTCGCAACTTCTTCGCCAGAACTGCTCCCCACATTTCCAGATGTGAGTCTTCGGCTGAGTCCTTGGTACATCGTGACCTCTTCCCTTCAGAAGAAGCCAAGTGCCTCCGTGTACCTGTCTCTTGTATTTGTGACTATGCCCTTGAATGTTTGTATGTGTGTCGGTGGCTGCTAAAAGGTCCAGGAGCTGTACCTAACCTAGATGTCATGTTTCCCCCTCTGCGTCATTATTAGAACTCAAAAAGCTAGTCGTGGCGAGACGTTTTCTGTAATAAATGCCCTGAACCACAAAGAATAAGTGTCTAGTTCCACACACGTTGTCAATAAATAATCTCGCTACTCTCAAATTATGTTCATGTTTACATGTCATAGTTTATACCATTTCCCCAGAACACTTCAGTGCTAACTTGTGTTATTAACTTTGTTATTAACTTCACTGTTATTGACTTCAGTACAATTATTTGACAATGAGTTGGGCAAATATTTTTACTATTCGGTTTGAGTTAGAGAAAGATCTGCCTAGTATGGGCCAGTAGGCCTGCTGCAGTGTTCCTCCTGTCTTTATGTTCTCAATGTTATTAACTCGTCAGTGTTATTAATCATTCAATATTAATCCTATGGGACTCTTCATCCTCCGGGAAGGGGAGAGGATGATTCTCCGTCTTTTCTCTTAGTCTAATCTCTACGGAACGTAAGTTGTCAGATCAAGCACTGTAACGCTGCTTGGAGAAGCCTCATGAAACTAGAGATTAATCTCTCTGCATTCCTTCTCCACAAAACCATCCACTTGCGCCACTATCCTTAACTCACGTGCAACAGCATCAACGCAAACATAGAGGTACAAACGGCGAAGTGTAGACAATGGCGTTGCAAGAGGAACGAGCAGACACAGGCACCTCAACAATGAGGTGTAAACAAAGCGTACAATGGTGCGCCTGTCCAGCACTTGACTCATGTCAGAGGCTGTTGCTCTGTGTTTACTGCGGACCAGTGATATTCCAGCCTACTCCAAACTAGTGATATTCCAGCCTACTCCAAACTAGTGATATTCCAGCCTACTCCAAACTAGTGATATTCCAGCCTTCTCCAGACCAGTGATATTCCAGCCTACTCCAAGGGAGTGATATTCCAGCCTTTTCCAGACCAGTGATATTCCAGCCTATGTTCACACTGTGATATTGAAGACCCCTATGACTGACCCCTGGGGGACGAGCTAGGTGATGAGGAATGTGCTGGGTGCTGGGGGACGAGCTAGGTGCTCGGGATGAGCTAGGTGCTGGGGATGAGCTAGATGTTGGGGGATGAGCTAGATGTTGGGAGATGTACTGGGGATGAGCTAGGTGCTGAGGGATGAGCTAGGTACTGGGTATTGTGCTGGGTGCTGAGGGGTGAGCTGGGCGTTTATTTGCAGAATTTTTATAGTATTATTATTATTGTCATTATTATTGTTAGTTATTATCATTATTATCCTGGTCATTGGCAGTAACATACTCAACACAATGGTGACACCATCACTCGCCTGGTCGCCGCACCCGTCACTCTCCACACCACAAAAAAAAAAAACTCTGGAAATTTAGAGGCTGATACTGTGAGAGCCGCGGGTTGGTCACGCTCCCTGCTGACATTTTTATTCTCTCGTCGATATGGATTTCGTGGTGGCTTGGAAAAGGTGGAGAGCTCAGTGTCATGTCAATAGGTCAGGTCTCCCGTGACAGCCGATTGGAAATTTCCACTCGTGATCGACTGTCATGTTCCAGGAAGAGGGAGAGAGGGAGAGTCTCTCGTAGTTGGGTTGGTAGCGCCCTCAGCTCACACACTGAGGTCCGGGGGGGTCGATCTCCGATACGGGTGGAAACATAAGGATGTGCCTCCTTAAGACACCTGCTGTCCATGTTCGCCTATCAGTAAAATAGGTACCTAGGTGTTAGTCGGCTAGTGTGTTCCTTTAACCTCTCCTCGTAGCACATGCCCCTTAGTTCCGGGACTAGTTTTGTTGCAAACCTTTGAACTTTCTCTAATTTCTTGACGTGTTGGACCAGATGTGGATTCCGTACCGGTGCTGCATATTCCAATATAGGTGTGTGTGTGTGCGTGTGTTGTGTGTGTGTGTGTGTGTGTGTGTGTGTGTGTGTGTGTGTGTGTGTAGATAAGTCACGGTGGTTCTGTGGGTATTTTGATGCGTGTGTTTGTGTTGAAGGAGTCTTGGTGGGTCTTGTCAGTATTTTGGTAGGTGCTGACGGCCGTGTGAGCCTGATTGATGGCCTCGCTGGACCAAGAACGAGGATTGATGACGTCGTCAGCGCTGCGCTAATGACAGCCACACCAACACCCCATAACAACCTCCACAACATTCACAAGATGTGTTCACCACATTAACATCTCACGGCTTTACACCAGAGCCGGTACATACTCTGCCACAGTAATAAATGGCATGGTTATATCCACAACCTGATATAAGGACACTTACGTACAATTCAGAATATTTAAGCTAACGTTTCGCCACTCGTGGCGAAACGTTATCCTCCTTCACACGAAATCCATCAGCTATTTAACAATTCAAGTCATTCGTGTCCCGTAGTTGGGTTGGTAGCACACTCAGCTCACACACTGAGGTCCGTGATTCGATCCCCGATACGGCTGGAAACATTAGGATGTTTCCTTAAGATACATGCTGTCCATGTTCACCTAGCAGTAAGTAGGTACCTGGGTGTTAGTTGACTGGTGTGGCTCGCATCCTGGAGGCAAAACCTAATTTTCCCGAAATGCTCTGCATAGCCAGGTACTTTCTACACAGTATGTCATTGATGTGAGCTATGGTCTGTATAAGTTGTACCATGAAGAAATAAATATTATTATTATTATTATTATTATTATTATTATTATTATTATTATTATTATTATTATTATTCAGTGAAGGCACAGATAACATATATGACAAGAAATAATTGCTCGTCCTTTATTAATCTGGCATCCACTCCAAAAACTCGATTACTACTACTATTGCTACTACTATTACTATTACCATTGCTACTACTATTGCTACTACTATTGCTACTACTATTGCTACTACTATTGCTACTACTATTGCTACTGCTATTGCTACTACTATTGCTACTACTACTGCTACTACTATTGCTACTACTATTGCTACTACTATTACTACTACCATTGCTACTACTATTACTACTATTGCTACTACTATTGCTACTACTATTGCTACTACTATTGCTACTACTATTGCTACTACTATTGCTACTACCATTGCTACTACTATTGCTACTACCATTGCTACTACTATTGCTATTACTATTGCTACTACCATTGCTACTACTATTGCTACTACTATTACTACTACTATTGCTACTACTATTACTACTGCTATTGCTACTACTATTACTACTGCTATTGCTACTACTATTGCTACTACCATTGCTACTATTACTACTGCTATTGCTACTACTATTGCTACTACTATTGCTACTACTATTGCTACTACTATTGCCTCCCTCCTCCTTTCACTCCCCTTTCTATCTCAAGTGCCACTAAAACTACTCTTTCTACTACTATTACCACTACCACTACTACTACTGCTACTACCACTACTATCTACTACTACTTACTACTACTATTGCCTCACTCTTTTTTTTTATCTACTGCCACTAACTACTACTACTACTACCACTACTACTACTACTACTACCACTACTACCACTACTACTACTGCTACTACCACTACTACTACTGCTACTACCACTACTACTACCACTACTACTATTACCACTACTACTACTACTACTACTACTACTGCTGCTACTACTACTACTACTGCTACTACTGCTACTACCACTACTACTACCACTACTACTACCACTACTACTACTACTACTATTACCACACTACTACTACTACACACTACTACTACACTACTACTACTACTACTAACTATACCCACTACTACTATACTACCACTAACTACTACTGCTACTACCACTACTGCTACTACATACTACTACTTACTACTACTACACACTACTACTACTACTACTACTACTACTACTACTACCACCACTACTACTACTACTACTACCACCACTACTACTACTACTACCACTACTATTACTACTACCACTACTACTACCACTACTACTACTACTACCACCACTACTACTACTACTACCACTACTATTACTACTACCACTACCACTACTACTACTACTACCACTACTATTACTACTACCACTACTACCACTACTACTACTACTACTACTACCACTACTATTACTACTACCACTACTACTACTACTACTACTACTACTACTACTACCACTACTACCACTACTACTACTACCACTACTATTACTACTACCACTACTACCACTACTACTACTACTACTACTACTACCACTACTACCACTACTACTACTACTACCACTACTACTACTACTACCAGCATTGCCACTTCTTGTTCTTCCTGTCTTGGTCTGGGCCCACTCACCCTCGACTATATACACTGGCTCCCTCACCTTCGTGTATTAGTGTGACTTGTTAATGGTCCAAATCGGACAGGAATGGTATAAAATATATGATGCATTTCTTTCTCTTTTGCATGTCTTTTTTGTGGGATATTGTAGATTGTTGCTTGAATATTGTTCTAGTTACGGTACACCTGCTTTGATAGTTTCAAGCCGATCGGAAAAGGAGTTTTCGAGTTATGAGTGAAAATTTCAGAAAAGTGGAAAAAATATAAAAAAAATTGGTTTGTTTACACACACACACACACACACACACAACACACACACACACACACACACACACACACACACACTGGCTAGAGTGGCCAGAAGAGCTCATGCATGCAGGGCAAAGCTCCTGATCATGGGTGACTTTAACCACAAGGAGATCGAATGGGAGAACTTGGAGCCACATGGGGGCCAAGATACATGGAGGGCTAAGATGATGGAGGTGGTACTGGAGAACTTCATGTACCAACACGTAAGGGACACTACAAGAGAGAGAGGAGAGGATGAACCAGCAAGGCTGGACTTAGTATTCACCTTGAGTAGTGCAGATATTGAGGACATCACATATGAAAGACCCCTTGGGGCCAGTGACCATGCGGTTTTAAGCTTCGAATACACAGTAGAGCTACAAGTGGAGGGAGAAGCAGGAAGGCCAGGACGAATGAAACCAAACTACAGGAAAGGGGACTACACAGGAATGAGGAACTTCCTGAATGAGGTTCAGTGAGACAGAGAACTGGCAGGGAAGCCAGTTAATGAGATGATGGAATATGTAGCAACAATGTGCAAGGAGGCTGAGGAGAGGTTTGTACCCAAGGGTAACAGGAATAATGAAAAAGCCAGGATGAGCCCATGGTTTACCCAAAGGTGCAGGGAGGCAAAAACCAAGTGTGCTAGAGAATGGAAGAAATATAGAAGGCAAAGGACCCAGGAGAATAAGGAGAGCAGTCGTAGAGCCAGAAACGAATATGCACAGATAAGAAGGGAGGCCCAACGTCAATATGAAAACGACATAGCAGCAAAAGCCAAATCTGACCCGAAGCTGTTATACAGCCACATCAGGAAGAAAACAACCGTTAAGGACCAGGTAATCAGGCTAAGGAAGGAAGGAGGAGAGACAACAAGAAATGACCGTGAAGTATGTGAGGAACTCAACAAGAGATTCAAAGAAGTGTTCACAGAGGAGACAGAAGGGGCTCCAGAAAGACGGAGAGGTGGGGTACACCACCATGTGCTGGACACAGTACACACAACCGAGGAAGAAGTGAAGAGGCTTCTGAGTGAGCTAGATACCTCAAAGGCAATGGGGCCAGATAACATCTCTCCATGGGTCCTGAGAGAGGGAGCAGAGGCGCTATGTGTAACCCTAACAACAATATTCAATACATCTATCAAAACAGGGAGATTGCCTGAGGCATGAAGACAGCAAATGTGGTCCCAATCTTTAAAAAAGGAGACAGACATGAAGCACTAAAACTACAGACCAGTGTCACTGACATGTATAGCATGCAAAATCATGGAAAAGATTGTCAGGAGAAGAATGGTGGAACATCTAGAAAGGAATGATCTCATCACCAGCAGCCAACATGGTTTCAGAGATGGGAAATCCTGTGTCACAAACCTACTGGAGTTCTATGACATGGTGACAGCAGTAAGACAAGAGAGAGAGGGGTGGGTGGATTGCATTTTCTTGGACTGCAAGAAGGCTTTTGACACAGTACCACACAAGAGATTAGTGCAAAAACTGGAGGACCAAGCAGGGATAACAGGGAAGGCACTGCAATGGATCAGGGAATACTTGTCAGGAAGACAGCAGCGAGTAATGGTACGTGGCGAGGTGTCAGAGTGGGCACCTGTGACCAGCGGGGTCCCACAGGGGTCAGTCCTAGGACCAGTGCTGTTTCTGGTATTTGTGAACGACATGACGGAAGGAATAAACTCCGAGGTGTCCCTGTTTGCAGATGACGTGAAGTTGATGAGAAGAGTTCATTCGATCGAAGACCAGGCAGAACTACAAAGGGATCTGGACAGGCTGCAGACCTGGTCCAGCAACTGGCTCCTGGAGTTCAATCCCACCAAGTGCAAAGTCATGAGGATTGGGGAAGGGCAAAGAAGACCGCAGACGGAGTACAGTCTAAGGGGCCAGAGACTACAAACATCACTCAAGGAAAAAGATCTTGGGGTGAGTATAACACCAGGCACATCTCCTG
This sequence comes from Cherax quadricarinatus, assembly GCF_026875155.1. Taxonomy (NCBI): domain Eukaryota; kingdom Metazoa; phylum Arthropoda; class Malacostraca; order Decapoda; family Parastacidae; genus Cherax; species Cherax quadricarinatus. Next base: position 20,560,511 of record NC_069484.1, read on the forward strand.
AAGCGCACATCAACCAAATAACTGCCGCAGCATATGGGCGCCTGGCAAACCTCAGAACAGCATTCCGACATCTTAATAAGGAGTCGTTCAGGACCCTGTACACCGTGTACGTTAGGCCCATTTTAGAGTACGCGGCACCAGTTTGGAACCCACACCTAGCCAAGCATGTAAAGAAACTAGAGAAAGTGCAAAGGTTTGCAACAAGACTAGTCCCAGGATTAAGAGGTATGTCCTATGAGGAGAGGTTAAGGGAAATCAACCTGACGACACTGGAGGACAGGAGAGATAGGGGGGACATGATAACGACTTACAAAATACTGAGAGGAATTGACAAGGTGGACAAAGACAGGATGTTCCAGAGACTGGACACAGCAACACGGGGACACAGTTGGAAGCTGAAGACACAGATGAATCAAAGGGATGTTAGGAAGTATTTCTTCAGCCACAGAGTAGTCAGGAAGTGGAATAGTTTGGGAAGCGATGTAGTGGAGGCAGGATCCATACATAGCTTTAAGCAGAGGTACGATAAAGCTCATGGTTCAGGGAGAGTGACCTAGTAGCGACCAGTGAAGAGGCGGGGCCAGGAGCTTGGACTCGACCCCTGCAACCTCAACTAGGTGAGTACAACTAGGTGAGTACACACACACACACACACACAACACACAACACACAACACACAACACACAACACACAAACAACACAACAACACACACACACACACACACACACACACACACACACACACAACACACCACACACACACACAACACACACAACACACACACACAACACACACACACAACACACACACACAACACACACACACAACACACACACACACACAACAACACACAACACACATCACAACACAACACACACACACACAACACAACACACAAACACAACACACACACACACACCACACACACACACACACACACACACACACCACACACACACACACAACACACACACACATCACAACACAACACACACACACATCACAACACAACACACACACACATCACAAACACACACACACACACACAACACAACACACAACACACAACACACACATCACAACACAACACACACACACATCACAACACAACACAACACACACAACACAACACACAAACACAACACAACACACAACACAACACAACACACACACAACACACAACACAACACACACACAACACAACACAAACACACACAACCACAACACACAACACAACACACACACAACACACAACACACACACATCACCACCACCGCCACAGTTCAACACTGACAAGAAATACGACAAAGAACACCCTATTTCCGCTTGACATAATTGGCCCAGGCAGAGCAGAGAGAACAAGTCGACAACCCTGCCAGAAACAAATAGCCTGACCAACTTTCCCAAAGCAAGACGCACTTGAGCGCAGGAGAAAAACCCGTCGGGTCAAGCAGAAGAAGAGAATGAAGTTTGTGAACTTGTGAGAGGAAGAAAAAAATATATTTAAACACCTCTAAGGGAATGGAGTTCGATCCCTTGAGAAACAGGATTTAATCCTCCCTTCGGCTGGATTAACTAATCCTGTGGGAAACGTTTTATGGGGGATTTTAGATACAGTTTCGCTCACCAGGCGCAATTGGTTTTATTTTTGTCAGTATATTAGAGAAAATTTCCAAGTGAGCGAAACGTAATCAGCATCCCAAAGTGCAACGTTTTGAAATTTCGTTTGGGTAAGTATCGTTCACCAGAAGCTTTTTCAGTTCCAAAACCACGGGGGAGTTGAATGATAGCTCCAGGTCCCTCGTGTTGCAATCAACACATCCGGAGCTTGCAATGTACATGTCACCTTATCCACTCAGCCATCGATCCTACATACAACATGAGCTTAGCGAATTAGGCTTGTTTCATGTTGCGAGGACACTCATGGCAGTGGTATGCTCAAGGAGTAATTTCAGCCTCCTGTTTGAGGAGTTTGGTAAATGATTCATTACTATATAGACTGCTTGTTGAGGCGGGAATTCAAACAGGAGGAGCCTGAAATTAATCCTTGAGCATACCACTGCCATAAGTGTCCTCGCAACATTAAACAAGCCTAGTTCGCTAAGCTCATGTTGTATGTAGGATCGATGGCTGAGTGGATAAGGTGACATGTACATTGTGTGGTCTCTTGAGGCGGGACAAGATAAGATAAGATAAGATAAGATTTCGTTCGGATTTTTAACCCCGGAGGGTTAGCCACCCAGGATAACCCAAGAAAGTCAGTGCGTCATCGAGGACTGTCTAACTTATTTCCATTGGGGTCCTTAATCTTGTTCCCCAGGATGCGACCCACACCAGTCGACTAACACCCAGGTACCTATTTGCTGCTAGGTGAACAGGACAATAGGTGTAAGGAAACGTGTCGGAATTTCCACCCGCCGGGAATCGAACCCGGGACCTCCGTGTGTGAAGCGGGAGCTTTAGCCACCAGACCACCGGGCCACCTAAATGTAATTCTGCGATGGCCGGGACAATGTGTCGTGGGGTCGAATGCTGTCCTGCCGCAGTTTGGTAAATGATTCAAAAGCACTTTATATATATATATATAATATATATATATATATATATATATATATATATATATATATATATATATATATATATACTGAGGTATTAAAGTATAGTAAGATGGTGGTTAACAGGTGATATGTAGCCTTAATGATCTTCGTGTAGTTGTACTGCCTTAAACTCTATTAACCACTTACGTGATTTGATATAGATCGAATGGTGGAATTCGATCATGGTTTTTAGCTGACCAAAACGTCGTCTAGAGGGGTACACGATGTCGTAAGTGCTACGTTATTTGGTGCCCTGGTCCAGATGGTTCCCTGTGGTCCACTGGTTCACGTGTTTTGGTGGTCCATCAGGCTGGGCAAGGCTGGATGCCAGAGAGCTGGGATTGGCACTGTACTTGACAGGTGAGCCAGCCAGTGCCTGGTAAATGTGGCACCAACTTGACGGGACACTCTCTATTCGAATGGGAGGTACACAGTGCCTTCCCTGGCTTGCTTGCTTGCAAACATTTGTACATGCATACGTATTCACAAGCATACATATGTTGCAATAAGATCACAGTAAACAGGTGATATCACAATATGCAAAAAACCATTGTGAAAAAAATAGTGAACTTCCAAGCGCTTCGTGATTTCTTACATTATCAAGGAACTGTTAAAATAATAGGACAGTAATAGGCTTATATGCACGTATACATGTGTACATCACATACACACATGTACGTACAAGAATACATGGTCGAATGCTGAAGCACTAGGCACACATTGAGGCTCGTGGTTCGATCCCCGGTACCGCTGGAAACATTAAGACGTGTTTCCTTAAGTAGGTACCTGGGTGTTAGTTGACTGGTGTGGGTCGCATCCTGGGGACAAAATTGACCTAATTTCCCTGAAATGCTCTACATAACCAGAGACTTTCTATACAGTATGTCACTGATGTGAGCTATGGTCTGTATAAGTTGTGTCATGTACTGGTAGAAATGAAGATTATTATTATTATTATTATTATTATTATTATTATTATTATTATTATATACACACGCACATGCACAAGTATACGTTGATTCACACAATAATGCATACACACACTTATGTACACATACGAATATACATTGACACATACAAAAAACGTGACATCATACATGTATACATATACACACATAAGTAAACTTGTATGTATACAGCCATAATGTGACTCTGAAGACACTGTGAGCGTGGGATATATCCAGTGCCTTCAGTGTCTTGTGGCTGTAGACTCCTGGATGGATCCATGTCTCACATGGAGGTCTGTTATCCGGACTAGAACTCTCACCACTGTTCCAAAGGACTATCAAAACCCACTTGTTTTGCCCTATAGCTCCTGGGCCGGTGTTGTCCCTGGTTATGTGAATCCACGCTACGACAAGCACCACAAGCCGGCCACCAAACCGGTTCTAATTAAGTTTATTCAGGTATACACACATACAGCAAGAATTTGCTTATACATTTTACATAGCCCGTAAATTTGCTGTTGAAAACAGATATAGAAGTGTCTCAGTATTAGTGTCTCACAGTTGTTCTCAAGTCCGGACAAAACACTCAAAAAGTCCTGTAAGAACTGGTCATGGGTGGGAGGGTGGTAACTAGTTCCTACTAAGATGGATTTGGTCTTGGGAAGCAACACTTCGAACCACAGAACCTAGAGTTTGTCATTTAAATCAAGTCTTGGGTCGTAGGCTAAATCATTTCTCATATAGGTACATACCCTACCACTGTTGCTATTCCTATCTAAGTGTTTTAGATTGTAACCTTCTATTGTGACCTCGTCCTTAGTCACCGTATCATCCAGCTAGGATTCAGGAATGGATGTAACTGCCTAGTTCTGTTAGCTAGAATCCTAGTTTCTGCCAATTTTGGAAAAAGTGATCTTGTGTTGACATGATGAAAACTTCTAAGATATGTAAAGTCAAGACACCTAAAGGAAAGTAGTGATATTCTTGAACTAAAAACGGAAGATATGCACATATGTAAACAGTCAGAGAGAGAGAGACAGAGAGAGAGAGAGAGAGAGAGAGAGAGAGAGAGAGAGAGACGGAGCTTTCTCTCAGCCAGATAATTCTTAGAAAGTTCAGATTAAAAGAAAAAGAGAAACATAGAGCATGAATGGGCAGCAATTTTCTTAATGTATATCTGTGTGTGTGTGGAGAATGGTCCATTGTTGTTGTTGTACCACTGGGTAGTATCCACTGTATGTACCACTGGGTAGTATCCACTGTATGTACCACTGGGCAGTATCCACTGTATGTACCACTGGGTAGTACCCCCTATATATACCCCGAGTCTGCACCTCTTGCTTCATGATATACCAGGCTGACCTTAGGTACTTGACCCTCTCTAGCCTCTCTCTCTGTCTCTCTCTCTCTCTCTCTCTCTCTCTCTCTCACACACACACACACACACACACACACACACACACACACACACACACACACACACACACACACACACACACACACACACACACACACACTAAGGGAAAGTCGTCAATTTATTCTTCTAGAAAACACTGACACAGTGCTGTCATATGATGGATTTTTTAGCAAAACTGTATTCGCCAGAAGAGGCTGTCTGAGACGAGACATCTCCCCTCACTCCTTTCCCCTTAGCTAGTGAGAGGCTCTTGATCTAGGGAATTGGATCTGTGCTCCAGTTCTTTAAATTCAGACTGAATGCCTCCCCTCCACAGGCTCGGTATAATCCCTACGGGTTTGACACTCCCAATCATAATAATAATAATAATAATAATCTTTAATGACCCCTCACTCCTGTATACATTGTACATGTACTTGTAAAAATAGATTATTATTATTATTATTATTATTATTATTATTATTATTATTATTATTAATCTTCTCATGGCCCTTTCTTGTTCCCTTGGGTAGATTCTGACATCTGTATATTTCTTCTATCCCTCTCTTCTGCCTCCTGTGTATCTTTCCACTGATTTGGGATGCTGGAGTTTTCTCTTTAAAAGTTTTGTTTATCCTGTGCATGGGATAGGTAGTCCTGGGAGATGGTAACTGGAGTGATAGTAACTCCAGCTCTGCTGGAGGGATGCCATTGACGATGTCGTAGCTGATGTAACTTTAGTGGTATGCTTGACGATGTCCTCGCCGCTTTATTGAAGTCTCCCAGCCCCGGTTGACACTGCTGAAGCCTCCCAACACAGGTTGACACTGCTGAAGCCTCCCAGCACAGGTTGACACTGCTGAAGCCTCCCAACACAGGTTGACACTGCTGAAGCCTCCCAACACAGGTTGACACTGCTGAAGCCTCCCAGCACAGTTGACACTGCTGAAGCCTCCCAACACAGGTTGACACTGCTGAAGCCTCCCAACACAGGTTGACACTGCTGAAGCCTCCCAACACAGGTTGACACTGCTGAAGCCTCCCAACACAGGTTGACACTGCTGAAGCCTCCTAACACAGGCTAACACTACCAAAGTCACCCAACACAGGCTGACACTACTGAAGCCACCCAACACAGGCTGACACTACTAAAGCCTCCCAACACAGGCTGACACTACTAAAGCCTCCCAACACAGGCTGACACTACTGAAGCCTTCCAACACAGGCTGGCACTACTAAAGCCTCCCAACACAGGCTGACACTACTAAAGCCTCCCAACACAGGCTGACACTACTAAAGCCTCCCAACACAGGCTGACACTACTAAAGCCTCCCAACACAGGCTGATACTACTAAAGCCTCCCAACACAGGCTGACACTACTGAAGCCACCCAACACAGGCTGACACTACTAAAGCCTCCCAACACAGGCTGACACTACTAAAGCCTCCCAACACAGGCTGATACTACTAAAGCCTCCCAAAACAGGCTGACACATCCTGGGTGACGGAACACAAGTGAAACACAGCCTGTCTTACCACTGTGTAACTGTCACACAGACTATGGCAGCAGCACACTGTTGATGCATACAGTTTTGATAAATAAAAATATTCTTGCCTTGCCTGGGCTGCACTCTCCTAAATGTCAAGCCGTGTTCATGTGTACACAAGCTGTGATGTACACCTGACTATAAAGGGTCGTGTTCCTCTTGTTTCACGCTAGAGACTGCAATATTTATCATCCAAAGTGACCCCAGACGTTGTGATGAGAGTGGGAGAGAGAGAGAGAGAGAGAAGAGAGAGAGAGAGAGAGAGAGAGAGAGAGAGGGAGGGAGAGAGAGGGAGGGAACAATAGCATTGTCACTACCTGTAGAACCTTCAGAGGCAAAACTATTGGTAAAGTTGAATACTAAGCTATCTCTAGATGTGAGGCAGATAATAATAACTTTATTTACTACCAGTACATGTACAAGATATACAGACCATAGCTGACATCAGTGACATACTGCTATATAGAAAGACCCTTATTATACTTAGCATTTCGGGCAAATTAGGTCAGTGTCCCAGGATGCGACCCACACCAGTCCACTAACACCCAGGTACCCATATGCTGATAGGTGAACATAGACAATAGATGTAAAGAAACACGCTCAATGGTTCTACCCTCGCCGGGAATCCAACCCAGACCCTCGCCGTGTGAAGGGAGAGCTTTAGCCACCAGGCCACCAGAGCCCCTAATTGGCATTATTGGCCAAGAACCGACAAGGATAGTCACCCAGTGAAACCATTTTTCCTCTCAGTCGACAGGAAGCAGACCTATTTGCTGTACATTTTTCATCCACAGTGCAAGTCTCTGATCCACTTAGGGAACATCCACTGGCAGCCACAAGAACTGTGTTTCAAAGGTGACAATGAGACAGAATGAGATGTATCTCCTCCATAAATCCCTGGTCCAAGGAAAGGCTGTGTGGGTTGGTTAAGGTGAGTCCAAGTTTGCTGAGTAGGTGTACTGGCCAGCTAGCATCACCTTTCTCTTGCGTCTATCAACTCTGCCTAAACTCAGAGGTAATAACCTTTGTAAAACAATGATATGTACCTTCCCTGTTTACCAACAAGAAGAGCAGACGATAATCTACAGTTCCTGTGAGCCAGTATTACTTCTGTCAGTCACTGGCAAAATTCCTGAAACAACTCTCACGGTAAACGACAGTATTTTTTTATTATCACTCTTGGTGACCATCAACATCGCTTAGAAAAGGCCACTCTGTTGCTGCGCTTTACTCAGACCTCTACAACACTATTGTCATCAAAGATTAGTTAAGCTATACCATGAATTAAGGAAAGATCCTGGACTTCACCTTACGGAAGCAGACAAAGCAAATGTGTTAGGAATTATGGACAAGGTAGATTATAGGGGGAATGTAAACATGATATTAGGAGACAGGGGAACTCCGGCGCCTCTTAAGATCATCAGTGTAGCAGCACTGGACATTGCTGGTGCTGTCCACCGAATATGACACTAAGGACTCTGCAAAACTCCAAGCACTAGGAGTCTCTGGCTCCTAACTACACCTATTTAGTGACTACGTTCCACTGAGAGTTACTCAAAGTTGATCTTGAATCCAGTCTGCCGATGCCAGGAAGTCAGTGTATTCCATCACCTAACTGATTCATTTTGCAAAGCTTCAGTTTTCTTTTTTTCAGAGAATTTTTAGTCTGGCCAACAATTAAAATTGGCAGCATTTAAACTCACCGAACGAGTACCAGATTAAATTTTAGACTTAAACCATTGGATTGGGCAGATTAATGCACTCTTTGGGTAAAAATTAACCTTCCTGCATCTCATCCAAAAATTCAATGTCTAACCAGATGCCTGTTTACAGTAGTAACAGCCTGGGGAATCACAAATGATGGTTTCTCTAAGGCGTGATGTTAATACTGGAGTTGAGTTACGAATGAATGGTGTGTTATAGTCCAGGGATGACCTGGGTATCATAAAAGTGAAATTTAAGCAGTAGATGTCTATGAAGAATCAACTGGCGAATCTTGCAAGCAAGGCAGCCAAGAAACTAACAGCACTGAGGTGTTCTGTGACAGCCCAGTAACAGCACTAAGATGTGCCTCGTGACAGCCCAATAACAGCACACACTCGTGACGGCACAATAACAGCACTAAGGAACCTCGTAACAGCACAATAACAGCACTAAGGAATCTCGTAACAGCACGAAGGACCCTCGTGACAGCACAATAACAGCACTAAAGAGCCTCGTAACAGCACAATAACAGCACTAAGGACCCTCGTAACAGCAAAATAACAGCACTAAGGACCCTCGTAACAGCACAATAACAGCACTAAGGAACCTCGTAACAGCACAATAACAGCACTAAGGACCCTCGTAACAGCACAATAACAGCACTAAGGAACCTCGTAACAGCACAATAACAGCACTAAGGAACCTCGTAACAGCACAATAACAGCACTAAGGAACCTCGTAACAGCACAATAACAGCACTAAGGACCCTCGTAACAGCACAATAACAGCACTAAGAAGCCTCGTAACAGCACAATAACAGCACTAAGGACCCTCGTAACAGCACAATAACAGCACTAAGGAACCTCGTAACAGCACAATAACAGCACTAAGGATCCTCGTAACAGCACAATAACAGCACTAAGGACCCTCGTAACAGCACAATAACAGCACTAAGGAACCTCGTAACAGCACAATAACAGCACTAAGGATCCTCGTAACAGCACAATAACAGCACTAAGGAACCTCGTAACAGCACAATAACAGCACTAAGGATCCTCGTAACAGCACAATAACAGCACTAAGGAACCTCGTAACAGCACAATAACAGCACTAAGGAACCTCGTAACAGCACAATAACAGCACTAAGGAACCTCGTAACAGCACAATAACAGCACTAAGGAACCTCGTAACAGCACAATAACAGCACTAAGGAACCTCGTAACAGCACAATAACAGCACTAAGGAACCTCGTAACAGCACAATAACAGCACTAAGGAACCTCGTAACAGCACAATAACAGCACTAAGGAACCTCGTAACAGCACAATAACAGCACTAAGGAACCTCGTAACAGCACAATAACAGCACTAAGGACCCTCGTAACAGCACAATAACAGCACTAAGGACCCTCGTAACAGCACAATAACAGCACTAAGAAGCCTCGTAACAGCACAATAACAGCACTAAGAAGCCTCGTAACAGCACAATAACAGCACTAAGGATCCTCGTAACAGCACAATAACAGCACTAAGGAACCTCGTAACAGCACAATAACAGCACTAAGGACCCTCGTAACAGCACTAAGGAACCTCGTAACAGCACAATAACAGCACTAAGGATCCTCGTAACAGCACAATAACAGCACTAAGAAGCCTCGTAACAGCACAATAACAGCACTAAGGATCCTCGTAACAGCACAATAACAGCACTAAGGAACCTCGTAACAGCACAATAACAGCACTAAGGACCCTCGTAACAGCACTAAGGAACCTCGTAACAGCACAATAACAGCACTAAGGATCCTCGTAACAGCACAATAACAGCACTAAGAAGCCTCGTAACAGCACAATAACAGCACTAAGGATCCTCGTAACAGCACAATAACAGCACTAAGGAACCTCGTAACAGCACTAAGGAACCTCGTAACAGCACAATAACAGCACTAAGGACCCTCGTAACAGCACTAAGGAACCTCGTAACAGCACAATAACAGCACTAAGGACCCTCGTAACAGCACTAAGGAACCTCGTAACAGCACAATAACAGCACTAAGGATCCTCGTAACAGCACAATAACAGCACTAAGGATCCTCGTAACAGCACAATAACAGCACTAAGGAACCTCGTAACAGCACAATAACAGCACTAAGGAACCTCGTAACAGCACAATAACAGCACTAAGGAACCTCGTAACAGCACAATAAACAGCACTAAGGAACCTCGTAACAGCACAATAACAGCACTAAGGAACCTCGTAACAGCACAATAACAGCACTAAGGAACCTCGTAACAGCACAATAACAGCACTAAGGAACCTCGTAACAGCACAATAACAGCACTAAGGAACCTCGTAACAGCACAATAACAGCACTAAGGAACCTCGTAACAGCACAATAACAGCACTAAGGAACCTCGTAACAGCACAATAACAGCACTAAGGAACCTCGTAACAGCACAATAACAGCACTAAGGACCCTCGTAAACAGCACAATAACAGCACTAAGGACCCTCGTAACAGCACAATAACAGCACTAAGGAACCTCGTAACAGCACAATAACAGCACTAAGGAACCTCGTAACAGCACAATAACAGCACTAAGGAACCTCGTAACAGCACAATAACAGCACTAAGGAACCTCGTAACAGCACAATAACAGCACTAAGGAACCTCGTAACAGCACAATAACAGCACTAAGAACCTCGTAACAGCACAATAACAGCACTAAGGAACCTCGTAACAGCACAATAACAGCACTAAGGAACCTCGTAACAGCACAATAACAGCACTAAGGAACCTCGTAACAGCACAATAACAGCACTAAGGAACCTCGTAACAGCACAATAACAGCACTAAGGATCCTCGTAACAGCACAATAACAGCACTAAGGATCCTCGTAACAGCACAATAACAGCACTAAGGAACCTCGTAACAGCACAATAACAGCACTAAGAAGCCTCGTAACAGCACAATAACAGCACTAAGAAGCCTCGTAACAGCACAATAACAGCACTAAGGATCCTCGTAACAGCACAATAACAGCACTAAGGACCCTCGTAACAGCACAATAACAGCACTAAGGAACCTCGTAACAGCACAATAACAGCACTAAGGACCCTCGTAACAGCACTAAGGAACCTCGTAACAGCACAATAACAGCACTAAGGATCCTCGTAACAGCACAATAACAGCACTAAGGACCCTCGTAACAGCACTAAGGAACCTCGTAACAGCACAATAACAGCACTAAGGATCCTCGTAACAGCACAATAACAGCACTAAGGAACCTCGTAACAGCACAATAACAGCACTAAGGAACCTCGTAACAGCACAATAACAGCACTAAGGATCCTCGTAACAGCACAATAACAGCACTAAGGATCCTCGTAACAGCACAATAACAGCACTAAGGATCCTCGTAACAGCACAATAACAGCACTAAGGACCCTTGTAACAGCACAATAACAGCACTAAGGAACCTCGTAACAGCACAATAACAGCACTAAGGAACCTCGTAACAGCACAATAACAGCACTAAAGACCCTCGTAACAGCACAATAACAGCACTAAGGAACCTCGTAACAGCACAATAACAGCACTAAGGACCCTCGTAACAGCACAATAACAGCACTCAGGAACCTCGTAACAGCACAATAACAGCACTAAGGAACCTCGTAACAGCACAATAACAGCACTAAGGACCCTCGTAACAGCACAATAACAGCACTAAGGAACCTCGTAACAGCACAATAACAGCACTAAAGACCCTCGTAACAGCACAATAACAGCACTAAGGTGCGTATATTAGCTTCGTGTTCTTTGAATTACTTTAATCCCCCAAAACTGAGAGATAGAGAGACAGACAGATAGATAGATAGATAGAGAGAGAGAGAGAGAGAGAGAGAGAGAGAGAGAGAGAGAGAGAGAGAGAGGAAAAATAGCAGCATCTCTGCATCACATGCTGGAGATGAAGAGGCTAATGACTCGCGTCACATCCATAGAAATTTTCAGATTAATTCCCGACGCCACAAATGAATTCTCACGTTACCTTGTAAATTAGTGATACTAGCCACAGAATTAGTGTTTATGTAAACAAGTCGGTGTTTACAGTACCTATCTGTAAACACTCACCTGTTTGCTGCACCTATGGACAAGCACCTGTGTGCAACGTTTCTGTTTCGTTTCTCATGTGGTTACAGGTGTCGATTCACAGCTCCTGGCCCCGCCTCTTCGCTGGTCGCTACTAGGTTCACACTCCCTGCTCCAATAACTTTACCATACCTTTTCTTAAAGCTATGTATGGACACTGCCTCCTATTCTTTTTCCCCCTCTTTATTCTTTTTCTTTTCCTTCTCCCTTTCTTCCTCTTCCTCATCCACTTCCTCAACCTCATCCTCTTCCTCTTCCTCCTTCCATCTCGACGTACCCACCATCCCACTGAGTCGTTAAGGACGTTCTGGTAATGTCCTTATTGTGAGGTACTTAGAAGTCCGTGTTATAAGAACCATAATCATATTAGAGTCCACTAGTAACTAGCATGTACGTAGAGAGAGAGAGAGAGAGAGAGAAAGAGAAAGAGAAAGAGAGAGAGAGAGAAAGAGAGAGAGAGAGAGAGAGAGAGAGAGAGTACACATCCCTCAAGCAAAAATATATATTAAATAGACATAATCTTGCATCAACGTGTCTGGCATTTTTTTTTTTTTTTCTCATCTTTTTCTGTTTATTTTTTTGGTTTTTCTTCCTCGTTTAATTTACTCGTTTTTTCTCTCTCCTTTGTTTTCTCTCCCCTGATTTACCTCCATTAATTATTTTATTTTTTCTTTATTCTTGAACAAGGATTTTTACACCCTCCCAGGTACCTTATTTACACTCTCCCAGGTACCTTATTTACACTCTCCCAGGTACCTTATTTACACCCTCCCAGGTACCTTATTTACACTCTCCCAGGTACCTTATTTACACCCTCCCAGGTACCTTATTTACACTCTCCCAGGTACCTTATATACACCCTCCCAGGTACCTTATTTACACTCTCCCAGGTACCTATATTCACCATACACCCTCCCAGGTACCTTATTTACACTCTCCCAGGTACCTTATTTACACCCTCCCAGGTACCTTATTTACACTCTCCCAGGTACCTTATTTACACTCTCCCCAGGTACCTTATTTACACTTTTCCCAGGTACCTTATTTACACTCTCCCAGGTACCTTATTTACACTCTCCCAGGTACCTTATTTACACTCTCCCAGGTACCTTATTTACACTCTCTCCCAGGTACCTTATTTACACCCTCCCAGGTACCTTATTTACACTCTCCCAGGTACCTTATTTACACCCTCCCAGGTACCTTATTTACACTCTCCCAGGTACCTTATTTACACTCTCCCAGGTACCTTA
>NC_069484.1:20579100-20599100 GCF_026875155.1 Cherax quadricarinatus
ATATATATATATTATATATATATATATATATATATATATATATATAATATATATATATATATATGAAAAACAACCACTGTGAACTAACATTGAAATTCCAACCGCTTTCGTGACTTCTCACATTATCACACACAGGATGCCACCCACACCAGACCACTAACACCCAGGTACCTGCTGCTACGAGAACAGGGACAGCAGGTGAAAGGAAACACTCACAGCATTACCAACCGTGTCGGGGATCGAACTACGGAAACTCAGCGTGTTAGGCGAGAGTACTGCCAACCAGGCCAAGGGATGCAGAAGAGCATCTGTGAACGCACAACACGTCGAACCTTAAAGTGGATGGGTTAGGACAGCAGACAGGAAACAGAGGCAACAGCGGGAACAAAGTCACCAAAACTGAAGAAGTGAACGATGGAAAAACGTTTCCTTGTCTGCCAGTTCAGTAAAGATGTGAAGACAATGTAATCAGTCCATCACCCTTAAAAACGTAGTTTTGAGGCGGTCAGTCCCTCAGGTGTGGGAAAATATTTGGCTGGCACCCGTCAGGGCCTATAATACCAATTGAAAGTAGTTTATACGAAACTGTCCGTCTGATTCAGCCTGTTCCGGGACAGAAGAGTGGGGAGAGAGCCTTGTGCTTTATCATCCTCGTCTCAGACACCTAGATAATACATGATAGTACGTACTCTAAATACAAGCAGATAGCTGAACTCAGTCTGAGGACGAACTTACAAGTACTCTGATAAATGGCTTTAAAGTGTACTCTCTCCTTTCCTTTCTTTCTTCCCTCTCTCCCTGCCTTCTTCCCTCTCTCCCTGCCTTCTTCCCTCTCTCCCTGCCTTCTTCCCTCTCTCCCTGCCTTCTTCCCTCTCTCCCTGCCTTCTTCCCTCTCTCCGTCCCTTCTTCCCTCTCTCCCTGCCTTCTTCCCTCTCTCCCTCACTGGTCTAATGATATTACCGGATCATGCGCTCAAACTACCACGACTGTCACAAATGCTATCATGCGCTCTCTCTCTCTTTCTCTCTCTCTCTCTATCTCTCTCTCTCTCTCTATCTATCTATCTATCTATCTATTGTAACTAGGACTGTACTAACTAGGATTTAGTAACCTCATAGAATCTAAGAGTGTGAAAAGAAAAAAAGAAAATGGCTGGAACACAGAAAGTAAGAATTTATCTGAGATATATATATATATATATATATATATAGAGAGAGAGAGAGAGAGAGAGGACTTGGGTAAGCTGGAAGAATTACCACAGGCAAGCCACAACCACCCCAGGCAAGCCACAACCACCCCAGGCAAGCCACAACCACCCCAAGCAAGCCACAACCACCCCAGGCAAGCCACAACCACCCCAGGCAAGGCACAACCACCCCAGGCAAGCCACAACCACCCCAGGCAAGCCACAACCACCCCAGGCAAGGCACAACCACCCCAGGCAAGCCACAACCACCCCAAGCAAGCCACAACCACCCCAGGCAAGCCACAACCACCTCAGGCAAGTCACAACCACCCCATGCAAGCCACAACCACCCCAGGCAAGCCACAACCACCCCAGGCAAGCCACAACCACCCCAGGCAAGCCACAACCACCCCAGGCAAGCCACAACCACCCCAGGCAAGCCACAACCACCACAGGCAAGCCACAACCACCCCAGGCAAGCCACAACCACCACAGGCAAGCCACAACCACCACAAGCAAGCCACAACCACCACAGGCAAGCCACAACCACCACAAACAAGCCACAACCACCACAAGCAAGCCACAACCACCCCAGGCAAGCCACAACCACCACAGGCAAGCCACAACCACCCCAGGCAAGCCACAACCACCACAGGCAAGCCACAACCACCCCAGGCAAGCCACAACCACCCCAGGCAAGCCACAACCACCACAAGCAAGCCACAACCACCACAGGCAAGCCACAACCACCCCAGGCAAGCCACAACCACCACAGGCAAGCCATAACTACCCCAGGCAAGCCACAACCACCACAAGCAAGCCACAACCACCCAGCAAGCAAACCCACAGCAAGCCACAACCAACCAAGCCACAACCACCACAAGTAAGCCACAACCACCCCAGGCAAGCCACAACCACCACAAGCAAGCCACAACCACCACAAGCAAGCCACAACCACCACAGGCAAGCCACAACCACCACAAGCAAGCCACAACCACCACAGGTAAGCCACAACCACCCCAGGCAAGCCACAACCACCACAGGTAAGCCACAACCACAACAAGCAAGCCACAACCACCCAGGCAAGCTACGACCACCACAAGCAAGCCACAACCACCACAAGCAAGCCACAACCACCCCAGACAAGCCACAACCACCACAAGCAAGCCACAACCACCACAAGCAAGCCACAACCACCCCAGGCAAGCCACAACCACCCCAGGCAAGCCACAACCACCACAAGCAAGCCACAACCACCACAGGCAAGCCACAACCACCCCAGGCAAGCCACAACCACCACAGGTAAGCCATAACCACCCCAGGCAAGCCACAACCACCACAAGCAAGCCACAACCACCACAAGCAAGCCACAACCACCACAGGCAAGCCACAACCACCACAAGCAAGCCACAACCACCCCAGGCAAGCCACAACCACCACAAGCAAGCCACAACCACCACAAGCAAGCCACAACCACCACAAGTAAGCCACAACCACCCCAGGCAAGCCACAACCACCACAGGCAAGCCACAACCACCACAAGCAAGCCACAACCACCACAGGTAAGCCACAACCACCCCAGGCAAGCCACAACCACCACAGGTAAGCCACAACCACCACAAGCAAGCCACAACCACCCCAGGCAAGCCACAACCACCACAAGCAAGCCACAACCACCACAAGCAAGCCACAACCACCCCAGACAAGCCACAACCACCACAAGCAAGCCACAACCACCACAAGCAAGCCACAACCACCCCAGACAAGCCACAACCACCACAAGCAAGCCACAACCACCCCAGACAAGCCACAACCACCACAAGCAAGCCACAACCACCCCAGGCAAGCCACAACCACCACAAGCAAGCCACAACCACCCCAGGCAAGCCACAACCACCACAGGTAAGCCACAACCACTACAAGCAAGCCACAACCACCACAAGCAAGCCACAACCACCCCAGGCAAGCCACAACCACCACAGGTAAGCCACAACCACCACAAGCAAGCCACAACCACCACAAGCAAGCCACAACCACCACAAGCAAGCCACAACCACCCCAGGAAAGCCACAACCACCACAAGCGAGCCACAACCACCATAAGCAAGCCACAACCACCCCAGGAAAGCCACAACCACCACAAGCAAGCCACAACCACCACAAGCAAGCCACAACCACCACAGGCAAGCCACAACCACCACAGGCAAGCCACAACCACCACAAGCGAGCCACAACCACCACAAGCAAGCCACAACCACCCCAGGAAAGCCACAACCACCACAAGCAAGCCACAACCACCACAAGCAAGCCACAACCACCCCAGGCAAGCCACAACCACCACAGGTAAGCCACAGCTACCACAAGCAAGCCACAACCACCCCAGGCAAGCCACAACCACCCCAGGCAAGCCACAACCACCCCAGGCAAGCCACAACCACCCCAGGCAAGCCACAACCACCCCAGGCAAGCCACAACCACCCCAGGCAAGCCACAACCACCCTAGGCAAGCCACAACCACCACAAGCAAGGCACAACCACCCAAGGCAAGCCACAACCACCCCAGGCAAGCCACAACCACCCCAGGCAAGCCACAACCACCCCAGGCAAGCCACGCAGCTACAAATTTAACTACACAGAGACAGCAGCACAGCTAGAAAGGCAGACAGACATATAGTATACACATACATCCAGCCTTATAAACAGACAGACAGACAGCAACACGGCGAGACAGACATCCAGACAGACAAGCACCTAAAATAACCAAGGTAGGAGTCAAACATCGACCACAGGCTGACGCACGTTTTACAAGACACTCAAACATCACCCTGCCACTTCTCTCCCGCCTTGTAATCAAATAATCCAATTTGGCGATAACCTTTTGGTGTGAAGAGGTCGTGGAAGCAGCCGGAACCACGCCACGAACCACGCCACACACGCCCTACGGCCACGCCAGTCATATAGGTGAGTTTTGAGTAAGAGGACGAAGTCTGTATGTGCCGGTGGTGCGCCCAGGACGTTTGCTCTCTCAGGGCAAGAAGCGAACTCTTGTGGTGAGCTTCTCTAGGGAGCTCTTCTAGTGAGCTTCTTCACTGGACTCCTGCAGTGAGCTTCTCCAGGGAGCTCCTGCAGTAAGCTTCTCGAACTCTTGTAGTGAGCTTCTCTGAGGAGCTCTTCCAGTGAGCTTCTTCACTGGACTCCTGCAGTGAACTCCTCCAGGGAGCTCTTCCAGGGAGCTCCTCCAGGGAGCTCTTCCAGTGAGCTTCTTCACTGGACTCCTGCAGTGAACTCTTCCAGGGAGCTCTTCCAGGGAGCTCTTCCAGGGAGCTCCTGCAGTAAGCTTCTCCAATTCTTGTAGTGAGCTCCTCTGGGGAGCTCTTCCAGTGAGCTTCTTCACTGGACTCCTGCAGTGAACTCCTCCAGGGAGCTCTTCCAGGGAGCTCCTCCGGGGAGCTCTTCCAGTGAGCTTCTTCACTGGACTCCTGCAGTGAGCTTCTCCAGGGAGCTCCTGCAGTAAGCTTCTCCAATTCTTGTAGTGAGCTCCTCTGGGGAGCTCTTCCAGTGAGCTTCTTCACTGGATCCTGCAGTGAACTCCTCCAGGGAGCTCTTCCAGGGAGCTCCTCCAGGGAGCTCTTCCAGTGAGCTTCTTCACTGGACTCCTGCAGTGAACTCTTCCAGGGAGCTCTTCCAGGGAGCTCTTCCAGGGAGCTCCTGCAGTAAGCTTCTCCAACTCTTGTAGTGAGCTCCTCTGGGGAGCTCTTCCAGTGAGCTTCTTCACTGGATTCCAGCAGTGACACCTGCGTTCCAAGACTTCACGTATACAAGACAGTGGTAAACTTCGAAGTTCAAGACGAGTTCGATGTTGTACTGATATTATTAGCAAAACTGGAGACAATTATGTGTTTTCACGTTATCCTATAAGACAATTATAATCTTTATTTCTACCAGCACATGATACAACTTATACAGACCATAGCTCACGTTAATGACGTACTATATAGAAAGTCACTGGTCATGTAGAGCATTTCTGGCAAATTAGGTTAATTTTGTCCCCAGGATGCGACCCACACCAGTTAACTAACACCCAGGTACCTATTTTATACTGATGGGTGAACAAGGACAGCAGGTGTTTTATGGAAACACATCCTAACGTTATCCAGCCGTACCGGGGATTCGAACTCCGGACCTCAGTGTAGAAGCTAAGTGCGCTAACGATCGAGCTGTGGTACTGGTATTGTTTTTTGTTACGTGCAGGCCAAGGACCGACAGAAGCAGGTCACAGTGACCCACAGTGACCCACAGTGACCCACAGTGACCCACAGTCTAACTTGAGGTACCTGGTGAAGACACACCGGTATATTGCTTTTGTAATGGTGTTGTGTGTTGTATATACTGGCTTGGTCTCAGACCGAGCCACGGGGGCGTTGACCCCCGAAATTCTCTCCTGGTATATAAAATATTATAGTTTTGTGTATATAAGTTTATCTGTCCTTCCTGATAAGTATTGTCGCGGTTATATTGTACGGGGTTAAAAGTACGGGGTTTTTTTGTTTTGTAGGGGTTTTTGTTTTATTTTTTTTTTCGCGGTTTTTTAATTTTTTGGGGGTTTTTGTTTTTAGGGGTTTTTTTTTTTTTCGGGGGTTTTTTTTTTTTTTTAAGTATTTACCGAAAGTAGTGGCGGTTTAGATTTTTTCGGGGGGTTTTTTTATTTTGGCGGTTTTTTTAAAATTTTAGGGGTTTTGTATTGGGGGGGTTTTTTTTTGTTTCCTTTTGATTGTCGGCGGTTTTTTTTTTTGGGGGAAGTTTGTTCCGGCGGTTTTTTTTTTTTTTTAATTTTTTTTTTAATTTGTTTGCGGGTTTAAATTTTTTTTTTTTTTTAGTATTGTACGGGTTTATGTTTTTTTTTTTAAAGAAGGGGGTTTTTTTTACGGGGTTTAGTATTTGGGGGGGTTTTTTTTTTTGGGGGGTTTTTTATTGTCGGGGGGGTTTTTTTTTTTGGGGGTTTGATTGTTCGGCGGTTTTTTAAGTATATGTAGGGCCCGTTTAAGATTGTACGGCGGTTTAAGTATTGTTCGCGGTTTAAGTATTGTACGGCGGTTTAAGTATTGTACGGCGGTTTAAGTATTGTTCGGCGGTTTAAGTATTGTACGGCGGTTTAAGTATTGTACGGCGGTTTAAGTATTGTACGGCGGTTTAAGTATTGTTCGGCGGTTTAAGTATTGTACGGCGGTTTAAGTATTGTACGGGGGGTTTTTAAGTATTGTACGGGGTTTTAAGTATTGTACGGCGGTTTAAGTATTGTACGGCGGTTTAAGTATTGTACGGCGGTTTATGTATTGTACGGCGGTTTATGTATTGTTCGGCGGTTTAAGTATTGTACGGCGGTTTAAGTATTGTACGGCGGTTTATGTATTGTTCGGCGGTTTAAGTATTGTACGGCGGTTTAAGTATTGTACGGCGGTTTAAGTATTGTACAGCGGTTTAAGTATTGTACGGCGGTTTAAGTATTGTACGGCGGTTTAAGTATTGTACAGCGGTTTAAGTATTGTTTCGGCGTTTAAGTATTGTACGGCGGTTTAAGTATTTGTCGGCGGTTTAAGTTTTGTACGGCGGTTTAAGTATTGTTCGGCGGTTTAAAGTTTGTACGGCGGTTTAAGTATTGTACGGCGTTTAAGTATTGTACGCGGTTTAAGTATTGTTCGGCGGTTTAAGTATAGTACGGCGGTTTAAGTATTGTACGGCCGGTTTAAGTATTGTTCGGCGGTTTAAGTATTGTACGGCGGTTTAATATTGTTCGGCGGTTTAAGTATTTTACGGCGGTTAAGTATTGTACGGCGGTTTTAAGTTTTTGTACGGCGGTTTAAGTATTGGTACGGCGGTTTAAGTATTGTACGGCGGTTTAAGTATTGTTCGGGGTTTAAGTATTGTACGGCGGTTTAAAGTATTGTAGGCGGTTTAAGTATTGTACGGCGGTTTTTAAGTTATTGTACGGCGGTTTAAGTATTGTACGGCGGTTTAAGTATTGTTCGGCGGTTTAAGTATTGTACGGGGGTTAAAGTATTGTTCGGCGGTTTAAGTATTGTACGGCGGTTTAAGTATTGTACGGCGGTTTAAGTATTGTACGGCGGTTTAAGTATTGTTCGGCGGTTTAAGTATTGTACGGCGGTTTAAGTATTGTACGGCGGTTTAAGTATTGTTCGGCGGTTTAAGTATTGTACGGCGGTTTAAGTATTGTACGGCGGTTTAAGTATTGTACGGCGGGTTAGCACTTCTGGTGAATTTACATTTCTGGTCCTTGACTCATGTATTTGGTTTAATGTTTAATGCCCCTAGACAAGGTTTCACCCTCTCCTAGGTGCAAGTGTAAACACGTAATTTAAATACGTAACACTGTGTCCCATGTTATTGTCATAACATTGATATAATTTTAACTTGTGTGATGCACTTCCCTCTATAACTTCCAGTGTGTGTACACTCACCTAATTATGGTTGCAGGGGTCGAGACTCAGCTCCTGGCCTCGCCTCTTCACTGATCGCTACTAGGTCCTCTCTCTGCTTCCAGAGTTTTGGCATACCTCGTCTTAAAGCTATGTATGGTTCCTGCCTCCACTACATCACTTTTCTAGGCTATTCCACTGCCTGACAACCCTATGACTGAAGAAATACTTCCTAACGTCCCTGTGACTCGTCTGAGTCTTCAGCTTCCAATTGTGACCCCTTGTTTCTGTGTCTCCTCTACGGTACATCCTGTCTCTGTCCACCTTGTCTATTCTCCGCAGTAACTTGTATGTCGTTATCATGTCTCCCCTGACCCTTCTGTCCTCCAGTGTCATCAGTCCGATTTCCGTCAACCTTTCTTCGTAGGACATGCCCCTGAGCTCCGGAACTAGCCTTGTCGCAAACCTTTGCACTTTCTCTAATTTCTTAACGTGTTTGACCAGGCGTGGGTTCCAAACTGGTGCTGCATACTCCAGTATGGGCCTGATGTACACAGTGTACAGTGTCTTGAACGATTCCTTACTAAGGTATCGGAACGCTGTTCTCAGGTTTGCCAGGCGCCCATATGCTGCAGCAGTTATCTGGTTGATATATGTCTCCGGAAACATGCTCGGTGTTATGGTCACCCCAAGATCTTTCTCCTTGAGTGAGGTTTGCAGTCCTTGGCCACCTAGTCTATACTCTCTCTGCGGTCTTCTTTGCCCTTCTCCGATCTTCATGACTTTGCATTTGGCAGGGTTGAATTCAGGAAGCCAGTTGCTGGACCAGGTGTCCAGTCTGTCCAGGTCTCTTTGAAGTCCTGCTTGGTCCTCATCTGATTTAATTCTCCTCATTAACTTCATATCATCTGCGAACAGGAACACCTCTGAGTCTATCCCATCCATCATGTCGTTCACATATACCAGAAATAGCACTGGTCCTAGGACCGACCCCTGTGGGACCCCGCTCGTCACAGGTACCCATTGTGATACCTCATCCCTTACCATGACTCGTTGTTGCCTCCCTGTCAGATATTCTCTGATCCATTGCAGTGCCCTTCCTGTTATACGCTCCTGATCCTCTAGTTTCTGCACTAGTCGCTTGTGAGGAACTGTGTCGAAGTCCTTCCTGCAGTCCAAGAAAATGCAATCAACCCACCTCTCTCTCTCGTGTCGCACTTCTGTAACTTTGTCATAGAACTCCTTAAGGTTTGTGACACAGGATTTGCCTTCCATGAATCCGTGCTGGTTATCGTTTATAATCTTGTTCGTTTCTGGTGCACCGCCACTCTCCTCCTGATAACCTTCTCCATGACTTTGCATACTATACAGGTCAGTGACACTGGTCTGTAATTTAGTGCCTCTTTTCTGCCTCCTTTTTTAAAAATGGGAACTACATTTGCCGTCTTCCATACCTCAGGTAGTTGCCCAGTTTCAAGCGATGTGTTGAAGATTGTGGTTAATGGCACACACAGTATATCTGCTCCCTCCCTGAGGACCCACGGGGAGATGTTCGGTCCCATTGCCTTTGAGGTATCAAGGTCACTTAGCAGCTTCTTCACCTCCTCCTCAGTTGTGTGCATATCGTCCAGCACCTGTTGGTGTCCCCCTCTGTTCTGTCTTCTCCGAGTCCTTCCTGTCTCCATTGTGAACACTTCCTTAAGTCTCCTGTTGAGCTCCTCACATACCTCTTGACCGTTTCTTGTGAGTTCCCCACCTTCTTTCCTCAGCCTGATCATCTGGTCTTTGGCTGTCGTCTTTCTCTTGAAGTGGCTAAACAGCAGTTTCGAGTCAGACTTGGCTTTCGGTGCAATGTCATTTTCGTACTGTTGCTGGGCCTCCCTCCTTATCTGTGCATATTCGTTTCTGGCTCGTCGACTAATCTCCTTGTTTTCCTGGGTCCTTTGCCTTCTATACCTCTTCCATTCTCTAATGCACCTTCGGGTAAACCAAGGACTCGCTTTGGTCTTCCCATTGTTTCTGTTGCCCTTGGGAACAAACCTTTCCTCTGCCTCCTTGCATTTTGTTGTTACATACTCCATCATTTCATTTACTGTCTTTCCTACAAATTCTCTGTCCCACTGAACCTCCTGCAGGAAGTTCCTCATACCTGTGTAGTCCCCCCCCCCTTTTATTCTTTGACTTTTCCCATTCGACTCCTGTTACCCTCTCCACTTGTAACTCTACTATGTAATCAAAACTCAGGACTACGTGGTCACTAGCTCCGAGGGGCCTCTCATATGTAATGTCATCAATGTCTGAGCTACTCAGGGTGAAAACAAGGTCCAGTCTTGCTGGTTTATCCTCCCCTCGCTCTCTGGTAGTGTCCCTGATGTGTTGATGCATGAGGTTTTCCAGTGCCACATCCATCATCTTGGCTCTCCATGTTTCGAGACCCCCATGAGGCTCCAGGTTTTCCCAATCGACCTCCCTGTGGTTGAAATCACCCATAACCAGTAACTTTGCTATGCTCGAGTGAGCTCTTCGTGCCACCTCAGCCAGTGTGTCCACCATCGCTCTGTTGTTCTCATCGTATTCCTCTCTTGGCCTCCTGCAGTTCTTTGGTGGGTTGTACATCACAGCAATGACTACCTTATGTTCCCCAGATTGAATTGTGCCTGCTATGTAGTCCCTTTCTCCAGTCCCATCCATGCCCTCCATTTCCTCGAAACTCCATCGGTTTTTTATGAGCAGTGCAACCCCTTCTCCCCCTCTGCTCCTTCTATCTTTCCTCAGGATCTGATATCCTGGTGGGAAGACTGCATCTGTTGTTCTCTCAGTGAGTTTCGTTTCTGTGACTGCTATGATGTCCGGGGACTTCTCGTTGATTCTTTCGTGCCATTCCTCATATTTATTTCCTATTCCATCTGCGTTTGTGTACCACACGTTCATCTTCTTGTCTATCACGGTGAACCTGGGAGAATATTGGGGTTGGGGGTGGGAGCCCTGGGGGGATTATGGGGGGTTGTGGTGTGGGTGGGATTTGTGGTGGGGGTGAGGGCAGAATGCCCATAGGGAGCTGCTGTGGCAGTGGGGTTTGTGATGTGGGAGGTGGGGGCAGAGGGAACAGTGTGTGGGTGTTGGTTGAGATTGTTCAGCTGCATTGGGGTTGTTGTGGTTGGAGTCCTTCTGCGGGTGTCTCTGTAGGGTGTATTTGTCCTTCCACCTGAGTCTGGGTTCTGCTCGTCCTCATTGATGCCTCCCATTCCTCCTTTCGTCTTTGTATCCTCTCTCCCAGTCTCGTCCTTTCCTCCTGTGTTCTGTCGCGATGGAGGTACACGCTCCAGTACTCTGACTTGTCCCTCAGTCGTGCTTTCTCCTGCAGCACCCTGCTTTGAGCTGATTCTGCCTTGAAGACTACTTTGACAGGCCGTCTCCTTCTGGGTGCAAACCACCCAATTTTCCGAAAATTTGCCACCTGGGTCATGTCTCCCTCTCCTATTGCTTTCAAGATACCTTCGATCCCTTCTCCCCCTGGATTCTTTCATCATAGGTTTTTCCCTTCAACTTCTTGGAGCCCGTAGACATTGACCTCTCCCTCTCCTCTTCTCACTGTGTCTCTCCTTGCGTCCTCTGAGGTGTTTTATCTCCTTCCATTGAGATGTTCCTGCCTTCAACCTCGGCCCTTGCTGCAGCCCCTATGCTCAGTGGACTGTCTTCCCTGCTCAGCTGTTCCCTGCCACTGTAGTTGACTGTTAGTGTCTGCATAAGTCTTGTCTCCTGCATTGACTGCAGACTTCACGATTGGTCTTCCTGTACTCATCTTTTCCTGAATCTCTACAGCCTCCTCGTCTGTGACTGGTATAGAAGTCCCTGATGTCATTCCTGTGCTGCCATATGTCTCTCTATTCTGTTTCAGGTTTTTTAGCTCCTCTTCTAAGCACTTTATCTTATCTTCTGCTGCTAAGACTTGTAGTCCCCACTTCCTGCTCTCTTCAGCTATCCTCTCCTCCATTACCCTGCCGAGCTCAGCTAGCTTCCTTCCCCACTCTTCCTCCATTTTTGTGAGCTCCAACTCCCAGTCTTCCCTCCCAGGTTCCTCCCTCCTGGATTCGACCTCCGGACCCCTGGGTCTCCGCCCTCTTGGGATACCAATTCTTTGTGTGTGTGTGTGTGTGTGTGTGTGTGTGTGTGTGTGTGTGTGTGTGTGTGTGTGTGTGTGTGTCATCAAAATTTTAATAGAACGGCCTCTCATGACCATTAAAAATCCAATGTTATTATAACCACAGGGAAGCGCTAAACCCGTAGGATTATACAGCGCGTGTGGGGGAGGGGGTGGAAGGTATTCAGGCTCAATTCAGGGAACTGGAGCACAGATCCAATTCCCTAGATCAAGAGCCCCTCACCACCATCAAGGAACCTTCCTTGAGGGGAATCCAGTCTCAGCTAAACCAAAAAAAAAATGTAATTAATAGTCAACATTGCCAAATGTATCATAAACCTGTTAGTGGTAACTCTCTCTCTCTCTCTGTCTCTCTCTCTCTCTCTCTCTCTCTCTTTCTCTTCTCTCTCTTCTCTCTCTCTCTCTCTCTCTCTCTTCTCTCTCTCTCTCTCCTCTCTCTCTCTCTCTCTCTCTCTCTCTCTCTCTCTCTTCTCTCTCTCTCTCTCTCTCCCTCTCTCCCTCTCTTCTCTCTCTCTTTCTCTCTCTCTCTCTCTCTCTCTCTCTCTCTCTCTCTCTCTCTCTCTCTCTCTCTCTCTCTCTCTCTCTCTCTCTCTCTCTCTCCCTCCTGTTTCTTTGCAACACCTAAGACAAATTATCGACTTCAAATATCCCTCCATTTCCATTTTTTACGAAATTTTGGATTACTTGCGTCCACAGTTACACTCTCACAGTAAATACGGATCAGCCCCAAAGAAAATGAAAACGTTGGATCGGTTTCGTGTTTTTTTTAGAGAACGAGTGGTCAGATTTCATCAAAAGGAGATTAAAAGTTCTTGAACTTCACTTCCAAACTCTTTTTTTATGGGATTTAAACTTTCGACAGAGGCCTCACCTCTCAGTCAGCCGGAGTGGACAGTCATGTGTGTGTGTGTGTGTGTGTACTCACCTAGTTGTACTCACCTAGTTGAGGTTGCGGGGGTCGAGTCCGAGCTCCTGGCCCCGCCTCTTCACTGATCGCTACTAGGTCACTCTCCCCGAGCCGTGAGCTTTATCATACCTCTGCTTAAAGCTATGTATGGATCCTGCCTCCACTACATCGCTTCCCAAACTATTCCACTTACTGACTACTCTGTGGCTGAAGAAATACTTCCTAACATCCCTGTGATTCATCTGTGTCTTTAGCTTCCAACTGTGTCCCCTTGTTGCTGTGTCCAAACTCTGGAACATCCTGTCTTTGTCCACCTTGTCAATTCCCCTCAGTATTTTGTATGTCGTTATCATGTCCCCCCTATCTCTCCTGTCCTCCAGTGTCGTCAGGTTGATTTCCCTTAACCTCTCCTCGTAGGACATACCTCTTAGCTCTGGGACTAGTCTTGTTGCAAACCTTTGCACTTTCTCTAGTTTCTTTACGTGCTTGGCTAGGTGTGGGTTCCAAACTGGTGCCGCGTGTGTGTGTGTGTGTGTGTGTGTGTGTGTGTGTGTGTGTGTGTGTGTGTGTGTGTGTGTATGTGTGTGTGTGTGTGTGTGTGTGTGTGTGTGTTTGTGTGTGTGTGTGTGTGTGTGTGTGTGTGTGTGTGTGTGTGTGTAAGTGTGTGTGTAAATTGACTTCAATAAAAGTGATAATAATAATAATAATAATAATAATAATAATAATCTTTATTTCTACAAGTACATGGTACAACTTATACAGACCATAGCTCACATCAGTGACATACTATATAGAAAGTCCCTGGTTATGTAGAGTATTTCTGGCATATTAGGTTAATTTTGTCCCCAGGATGCGACCCACACCAGTCAACTAACACCCAGGTACCTACTAACTGCTAGGTGAACATGGACAGCGGGTCTTTTAAAAAAACGCATCCTAATGCAACCACCCGTACCGGGGATCGAACCACGGACCTCAGTGTGTTAGCTAAGTGCGCTAGCACTCAGATTTTTCCCATGAATTTTTAATCCTGGGGACTATGAATGGTCAGTATCTGTTACCCTTCCTGACCTGCCATCATGATGGTGAGGTTGAGCGCTCAACCCCAAAGGGACTGGATTCTTTGGTGGTTTACCATTCACTGTGTGGTCCGTCCAGTAGCTGTATAGTGTTGGGATTATAATCTGAGGTCACCTTGAGCTCCAGGTATCCTTCATAAGAAGGACACTTGTGGGGATTGTACACCATAACAGCGCTGTATGACCCTTGCGGGTTTAGCACTTGGCTATGATTATAATAACTGTGAAACGAAAGCCTGTAATTGTTTTACGTGATGGTAGGATTGCTGGTGTCTTTTTTTTCTGTCTCATACACGTGCAACATTTCAGGTACGTCTTGCTACTTCTACTTACACTTAGGTCACACTACACATACATGTACAAGTATATATATACACACCCCTTGGGGTTTTCTTCTATTTTCTTACTAGTTCTTGTTCTTATTTATTTCCTCTTATCTTCATGGGGAAGTGGAACAGAATTCTTCCTCCGTAAGCCATGAGTGTTGTAGGAGGCGACTAAAATGCCAGGAGCAAGTGGATAGTAACCTCCATCTCCTGTATACATTACTAAAGTTAAAAAGAGAAATTTTAGTTTCTCTCTTTGGGTCACCCTGAGAAAGTTTGACGCCGATCGGGTGAAACGTTCTCAAGACACGAACAGGTATTTTTAAAAACAAAAAAAAAAAAAAGACACACGAGCATTTGGGAACAAATAATAATAATTTAAAAATAATAAAATAATAATAATAATATATATATTAATATACTACTAATAAATAATTTTTCAAAAGACATTTTTACCTACCCAGAGAAACCCCCCGTCCCCCTCCCCTCCCCCTCCCCCTCCCCTACCCCCCTCCCCCTCCCTCCCCTCCCCCTCCCCTCCCCTCCCCCTCCCCTCCCCCACCCAAAAATATAATACAAAATCGGAGATAAAAAAATTAAAATGATTAATTCCCGGGAACTGTTTTTATAACCCCCCCCCCATTTCTCCAGGCTTCCGATGATTATATATGGAAAGCCGAAAAGCCGCCGCCGCCATCATCGCCCAGCCGCCCCAGGATTACTTCATAACCTAAATATCTGAAAAATTTTTCGATTTTGAATTATCAAAACTAATGATAAATTCCCAGTTTATTATAATATATATATATATATATATTTATATATATATATATATATATATTTTTATATATTATATATATATAATATATTATATATAATATATACCTGATGATGGCATGAAGAAATAGTTGAAATATATAGAAATAGATAGATGTGGGAAATAAAGATGGGAAGAGACAGAGAAGTGATAAAAGAGGGAAAAGACAGAGAAGTGATAAAGATGGAAGAGACAGAAGTGATAAAGATGGAAGAGACAGAGAAGTGATAAAGATGGAAGAGACAGAGAAGTGATAAAGATGGAAGAGACAGAGAAGTGATAAAGATGGAAGAGACAGAAGTGATAAAGATGGAAGAGACAGAGAAGTGATAAAGATGGAAGAGACAGAGAAGTGATAAAGATGGAAGAGACAGAGAAGTGATAAAGATGGAAGAGACAGAGAAGTGATAAAGATGGAAGAGACAGAGAAGTGATAAAGATGGAAGAGACAGAGAAGTGATAAAGATGGGGAAAAACACAGAAATGATAAAGATGGAAGAGACAGAAAAGTGATAAAGATGGAAGAGACAAAAAAGTGTAAAGATGGAAGGGGGACAAAAGAAAAGGAAAAAAAGGATAAAGATGGAAGAGAAGAAAGGAAAAGAGGAAGCAGAAAGGATAAAGATGGAAGAGACGAAAAGTGATAAGATGGGGGGCCGGGAAGAGAAAAAGAGAGAAAAAGTGATAAAGATGGAAGAGAAGAAGTGATAAAGATGGAAAAGGGGCGGGAGGAAAGAGGAAAAGGACAGAAAGTGATTAAAGAGGAAAGAGCAGAGAAAGTTAAAGATGGAAGAGAAGGAAGTGAAAAAGATGGGGCAGAGAAGGATAAAGATGGAGAGACAGGAATTTGTAAAGGGGGAAGGAGGAAGGTTTTTGGGGTGGGGTTTTTAAAAGGGAAGAAAAAATTTGGGTATAAAAACGAGGTTTTTAAGGGGGGAAAAAAGGGGGGAAAAAGAGGGAAAGGAAAAGGAGTGAAAAGGGGAAAGGGGAAAGGGAAGTGTGAGGAAAAACGAGGTGTTGAGGGAAGGGAGTGAAAGATGGAAGAGCAGAGAAGTGATAAAGTTTTGGGAAAGAGGAAGTGATAAGATGAAGAGACGAGAAGTGATAAAGAGGGAAAGGAGAAGGAAAAGTGTAAGATGGAAGTGTGAAGGGGAGTGTGATGGAGAGACAGAGTATGATAAAGGAAGGGAGTGAAAAAGGGAAAGAGCGAGAATGTAAAGTGGTGAGGAGAAGTGAAAAAGGGATGAAGGACGGGAAGTGTAAAAGGGAAGAGGAGAGGTGATTGAGGGAGGGAAAATGTTGTGGAAAGGAGAGAAGGATTAGATGGGAGGGAAAAGTGTAAAGATGGAAAGAAGAGTAAAAGGGAAAAGTGGTTGAGGAGAGTTGAGGAGGTGTGAGGGGAAGAATAGTGGGGAGTGTGGAGGGAGGTTGTAGGGAGGGGAGGGAGAGGTGTGGGGATGAGGTAGGGGGAAAATGGAGGGAAGAGTTGAGGGATGTGGGGGAGAGTGTGAGGGGAAGTGTGAGAGGAGATTGTAAAGGGGAGAGTGTGAGGGAGGGAGGGAGAGTGTGAGGGAAGGTGTGAGGGAGAGTGTGAGGGAGTGGTGAGGAAGGAGGTGTAAGGAGATGGAGGGAGAGTGTGAGGGAGAGTGTGAGGGAGAGGGAGGGAGAGTGGAGGGAGGGGGAGGGGAGTTGGAGGGGAGTGTAAAGGGAGAGTGTGAGGGAGAGTGTGAGGGGGAGTGTGAGGGAGAGGAGGTGTGGGGAGAGTGTGAGGGGGAGTGTTAGTGTGGGGAAAAGAGTGTGAGGGAGAGAGGAGTGAGGGAGGTGTGAGGGAGAGTGTGAAGGGAGAGGTGTGAGGGGAGGTGTGAGGGAGGAGAGTGTGGGGAAGAGTGTGAGGAAGGGAGGGGAGGTGTGAGGGAGAGGGAGGGAGGGAAGTGTGGAGTCGAAGAGGGGGTTGAGGGAGGTGTGAGGGGAAGTGTGTGAGGGAGAGTGTGAGGGAGAGTGTGAGGGAGAGTGTGAGGGAGAGTGGAGGGAGGTGTGAGGGAGAGTGTGAGGGAGGTGGAGGGGAGTGTGTGAGGGAGAGGTGTGAGGGGAGTGTGTGGGGGAGTGTGAGGGAGGTGTGAGGGGAGTGTGAGGGAGAGTGGAGGGAGAGTGTGAGGGAGAGTTGTGAGGCGAGGAGGGAGGGGAGGAGTGTGTGAGGGAGAGGTGGATGGAGGAGTGTGAGGGAGTGTGAGGGAGTGTGTGAGGAGTGTGTGAGGGAAAAGTGTGAGGGAGTGGGGAGGGAGAGTGTGAGGGAAGTGTGGAGGTGGGGGAGGGAGAGTGTGAGGGAGAGTGTGAGGGGAGAGTGTGAGGGGGGTGTGAGGGGAGTGTGTGAGGGGGAGTGAGGGGGATGTGAGGGGAGGTGTAAAGGGAGAGTGTGAGGGAGTGTTGTGAGGGGAGGGTAGGGGGAGGTGTGAGGGAGAGTGTGGGGGAAAGGTGTGAGGGAGAGTGTGAGGGAGAGTGTGAGGGAGAGTGTGAGGGAGTGTGTGAGGGAGAGAGTGGAGGAAGGTGTGGGGAGAGTGGAGGAGGTGTGAGGGAGGTGTGAGGAGAGTGTGAGGGAGAGTTTGTGAGGGAGAGTGGGGAGGGAGAGTGTGGGGAGTGTGTGAGGGAGAGTGTGGGGGAAAGGTGTGAGGGAGGAGTGTGAGGGAGGTAAGTGTGTGAGGGAGGTGTGAGGAGATTTGTGAGGGAGTGTGTGAGGGAGAGTGGGGAGGGAGTGTGTGAGGGAGAGTGTGAGGGAGGTGTGAGGGAGAGTGTGGGGGAGGGTGGGGAGGGAAGAGTGTGAGGGAGAGTGTGAGGGAGATGTGTGAGGGAGTGTGTGAGGGAGAGTGTGAGGGAGAGTGTGAGGGAGTGTGTGAGGGAGAGTGTGAGGGAGAGTGTGAGGGAGAGTGTGAGGGAGAGTGTGAGGGAGTGTGTGAGGAGAG
The DNA here is from genome assembly GCF_026875155.1 of Cherax quadricarinatus. NCBI lineage: Eukaryota > Metazoa > Arthropoda > Malacostraca > Decapoda > Parastacidae > Cherax > Cherax quadricarinatus. The sequence continues at coordinate 20,596,968 of NC_069484.1, forward strand.
TGTGGGAGGTGTGGGGGAGAGTGTGAGGGAGTGTGTGAGGGAGAGTGTGAGGGAGGTGGGGAGAGTGTGAGGGAGAGTGTGAGGGAGTGTGGAGGGAGGAGTGTGAGGGAGAGTGTGAGGGAGGTGTGAAGAGAGTGTGAGGAGAGTGTGAGGGAGAGTGTGAGGGAGAGTTGGGGGAGGGGGGGGATTTGTGAAGGAGAGTGTGGGGAGTGTTGGAGGGAGAGTGTGAGGAGAGTGTGAGGGAGAGTGTGAGGGAGAGTGTGAGGGAGAGTGTGAGGGAGATGTGAGGGAGTGTGTGAGGGGAGTGTAAAGGGAGAGTGTGAGGGAGAGTGTGGGGGAAAGAGTGTGAGGGAGTGTGTGAGGGAGAGTGTGAGGGAGGTGTGAGGGAGAGTGTGAGGGAGGTGTGAGGGGAAGAGTTTTGAGGGAGTGTGTGAGGGGGGAGTGTGAGGGGAGGGAGTGTGAGGGAGAGTGTGAGGAGAGTGTGAGGGAGAGTGTGAGGGAGTGTGTGAGGGAGAGGGGTGAGGGAGTGTGTGAGGGAGAGTGTGAGGGAGAGTGTGAGGGAGGTGTGGGGAGAGTGTGAGGAGAGTGTGAGGGAGGTGTGGGGAGATGTGAGGGAGGTGTGAGGGAGGTGTGAGGGAGAGTGTGAAGGGGAGAGTGTGAGGGAGAGTGTGAGGGAGAGTGTGAGGGAGTGTGTGAGGGGAGAGTGTGAGGGAGGGTGAGGGAGAGTGTGAGGGAGTGTGTGAGGGAGAGTGTGAGGGAGGTGTGAGGGAGAGTGTGAGGGAGAGTGTGAGGGAGGTGTGAGGGAGTGTGGGGGAGAGTGTGAGGATGTGGGGAGGGAGAGGTGAGGAGTTGTGGGGGAGAGTGTGAGGGAGAGTGTGAGGGAGGTGTGAGGAGAGTGTGAGGGGAGTGTGTGGGGAAGAGTGTGAGGGAGAGTGTGAGGGAGGTGTGTGAGGGGAGAGTGTGAGGGGGATGTGAGGGAGGAGTGTGAGGGGGTGTGAGGGAGTGTTGAGGGAGAGTGTGAGGGAGAGTGTGAGGGAGAGTGTAGGGGAGAGTGGGGAGGGTGGGGGAAAGGTGTGAGGGAGTGTGTGGGGGGGTGGAGGAGAGTGTGAGGAGAGTGTGAGGAGAGTGGGGGTGTGTAAAGGGTGAGTGTGTGGAGGGATGGGGGGTGTGTGGGAGAGGTGAGGGAGAGTGTGAGGGAGAGGTGTGAGGGAGTTTGAGGAGAGTGGGGGGGAGAGTGGAGGGGAGTGGAGGGAGGTGTGAGGAGAGTGTGAGGGAGAGTGTGGGGAGAGTGGAGGGAGGTGTGAGGATTTGTGGGGAGAGTGTGAGGGAGAGTGTGAGGGGGGAGGAGTGTGAGGGAGTGTGTGAGGATGGGGGAGTGTTGAGGGAGAGTGTGAGGGAGAGTGTGAGGGGAGTGTGAGGGGGAGTGTGAGGGAGGAGAGTGGAGGGAGAGTTGAGGGAGAGTGTGAGGGAGAGTGTCGGGAGTGTGGGTGGAGGGAGAGTGTGAGGGAGAGTGTGAGGGTGAGTGTGGGGAGAGGGTGAGGGGAGAGTGGGGAGGGAAAGTGGGGGTGTGAGGGAGAGTGTGAGGGGAGTGGGGAGGGGGGGTGTGAGGGGGAAAGTGTTGAGGGAGAGTGTGAGGAGAGTGTGAGGGGTGTGTGAGGGGGATTTGTGGGGGAGAGTGTGAGGAGAGTGTGAGGGGGGAGTGGGGAGGGGAGGGAAGTGTGAGGAGTGTGAGGGGGGAGTGAGGGAGAGTGTGAGGGAGAGTGTGAGGGAGAGTGTGAGGGGGGTGTGTGAGGGAGAGTGTGAGGGTGAGTGTGAGGGAGAGTGTGGGGAGGTTTGAGGGGAGTTGTGAGGGAGAGGTGAGGGTGAGTGTGAGAGTGTGAGGGAGAGTGTGAGGGAGAGTGTGAGGGAGAGTTGTGGGGGTTTGAGTGTGAGGGAGAGTGTGAGGGAGAGGGTGAGGGAAAGTGTGGGGGGGAATTTGTGAGGGAGGTGTGAGGGGAGAGTTGAGGGAGAGTGTGGGGGGGGGATGTGAGGGGAGTTTGAGGAGAGTGTGAGGGAGGAGAGAGTGTGAGGGAGAGATGTGAGGGAGAGCGTGAGGGGGTTGAGCGTGAGGGGAGAGTGTGAGGGAGAGTGTGA
>NC_069484.1:20606600-20699100 GCF_026875155.1 Cherax quadricarinatus
CACCATGGTACCACTTCGGTGTTCCTGCTGGTGGTGTCTATAAAAATATTATCGTAGTCTGCCACAACACGTCCCTCACACGCATACCTCTTATGGTATCTGATGTGCTTGTGCGTGCCTCTGACACCCTAACACTGGTTATTACTACGACTACTACTACTACTATTACTACTGTTAATACTATTACTGCTACTACTACTACCACTACCTCTGATACTGTTACTACCAGTACCTCTGTTACTATCGCTACCTCTACTCCTACCCCCACACTAGTTACTACTGCTACTACCTCTACTACTACTACTATTACTGCTTCTACTACTACTACTATTACTGATACTACTACGACATCTAATACTGCTACATCTAATACTGCTACATCTAATACTGCTACATCTAATACTGCTACATCTAATACTGCTACATCTAATACTGCTACACTTCATTTTTCTGTACGGTAGTCTGTTCTAACATAACACCACCTCCTTCACAAACTCGCCTCACCTTTGAGATTTTTTGTGCAGTACATTGCTTTCGGCTCGCAACCGAAATAGCCCGGGCTAAATCCTGGGCGGGGTGGACCTCCTAGCACCTGCTACTTCCCTATTCATCTAGCAATATATTGATACCGTGTAGGAGAGGAGGTTAAGAGGAATCCAGTGGATGTAAATCGAATTTTAAATCTTTTTTTTCAACTAAAAGGAGGAGCACGGCAGAAAGCCTACTGGCCCATACGAGGTAGGTCGTTAAAGCTGGATTATTAAGCCTCCTGGGTTGTTTTTTCCGATAGACCTTTCTTCTGGGACGCCTCTTACCCCACTGTGTGATTCCTGAGGAAATTGTGAGTTTTTCAGCTCTACAGCTACCAGACAAGTATTGTAGATCTCCAGCATCCTTCTCTGTCTCTCTCTCTCTCTCTCTCTCTCTCTCTCTCTCTCTCTCTCTCTCTCTCTCTCTCTCTCTCCTTTACACAGGATTTAACAAGGTTAGGTTAACGATCCCTAGCTTTATTGACAAGCTATTTACAGGTTAAAGATTCCTAACTTTATTGACAAGCTAAGAGCTGTTACCTACATCAGCTCATTTGAAAGCATTTTTATTGTTATGAGACATACAAGTAGGGAACAGGATGAAATTGGAGCCATCTGTGGGCCAGCATTTTCATTTGATCAACTGACTTTATCTCGTTGACATCATTATGCTGTGCGAATGTGTTCCAGACTCTAGTCATCCTGGGTATGTATGATCTCAGATGGAGTGATGTTCTGGAGAAGGGTACAGCCAGAGTGAAGTTGCTGCTTTCTGCCCGTCTTGTGGTATAGAAGCTTGCTTCACGCTGTCCTCGAAGCGGCGCCAAGTGTAGTACTTTGACAATATTGGCCTTGTACATAACAGTAAGGCCACCCACATCCCTCCTGTGTTGAAGGTTCTGCTGAAATGACAGATCTATCCAGGATGGGTCCAGGCGAGAGATGAGACGTCTTGCTATGTTCTCTACTCTGTCAAGCAGTCGCAGATGAGAGGGGGGAGGCAAACCAAGAAAGTGGAGCATAATCAAGGTGTGAGCGTACTTGTGCCTCGTACAGAATCTTGCAACCCCTACTGTCAAGCAGATGCGAGATATGGCGAAGTACTGTAAGCTTCCTGGCTGCCTTGTTTGCAAGATTTACATCGTGGTTCTTCATGGTCAGTTTGGAGTCATTTCACCCCAAGGACATAAACTTCTTCCCCAGGTACCAGCACCCTCCCATTCATACTACTGCTCCGGCATTATCATCATGGTGCCTAGAGACCATCATCATTTGTGTTTTCTCAGGTGCAAATGTTACTTGCCATCTGTTTCCCCAAGCTGATATAGCTCTTAGCTGCTGATTGATGTAACTTAGAGTAGCTGGCATTTCTTTTGGATAAGTGAATGTCAGTGTACAGTCGTCTGCATATGCATGGGATTCTGGGGTGAGATGAAGAAGGTCATTGAAGTAGACATTCCATAACAATGGTCCCAACACGATTCCTTGTGGAACACTTGCCCCAATAGGATGTCTTGCTGATTCCGTTCCATTGAGAACTACACTTAGAGATCTACCATGAAGGTAGTCACTGAGGAGACATAGCGTAGAGCCTGCAATTTCCAGTGCTTGAAATTTTGCTAAGAGGCCCTGGTGCCACACCCGGTCGAAAGCGCCAGCAATGTCCAGTGCTACCACACAGCTGACTTTGGATTCATCCAGTGACTGGTGCCACTTAATGGAGAGGTTTAACAACAGATCAGCAGCAGAGTAACCTTTCCTGAAGCCATATTGACGATCACAAAGTAGTGAGTGGTAGTCAAAAAACTGTCATTTGTCTTGAGATTATTGTCTCAAGGATCTTGCCAGTGATTGACTGGAGTGACACTGGTCTGTAGTTGCTGATTTCTGCTCTGCTCTTCTTTTTGTGAACAGGGACTACTCTACTCTACTCTCTCTCTCTCTCTCTCTCTCTCTCACTCACTCACAGTGATAATTGTATCTGCAAACATTGCAGTACGAACACAAAGATACAGATAGTAGTAGTAGCAATAATAATAGTAAAGTAGCACCAGTAGTAGTAGTAGAAGCAGTAGTAGTAGTAGCAGCAGCAGTAGTAGTAGTGATGGTGGAGGTATTACTTCTAGCAGTACTGCTTGTAGTAGCAGTATCAGTAGTGAGAGGAGGAGGAGGAGCTGGAACATTAAGGTGGATATAAAATCCCAGAAGCCAGAAGAAAAATAGAAGATTATTATTTTAAATGTAAAAAGTTGTGTGTGTATCCCCTCACTAAGTGGTGGTCGTAGCTGTGTGTGTGTATCCCCTCACTAGGTGGTGGTCGTAGCTGTGTATGTGTATCCCCTCACTAAGTGGTGGTCGTAGCTGTGTACGTGTATCCCCTCACTAAGTGGTGGTCGTAACTGTGTGTGTGTGTGTATCCCCTCACTAAGTGGTGGTCGTAGCTGTGTGTGTGTGTGTATCCCCTCACTAAGTGGTGGTCGTAACTGTGTGTGTGTGTGTGTATCCCCTCACTAAGTGGTGGTCGTAACAGTGTGTGTGTGTGTATCCCCTCACTAAGTTGTGGTCGTAACTGTGTGTGTGTGTGTGTATCCCCTCACTAAGTGGTGGTCGTAGCTGTGTGTGTGTGTGTATCCCCTCACTAAGTGGTGGTCGCAGCTGTGTGTGTGTATCCCCTCACTAAGTGGTGATCGTAGCTGTGTGTGTGTGTATTTATCCCCTCACTAAGTGGTAGTCGTAGCTGTGTGTGTGTTTATCCCCTCACTAAGTGGTGGTCGTAACTGTGTGTGTGTGTGTGTATCCCCTCACTAAGTGGTGGTCGCAGCTGTGTGTGTGTATCCCCTAACTAAGTGGTGGTCGTAACTGTGTGTGTGTATGTGTATCCCCTCACTAAGTGGTGGTCGCAGCTGTGTGTGTGTGTTTATCCCCTCACTAAGTGGCGGTCGTAGCTGTGTGTGTATCCCCTCACTAAGTGGTGGTCGTAACTGTGTGTGTGTGTCTGTGTATCCCCTCACTAAATGGTGGTCGTAGGTGTGTGAAGTACTAATAGTTACCGTACCAGTTTGTGTGTTGTGTGTGTACTCACCTATATACGGTTGCAGGGGTCGATTCACAGCCCCTGGTCCCGCCTCTTCTCTGGTCGCTACTAGGCCCACTCACTAACTGTTCCTTAACCTTTATCATACCTATTCCTAAAGCTATATATGAATCCTGCTTCCACTGCATCACTCTCCAGACTATTCCACTTCCTGACAACTCTGACTGAAGAAATACTTCCTTACATCCCTGTGACTCATTTGAGTCTTCAGCTTGAAGGTGTGACCCTTTGTTGCTGTGTCCCATCTCTGAAACATTCTGTCACTATCTACCATGTCAGTTCCTCTCAGTATTTTATATGTAGTTATCATGTCGACCCCCCATTCACTCCTGAGCGCTTTCATGTGCTTACACAGCTTCAAAGGGATAGGAATTCCTCTGAAGTGTGCATGTAAGCACATGAAAGCGCCCAGGTATTCTTCTTTTATATTTTCACTATGGTGTATATATAAATAAATAATATATTATATATATATATATATATATATATATAATATATATATATATATATATATATATATATATATATATAATATGTAATTGTTGAGAAGGAAGTGTAAAGTACCATAAGAGTACACACTGCAACACAGCCTGGTGGTGCCGACCCTCCCACCATTACCCTGACAGAATTGCTTAACCTTTCAGAGGAGTCTGGTCAGGCTGGAGGTGGTAATAACACCGCCCCGAGTCTGGCCAGGCTGGAGGTGGTAATAACACCGCCCCGAGTCTGGCCAGGCTGGAGGTGGTAATAACACCGCCCCGAGTCTGGCCAGGCTGGAGGTGGTAATAACACCGCCCCGAGTCTGACCAGGCTGGAGGTGGTAATAACACCGCCCCGAGTCTGGCCAGGCTGGAGGTGGTAATAACACCGCCCCGAGTTTGGCCAGGCTGGAGGTGGTTAATAACACCGCCCGAGTCTGGCCAGGCTGGAGGTGGTAATAACACCGCCCCCGAGTTTGGCCAGGCTGGAGGTGGTAATAACATCGCCCCGGGTCTGGCCAGGCTGGAGGTGGTAATAACACCGCCCCGAGTCTGACCAGGCTGGAGGTGGTAATAACACTGCCCCAAGTCTGGCCAGGCTGGAGGTGGTAATAACACCGCCCCGAGTCTGGCCAGGCTGGAGGTGGTAATAACACCGCCCCGAGTCTGGCCAGGCTGGAGGTGGTAATAACAACCGCCCTGAGTCTGGCCAGGCTGGAGGTGGTAATAACACTGCCCCGAGTCTGGCCAGGCTGGAGGTGGTAATAACACCGCCCCGAGTCTGGCCAGGCTGGAGGTGGTAATAACACCGCCCCGAGTCTGGCCAGGCTGGAGGTGGTAATAACACCGCCCCGAGTCTGGCCAGGCTGGAGGTGGTAATAACACCGCCCCGAGTCTGGCCAGGCTGGAGGTGGTAATAACACTGCCCCGAGTCTGGCCAGGCTGGAGGTAGTAATAACACCGCCCCGAGTCTGGCCAGGCTGGAGGTGGTAATAACACTGCCTCGAGTCTGGCCAGGCTGGAGGTGGTAATAACACCGCCCCGAGTCTGGCCATGCTGGAGGTGGTAATAACACTGCCCCGAGTCTGGCCAGGCTGGAGGTGGTAGTAACACCGCCCCGAGTCTGGCAAGGCTGGAGGTGGTAATAACACCGCCCCGAGTCTGGCCAGGCTGGAGGTGGTAATAACACCGCCCCGAGTCTGGCCAGGCTGGAGGTGGTAATAACACCGCCACTAGTCTGGCCAGGCTGGAGGTGGTAATAACACCGCCCCGAGTCTGGCCAGGCTGGAGGTGGTAATAACACCGCCCCGAGTCTGGCCAGGCTGGAGGTGGTAATAACACCGCCCCAAGTCTGGCCAGGCTGGAGGTGGTAATAACACCGCCCCAAGTCTGACCAGGCTGGAGGTGGTAATAACACCACCCCGAGTCTGGCCAGGCCGGAGGTGGTGATAACACCGCCCCGAGTCTGGCCAGGCTGGAGGTGATAATAACACCGCCCCGAGTCTGGTCAGGTCGGAGGTGGTAATAACACCACCCCGAGTCTGGCCAGGCTGGAGGTGGTAATAACACTGCCCTGAGTCTGGCCAGGCTGGAGGTGGTAATAACACCACCCCGAGTCTGGCCAGGCTGGAGGTGGTAATAACACCGCCCCGAGTCTGGCCAGGCTGGAGGTGGTAATAACACCGCCCCCGAGTCTGGCCAGGCTGGAGGTGGTAATAACACCACCCCGAGTCTGGCCAGGCTGGAGGTGGTAATAACACCGCCCCAGGACTGGCCAGGCTGGAGGTGGTAATAACATCGCCCCGGTTCTGGCCAGGCTGGAGGTGGTAATAACACCGCCCCGAGTCTGGCCAGGCTGGAGGTGGTATAACCGCCCCGAGTCTGGCCAGGCTGGAGGTGGTAATAACACCGCCCCTAGTCTGGCCAGGCTGGAGGTGGTAATAACACCGCCCCGAGTCTGGCCAGGCTGGAGGTGGTAATAACACCTCCCCGAGTCTGACCAGGCTGGAGGTGGTAATAACACTGCCCCGAGTCTGGCCAGGCTGGAGGTGATAATAACACCACCCCGAGTCTGGCCAGGCTGGAGGTGGTAATAACACCGCCCCGAGTCTGGCCAGGCTGGAGGTGGTAATAACACCAGCCCCGAGTCTGGCCAGGCTGGAGGTGGTAATAACACCGCCCCGAGTTGGCCAGGCTGGAGGTGTAATAAACCACCCCGAGTCTGGCCAGGCTGTAGGTGGTAATAACACCGCCCCGAGTCTGGCCAGGCTGGAGGTGGTAATAACACCGCCCCGAGTCTGGCCAGGCTGGAGGTGGTAATACCGCCCCGAGTCTGGCCAGGCTGTAGGTGGTAATAACACCGCCCCGAGTCTGGCCAGGCTGGAGGTGGTAATAACACCGCCCCGAGTCTGGCCAGGCTGGAGGTGGTAATAACACCGCCCCGAGTCTGGCCAGGCTGGAGGTGGTAATAACACCACCCCCGAGTCTGGCCAGGCTGGAGGTGGTAATAAACACCTCCCCGAGTCTGGCCAGGCTGGAGGTGGTAATAACACTGCCCCGAGTCTGGCCAGGCTGGAGGTGGTAATAACACCACCCCGAGTCTGGCCAGGCTGGAGGTGGTAATAACACCGCCCCGAGTCTGGCCAGGCTGGAGGTGGTAATAACACCGCCCCGAGTCTGGCCAGGCTGGAGGTGGTAATAACACCGGCCCCGAGTCTGGCCAGGCTGGAGGTGGTAATAAACACCGCCCTGAGTCTGGCCAGGCTGGAGGTGGTAATAACACCGCCCCGGGTCTGGCCAGGCTGGAGGTGGTAATAACATCGCCCCGGGTCTGGCCAGGCTGGAGGTGGTAAACACCGCCCCGAGTCTGGCCAGGTGGAGGTGGTAATAAACACCGCCCCGAGTCTGGCCAGGCTGGAGGTGGTAATAACACCGCCCCGAGTCTGGCCAGGCTGGAGGTGGTAATAACACCGGCCCCGAGTCTGGCCAGGCTGGAGGTGGTAATAACACCGCCCTGAGTCTGGCCAGGCTGGAGGTGGTAATAACACCGCCCCGGGTCTGGCCAGGCTGGAGGTGGTAATAACATCGCCCCGGGTCTGGCCAGGCTGGAGGTGGTAATAACACCGCCCCGAGTCTGGCCAGGCTGGAGGTGGTAATAACACCGCCCCGAGTCTGGCCAGGCTGGAGGTGGTAATAACACTGCCCCGAGTCTGGCCAGGCTGGAGGTGGTAATAACACCGCCTCGAGTCTGGCCAGGCTGGAGGTGGTAATAACACCGCCCCCGAGTCTGGCCAGGCTGGAGGTGGTAATAACACCGCCCCGAGTTTGGCCAGGCTGGAGGTGGTAATAACACCGCCTTGAGTCTGGCCAGGCTGGAGGTGGTAATAACACCACCCCGAGTCTGGCCAGGCTGTAGGTGGTAATAACACCGCCCCGAGTCTGGCCAGGCTGGAGGTGGTAATAACACCCGCCCGAGTCTGGCCAGGCTGGAGGTGGTAATAACACCGCCCCGAGTCTGGCCAGGCTGGAGGTGGTAATAACGCCGCCCCGAGTCTGGCCAGGCTGGAGGTGGTAATAACACCGCCCGAGTCTGGTCAGGCTGGAGGTGGTAATAACACCGCCCCGAGTCTGGCCAGGCTGGAGGTGGTAATAACACCGCCCCGAGTCTGGTCAGGCTGGAGGTGGTAATAACACCGCCCCCGAGTTTGGCCAGGCTGGAGGTGGTAATAACACCGCCCCCGAGTCTGGCCAGGCTGGATGTGGTAATAACACCGCCCGAGTCTGGTCAGGCTGGAGGTGGTAATAACACCGGCCCGAGTCTGGCCAGGCTGGAGGTGGTAATAACACCGCCCCCGAGTCTGGCCAGGCTGGAGGTGGTAATAACACCGCCCCGAGTCTGGTCAGGCTGGAGGTGGTAATAACACCGCCCCGAGTCTGGCCAGGCTGGAGGTGGTAATAACGCCGCCCCGAGTCTGGCCAGGCTGGAGGTGGTAATAACACCGCCCCGAGTCTGGTCAGGCTGGAGGTGGTAATAACACCGCCCCGAGTCTGGCCAGGCTGGAGGTGGTAATAACACCGCCCCCGAGTCTGGCCAGGCTGGAGGTGGTAATAACACCGCCCCGAGTCTGGCCAGGCTGGAGGTGGTAATAACACCGCCCCGCACCATCATACTCACCCACCCCCTTTTTTGACCATTTCTCGCGCCACCACTGCACATTGCCTGCCCATCTGGGAATGTTTTATCGCCTGCTTCTCCTACTTCCCATCGTTATTGGATTTCTTAAATGTTGGTGATAATTGTGTTTAAGCAACCGGTGAGCTTATCTCTCACTGGGGAGGAGTTTGCGGGTTCTTGATCCTGGGAATAGGAGTCGCTTTCCATTCATTTGAATCGATTCTGGTAGTCTTATTTATATAGATATACATGTACTCACCTAATTGTGGTTGCAGGGGTCGATACTCAGCTCCTGGCTGAGTATGTATCTATATGTGTGTGTGTGTGTGTGTGTGTGTGTGTGATAAGATAAGATAAGATAAGATTTCGTTCGGATTTTTAACCCCGGAGGGTTAGCCACCCAGGATAACCCAAGAAAGTCAGTGCGTCATCGAGGACTGTCTAACTTATTTCCATTGGGGTCCTTAATCTTGTCCCCCAGGATGCCACCCACACCAGTCGACTAACACCCAGGTACCTATTTGCTGCTAGGTGAACAGGACAACAGGTGTAAGGAAACGTGTCGGAATTTCCACCCGCCGGGAATCGAACCCGGGCCCTCCGTGTGTGAAGCGGGAGCTTTAGCCACCAGGCCACCGGGCCACCACACTTATAGTTGGACAATATACGTTTATATATTCATCTATATATCGTTCACAGATATGTATTGTATTTTATGGGTTGAGTTTTTTATAATTTATTCAGATAATCGTAATAGCAATAACAGCCTTAACAACGCTAACAATAGACGTAATTTCTTGTTTTTTTTTTCAGCCATCAGTACCTTTGTTTTCTAGCAATGACCTTTCCAGCCAACCATTATTTTTTTTGCAGACTGAAGTGCAATTTCTGCAGCCACATAGATTTAAGAAGAGGTATGATAAGCCTCATGGAGCAAGGAGAGAGAGTGGACCTAGTAGCAACTAGTGAAGAAGCGGGGCCAGGAGCTATGAATCGACCCCTGCAACTACAATAATATGGATACAACTAGACGAGTACATCGTTTTTCAGTGAGTTACATTGCAATGTTGTGTATCAAGGGACACAAAATGACACTGGTGTCGTATGGCATCACCACAATACTTCTTTCTATTATATTTCATAACACAAGATGGTGTTTCTGTTAAGTAAGTTTATTCAGGTATACACAAATACAGTTACATAGGGTAACCCCCAAAAAAGTCAGTGATTTATTTCCATTGGGTCCATTTATACCTCGTAACACACGCTTTTCCTCGATACTCCAACCTCTGGGTATTGTATACCGAGGTGGTATACAATACCCAGGGATTAGTAAGACACATGTGCAACAGTCAAGTAACTTTATTACGAAAAATTCCGCCTACACAGTAGGCTTCTTCAGTCGAGTACAGAAGAGTTAGCAGAAGCAGTACTGATGTGAATAATAAGGTTATTCAGATATACACAAATACAGTCACATAGATTATCATACATAGCAGCATATGTGTAGAGAACCTGGGATAACCCAAAAAAGTCACTTATTGTCATTAGGGTCCTTTTAATATATTATTATTATACTATAAAGGAGGTATACTAGGTTTAAGGTAAAATGAACTATTTAAATTACATGTGTGCTAGCTAAAAAAAAAAATCATTCCCCTCCCTTTCTGTAGCTACATTCATCAGACACCTTTTGGCACTCTTCTTGAACTGGTTCATGCTATGACTGGCTTTGACATGTGCGGGTAGTCTATTCCATTCCTTTATTGCTGTACAATAAAAGGTGTTTGAAGCCTGGCCACTGACTGTGGCTACTAAAAAGTTGTGCTCTCTCCCCCTAGTACTATGATTGTTTTGGTTCCCGACCTTGACAAAATTGACAGCAAGATATTCTGGACATTGTTTGTGAGCAATTTTATAAACATGATTTAGCTTCAGTTGTTTTACTCTGTCTTCAACAGTCAGCATATCCAACTGTTGTAATTCATCCTGGCCTACATGTTCTCTTGGACCCAGGCCTACATGTTCTCTTGGACCCAGGCCTACATGTTCTCTTGGTCCCAGACCTACATGTTCTCTTGGACCCAGACCTACATGTTCTCTTGGACCCAGACCTACATGTTCTCTTGAACCCAGACCTACATGTTCTCTTGGACCCAGACCTACATGTTCTCTTGGACCCAGGCCTACATGTTCTCTTGTACCCAGACCTACATGTTCTCTTGTACCCAGACCTACATGTTCTCTTGTACCCAGACCTACATGTTCTCTTGTACCCAGACCTACATGTTCTCTTGGACCCAGACCTACATGTTCTCTTGTACCCAGACCTACATGTTCTCTTGTACCCAGACCTACATGTTCTCTTGGACCCAGGCCTACATGTTCTCTTGGACCCAGGCCTACATGTTCTCTTGGACCCAGGCCTACATGTTCTCTTGGACCCAGGCCTACATGTTCTCTTGGACCCAGGCCTACATGTTCTCTTGGACCCAGGCCTACATGTTCTCTTGGACCCAGACCTACATGTTCTCTTGGACCCAGGCCTTACATGTTCTCTTGGACCCAGGCCTACATGTTCTCTTGGACCCAGGCCTACATGTTCTCTTGGACCAGGCCTAACATGTTCTCTTGGACCAGGCCTACATGTTCTCTTGGACCCAGACCTACATGTTCTCTTGGACCCAGACCTACATGTTCTCTTGAACCCAGGACCTACATGTTCTCTTGGACCCAGCCTACATGTTCTCTTGTACCCAGACCTACATGTTCTCTTGTACCCAGACCTACATGTTCTCTTGTACCCAGACCTACATGTTCTCTTGTACCCAGACCTACATGTTTTTGTACCCAGACCTACATGTTCTCTTGGACCCAGACCTACATGTTCTCTTGTACCAGACCTACATGTTCTCTTGACCCAGACCTACATGTTCTCGGGGACCCAGGCCTACATGTTCTCTTGGACCCAGGCCTACATGTTCTCTTGGACCCAGGCCTACATGTTCTCTTGGACCCAGGCCTACATGTTCTCTTGGACCCAGGCCTACATGTTCTCTTGGACCCAGGCCTACATGTTCTCTTGGACCCAGGCCTACATGTTCTCTTGGACCCAGGCCTACATGTTCTCTTGGACCCAGACCTACATGTTCTTTTGGGACCCAGGCCTACATGTTCTCTTGGACCCAGGCCTACATGTTCTCTTGGACCCAGGCCTACATGTTCTCTTGGACCCAGGCCTACATGTTCTCTTTGATTCATGTCCAGGGTGAATTTTGCCATTTTGTTCTGGCTGATTTGTAGTCTATCTTTTTTCTTTTTTGTCAAGACAGATGTCATCAGTTCGTCACCCTTGCAGACGTAGTTTTGAGGTGGTCAGTCCCTCAGCCTGGAGAAGTTTTACTCCATAGTCTTGTCTGCAACAATGTTATTTATTATTATTATTATTATTATTATTATTATTATTATTATTATTATTATTATTATTATTATTATTATTATTATGATTGTCGTTGTGGTTATTATTATTATTATTATTTATTATTATTATTATTATTATTATTATTATTATTATTGTTTATATATTTATTGTGAAATATTTCCAGCTTTCTTTACAACTATGAACGTGGTCAAGCTGTCATAAAATTAATATAAGCTGTAACTCCAGTAATTAATTACTAATAGTCATATCATTGTAAATTATTATTATTATAATCAGAACTAAGCGCTAAACCCACAAGGGATATTATTGTAAAGGTCTAAATTAATTCATCTTCTTGATGTTCCAGTATTTTTTCACACCAAAGCTGTTTAGCTTGAAATAAATTGCATTAATCCATTTTTCCGTATCTAGACTAACTTTTCTAGAGTAATCATGTATTGTAATAATTAATATGAGTATTAATATAAGGAAATAAATAAGATTGAGCCATTGTTATGGTATTTTTAAAAGGTTGTTGTAGAGAGTGATTTTTAAATTCAGATTTTGGAGTGCTCGGCCGGCATTGGTGGTGTGTGGATGTGTTTTCCGAAGGCTCGTCAGTTGTTTGTTGGTGTTGTAGGCCCTGTTTAGGCTCTGCTTCACCATCTTTCTTTTCTTGTGTGCTTGAGTTTTCATTGTTTTCTCTATCAGGCGGTGCTGTGTGGCCCATTTATGGGGGGTTCGACTGAGATGTCGTTCGCCCCCATAGGAGGGAAACGACATTACCGCAGGACCAAGATATGGCTAGTGTGCCCCCTAATGGGATAAACAAACGGGCTCTTGAGGTTGATGACAGTGCCAGGCCCCTGTATAGCCCAAAACGCCAACCAACCACTTGTCCAGACTATGCTTCTCCTCACATTACTCCAGACGTTATGGTGGGTCTTGTGCGTCCTAAGGATGGCGGTACACCCTTCACCAGTCCACAGGACGTCACCAATGCCATCAATGGATCTCCTTTCGGCAATGCTTGCATAGATGGGGGTGTCCAGCAACTTGGTAGGGGTGCAGCCCTAAGGCTCCGGCTCCTCCATCGTAAGTCTTTTCTGGCTAGAAACTTTCTACTAAATGCCGTTCATGTCCTGGGTAGGTGGAATGTTGTCTGCTGGGAGGTCCGCTCCTTAATCCTCGCCGCCGGTTGTTGTTATGGCAGAATTGGACCTATTTCTGCATCCCTCTCAAATGAGATCCACTCTGATTTGGTTTACAGCGGGGTGACGACTTAGATTTGCGGGAGGTTTGGAGCCTCTCAAATCGTCCTGCCCCATCTCATATGGTTTGTGTATGTTTCTCGGGTGCTCTCCTGAGATTTGTGACTTTTGGCAACCTAAGGTTTCCTGTTCTCCCCTTTTGGCAACCTAAGGTTTCCTGTTCTCTCCTTGACTCCAGTGTTGGAAATGTTTCCTTTTTGGGCATGGAGAGTTGTCTTGCCGTGGTAAGGTAAGATGTGCGAACTGCAGCGGGTTTCACCCAGTCGTTAAAGACGGCGCTACCTCTACCCGCCCGGCTTCATGCTATTTCTGTAAAGGGAACCACAAGGTTACGTCCCGGTCTTGCCCGGCATGTCGCCAGGCTCTTGATTTGGTAAACTCAGCCAGGGCCCAGTCTCTTTCGCTGGATGAATGTAACTCCTGCTTGCGGTCCATAAAGCCAGTCACAGTCTGTCAGCCCTTGCCTCCTTCACCTCCAGTGCCCCCACTAAGGGCATCTCCCCAGCACCAATACGGCTGGGGCACCTGTACTCCGCAGCTGTGAGGGCTAATGTCCCTGTTACAAATCGGTTTGGGACTCTTGTGGACCTCTCTCTCCCTTTAGAGGATTCCACATCAACTCAGGATGTCCTCGGACCCACTTCCATTGCGGAAGTTATTGCCCATGCCCCTCCTCGTTCACAACGCACACCCTCCCGTCAAGGTGGTGCAGTTTCCAAATCGACTCGATGCTCGATACCCCACCCAGTTCTGGTGGACATCTTACCCGACCCAGAGCCTCCCGTCTCACAGCCGACTCCCCCCAATTCTCATCAACCACAGCCTCGGCCTGTCCCTATTCCATGACCCTTCGTGTCTGAAGATCCCACCTTTTCACTCTTGCCTGCCTGGGCTTTATTCTTTCATCCTGTTCTCCTTTTGGTGGAGGAGGTGCTACATTCCTACCTCCAGGGCGCCTCTTTTGTGACTGCATGTCTCTCGGTCCTCCTTCGCCTTATTGGGCTACTTAGTTCACACACGTGAATCACTCTCACTCCTCTGTTTTTCTTCTTTGGTACACATGTTCCATACTGGGGAAGCTTCTGGACCTTCAGAAGTATCTGGCTGAGGTAGAGCCACTGGTGGTGGGTCTCTCTGAGACATGGTTACATTCTCTTCGGGTGCCTGGTTTTACTATTTACCGTAGGGATCGCCTCGCAGGGAAAGGTGGTGGCCTAGCTCTCCTGTATGCAACCAGCTCCAGAGTACGGCCCTCTCTCTCCAAGCCTATGAGAGTGGAGTGTTGGAAATTCTAGCTGTGAGAGTTGCCTTGGGCACTCAGTGGTGCAACATACTCCTGATCTATAATCCGGGCAGGTCAGTTACACAAAGTGAATTTACCTATTACTTTGGGCAACTCTGTGGTTCTACACTTGTGATAGAGACTTTAATGCTAGGCACCAGTTTTGGGAGCCATCCATTTCTTTGGGATCGGTGAATCCCACAGGTAGGGCCCTGTTCCAAATCCTCCTCGCATATCACCTTTCATTGCTTACACCACCAGGTTTGGAGATGAGGGATCCTTATACCGGGCGAGTTTCTACCCTGGGCCTCGTTCTTGGGTGGGTGTTTTACTACAGCTGCTGTTACTGTAGGTCCCTTCATGGGTAGTGATCACCTTCCAGTCCTTACTTCTACAAATGGAGCCTTAGCAGTGCCAGTGACAGCAGTTCGTTCATGGTGGAAAACCATCAGGCTGGTTGGACAAACTATAATCGGGTTCTCTCTGATTATAGCCTGCCTCAAGACTCCTTGCTGGACGAGGCTGTCACGTTTCTTCAAGGGGCCATGCTTGAGGCAGGCTTGCGTTCATTCTGTCCAGGAGCCTCTCCTGTTCACGCCTCCTGGTTCCATGGTGGAATGATGAGTGCCTCCGAGCAGTGAAGGCGCGTCGGACAGCATGGGCACAGTGGCGGCACCAACCCTCTCGGACTCAGCAGCTGGCTTACCAAAGGGCAGACGCTTTTTGTCGGCGAACCTTCCTCCAAGCAAAACGTGCATCTTGGGCTTTATTCTGTTCTTTTTCTTTTCACACCTTTGTCAGTCAGGCACGGGGTTTTTTTTCCACTGTTGGGATCACGTTCTGTAAGTACTTTTTCCCTGTTGGGATCACGTTCTGTAAGTACTTTTCCCCTGTTGGGGAAAGGGGCGGCTCCACTCTTACCCCAGGACAAGGCTGTCATTTGCAAATTTCTTCAGTCCTATGTTTGCTCCTCCTCCTCCTCTACCCTCTAAGGTGATCAAATGGGGCCCTTTGCCACCTGCCATACCCGAGGTTCACTGCCAGGTGCTGGCATCTCCCTTTAGCTCCCATGAACTGCAGTGGGCACTTTCCCTACTTTCTTCCCGCTCTTCTCCAGGGGAGGATAACTTACCTTACTCATTCATATTACATCTACCTCCCTCTTGTACAGATGCTATGATGGAAGTTTCCAACACCAGCTGGTCTACAGGTGTCTTCCCTGATGTGTGGAAGCACTCTCTCCTGGTTCCAATACTAAAGCCGAGCAAGGATGATACCCAACCGAGCTCTTACCGGTCCATTGCTTTACTGCCCTGCTTGGGTAAGGTGCTGGAACGACTGGTGGCTACCCATCTCTTGTGGTGGACTGAGGAACATGGCCTCCTGCCTTATAACCACAGTGGCTTCCGAGAAGGTCGATCCACCCTCGACCCTTTGCTTCAATTTACACAGCTCGTGCACACCTCATTTGAGTGCCGGGAGTTCCTTTTGGCTGCATTTTTGGATATATGCAGAACATTTGATTCTGTGTCACACACACACGGAGATTGTTTTACACAAGCTGGCCTGCATGGGGCTGACAGGAGCTCCCCTCTGCTGGATGTGCAACTTTTTGCAAGGGAGGACCTTTTGTGTTGCAGTGGGTGGTGCTTTATCCTCACCCCGTCCTGTATACTGGGGAGTGCCCCAGGGATCTGTTCTTAGTCCACCCCTTTTCTCTGTCTTACTGTCGGATCTCCCTTCCATCCAGGGAGTGCATACCCTGGTATATGCGGTTGGCGTGGCCCTTATGTGCAGTGCCCCAACTTTGCCGACAGCACAGGAATCACTTCAGCATGTCCTACAATGCATGACATCATGGGCCGCCACCTTGGGTTTGAAGGTTAGTGACACTAAGTCCAAGCTCTACTTTACTAGATGCCGGCTCGCCACTCTTCCATCAGTCTCATTGAATCAGACGCCAATCCATTTGGTCTCCTCTCATCGTTGGTTGGGAGTCACCTTAGATTCACCATTCTTGATATGGAAGCAACACATAGCGGCCCTCCACCTCTCGTGTGCACGTTGCACTGCACTTATGCGCGGGATCTCTGGCACCAAGTGGGGGGCAGATCGAGACCTTCTCTCTAGGTTCTATATAGCTATGGTTCGCAGCAAGCTCACTTATGTGAGTGAGGTGTATGGCTCAGCCTCTTCCTCCTCTCTTCATCGCTTAGACGTCCTCCAGAATTCATCCATCTGTAGTATGCTGGGGGCATTCCCCTCCACCCCCATTGCAGCCTTGGAGGCAGAGTCGGGGATAGTCCCTCTCTCGTCGGTGAGAACAGCGAGGAACTGTTTACGACTCCATCATATGGCACCTCTGCCTTGTACTCACCCCTGCCGCCTCTCTCCACAGTTGTGGGAGACAGCCTCTGTCCCCCACGTTTGGTTCAGCTTCCTTTGTGGCCAGGACCCAGCGTTCCCTGACCTGCCTTACACTTCCTGCGCTTGTGATGACTCCCTCCCCTCTTCACTCTCCAGAGTCCCCCTGGCTGGACCTGATGGGGTACATTCACCGTGATTGGCACTACAGGAACAGGGAACCCCCCTCAGTTGCATTTCATTTTGAAGAGTTTCGCTCTGTTACATATGGCTCTTCATTCTCCGTCTACATGAATGGCTCGGCACGGACCTCCCCCCTTCCACATCTTCTGTGCCCTTCTTCGCTAATGTCTCCCTGTGTCAAACCTGGCGGTTAGACCCTGCTCATTCTGTTCTGGCAGGGGAGCTCTTCGCCATTCACCAGGCTCTGGCTTTTGTCCTAGATCACATTTCCCCACAGCCATTGGTTCTCTTCTCTGATTCCCAATCCTCCCTGGCATTTTTGTGCTCTGCCCGTCCACGGTCACTGCGCGTCCTCGTTCGTCAGACACAATCTCTCCTGTGCTTCTTGTGGAGCCCTGGTTGGAGCATCTCCTTTCAGTGGGTTCCCGCCCATGTTGGAATCCGGGACAATGAAATGGTGGATCGAGCGGCCTCTCTCATGCACACACTTCCTATTATTACCCCTCTTGCCCTGGGCCACAGTGATTTCACAACGGCTGTTTAGAAGGGAATCCGCGATCAGTGGCAGGAGGGCCTGGCACACTTCCTCTCTTCTTCGGCATTGGGCTCCGTCCGATCTTTTAATGGCCCCTGCCCTTGGGCTCGCCATTCCAACCACTCGGTGGATGTTGCACTGACTTGCCTTCGAGTTGGGCACTTGCGACTGGTGGCTCATCTGTACCGCCTTCGGATGACAGACTCTCCGTACTGCCCATGGTGTTCCTCACAGCCTGAGATGGTGGAACACTTCCTGTTGTGGTGCCCACGTTACCCTCTGCACGGACTACCCTCCGTGTGGCCTTGCGCATGCTTGGGGTGCACACTTTCAATTCAATTCAATTCAAGTTTATTCTCTATAAGGGTTATAATGTGGGGTTTACAGGTTTTGGGTATTGTGTGGTTTACATGTTATAAAATACTAATTAAAGAGGGGGCCACTAGAACACCTAGCATGGCTAGGCATTTCGGGCAGACTTAGATTAATTCTTAACATTAAATCCTTACAGATTATGGTATTAAGGCTAAGTGACTACATCATAATTTGTGAGTTTAGCAATATGAATGCTTTTGTTTTGCCACAATACAAAGTGTCTATATTGGAGTATCATAAGCCAACTTATGACTAGTTGCCTGGAGTTTACCTGGAGAGAGTTCCGTGGGTCAACGCCCCCGCGACCCGGTCTGTGACCAGGCCGCCTGGTGGATCAGAGCCTGATCAACCAGGCTGTTACTGCTGGCTGCACGCAAACCAACGTACGAGCCACAGCCCGGCTGATCAGGAACCGACTTTAGGTGCTTGTCCAGTGCCAGCTTGAAGACTGCCAGGGGTCTGTTGGTAATCCCCCTTATGTATGCTGGGAGGCAGTTGAACAGTCTCGGGCCCCTGACACCTATTGTATGGTCTCTTAACGTGCTAGTGACACCCCTGCTTTTCATTGGGGCAATGTTGCATCGTCTGCCAAGTCTTTTGCTTTCGTAATGAGTGGTTTTCGTGTGCAAGTTCTGTACTAGTTCCTCTAGGATTTTCCAGGTGTATATAATCATGTATCTCTCTCGCCTGCGTTCCAGGGAATACAGGTTTAGGAACCTCAAGCGCTCCCATTAATTGAGGTGTTTTATCTCCGTTATGCGCGCCGTGAAGGTTCTCTGTACATTTTCTAGGTCAGCAATTTCACCTGCCTTGAAAGGTGCTGTTAGTGTGCAGTAATATTCCAGCCTAGATAGAACAAGTGACCTGAAGAGTGTCATCATGGGCTTGGCCTCCCTAGTTTTGAAGGTTCTCATTATCCATCCTGTCATTTCTCTAGCAGATGCTATTGATACAATGTTATGGTCCTTGAAGGTGAGATCCTCCGACATGATCACTCCCAGGTCTTTGACGTTGGTGTTTCGCTCTATTTTGTGGCCAGAATTTGTTTTGTACTCTGATGCCCCTCAAGGAAGGTTCCTTGATGTTGGTGAGGGGCTCTTGATTTAGGGAATTGGATCTGTGCTCCAGTTCCCCGAATTAAGCCTGAATGCCTTCCACATCCCCCCCCCAGGCGCTGTATAATCCTCCGGGTTTAGCGCTTCCCCCTTGATTATAATAATAATGTACTCTGATGAAGATTTAATTTCCTCGTGTTTATCATATCTGAGTAATTGAAATTTCTCATCGTTGAATTTCATATTGTTTTCTGCAGCCCACTGAAAGATTTGGTTGATGTCCGCCTGGAGCCTTGCAGTGTCTGCATTGGAAGACACTGTCATGCAGATTCGGGTGTCATCTGCAAAGGAAGACACGGTGCTGTGGCTGACATCCTTGTCTATGTCGGATATGAGGATGAGGAACAAGATGGGAGCGAGTACTGTGCCTTGTGGAACAGAGCTTTTCACCGTAGCTGCCTCGGACTTTACTCTGTTGACGACTACTCTCTGTGTTCTGTTTGTGAAGAAATTATAGATCCATCGACCGACTTTTCCTGTTATTCCTTTAGCACGCATTTTGTGCGCTATTACGCCATGGTCACACTTGTCGAAGGCTTTTGCAAAGTCTGTATATAATACATCTGCATTCTTTTTGTCTTCTAGTGCATCTAGGACCTTGTCGTAGTGATCCAATAGTTGAGACAGACAGGAGCGACCTGTTCTAAACCCATGTTGCCCTGGGTTGTGTAACTGATGGGTTTCTAGATGGGTGGTGATCTTGCTTCTTAGGACCCTTTCAAAGATTTTTATGATATGGGATGTTAGTGCTATCGGTCTGTAGTTCTTTGCTGTTGCTTTACTGCCCCCTTTGTGGAGTGGGGCTATGTCTGTTGTTTTTAGTAACTGTGGGACGACCCCCGTGTCCATGCTCCCTCTGCATAGGATGGAAAAGGTTCGTGATAGGGGCTTCTTGCAGTTCTTGATGAACACGGAGTTCCATGAGTTGGCCCTGGGGCAGAGAGCATGGGCATGTCATTTATCGCCTGTTCGAAGTCATTTGGCGTCAGGATAACATCGGATAGGCTTGTGTTAACCAAATTCTGTGGCTCATAAAAAATTCATTTTGATCTTCGACTCTGTCTGGTTAGCGGCTTGCTAAAAACTGAGTCATATTGGGACTTGAGTAGCTCACTCATTTCCTTGCTGTCATCTGTGTAGGACCCATCTTGTTTAAGTAGGGGCTCAATACTGGACGTTGTTCTCGACTTTGATTTGGCATAGGAGAAGAAATACTTTGGGTTTCTTTCGATTTCATTTATGGCTTTTAGTTCTTCCCGCGATTCCTGACTCATATAAGATTCCTTTAGCTTAAGTTCGATGCTTGCTATTTCCCTGACCAGTGTCTCCCTACGCATTTCAGATATATTGACCTCTTTTAGCCGCTCTGTTATTCTTTTCCGTCGCCTGTAAAGGGAGCGCCTGTCTCTTTCTATTTTTCATCTACTCCTCCTTTTTCTTAGAGGAATAAGCCTTGTGCATACATCGAGTGCCACCAAGTTAATCTGTTCTAGGCATAAGTTGGGGTCTGTGTTGCTTAGTATATCTTCCCAGCTTATATCGGTTAGGACTTGGTTTACTTGGTCCCACTTTATGTTTTTGTTATTGAAGTTGAATTTGGTGAATGCTCCCTCGTGACTAGTCTCATTATGTCGCTCTGGGGCTCCACTCATACATGTCTGAACCTCAATTATGTTGTGATCTGAGTATGTTTTTGATATGGTGACATTTCTTATCAGATCATCATTGTTAGTGAAGATGAGGTCTAGTGTATTCTCCAGTCTAGTAGGCTCTATTATTTGCTGGTTTAAATTGAATTTTGTGCAGAGATTTAAAAGCTCGTGTGAGTGTGAGTTTTCATCAGAGCTGCCTCCTGGTGTTATTACTGCAACAATATTATTTGCTATATTCCTCCATTTTAGGTGCCTTAAGTTGAAATCCCCCAGGAGCAAGATGTTGGGTGCAGGAGATGGAAGTTTTTCCAGACAGTGGTCAATTTTTAACAGCTGTTCCTGGAATTGCTGGGATGTTGCATCTGGAGGCTTGTAGACTACCACAATGACTGGGTTTTGGTTCTCGACCTTTACTGCTAAAACTTCCACTACATCATTTGAGGCATTAAGCAGTTCTGTGCAAACAAGTGACTCTGCAATGTACAGACCAAATCCCCCCCCCCTTTTGCCTGTTCACTCTGTCACATCTGTATAGGTTGTAACCTGGGATCCATATTTCGTTGTCCAAGTGATCCTTTATGTGGGTCTCAGTGAAAGCCGCGAACATTGCCTTTGCCTCTGCAAGCAGTCCACGGATGAAAGGTATTTTGTTGTTTGTTGCTGGCTTTAGACCCTGTATATTTGCCAAGAAGAATGTCATCGGACTGGTGGTATTGTTGGTACTGGGGGGGGGGGATTTTTTTCCGGCATTAGTATCTGTATCTGTTGGTTTGGAGTGGAGGCCATCGACTGTGGTTCCACTCCAGGAATGACTGGATTTGGTGTACGATTTCTGCCATTTCCTGCCAGTTTTTTTTCCTTCCTGGCACTAAAAAACCTCTCCCTCTTGAGTGACTGTGGCTACCCAGGTTTTCCCATGGCCTGGATGTTTTGTATCTTTTTGTCCCCTTTAGATGGTGTGCCTGGCAATTTAAGTTATAGCACAGTCTTTCCTGTACTGAAGAGGTACACATTTCAGGGTGAAAAAGCTTACAGGAAGGGAGCTTGCATTTTCCTGTTGTCATATGGGCACGGCATTTTCTAGGGTGGTCATAGTTGCACGTCCCGTCTGTTTTTCCAGATTTCCCATGTCTGCAGATACCAAGTGCATAGTATGTGCACAGGCTTGGTTTCCGTTTGCCTTGGGTTTCTGTGACTGTATTCCCTGTTGGTGCATGTTTCCCTGTCTTATTCCTATCCTCCCTAGCACCAACAATGGAGCTCCCACCAGTTGTTTTTGGTAATATATCCTCACTATTGCTAGTGGAGTCCTCTTGTTTGCTATTTCCTGTGGTATTTCTAGTTTGCAATATTGGTTTTATCTTATCTTTGACTACACTTGTTTCCCCACTACGGCTCCTGTCCCCTATGAGGTCATTTATATGTATTCCTTCCTGCGTATAATTCCCGACTACCTGGACAAAATCTCCAGCTTCACCATTACTGTCTCCCGGGACAGCACCTCCAGCTTCACCATTACTGTCTCCCAGGACATCACCTCCAGCTTCACCATTACTGTCTCCCAGGACAGCACCTCCAGCTTCACCATTACTGTCTCCCAGGACAGTGCTATCAGCCCCACATTTACTGACTACCAGGACATCACCTCCAGCCTTACAGTTTCTGACTACATGGCCAGTATCAAGGGCAGTACCATTCAGCCCAGACTTATGTTCCCATCTGTTGTAGAAAGCTTCCAGGTTGTCTATGAAAGCAGCTTTGATGTTATCCTCTTTTAATACCCTTGTGATTTTAGTCCACAGATTTATCTCATTTGGGCATATCCAAAAACATTTCCCTGTTTTAATACTGCTTGTAGCTAGTTCTTGGATATCTGCACAAGGGGCGTGACACCAATTTCCACAAAAATGACAATTTATCCATGTGGAAGCCCGTTTGTTTGATTGACTGCAGACTACACAGAGCTTCATAATGATTTGAATGGTTGATTTACTGTAATTCTACTAGCAACCTCTTGAATACTCTATTAATAACCTCCTTAAATGAAGCTCTAGCTATTTGTATTTCTATTTCTAACTGTACTTGTGTATTGGACAGCTTACCGTGTATGTTCCTGATTTATATTTATTGTTTGTGTTTGATAAGGGCGCCTACAACCCCATCTGTTTACAGTCTGCTTTATTGTCCAACGAATCCATTTGAAACCAGTCAAGGGTTCGGACCAGTCGAGGGTTCGGACCAGTCGAGGGTTCGGACCAGTCGAGGGTTTGGAACCAGTCTGATCTGATCAGTGGGTCACTTATTTAAAACATACTGGTCGGTGATTTGGGCTAACACATGAAGGATCTACTTGAAATTATCTACCCGAGTAATATGTGATTTGATTGATACAAAAGTATAACTTGCGTGTTGAAGAACCGGTGATTGTTGGCAGCTCCTACAGTGACGAACGGTCGAGCCTCCACCCTTGTTTATCAATCGCTGTATCTAGCTTTTCTAGGTTTTTTTCGTCTCCACAACAATAAATGCTATATTATCACTGTAGTTGACTGGTGGAAATTTTGGAGGAAGGACACTTTTTCTGTAGTAATAATTGCTTCTCGTTGTGTATATTGGAGTTAGTTTGAGATTAAGATGAGTATTTCTGGGTTTATAGTCAGTGGGTGAGTGAGTGTAATTTTGAACCACCAGGTGGTTATCGTGTAGTTAGTTGTCGGGGTGTATCAGGGAGATAAGATGTTTTCTAACTGTAGTTTTGAAAGTGACGAATATGTCTGCAGTTCTAGAGTTTTCAGGTAGGGTGTTCCAGATTTTAGGTCCTTTGAAATACATTGAATTTTTGTAAAGGTTTAGTCGAACACAGGGAATGTCATAGAGATGTTTGTGTCTGGTGTTATGCCTGTGGATCCTGTCACAACTATCAGAAAAGCGTTTTAGGTCAAGGTTAGTGTGGAAAATACTGTATATATTTTCCAGAAATTCAGTATTTATATGTAAATAAATGGCCATACTGTATTTAATAATATTTATGTCATAGAAAATGGAAAGCCTGCGTCTGCGCAGATGAGACTCGCCATCTTGGTTTTGAATTTTGTACAAACGTTGGTGTAATGGGAAGAATTTTTCGTGCTCTAGAGGTTAAAATTGTGTTGACACCTCTCAAATATGAGGCGAAATTGGTGGATGTGCGTTCCTGCATAACTTGAGATATCAGACGACTGGACAAGACAGCTCCAGGAACCTCAGATAAGCTCTCTAGATTTGTGTGTAATTCTGGCCAGCATTATTTTCATAGATTTAGTTAGAGTGAGGTTTTCTGAGTATGATACACATTAATCTCCAGTCAAATTGGTGAGTGATATTAAGATATATTTTCCTTCTGTTATGTAATTGTGTATATATATAACCATTTATTATTTTTAATATACAGTCCACAAATTTATATATTTACCAGTATTCCTGGTGTATGTATATTTCATTTAATTAATAGGTCCAGAGCAACTTGTGGTTATGACAGTGGTAGGTATCGAAGGGGGACCTAGAGACTGTTGACTGGCCTACAGAATTCTCCAAGGCCAATGGTATTGATGACTGGACAGACATTTTTCTTAACAAATTACTTAGACTATACAACAAACATTGTCCTATAAAAACGAAACAGATCACAAACAAACGGCTTGGTTGCCCATGGCTAACCAGCACCATTCTGAAATCCATTGATAAGAAACACCAATATGAAAGGCAATATAGACAGGGCTTAATACACAAAGATATTCTTAAACACTATTCATCAGTCCTCACCAAAGTAATAAAGAAAGACAAACAACTATACTACTCCAGTAGATTCACAAGAGGAGATATAAAAAAGACCTGGAAAACACTCTCTCAGATTCTAGGGACCCACAAACTGAAAAAAAACAAGAATATTGTCCTAACTAAACCTAATGAAACACCACTGCATCCCACTGACACAGCTAACAAGATAAACGACTTCTTCTTAACCATACGTTCTAATCTCGCCAATAAAATCCCACATACCAATGCCCATGCCGGGGACTACCTAGATGGGAATTTCCCAAATTCCTTCTATCTTGCTCCAACTGAGCCCACGGAAGTCACCGTGATTATAAAGTCACTTAAAAATAACTCGGGGAATCTGTCTCATGTCCCACCATTATTGTACAAGAGAGTGGCCCATGTCCTCTCGCATGCTATCTCATTACTTTTTAACAAGTCACTAGAAACTAGCACCTTCCCGAAACTATTCAAGACGGCAAGGGTTACACTAATACATAAAGGTGGTAACCCTACAGATTTAAACAACTATAGGCCAATATCAAACTTACCATTGCTATCCAAAATCTTTGAGAAACTCTTGCACAGGAGACTATATTCATTTATAACGGCACAAAACATACTCAACCCCTGCCAATTTGGATTCAGGAAAAATAAAAGCACTAACGATGCAATCATAAAAATGCTAGATCTGCTTTACACAGCATTGGAAAATAAGGAATATCCGTTAGGAATTTTTATTGACCTAAGAAAAGCTTTTGACACAGTAGACCACGGCATCTTACTCCACAAACTTGACCATTATGGTATAAGAGGCCATGCGCTTGCATATTTCAAATCTTACCTTACTAATAGGTATCAGTATGTCACCATTAAAGACACAGCATCAGCATCACAGCCACTTGATACTAGAGTTCTGCAGGGAAGTGTCCTTGGTCCCCTGCTCTTCCTCATATACATCAATGATCTTCCAAACGTATCTCAACACCTGAACCCCATTCTCTTTGCTGACGACACGACTTACGTCATCTCTCACCCTAATCTTGCCACCCTCAACTCCATTGTTAATGAGGAGCTGATCAAAATATCGACTTGGACGACAGCTAATAAACTTACGCTTAACACTGACAAAACCTACTACATTATGTTTGGTAGCAGAGCAGGAGATGCGCAAATTAACATTAAGATCGACAACACTCTAATTGCCAGGCATAATGAGGGCAAATTCCTAGGCCTATACCTCGACAACAACCTGAACTTCAGCACCCATATCCAACACATAACCAAAAAAGTATCCAAAACGGTTGGGATCCTCTCCAAAATACGATACTACGTGCCGCAAACTGCCCTTCTCACACTATACCATTCACTTATATATCCATACCTCACCTATGTTATCTGTGCTTGGGGTTCAACTGCAGCAACACACCTAAAGCCAATAATAACCCAACAAAAAGCCGCAGTAAGAATAATCCCTAAATCCCATCCCTGGCAACACCCCCCCCCCAACTCTTCATAGACCTAAACTTACTCCCTGTTCAGTACATCCACACTTACTACTGTGCAATCTACATCTACAGGGCCTTAAACTCTAATATCAACCTTGACCTAAAACGCTTTCTTGATAGTTGTGACAGAACCCACAGGCATAACACCAGACACAAACATCTCTACGACATTCCCCGTGTCCGACTAAACCTTTACAAAAATTCAATGTATGTCAAAGGCCCTAAAATCTGGAACACCCTACCTGAAAATTCTAAAACTGCAGACACATTCATCACCTTCAAAACTACCATTAGAAAACATCTTATCTCCCTGATACACCCTGTCAACTAATTACACGAATACCACCCATTTGACCATAAACAGAAATCTCAATCTCAATCTCAAAATAATGAATCTTAACTAGTCATAAGTTGGCCTGTGATACTCCAATACTGAAACTATGTATAGTGCCAAAACAAAAGCATTCACATTGCTAAACTCACAAACTAGTATTTAGTCACTTAGCCATAATACCAACTTACCTCATAATTTTGTAATATTTTAAACTTAAGATTTAATCTAAGTCTGCCCGAAATGCCTAGCCATGCTAGGTGTTCTAGTGGTACACTCTGTAATTATTATTTTACTACATGTAAACCACACAATAACCAAATTCTGTAAACTCAGCATTGTAATCCTTATAGAGAATAAACTTTGAATTTGAATTTGAATTTTTTGCGACCTAGGTGTCCCAAATTCCTACTTGTCTAACTGATAAATAATAGTTATCATTGTTCATTTACTGTTATGTATATAATCATACATCCAAGTAAATGCAATTTTCCATAGTTAGTATTGGAATTTAAGGTCCTGTAGATGTAGATTGCACAGTAGTAAGTGTGGATGTACTGAACAGGGAGTAAGTTTAGATCTATGAAGAGTGGGGGGGTGTGTTGCCAGGGATGGGATTTAGTGATTATTCTTACTGCGGCTTTTTGTTGGGTTATTATTGGCTTTAGGTGTGTTGCTGCAGTTGAACCCCAAGCACAGATAACATAGGTGAGGTATGGGTATATAAGTGAATGGTATAGTGTGAGAAGGGTAGTTTGCGGCACTTAATATCGTATTTTGGAGAGGATCCCCACCGTTTTGGATACTTTTTTTGTTATGTGTTGGATATGGGTGCTGAAATTTAGGTTGTTGTCGAGGTATAGGCCAAGGAATTTTCCCTCATTATTTCTGGCAATTAGAGTGTTGTCGATCTTAATGTTAAGTTGCGCAACACCTGCTCTGCTACCAAACATAATATAGTAGGTTTTGCCAGTGTTCAGTGTAAATTTATTGGCTGTCATCCAAGTCGATATTTTGAGCAGCTCCTCATTAACAATGGTGTTGAGGGTGGCAAGATTAGGGTGGAAGATGACATAAGTCGTGTCGTCAGCAAAGAGAATGAGTTTCAGATGTTGGGATATGTTTGGAAGATCATTGATGTAAATGAGGAAGAGCAGGGGTCCAAGGACACTTCCCTGCGGAACTCCAGTATCAAGTGGCCGTATTGATGAGGCTGTGTTTTTAATGGTGACGTACTGATACCTATTAGAAAGGTAGGATTTAAAATATGCAAGCGCATGGCCTCTTAAACCATAGTGGTCAAGTTTGTGGAGTAGGATGCCGTGGTCTACTGTGTCAAACGCTTTTCTTAGGTCAATAAAAATTCCTAACGGATATTCCTTATTTTCCAATGCTGTGTAAAGCAGGTCTAGCATTTTTATAATTGCATCATTAGTGCTTTTACTTTTCCTGAATCCAAATTGGGAAGGGTTGAGTATGTTTTGTGACATTATAAATGAATATAGTCTCCTGTGCACGAGTTTCTCGAAGATTTTGGATAGCAATGGTAAGTTTGATATTGGCCTATAGTTCTTTACATCTGTAGGGTCACTACCTTTATGAATTGGTGTAACCCTTGCTGTCTTGAGTAGTGTCGGGAAAGTGCTAGTTTCTAGTGACTTGTTAAAAAGTAATGTAATAGCATGCGAAAGGACATGGACCGTTCGCTTGTACAATAATGGTGGGACGTGAGACAGATTCCCCGAGTTATTTTTAAGTGACTTTATGATCACGGTGGCTTCACTCTACCTCTCCTCAACGGGGAGGGATTTCGCCCTCTGGACTGTCAGGAGATATTGGCCTGTACATGCTCCTTGCTGGCTTCAGGGCGTATCAGGGACATATAATATGCAGTTACTAGTCAAATTATTTTATTATTATTATAATCAAAAAGAAGCGCTAAGCCACAAGGGCTATACAGCAGTTACTAGTCAAAACATTCTTCCACTTGAGTGGAGGTTCCTCCTGCACTGGACGGCCGGGTTCGATACGGTGCATGTTGTCAGTGGCCCTGAAGCCCAACAGAAGAAGGAGGAGACATTGTAAACAGAAGATTAGTCATGTATTTTAAGACAAAATTTGATGTCCCGCAGCTGACAAGTGAGTTAATAACAATTGTTAGTATTTAAAGTAGTTAGAGAAGCCCAAGTATTGTTATAAAGATGTTTTCTTTAGAAATAACAGCTTGATGAACTACCCTGGCCTGATAGGCGGCTTGGAAATAAATCTCAATTTTTTTTTATTGGGGTTATGCTAAGTAATTACATATATACTGTTATGTATGGCAATTTATGTAATCTTTATTTCTACCAGTACATGATACAACTTATACAGACCATAGCTCACATTAATGACATATAGAAAATCTCTGGTTATGTAGAGTATTTCTGGTAAATTAGGTTAATTTTGTCCCCCAGGATGCGACCCACACCAGTCAACTAACACCCAGGTACCTACTTACTGCTAGGTGAACATGGACAGCAGGTGTCTTAAGGAAACATGTCCCGATGTTTTCCACCTGTACCGGGGATCGAACACTGGACCTCAGTGTGTGAGATGAGTGCACTGGCTATCAAGCTACGGGTTCCTTACACCTGTTGTCCATATTCACCTAGCAGGAAGTAGGTACCTGGTGTGGGTGGCATCCTGGGGGACAAGATTGAAGGACCATAATGGAAATAAAACAAAGTCCTCAATAACGCACTGACTTTCTTTGGTTATCCTGGGTGGCTAACCCTCCGGGGTTAAAAATCCCAACAAAATCACGTCTGTTATCACCCAGAGCCGACACGTTGATATACATTCACTAGATATTATTACTTGTGCCTTTTGACTTTGATTATTGTAATATAGTTAGCAATTATTTATTAATCATTAGTGATACATGTGGGATAAATAATAATGATGTAATGAATAATGTTTTTATGTAATGTGACTTATTCTAGCCTTTTGTTATTATATATATATTTTTTTTCCTTTCCCTGTTTTTTTACCAATTTATTGCATAATTTTGCTAATATATTCTGATTTGTATGTGATGTCTTAACCTGGCTATAAATATTGTGTGTTAAAGGATCATGTATATTATCTCATTTCTGTCAAATTATTGTGAGAGTATTAGTTATTTTTTTTATTTAAAAAGATATGACTTTTTATTTGTCATAAATTTTTGTACCCTGCGTAGAAATTTTGTGGCTTATTACCATACCTTTGAAGAGTTTTGAGAGTTTCATTACTCACAGAGCCCAGCCATGGGCCAGGCTTGTCAGGTGCTTGCCTGGTCAACCAGGCTGTTGCTTCTGGAGGCCTACATATCCATCACAGCCTGGTTGATCTGGCACTGCCATGCTAATTTTTGTAGAATATCAGCAACCAGATGGTTGGGAAAAAGCCAGCTATTAAGTATGTTTATTTAGGTAAAGGTACACATGATTATTATACATAGTAACCTATGTCTCCATGTGTGTTGCTGTAAGAGGTGACTAAAATGCTGGAAGCAAGGGGCTAGTAACCCACTTCTGTAAAAATTACTCGATGTAAAAATAAAACCCTTTTTTTTTCTTTTTAGGTCACCCTGCCTTGGTGGGATACGGCCGGTAAATTAAAAAAAATGTGTAAATACCTATGATAACCCAAAAAACTAAATGGTCTATTTTCACTGGGGTCCTTGTATGTATTTCCATTGGGATCCTTGTATATTCAGTGGGGTCCTTGTATTTCCATTGGGATCCTTGTATATCCAGTGGGGTCCTTGTATCTCCATTGGGGTCCTCATATTTCCATTGGGGTTCTTGTATTTCCACTGGGGTCCTTGTAGTTCCATTGGGGTCCTTGTGTGACTAACCCACCTGTAATAAGTTTAACATCAGAGTGAGGCCAAATGCTAATGTGACCCACCCTGGTCAAATTTCCATCAGTGGTTGGATGCAATATACTCACTCTACCAACAGGGAAATATTTGTCTTGCTTAATTAGACTGACAACTAAGGCCTCGTAAAATCTTGGGTAGGGCCGGTGATTATGTGAGGGGTATGTGATACCGGGTAAGAAGATTTTTTGATCTTTAAACAGAAAAATGCCCTAAGGTCTAATAAGCAGGGCTTAAGTGGTTAAGCAAACACATGGAATGATGATATCATTCATTCTTCAGTCATGTTTTTTTTCTGTGTATTGAGGAACGTGACGTAAATTCTGCTGTGCATTTGTTTAGGATTATTGTTTCTGTAATTACATTCTACTTTATTGACTAGTAATGTCGACTTTGGAGCGAAACATCGTCAGAAGTTTCTTTCTCATATGTGCGGGTTATTTGTCTTTTGTTCCAGTCGTGGTATTGTCATTTTGTTCTATATATTACACAGACAGTTTTTCTATTTTAAATTTTCTCTGTACAGTGAACTCCAACTTATCAGCGATCATTGGGGCAGGTTGTCGTCCATTGAGCGAAAAGCCTTTTTATACTCCAGCAATGTGTCTTCTTACTATTGAAGATTATTGAACATGCATTTGTGTGTATATTTGGATATCAAAATATAAAATTTGGGGGATAAAAAATTTTTGGTGGAAGATGGATAGTGTGTTAAAAAATTATTTACATTGATGGTGCTCATACTATATTTTGCAGTTTCATTGTTGATAATTATTACTATGCTGATGCCTTCTAATATTGTGCATTGTATTTTTCATTAGGGTTTGCAGCACACTGCTATAATGACTGCAGACAGTGGCTACCTACAGCACTCTCTCATCAAACATCTTGAGGGCATTCATGTCAACTATGGCAAGACTTCATAACAGTAAGTTACCTGACTGTAAGTGTAATCTTTTATTTAGGCAATCAGTACATAATATACCATAATATTTTACAGTGAACATGAAGGCACAAGTGATATTAGTAATCAAATGTGTGCGTGTACAGTATTGCATAATATAAAGTTCACCCAGTGAAGTCGGTGTGACTTATTTCCACTGTGGAATGATCAAACAATTAGTTATGCCAGTAATCTTATTGACATTTCCCAAGTCATTGATGGTTAAAAAACATTTTGGCTATTCTCTTACGAGCCAAGAGATTTATAAATTTTGTAAAAGAATAGATAAGCATTAATATTGAATTTTTTGTGATGAAGGATTAAAAATTCTAGGGAAGTGTAATGTAGGAGAAGCCTTGGAAAGTAATTAATGAAACTGGGAAACTTGTTTTAGTGCCTGGAATGTCTCCAGTATTTATTTTGCACTATTTTTGAATTTTGTGAAAAATTGGCTAAATTTTATCCTTTATAGAGTAGTTCTGATAGTTAATGGGTGGCTTCTTGTGCTCAGTCAGTATAACAGAAGGCATACTAGCGAAATAGCTAAGAATTTGGTTGAATTGAGCTATAAAATTTGCTTAAAATAGTACTTAACCCTTTCAGGGTTGGTGCCGTACTAGTACGGCTTGCACGCCAGGGTTGGTGCAGTACTATTATTATTATTATTTATTATCACACTGGCTGATTCCCACCAAGGCAGGGTGGCCCGAAAAAGAAAAACTTTCACCATCATTCACTCCATCACTGTCTTGCCAGAAGGGTGCTTTACACTCCAGTTTTTAAACTGCAACATTAACACCCCTCCTTCAGAGTGCAGGCACTGTACTTCCCATCTCCAGGACTCAAGTCTGGCCTGCCAGTTTCCCTGAATCCCTTCATAAATGTTACTTTGCTCACACTCCAACAGCACGTCAAGTATTAAAAACCATTTGTCTCCATTCACTCCTATCAAACACGCTCGCGCGTGTTTGATAGGAGTGAATGGAGACAAATGGTGCTGTACTAGTACGCATAAATTCTAGCGCCTACAAATCTAGCAAGAGAAAGCTGGTAGGCCTACATATGAAATAATGGGTCTATGTGGTCAGTGTGAACAGTATAAAAAAAAATCCTGCAGCACACAGTGCATAATGAGAAAAAAAAAACTTAGACCGTGTTTTTGCTTTAAAACAGTGATTTTGCAGTGTATTTTCGTATGCTATTTATGGTTGTATTCTAGTTTTCCTGGTCTCATTTTATAGAATGGAAGACATATTGCAGAAATTGAGTTGATTTTTATTGGTTTCACAATGAAAAGTACCTTGAAATTGAGCTCAAAATAGCAGAAATGTTCAATTTTTGACAAAGTTCAAAAGTAAACAAATCATGCCACGCATCCAATAAACGTCAACTGGTGAGTCTAATATTCTTTCACAAGTGCGCTGATATTATTTATACCATTTCTACACTAATGCAATAGTCTGCATAACAGTAAATCTTCTATTTTTTTGAGAATAAAAATTCAAAGTGGAAAGCAAAAGAAATGTAAGAGAGGCCTGGGGATGTGACTGTTATTTTAGTGCCAGGAATGTCTGTCTTGTTCATTCTGGACCCTATTTGGAAATTGGCATCCTTTGAAATTTGTGTGAAATTGGCAGAATTGCCAATTTCTGACCACTTTATTGGATAGTTGAAATCGGTAAATTGGTGGTTTCTTGTACTCATTCGATAGGAAAAATGGAGTTCTAGCGAAATAGGTATGATTTTTGTCAACTGGTACATTGAAATTGGCCGAAAATAGGGCTCAAAATGGGTGAAATCACCAATGCGTAAACATCGTCGAGACCGCTAACTTTGCAAGAGCATAATTCCATAAGTTTTCCATCAAATTTCATACTTTTGGTGTCATTATGATCAGGAAAAGATTCTCTATCATTTCATAAGAATTTTTTTTCTCTCAAAAAATTTCCAACCCTGAGAACAAGTTTAGGAGTAGGAGAGGGCCTGCCGACCCTAAAAGGGTTAATGGGGGAAATTGCCTATGCGCGAATTGCTCCTAGACCACTAACTTTGTGCTTTTGTAACTCTGCGAGTAAGTTTTACATCAGATTTTTTACTTTTGGTATCATTACCTTAAAAGAAAATTCTACCATTTCAGAAGAAAAAAAAAATTTAAATGTGTACACAGCAGTTTTAATTTTTGAGGTGTGGTCCTTGCCAGATCCACAATTTCCTGGACCTATCTCCTTCTTTAGGACAAAACTGGACAAATTTTTCACCACTGAAGGTTATAAATTTTATTATGAGAACAAGGGCAATGTGTGGTGTGAATATAATGCAGAGAATTCATAGTTTGGAAGTTAGGAGGAGGTGTGGGATTACCAAAACTGTTGTCCAGAGGGCTGAGGAAGGGTTGTTGAGGTGGTTCGGACATGTAGAGAGAATGGAGCGAAACAGAATGACTTCAAGAGTGTATCAGTCTGTAGTGGAAGGAAGGCAGGGTAGGGGTCGGCCTAGGAAAGGTTGGAGGGAGGGGGTAAAGGAGGTTTTGTGTGCGAGGGGCTTGGACTTCCAGCAGGCATGCATGAGCGTGTTTGATAGGAGTGAATGGAGACAAATGGTTTTTAATACTTGACGTGCTGTTGGAGTGTGAGCAAAGTAACATTTATGAAGGGGTTCAGGGAAACCAGCAGGCCGGACTTGAGTCCTGGAGATGGGAAGTACAGTGCCTGCACTCTGAAGGAGGGGTGTTAATGTTGCAGTTTAAAAACTGTTATTTATTTATTTATTTATTTATTATAAATTTGTGCACACATACAGAGGTACAAAAAAATACAGATAAGAGCAGTATGCCAAAGCCACTTATACTATGCATAGCATTACGGGCTGGCTTAAAATTAACTTAAGATTAATTAAGCAATGATGAAGTCAGTGATAAAACATTAATGTAAACAGATTACTATAAAGCACAAGTGAGTATTACAAAGACAGGTCATATGAAGGATTCTGTTAGGTAGTGTATTTAAAAAATAATAAAGTTAGATTGGGTTTTAGGTTTAACATTTATGTGATATAATTGTGAGAAACATTTAAGATATACAATTTATAAGGTTCAGTTATTCAGTATTTATTTGGTTTTGGGTGAGTAAGTGATCTTTGAGTAGAGACTTGAATTTATAAACAGGTAGTGTTTCTTTTATATTTACAGGTAATGAATTCCAGATTTTAGGGCCTTTTATGTGCATTGAGTTTTTGCATAGTGTGAGATGAACACGAGGAACATCAAAGAGTGATCTGTGCCTTGTGTTATGGTCATGTGTTCTGTTGAGGTTGGCAAGGAGATGTTTGAGGGGAGGGTTAATATCAGAGTTAAGTGTTCTATGTATGTAATAGGTGCAGTAATAAGTATGGATGTTTTGTATGGTGAGTAGGTTTAGTGTATTGAATATTGGTGGAGTGTGCTGCCTGTAGTGAGAATTTGTTATCATTCTAACTGCAGCCTTTTGTTGGGTAATTAGTGGTCTGAGATGGTTAACTGTTGTTGAGCCCCATGCACAAATTCCATAGGTGAGATAGGGGTAAATAAGAGAGTGATATAGGGCCAGGAGGGCTGACTGTGGAACATAGTACCGTATCTTCGATAGTATGCCTACAGTCTTGGAAATTTTCTTAGAAATTTGTTGTATATGTGTATGAAATTTGAGTCTATTATCAAGGTGGATTCCTAAGAATTTTCCCTCTGTTAGCTTTGTGATAGGTGATCCGTTTATCATTATGTTAAGAGGGACATCTGTAGCTCTGTTACCAAACTGAATGAAGTAGGTTTTGTCAATGTTTAGTGTAAGTTTGTTAGTCCTCATCCAGGTAGATATTTTCTGTAATTCGGTATTTACAGTATTGGCTAGTGTGACTGGGCTCGGGTGAGAGAAGACGTATGTAGTGTCATCTGCAAATAGTGTGGGTTTGAGTAATTGCGAAGCATTTGGAAGGTCATTTATGTATAGGAGAAAGAGAAGAGGGCCAAGGACACTTCCCTGTGGGACACCAACTGTAATTGGTTGCGCAGAAGAGTTTGCCCCATTTGCGTACACATATTGGCTTCTGTTGCTGAGGTATGACTTGAGGTAATTGAGGGAGTGCCCTCTTATACCATAGTGTGACAATTTTACGTGGAGCAAGTCATGGTCAACTGTATCAAAAGCTTTACGTAAGTCAATGAAGTGTAAAGCACCCTTCTGGCAAGACAGTGATGGAGTGAATGATGGTGAAAGTTTTTCTTTTTCGGGCCACCCTGCCTTGGTGGGAATCGGCCAGTGTGATAATAAAAATAATAAAAAAACAAGAACTTATTCTTGTTCTCATAATCTGTAATTCTCACAACCATTAAGTTGAATGTCTTCAAAACATGTTGTTATGCTAGAAACCTTATTACACTGGTACTTCGGCATACGAACAGCTTCCAACTCTAACAATTATGTAAGTTTATTTTTGTTAGTGTATTTTTGGGGGTCTGAAACGGATTAATCTAATTAATATTATTCCTTATGGGAACAGATTTGTTTGGTATCTGCACTCAAACAGCCTTCTGGAACGAATTAACTTCATATCCTGAGGTACCACTGTACCTGTAATCATAAGCCAAACTGTAATCCTTGAAACAGTTATACTCAGTAAAAGTATTTATTGTTAAAACCACTTGATACCATACATGTAAACAATCAATTAATAATTGCCTTTAGTCTTAAGATAAGTTTAAGTTTGCCCGAAATGCTCTGCACATTAAGGGGCTTTCTGCGTGCACACCTAAATATCATTCACCTCTGTACAAACAATGTATCATGCTAAAATAAAGAATCTGAATCTTTATCTTAACTCAGGCAAACCAGTCTCGGAACTACATTATTTCCGTTAATTTTTCCGTAACTGGGCATATATAATGGCTAGCACTGGGATGTCTTTCTAACTCCACCATTCAGTAGCTACATCACAGATATATTGGGTACCTCATAGAGTACAAGATTTTAGTATAACTACATAATTTATCAAGAGCAAATGAGGAGAGGTTAGAGATATTTCCTGTTTGCAGGGACCTGTCATATCTGCACACCTCTGGCAAGACAGTGATTGTGTGAATGATAGTGAAAATGTTTTTTTGTGTCACCTTGCCTCAGTGGGAGACAGCCAGTGTGTTAAAAAAATTAACCTAGGATAACTAACAATATTACAATTGTTTCAAGGTGTAATACTTATCAAAACATGGAAATAAGTCACACTGACTATACATATTGGGTTTAGATTTTTTATAAAAATCACAAACTGTGTGACTTATTTCCATGTTCTGGGAAGTATTACACCTTGAAACAATTTTAATATCATTGGTATCCCTTGTACATAGTGTCAGAAGACTAAAGCAGTAAAAATAAAAGACAAAGTTATTTGCACAAAATTATACAGCCTCTCCTCACTGAATGACAGTGTTCCATTCCTAAGACCTCATTGGTAAACAAATTTGTCACTAAGTGAGGAGCATACTATAATAGTAGTGGGTTTTTGTCAACCATTTTTGATATTGTTTTAATGTCACCTTTGCACCATTTGTAACATTTCTGGTATATTTTTAAATATTTATACAGTAGTGTACAGGTCTGCCATCACAAATCCGGCAATCAGTTATTCGGTCCCTTCAGTTATTCGGCACTAATTTTGGCTAGCATAATTTAAAATTTCCAGGGTCGCCACACCAACCTGCTGGTACTGTTTGGTGGTGCTACTTGCTGCATAAGTCATTCCAGTTTCTTTTTTCTCCATTTGTTTTAACCTGCTTACTTTTAGCCCTAGCCATGGTTCCAATGAATAAAAGAAATGCTTCTCATTATGTAAAGCACCTACACAGTACATTATCCATTAAAGATAAGGTGGCTTTGAAGCCACTGTCAGTTGTCATGAACTCAGTCTCATGATGCAGGAGAATATGTTTTATTATTACGCTAATATCAACACTACAGCTTATTTGCCTATCACAATTGATCTAATATGACATAATAAACAATATAAATAACATAAAACATGTTAAATACTCCAGAATGAATAATAATTGGCATAACACAGAGCAGTTCGACAGAGTTATGAAGAGGATATGGTAAACAAATACCATTCTCCTATCCTTGTCTTGGGGGCTTATATTAGAGAAAACAGAGTATAGCACAGGGCTAACTATGATATACACTCTTACTGCACCATAAACCTGAAACAAAAAAGTTATTTTCTCTGTATAGATTATCACACATAGCAGCATATGTGTAGAGAACCTAGGATAACCCCAAAAAAGTCAATGTGGCTTATTTATAGTACCTGGCCTGGGTTAGCCATATATGATTTTTGGTAAATATTCGATTCCCAGCCAGGGTAGAAACATTAGGCGTGTTTCTTTACACCTGTTTTCTATGTTTACCCATCAGTAAATGGGTACCTGGGTGCTAGTCAACTAGTGTGGGTGTTATCCTGGGACACTGACTTAATTTTCTTGAAATACTCAGCATAACAAGTGCCTTTCTATACAGTAGTGTGTCACTGATGTCAGCTAGGCCTGTATACCTTGTACATGTACGTGTAGTAAATAAAGATATTATTATTTTTTTTTTTTTTTTTTTTTTTTTTTCAACAAGTCGGCCGTCTCCCACCGAGGCAGGGTGACCCAAAAAAGAAAGAAAATCCCCAAAAAGAAAATACTTTCATCATCATTCAACACTTTCACCACACTCACACATTATCACTGTTTTTGCAGAGGTGCTCAGAATACAACAGTCTAGAAGCATACACATATAAAGATACACAACATATCCCTCCAAACTGCCAATATCCCAAACCCCTCCTTTAAAGTGCAGGCATTGTACTTCCCATTTCCAGGACTCAAGGTCCCACTATATGAAAATAACCGGTTTCCCCTGAATCCCTTCACTAAATATTACCCTGCTCACACTCCAACAGATCATCAGGTCCCAAGTACCATTCGTCTCCATTCACTCCAAATCTAACACGCTCACGCACGCTTGCTGGAAAGTCCAAGCCCCTCGCCCACAAAACCTCCTTTACCCCCTCTCTCCAACCCTTTCGAGGACGACCCCTACCCCGCCTTCCTTCCCCTATAGATTTTATGCTTTCCATGTCATTCTACTTTGATCCATTCTCTCTAAATGACCAAACCACCTCAACAACCCCTCTTCTGCCCTCTGACTAATACTTTTATTAACTCCACACCTTCTCCTAATTTCCACACTCCGAATTTTCTGCATAATATTTACACCACACATTGCCCTTAAACAGGACATCTCCACTGCCTCCAACCGTCTCCTCGCTGCTGCATTTACCACCCAAGCTTCGCACCCATATAAAAGTGTTGGTACTACTATACTTTCATACATTCCCTTCTTTGCCTCCATAGATAACGTTTTTTGACTCCACATATACCTCAACGCACCACTCACCTTTTTCCCTCATCAATTCTATGATTAATCTCATCCTTCATAAATCCATCCGCTGACACGTCAACTCCCAAGTATCTGAAAACATTCACTTCTTCCATACTCCATACTTCCATACTTCCATATTATTATTATTTTCTCAGTAGTAGGTTGGTAGACAGCAACCACCCAGGGAAGTACTACCGTCCTGCCAGATGACTGTGAAACAAAAACCTGTAACTGTTTTGCATGATGGTAGGATTGCTGGTTTCTTTTTCTGTCTCATAAACACGCTAAGATAACAGGGATATCTTGCTACTCCTACTTACACTTTGGTCACACTTCACAGACACGCACATGCATATATATATATACATACATCTAGGTTTTTCTCCTTTTTCTAAATAGCTCTTGTTCTTTTTATTTCTTCTATTGTCCATGGGGAAGTGGAAAAGAATCTTTCCTCCGTAAGCCATGCGTGTCGTATGAGGCGACTAAAATGCCGGGAGCAATGGGCTAGTAACCCCTTCTCCTGTATACAATTACTAAAAAAGAGAAGAAGAAAAACTTTATAAAACTGGGTTGCTTAAATGTGCGTGGATGTAGTGCGGATGACAAGAAACAGATGATTGCTGATGTTATGAATGAAAAGAAGTTGGATGTCCTGGCCCTAAGCGAAACAAAGCTGAAGGGGGTAGGAGAGTTTCAGTGGGGGAAATAAATGGGATTAAATCTGGAGTATCTGAGAGAGTTAGAGCAAAGGAGGGGTAGCAGTAATGTTAAATGATCAGTTATGGAAGGAGAAAAGAGAATATGAATGTGTAAATTCAAGAATTATGTGGATTAAAGTAAAGGTTGGATGCGAGAAGTGGGTCATAATAAGCGTGTATGCACCTGGAGAAGAGAGGAATGCAGAGGAGAGAGAGAGATTTTGGGAGATGTTAAGTGAATGTATAGGAGCCTTTGAACCAAGTGAGAGAGTAATTGTGGTAGGGGACTTGAATGCTAAAGTAGGAGAAACTTTTAAGAGAGGGTGTGGTAGGTAAGTTTGGGGTGCCAGGTGTAAATGATAATGGGAGCCCTTTGATTGAACTTTGTATAGAAAGGGTTTAGTTATAGGTAATACATATTTTAAGAAAAAGAGGATAAATAAGTATACACGATATGATGTAGGGCGAAATGACAGTAGTTTGTTGGATTATGTATTGGTAGATAAAAGACTGTTGAGTAGACTTCAGGATGTACATTTTTATAGAGGGGCCACAGATATATCAGATCACTTTCTAGTGTAGCTACACTGAGAGTAAAAGGTAGATGGGATACAAGGAGAATAGAAGCATCAGGGAAGAGAGAGGTGAAGGTTTATAAACTAAAAGAGGAGGCAGTTAGGGTAAGATATAAACAGCTATTGGAGGATAGAGGGCTAATGAGAGCATAGGCAATGGGGTCGAAGAGGTATGGGGTAGGTTTAAAAATGTAGTGTTAGAGTGTTCAGCAGAAGTTTGTGGTTACAGGAAAGTGGGTGCAGGAGGGAAGAGGAGCGATTGGTGGAATGATGATGTAAAAGAGAGTAGTAAGGAGAAAAAGTTAGCATATGAGAAGTTTTTACAAAGTAGAAGTGATGCAAGGAGGGAAAGAGTATATGGAGAAAAAGAGAGAAGTTAAGAGAGTGGTGAAGCAATGTAAAAAGAGAGCAAATGAGAGAGTGGGTGAGATGTTATCAACAAATTTTGTTGAAAATAAGAAAAAGTTTTGGAGTGAGATTAACAAGTTAAGAAGCCTAGAGAACAAATGGATTTGTCAGTTAAAAATAGGAGAGGAGAGTTATTAAATGGAGAGTTAGAGGTATTGGGAAGATGGAAGGAATATTTTGAGGAATTGTTAAATGTTGATGAAGATAGGGAAGCTGTGATTTCGTGTATAGGCAAGGAGGAATAACATCTTGTAGGAGTGAGGAAGAGCCAGTTGTGAGTGTGGGGGAAGTTCGTGAGGCAGTAGGTAAAATGAAAGGGGGTAAGGCAGCCGGGATTGATGGGATAAAGATAGAAATGTTAAAAGCAGGTGGGGATATAGTTTTGGAGTGGTTGGTGCAATTATTTAATAAATGTATGGAAGAAGGTAAGGTACCTAGGGATTGGCAGAGAGCATGCATAGTTCCTTTGTATAAAGGCAAAGGGGATAAAAGAGAGTGCAAAAATTATAGGGGGATAAGTCTGTTGAGTGTACCTGGTAAAGTGTATGGTAGAGTTATAATTGAAAGAATTAAGAGTAAGACGGAGAATAGGATAGCAGATGAACAAGGAGGCTTTAGGAAAGGTAGGGGGTGTGTGGACCAGGTGTTTACAGTGAAACATATAAGTGAACAGTATTTAGATAAGGCTAAAGAGGTCTTTGTGGCATTTATGGATTTGGAAAAGGCGTATGACAGGGTGGATAGGGGGGCAATGTGGCAGATGTTGCAAGTGTATGGTGTAGGAGGTAGGTTACTGAAAGCAGTGAAGAGTTTTTACGAGGATAGTGAGGCTCAAGTTAGAGTATGTAGGAAAGAGGGAAATTTTTTCCCAGTAAAAGTAGGCCTTAGACAAGGATGTGTGATGTCACCGTGGTTGTTTAATATATTTATAGATGGGGTTGTAAGAGAAGTAAATGCGAGGGTCTTGGCAAGAGGCGTGGAGTTAAAAGATAAAGAATCACACACAAAGTGGGAGTTGTCACAGCTGCTCTTTGCTGATGACACTGTGCTCTGGGAGATTCTGAGAGAAGTTGCAGAGATTGGTGGATGAATTTGGTTAGGGTGTGCAAAAGAAGAAAATTAAAGGTGAATACAGGAAAGAGTAAGGTATGAGGATAACAAAAAGATTAGGTGATGAAAGATTGAATATCAGATTGGAGGGAGAGAGTATGGAGGAGGTGAACGTATTCAGATATTTGGGAAGTGGACGTGTCAGCAGATGGGTCTATGAAAGATGAGGTGAATCATAGAATTGATGAGGGAAAAAAGAGTGGTGGTGCACTTAGGAGTCTGTGGAGACAAAGAACTTTGTCCTTGGAGGCAAGAGGGGAATGTATGAGAGTATAGTTTTACCAACGCTCTTATATGGGTGTGAAGCGTGGGTGATGAATGTTGCAGCGAGGAGAAGGCTGGAGGCAGTGGAGATGTCATGTCTGAGGGCAATGTGTGGTGTGAATATAATGCAGAGAATTCGTAGTTGGAAGTTAGGAGGAGGTGCGGGATTACCAAAAACTGTTGTCCAGAGGGCTGAGGAAGGGTTGTTGAGGTGGTTCGACATGTAGAGAGAATGGAGCGAAACAGAATGACTTCAAGAGTGTATCAGTCTGTAGTGGAAGGAAGGCGGGGTAGGGGTCGGCCTAGGAAGGGTTGGAGGGAGGGGGTAAAGGAGGTTTTGTGTGCGAGGGGCTTGGACTTCCAGCAGGCATGCGTGAGCGTGTTTGATAGGAGTGAATGGAGACAAATGGTTTTTAATACTTGACGTGCTGTTGGAGTGTGAGCAAAGTAACATTTATGAAGGGATTCAGGGAAACCGGCAGGCCGGACTTG
Organism: Cherax quadricarinatus; assembly: GCF_026875155.1. NCBI lineage: Eukaryota > Metazoa > Arthropoda > Malacostraca > Decapoda > Parastacidae > Cherax > Cherax quadricarinatus. The sequence goes on from NC_069484.1 coordinate 20,648,558, forward strand.
AGTCCTGGAGATGGGAAGTACAGTGCCTGCACTCTGAAGGAGGGGTGTTAATGTTGCAGTTTAAAAACTGTAGTGTAAAGCACCCTTCTGGCAAGACAGTGATGGAGTGAATGATGGTGAAAGTTTTTCTTTTTCGGGCCACCCTGCCTTGGTGGGAATCGGCCGGTGTGATAATAAAAAAAATTGTTTGTTGGGTTATCTTATTCAAACTTGGGCAATGTATGATGGAAAGATACTTCTTCACATACACCAAAAATGAAAGAAATCAGACCATAAATAGCGGAGTTCACTTCTCAGCCATTAGCGGCTGCTAAGCGGTATATTTTTGTATGGTTGTTATGGTTATATTCTCATTTTTTCGGTCTCATTTGATAGAATGAAAGATATATTACAGAAATAGATATGATTTTGATTGCTTTCATGACGAAAAGTACCTTGAAATTGCGCTCACAGTAGCGAAAATGTTCTATTTAGCGAAGCTCAAGAGTAAACAAATGACGTCACCGTCCAGTACCTGTCCGCCTGCCAGTCTAAATTCCAGTACGGAGTCAAGAATGGATTGACATTATTTATACAATTATTACAATAATGCAGTAGTCTGCATAACAGTAAATCTTTTATTTTTTTTTTTTTTTGTGAATAAAAATTCCAAATGGTAAGCAAGAGTAATATAAGAGGGGCCTGTAGCTGTGACTAATGAACAGAGAAAATGTTATTTTAGTGCCAGGAATGTCTGCATTGTTTATTCTGGACGCTATTTTGAAATTGGCATCTGTTGAAATTTGTGTGAAATCGGCCAAATTGCCAATTTCTGACCACTTTATTGGGTAGTTGAAATAAGTGAATGGGTGGTTTCTTGTACATACTCAGTTGACAGACTAGAAGTAAATAAGTTGATTCAGGTATACACAAATACAGTTACATAGATTATCATACATAGCAGTGTATGTATAGAGAACCTGGGATAACCCAGAAAAGTCAGACAAAGTGACTTATTTCCAGTACCTGCCTTGGGCTTGCCATACATGATTTTTGTTAATTATTTTTTTTTTCTCGGTTGTTTGTTGGGCTATCTCATTGAAACTTGGGCAATGTATGATGGAAAGATGCTTCGTAACGTACAACAAAAATAAAAAAGACGGACGATAAATAAGGGAGTTAACTTCTCAGCCATTAGCCACCTCTTTGCAGTATATTTTCATATGGTTTTTATGGTTGTATTCTCAGTTTTTGGACTCATTTGATAGAATGGAAGATGTATTACAGAAATAGACATGATTTTGATTGCTTTCATGACGAAAAGTACCTTGAAATTGAGCTCAAAGTAGCGGAAATGTTCGATTTTTGCCGATGTTCAGTGAACTGTGCAAGTCAAGTTGGCTAATTTTATTAAGTGTATTCTAACTTAACCACTCTGTAATTCGGCAAACTCAGTAATCCGGCACACTTGTAGACAGCCTGTACTGTCTGCACAGACAGCCCATGCTGTCAGAGCAGATGGCTAGGCTGTGTTTTCTGACAGTACAGGCTGTCTACACACTACAGGTCCCAATGATGCCGGATTTGTGATGGAGGACCTGTACTGTATATTGTAATAAAAAGAACAGAGGAAATCACCTCTAATATCAGAGAGCTCGTCGTAAGTCCGAGTCGTCAGTAAACGAGTACGTTGCTAAGTGAGGAGACGCTGTACTGTATATTCCAAGTGGACCATATTCAATCTCCAGAAGAAAGTTGAGCCAAAGGCATTTCACACAATTGCATATGTTATGTATTCACTTTAGCATGATATACATAATTCAGCATTCTTCTCAGCCTCTTTTAAGCCTGTTCAGTGGTACCTTGGGATACGAACTTATTTCGTTCCAGAAGGCTGTTCGAGTGCCGATACTGAACAAATTTGTTCCCATACAGAATAATGTGAATTAGATTAATCCATTTCAGACCCTGAAAAATACACTTACAAAAGCACTTACATAAATACACTTACATAACTGTTTGCGTTTTGAGCTGTTCGTATCGCGAGGTATTTCAATTTTTTATATTTTCTTCTGGTTTCCATGTGCCCTTGCACTGATATCCATTTTATATCTCATTACAGAATATATCTTATGGATAACTAAAGTATAATGAGCACTTGTCAGTGATCAGTAATAACCCACATGGAGACGGAAACTCAGGAGAATAATTATCTTTATATTTTGACCCCATTCTGGGATCCTCTTAGCAGTATATCTTATTTTTAATATCCTGAAGTTTCTTCTTTGATATTTGCTGGAGCAGAGTTTCAAGATGGGCAGACTTAAGCTACATTGTACAAGAAACGAACATAGTCTAGAAGAAGAATAAGACAACTTGATTTAATGGTGCACCCCTGACAGAGGCACCATCAGATGTTACCAGTAAGAGCCAACTAACTCAGGTATCTGTTTACTACCAGGTAACATGCAACAGGTGTTTGATGACTTGCCCATATGCCTCTTCTTGCCAAGTATTTGACCCAGGTAAGCTCAACACTACCACTTCACTATAAGGTAATTTTATTGGTAAGCATTGTCTTATTTTAACTTTCTCAAATGTTTTGCTCATTATGTGATTATCTTTTTTTTTTTTTTAACAAACCAGCCATATCCCACCAAGGCAGGGTGACCTAAAAAGAAAAACAAAGTTTCTCTTTTTAAATTTTAGTAATTTATACAGGAGAAAGAGTTACCTAGCCCCTTGCTCCCAGCATTTTAGCCGCCTCTTATAACATGCATGGCTTATGAAGGAAGAATTCTGTTCCACTTCTCCATAGAGATAGGAAATAAACAGGAACTAGTAAGAAAATAGAAGAAAACCCAGAAGGGTGTGTATATATACAGTGGACCCCCGAGTTTCGTGATTAATCCATTCCAGAGAGTCTGCTGAATGGCAAAATTCACAAATGACGAAACCATTTTCCCCATAAGAAATAATGGAAACCCAATTAATCCATTTCAGACACTCAAAAGTATTAACAAAAAATATTTTTTTTAAAGATTTAATATAGATTTACATCCAGAAAACAATGACAAATAAAGATAAAGCACTAATAAAATGGATAAATGAACATTTAACATCACACTTACCTTACACAAATAACCCGCACATAGAAGAGAGGAGCTTACAACGACGTTTCGGTCCGACTTGGACCATTTACAAAGTCACACTAGCCAGAAGTGGAGCAGGACGGCTCCTCCTCCTTAGTTCCCCACTACTACCACCACCACTACTACCACTACTGCCACCACTACCTCTTCCTGCCTATATATAGCCGTCCTGCTCCACTTCTGGTTAGCGTGACTTTGTAAATGGTCCAAGTCGGACTGAAACGTCGTCGTAAGCTCCTCTCTTCTGTGTGCAGGTTATTTGTGTATCGTTCCAGTCACGGTATTGTGCCTTTTTTGTTATCACACTTACCTTCATTGAAGACTTGTTGGTGTATGGCAGACAGGTAGGAGGCGAGAGGGAAGCGAGTTTATTTTGCTTCAATATGACGCTAATATCATCTCTACGGCTTACTTATCTATCACAATTCATCTAATATGACTTAATAAAATATGTCATAATGTATGTGAGGAGCAAGTGGTGGTGTTGGGCTTATAAGGGCCACTGAGTGAAGCCGTACATATTAGTGGTAGTGGAAGTGGCAGCAGAAGCCACCACCACTGTTCACACTGAAACAATGTACATAATTTATAAATAAGAAATATTTACACTTGCCTTGGAGGAGATGTTAGTTTAATTAGTTTGATGGAGGAGATGCTGGTAGTGGTTTAGGGTGGTGGCAGATAGCAAGGCGGCATATGTTCAGTGGCCCTACACACCTCCAACAACATTGGAGAGTTACTTTTGTGTCATTTTTCTATCTCTTAATCACTTAACTTACTTGCTACACTGTTAATGCTACACTTTATCACTGGCTGGTGCTATGACCTTTATCGATACCTGCTGCTTTAGTATCGTATATATCGCACACACATTCTCCCCTCTCTCTCTTCCTCTTCCACTTTGGTACTTTGCAACGAGTTTTTTCTTGTATTCTATCGTGTTTCTTTCCTTCTTTACCAAAGGACTGGCACTAGGAGCTTTCTTTGGGCCCATGGTGGCTTATTTAGCAGTCGAAAGCACAAATAACAGTGGATTATTATGAAATATATCGTATGAACCCGTGGGGTAATGGTCACTCGCCCACAAATCATACCACACTGACTCTCTGAATGTTGTACTCACTTAGTTGAGGTTGCAGGGGTCGAGTCCAAGCTCCTGGCCCTGCCTCTTCACTGGTCGCTACTAGGTCACACTCCCTGAACCGTGAGCTTTATCATACTTCTGCTTAAAGCTATGTGTGGATCCTGCCTCCACTACATCGCTTCCCAAACTATTCCACTTCCTGACTACTCTGTGGCTGAAGAAATACTTCCTAACATCCCTGTGATTCATCTGTGTCTTTAACTTCCAACCTTGTTGCTGTGTCCCATCTCTGGAACATCCTGTCTTTGTCCACCTTGTCAATTCCTCTCAGTATGTCGTTACCATGTCCCCCCTATCTCTCCTGTCCTCCAGTGTCGTCAGGTTGATTTCCCTTAACCTCTCCTCGTAGGACATAACTCTTAGCTCTGGAACTAGTCTTGTTGCAAACCTTTGCACTTTCTCTAGTTTCTTTATGTGCTTGGCTAGGTGTGGGTTCCAAACTGGTGCCGCATACTCCAATATGGGCCTAACGTACACGGTGTACAGGGTCCTGAACGATTCCTTATTAAGATGTCGGAATGCTGTTCTGAGGTTTGCTAGGCGCCCATATGCTGCAGCAGTTATTTGGTTGATGTGTACTTCAGATGTGCCTGGTGTTATACTCACCCCAAGATCTTTTTCCTTGAGTGAGGTCTGTAGTCTCTGGCCCCCTAGACTGTACTCTGTCTGCGGACTTCTTTGCCCTTCCCCAATCTTCATGACTTTGCACTTGGTGGGGTTGAACTCCAAGAGCCAATTGCTGGACCAGGTCTGCAGCCTGTCCAGATCCCTCTGTAGTTCTGCCTGGTCTTTGATCGAATGAATTATTCTCATCAACTTCACGTCATCTGCAAACAGGGACACTTCGGAGTCTATTCCTTCCGTCATGTCGTTCACAAATACCAGAAACAGCACTGGTCCTAGGACTGACCCCTGTGGGACCCCGCTGGTCACAGGTGCCCACTCTGACACCTCGCCACATACCATGACTCGCTGCTGTCTTCCTGACAAGTATTCCCTGATACATTGTAGTGCCTTCCCTGTTATCCCTGCTTGGCCCTCCAGTTTTTGCACTAATCTCTTGTGTGGAACTGTGTCAAATGCCTTCTTGCAGTCCAAGAAAATGCAATCCACCCACCCCTCTCTCTCTTGTCTTACTGCTGTCACCATATCATAGAACTCCAGTAGGTTTGTGACACAGGATTTCCCGTCCCTGAAACCATGTTGGCTGCTGTTGATGAGATCATTCCTTTCTAGGTGTTCCACCCCTCTTCTCCTGATAATCTTGTGTGGGAGCCTTTGTGTATGCCCAGCCATTCCCGGCCGCACAGACACATCCTGTACAATGGATAAATTGTGAGGCAGATCATGAACCACAAGGCTATATTTTGACGAAAAGAGTTGCCAAAAGTTGGATTTCATGAAAGCCACAGCTGCCAAAACTTGGGGGTCCACTGTATGTGCTTGTACATGCATGTGTAGTGTGACATAAGTCTAAGTAGAAGTCTCAAGATGTACCTGCAATCTTCAGTGTTTATGAGACAAAAAGACACCAGCAATACTATCGTCATGTAAAACAATTACAGGCTTCCACTGTACACTCACTTGACAGGAGGGTAGTACCTCCCTGGTGGCTGCTGTCTACCAACCTACTACCACAAGATGGTAGTACCTCCCTGGGCAGTTGCTGTCTATGAACCTACTACCACAGGACGGTAGTACCTCCCTGGTCAGCTGCTGTCTACCAACCTACTACCACAGGACAGTAGTACCTCCCTGTGTGGCTGCTGTCTACCAACCTACTACCACAGGACAGTAGTACCTCCCTGTGTGGCTGCTGTCTACCAACCTACTACCACAGGACTCTAGAACATGCCTCCTTGGGTTCCTGCTATCTACCAGCCTACTACCACAGGATGGTAGTACCTCCCTGGGCTGTTGCTCTCTACCAGCCTACTACCACAGGACAATAGTACCTCACTGGGTGGCTGCTGTCTACCAGCCTACTATCACAGGATGGTAGTACCTCCCTGGGCTGTTGCTGTCTGCCAGCCTACTACCACAGGATGGTAGTACCCCCCTGGGCTGTTGCTGTCTTCCAGCCTACTACCACAGAACGGTAGTACCTCCCTGGGCTGTTGCTGTCTACCAGCCTACTATCACAGGATGGTAGTACCTCCCTGGGCTGTTGCTGTCTACCAACCCGCTGTATAGTCCTTGTGGCTTAGCGCTTCTTTTTGATTATAATAATAATGTCTACCAACCTATTACAGGATGGTAGTACCTCCCTGGGCTGTTGCTGTCTACCAGCCTACTATCACAGGATGGTAATACCTCCCTGAGTGGCTACTGTGTACCAACCTACTACCACAGGATGGTAGTACCTCCATGGGGTGCTGCTGTTTACTAACCTGCTACCACAGGATGGTAGTACCTACCTGGGCTGTTGCTGTCTGCCAACCTATTACCACAGGATGGTAGTACCTTCCTGGCTGGCTGCTGTCTTACCAACCTACTACCACAGGACATTACATGTATTACCTACCTGGGCTGTCTACCAGCCTACTATCACAGGATGGTAGTACCTCCCTGGGCTGTTGCTGTCCACCAGCCTACCACCACAGGATGGTAGTACCTCCCCAGGAGGCTGCTGTCTACCGCCCTACTATCCCAGGATGGTAGTACCTCCCTGGGCTGTTGCTGTCTTCCAACCTACTATCCCAGGATGGTAGTACCTTCCTGGGCTGTTGCTGTTTACCAACCTACCACAGGACAGTTGTACTTCCCTGGGCTGTTGCTGTCTACCAAAATGCTATCTAAGGTTATCTGTTTATAATAAAAAAAACTGTCTCTAGATGACCTTTAATGTGACCTGTTTTTTTTTTTAGTTCATTATTAATACGTTAATTTCACTTAGCATTCAAGAATTAATACTGTTTTTTTTTTTTTTCGTCTTTTTGCATATGCTGCTTCTGCTATTCTGTCTGTGGGCTAGTGTGATAGGTTCAGTGTTATGGTTTTGTTTTCAGCCAAACGTAACTGAAATGGTGCTATATTATTATTCTTGCATTATTATTCTCTGCAAAGACTGATTATGTATGAGTGAGGTGAAAGTGTTGAATGATGAAAGGATTTTTTCTTTCTTTTTGGGTCACCCTGCCACGGTGGGAGACGGCCAATGTGTTAAAAAAGAAAATTACCAAATTTTTATATTCAACTTTAATGCCTAGGATTTCTACCATATCCTATTTCTACTATATCCGACAAGAAGAAAAAACACTTTCACTGTCACTCATTCACTCTCTGTTTTACCAGAATGGCGCCAGTATTGTAGTTCAGATGGGCCCTCTAGGCTACAACATCACAGAGTGAAGACACTGTATATTATACTGTCAAATAGTCCTATGTCAGTTGCATACTGTACCCTAGAGAAATAAAGTTGGTCACTTATTTTTTTTTTTTTTTTTTTTTTTTTTTTTTTCTTCTTCTTCTTCAACAAGTCGGCCGTCTCCCACCGAGGCAGGGTGACCCAAAAAAGAAAGAAAATCCCCAAAAAGAAAATACTTTCATCATCATTCAATACTTTCACCACACTCGCACATTATCACTGTTTTTGCAGAGGTGCTCAGAATACAACAGTCTAGAAGCATACACATATAAAGATACACAACATATCCCTCCAAACTGCCAATATCCCAAACCCCTCCTTTAAAGTGCAGGCATTGTACTTCCCATTTCCAGGACTCGAAGTCCGACTATATGAAAATAACCGGTTTCCCTGAATCCCTTCACTAAATATTACCCTGCTCACACTCCAACAGATCGTCAGGTCCCAAGTACCATTCGTCTCCATTCACTCCTATGTAACACGCTCACGCACGCTTGCTGGAAGTCCAAGCCCCTTACCCACAAAACCTCCTTTACCCCCTCTCTCCAACCCTTTCGAGGACGACCCCTACCCCGCCTTCCTTCCCCTATAGATTTATATGCTTTCCATGTCATTCTACTTTGATCCATTCTCTCTAAATGACCAAACCATCTCAACAACCCCTCTTCTGCCCTCTGACTAATACTTTTATTAACTCCACACCTTCTCCTAATTTCCACACTCCGAATTTTCTGCATAATATTTACACCACACATTGCCCTTAGACAGGACATCTCCACTGCCTCCAACTGTCTCCTCGCTGCTGCATTTACCACCCAAGCTTCACACCCATATAAGAGTGTTGGTACTACTATACTTTCATACATACCCTTCTTTGCCTCCATAGATAACGTTTTTTGACTCCACATATACCTCAACGCACCACTCACCTTTTTTCCCTCATCAATTCTATGATTAACCTCATCCTTCATAAATCCATCCGCCGACACGTCAACTCCCAAGTATCTGAAAACATTCACTTCTTCCATACTCCTCCTCCCCAATTTGATATCCAATTTTTCTTTATCTAAATCATTTGACACCCTCATCACCTTACTCTTTTCTATGTTCACTTTCAACTTTCTACCTTTACACACATTCCCAAACTCATCCACTAACCTTTGCAATTTTTCTTTAGAATCTCCCATAAGCACAGTATCATCAGCAAAAAGTAACTGTGTCAATTCCCATTTTGAATTTGATTCCCCATAATTTAATCCCACCCCTCTCCCAAACACCCTAGCATTTACTTCCTTTACAACCCCATCTATAAATATATTAAACAACCATGGTGACATTACACATCCCTGTCTAAGACCTACTTTTACCGGGAAGTAGTCTCCCTCTCTTCTACACACCCTAACCTGAGCCTCACTATCCTCATAAAAACTCTTTACAGCATTTAATAACTTACCACCTATTCCATATACTTGCAACATCTGCCACATTGCTCCTCTATCCACTCTATCATATGCCTTTTCTAAATCCATAAATGCAATAAAAACTTCCCTATCTTTATCTAAATACTGTTCACATATATGCTTCAATGTAAACACCTGATCTACACATCCCCTACCCACTCTAAAACCTCCTTGCTCATCCGCAATCCTACATTCTGTCTTACCTCTAATTCTTTCAATTATAACCCTACTGTACACTTTTCCTGGTATACTCAGTAAGCTTATTCCTCTATAATTTTTACAGTCTCTTTTGTCCCCTTTCCCTTTATATAAAGGGACTATACATGCTCTCTGCCAATCCCTAGGTACCTTCCCCTCTTTCATACAAAAGTACCAACCACTCCAACACTATATCCCCCCCTGCTTTTAACATTTCTGTCATGATCCAATCAGTTCCAGCTGCTTTACCCCCTTTCATTTTACGTAATGCCTCACGTACCTCCCCCACACTTACATTCTGCTCTTCTTCACTCCTAAAAGATGGTATACCTCCCTGACCAGTGCATGAAATTACTGCCTCTGTTTCTTCCTTAACATTTAAAAGTTCCTCAAAATATTCTCGCCATCTACCCAATACCTCCATCTCCCCATCTACTAACTCCCCTACTCTGTTTTTAACTGACAAATCCATATTTTCCCTAGGCTTTCTTAACTTCTTTAACTCACTCCAAAATTTTTTCTTATTTTCATTAAAATTTCTTGACAGTGCCTCTCCCACTCTATCATCTGCTCTCCTTTTGCACTCTCTCACCACTCTCTTTACCTTTCTTTTACTCTCCATATACTCTGCTCTTCTTATAACACTTCTGCTTTGTAAAAACCTCTCATAAGCTACCTTTTTCTCTTTTATCACACCCTTTACTTCATCATTCCACCAATCACTCCTCTTTCCTCCTGCCCCCACCCTCCTATAACCACAAACTTCTGCCCCACATTCTAATACTGCATTTTTAAAACTATTCCAACCCTCTTCAACCCCCCCCACTACTCATCTTTGCACTAGCCCACCTTTCTGCCAATAGTCTCTTATATCTCACCCGAACTTCCTCCTCCCTTAGTTTATACACTTTCACCTCCCTCTTACTTGTTGTTGCCACCTTCCTCTTTTCCCATCTACCTCTTACTCTAACTGTAGCTACAACTAAATAATGATCCGATATATCAGTTGCCCCTCTATAAACATGCACATCCTGGAGCCTACCCATCAACCTTTTATCCACCAATACATAATCTAATAAACTACTTTCATTACGTGCTACATCATACCTTGTATATTTATTTATCCTCTTTTTCATAAAATATGTATTACTTATTACCAAATTTCTTTCTACACATAGCTCAATTAAAGGCTCCCCATTTACATTTACCCCTGGCACCCCAAATTTACCTACTACTCCTTCCATAACATTTTTACCCACTTTAGCATTGAAATCCCCAACCACCATTACTCTCACACTTGATTCAAAACTCCCCACGCATTCACTCAACATTTCCCAAAATCTCTCTCTCTCCTCTACACTTCTCTCTTCTCCAGGTGCATACACGCTTATTATAACCCACTTTTCACATCCAATCTTTATTTTACTCCACATAATCCACATAATATCATATATAAATTGTAAGAAACATGATTATTCAGCATGTGGAAAACCACTCATAAACTGCACTTAATTTTGATTTCTCAGCCTTAACCCTTTGACTGTTTTGGTCGTATATATACACGTCTTACGAGCCACCGTGTTTGACGTATACATACTCATAAATTCTAGCGGCTTCAAATCAAGCAGGAAAAAGCTGGTAGGCCCACATGTGAGAGAATGGGTCTGTGTGGTCAGTGTGCACCATATAAAAAAATCCTGCAGCACGCAGTGCATAATGAGAAAAAACTCCGTTTTTTTTGTTTTGTTTTTGTTTTTTAATTAAAATGCCGACTTTATGGTCTATTTTCGTATAGTATTTATGGTTATATTCTCGTTTCCTCAGTCTCATTTGATAGAATGGAAAACATATTATAGAAATAGAGGTGATTTTGATTGATTTTACTATGAAAAGAACCTTGAAATGGAGCTCAAAGTAGGGGAAATGTTTGATTTTTGCCGATGTTCAAAAGTAAACAAATGTCATTTTTCAATAAATGTCCAAGTAGCCATTCTAATATGCAGTCATGAATGGGTTGACATTATTTATACAATTATTACAATATTGCAGTAGTCTGCATAACAGTAAATCTATTTTTTGTATGAATAAAAATTCAAAAAAGAAAGCAAGAGTAATATCAGAGGGGCCTGGAGACGTGACTGATGAACAAAGAAAATGTTATTTTAGAGCCAGGAATGTCTGCATTGTTCATTCTGGACCCTATTTTTGAAATTGTCATATTTTTTAATTTTTGTGAAATTGGCCAAATTGCAAATTTCTGACCACATTGGGTTGTTGAAATTGGTAAATGGGCAGTTTCTTGTACTCAATCGATAGAAAAAATGGAGTTCTAAAGAAATAGCTAGGAGTTTGGTTGACTGGAACAATGGAATTAGCGGAAAATAGGGCTCAAAGTGGGCGAAATCGCCGATTCGTAAATATCGCCGAGGTCGCTAACTTCATGAGAGTGTAATTTTGTCAGTTTTCCATCAAATTTCGTTCGTTTGGTGTCATTACAATCAGGAAAAGATTCTCTATCATTTCATGAGAAAAATGCTTTTTTTTTTTTGGAAATTTTGCAACACCAGGAGACACCTCAGTATTTGGGGTTGCAACAGTCAAGGGGTTAATACAAACTCCATTGTCTGTCAATCATTCAATTTGTTGCTTCCTGTGGCTACACCCCCCCCCCTTTCTCCTGTTGCTAATTTTTTATTATTTTGTTATCCTCAGTACCCATAATTTGAGCAAGTATAGTGACAGTGAAAAAAATTATAATTGCTTATAGATATATTGAAATTAATAGAAATAATATACTGATTGATTAATTTGCATTTTTTCAAATTTTACCAATATCAACTTTGAAAAGTTTTCAAAGTATTTTGAATCCCAAAGACGTCCATTTTGACCCCCTCTAATTTGGAGCTCAAGCTGCATAAATTTTGAGCCTATTTGAGCTGCTATCCTGTTTAGAAAACTATTTTCTGAGCCCTGTTATATAAAACTGAGCAATTTGGAACCACCTTTTGAACTGCTTCTACCTCAAATTGGGTAAGCTAACTACCTCTTTCTGAACCCCATTTTGTTTGAGCCAATCCTCTTGAACCAAATATCTGAATCCTTTTACCTTCAATTCTAATTCTATTTGAACCCCACATACCTCTTTCCATACCCCCACCTCTTGTTCAAACCCTATTAAACATGCCTGTAATTCTGAGTCCGTATTATTTCAACTTTGAGTCCATTCTACGTTTTTTAAACAATACATCATTTTCGAACCTATTTGACTTAGTCAAGCACCTCTGTACCATACCTCTTAACTGAACCCTAATAACCTTGCCTGGAATTCTGAGCCTAATTTGTGAGCCCTGTTATATTCACTTTTGAACATATTTGAATCCCAGTTGCCTCTAATTTTGAACTTGTACCGTTATTTAAATTGCAATTTTAGTTAACTTGTGGCAAGACAAGTTTTGAATGAATGATGGTGAAAGTGTAGAGAGAGCCAACTTTGGTACAAGAATAAGTGGTAAATTATTATAATCAAAAAAGAAGCGCTAAGCCACAAGGGCTATACAGAATAAGTGGTAAAAAAAAAAAAAAATGTGAATAGTGTGTGAATGAAAATAAAGCATGCACCAAGGTAGACTATCATGAGTAGAATTTTGTAAATAAGTGCTGATTTTTATTACAGGATTGTGTCAGCATGTACTGAGGGGCCAGCAAGATGATTACTGAATGAAGATGGCAGAGAGAGTGTCACATTATATGGAAGACACCTGAGGGCTTAATCCCAAGCCTGTGTACCACCATAACAACATACTGGAGTAAGAGCAAAAAGGCACAATACCATAAATGGAACAATACACAACCCACATATAGGAGAGAGGAGCTACGACGGTGTTTCGGTCCAACTTGGACCATTTACAAAGTACTGGAGTGAAAGAGATGGATCTAAACACTACCATAAAAATTAACTGGAATGAGAGAGATATTAACCCTTAAATGGTCCAAACGTATATATACGTTTTTTCAACATCTGAAAGTATGTAAAAAAATGTAGATCTTTTTTGTTTTACATTTGAAAACGTGTAAAAAAAACTTTTATCTACATTTTTTTTTGTTATATTTGAAAATATGTAAAAAAAAAAGTAGATCTACTTTTGTAGCATTATGAATTTGAACATCGATCTGTTTGGACCGTTTAAGGGTTAAGTTAAAAATAGACCCAGTGAAAAGCAGGGATGTCTTGGGCACAATTAGGCAACACTGTGTCAACATCCATAATCCAAGACTATTCAGTCTGCTACCAGCAGATATCAGAAATTTTGCCAGAACAAGTGTAGTTTTTAATAGGAGACCACTATCTGCCAGATCACTCAGGCTGTAAAGGAACCTGTCCTCTACCCTAGTTGCTATAGTACCCATACAGGTTTAGCACTCCTCTCTCTAGTGTAATAGTGGGTGAGTGGGGTATAGGTATTTGTGCCTTGACACCAGTGATGGGATCTTGAGCCATGGAATAGGAGCTTACCTCCCTGTCCTTGGACTAAATATGATTGCATCCCATACTCCCAAGGCAATGTATGACCTTTTAAGTGTTTATTGCTCCCTCATGAATGAAAAAAAATAGGCTTTTTTCATCACAAAAATCCCTGAATGGACCGTATTTTAACTGCCTTAACCTTTCTGCCTTTGTTATGATTTATATAATTACTGGGATGCTTGTAGGAACTTCAGGGGGACTTTTTAATTACTGGGATGATACATGGTAATCTCTCCAATAGTCTATTTGGATTTCACAAGGGCCGCTTAACTATTGACCCCTTACTCCGCTTAGATACCTATTTTCATAATGCCTTTGCTAGTAACATTCAGTTATTGCAGTCTTTTTTGATCTTGAAAAGTCATATGACATTACTTGTAGATATAACAACTTGGCCCAATCTCATTCCTTAGGCCTCTGAGGCAGTCTGCCATTTTTCCTTAAAAACTTCTTATCTGAGAGACATTTCCATGTTTGGGTAAATAATTTGCTTTTTCCGGACTTTGTCCAAGCTGAAGGTGTTCCTCAGGAATGTGTACTTTCCACACTTTTTCTCCTTGCTATAAATTATCTGGCAGTGTATGACCTTTGTCGGTTTAGTGATTTCTTTGATTATAATAAATGATCTAGCCTTTGTTCTCCTATCTAATATTTGGTAATCACTGTATGTTGATGACTGCCACATAAGTAGCACCATCCAGGATGTTGTCAACTGTGTTTCCCATTGGGCCACTACTCATGGGTTTAAATTTTCTGGTGCTAAAATGCACCAAATTACTTTCACCAGATGTTCTATTGTCTCTGATACTCCATTATACCTGTATGGCTCCCATATCCCTGAATGTGATATGATCAGATTTCTCATCCTTCTGTTTGATCACTGGCTGTCCTGAAAACCTCTCATTACCTGCCTGAAAGCAACTTGCCATAGCCGGCTGAACCTCCTTAGAACCCTCGCTCATCTTTCGTGGGGGTGGATCGTAAAAACCACCTTCAGTCCTAATTTTATTGAAACTAGACTATGGGGACCAGTATATTCTGCAGCCTCCCCCACAATTCTCTAAACTTGATCCCATCTATCATCAGGGACTACATTAATGTCTAGGTGCTTTTCGCTCCTCACAATCGCCGTGATACCCATTGCCTCTTGTTGTTTTGTCTGCTCTTGTGACCTTCACAGTCCTTCTACATACAGGCTAGTAACGGACATTAGTAGAGGTCCATTATTTGTTCATTCCATCCCTTTGCTCTTTGTCTTCACTCTTAACTTCTCTTCAGTTGCCCCCTCTATATGTTCATCTAGCATCTAGGTCTGTCCTCCCCCTCATGTCTATTTTTCCCCACTGCCGTGCATGAAGGTTCAAATACCTACAGTTGCATCTTGCTCCCTTTTTCTCAACCACTTCCAGTCTCATTCTCATGCCATTGCAGTGTACATTGATGGTTCTAAATCCTCTCATGGTGCCAGGTTTGCAGCATTGTATGCGGTCATTTATTAGACTTCACATTTTTACAGTTGACCTGGCAGTTCTCATTGCAATTATCCATATTGCATCTAAGTCTGCCTAAACATTTGTAGTAGTCTCTGACTAGTGCTTTGCAAGCTATTAAAAAATTTGATTTGCCTTATCCCCTAGTTCTTATACAACTTTGTGCTGCATTTGTAGCAGAATCAAAGAATATTCTGCTGAGTCCCTGGTCATATTGATGTTCAGGGCAATGAGTAGGCGGACTGCTGTAATCTTTAACCTCACATCAGCCGTTGGTCTGATATGACTAATAAATATTCCATCAAGCCATGTTTAGGTTTCTGGCCTTATCAGTGATACTGAGATTGGGAGACTACGCTCTCCCATCTTACTCATGAGTATCTCGTGGACGTGCCCTGTTTCACTCTGAAGTTCCAATTTCAGTGTGCCACATTCAACAAGCATGCAAAATTTACCTCCATTACCACTAACACCCTTTAGCTTGCCTCCTTCCTCTCCCCCTTTGACTTGTAGGTTTAGCACTTTTTTTTTTTATTATATTCCTTGACTTTTTGACAGCATCCAATTTATTACACAAACTTTGATAATACTTCAACACTCCTCACAGCCCTTTTTAACTCTTGTTCTTCTCTTCTTCCCTGGTTCTCCTCTCCAGCAACATCCCCGTCTCTCATTGCTGTATGACCCTGGTGGGTTTAGGGCTTTTTTTTATTACAAGTCTTGGTGTTCTCTCTCATGGCAGTAATTTCATATCTAGCAGGCAGTGTGTTTGATGCACTTTCGTTTGATCAAGTGTATTATTATTATTATAATCAAGGGGGAAGCGCTAAACCCGGAGGATTATACAGCGCCTGGGGGGGGGGATGTGGAAGGCATTCAGGCTTAATTCAGGGAACTGGAGCACAGATCCAATTCCCTAAATCAAGAGCCCCTCACCAACATCAAGGAACCTTCTTTGTGTAATCCTTTTGATTTTGTCTGGTGTTAGGGCTTGCCAATATGAACTTAAAAATGTAGCATAAGATATCTTAAAACCTTTTGTAATTGATGTTTGTCTATTTTAGCCTTTCCCACTTTTGAAGAACTCCCAGTCTGAGGAATTTTATATACCCTAGTGGGTTTAGTGCTTGGTTTTGATCATGCCAGAAAATCTATGGGAATTTCACTCCAATTTACTATGCTGATTGCAACTGTATTTTTGTGACAGGCACTTTTCACAACTCAGGTGGGTGGACAGTGAACACATGACATTCTAGGTTTTATTACAGAATGAAAATACCACACACCTCAACTGCAACTTTTCATATAAAAATAAAGGGTCAAAGCACTGTGCAACTTTCCATAACTGCATTGAAAATTGATGCATTATAATGGCCTTTCCATCCACTTTTCAATTGCAACCCAGAAAAATTCCACAACTCAGAATCTGAGAGAACTACAAAATTTATGCTAACACGCATGCCCTCAATCTCAAGATGGTGGATAAATGAACAGGGATTAAGCATGCTGAACTAAAGACAAGGAGCCTTCCACAAAATTAAGGCAAATTACTCTACAAACCTTGTTGATTTATCCACTAAGATTCTCATGTATCTAATAAGCTAACATAGGACAACTAAGCACTAAACCTACAAGGGTCATACAGCACTGCAGTGCAGTGAAAAATAAAAGCACTTGAAGTGTATACACGTCAGCCATCTCCCGAGGCAGGGTGACTCAAAATAGAACACTTTCACCATCATTCATACAGTGTCTTTGCAGAGGTGCTTAGATACAACAGTTTAGATGCCACTCCAAATAGCCGGTATCTCAAACCCCTGGAAAGTGCTTCTCACCTCCAGGACTCGAGTCTGGCTAATTGCCAGACTGAGTCATGTCCCAAAAACCCATTTGTCTCTAGTCACATGCTCACACATGCCTGCTGTATGTCCAAGCCTCTTGCACACAAAACTTCCTTTACCCCTCCCTCCATCATGCACCCTCCAAATCCTATTTTGGTCCATCCTCTAAATGACCAAATCTCTTTTCAGCCCTCTGAATAATGCTTTTAATAACTCCACACCTAACTTCCAAACTATGAATTCTCTGCATAATATTTATGCCACACATTGCTCTCAGACACATCTCCACTGCTTCCAGCCTCCCCACTGTAACATTTACAACCCATGCTTCACACCCAAATAAGTGTTGGTACCACTATACTCTCATATTTGCCATTTGGAGGGTCATCTAAACTGTCGTATATATGCTCCTCTGGCAAGACAGTGGTAGTATGAATGATGGCGAGTGATTTTTTCAGGTCACCCTACTTCAGGAGACAGCCTGTATTTATGTGCATCCTGAGTCCAATGACTGTTGAACTTGTACTGATTGTCTCTGTATTTAGAGTGGGCTTGGCAAAAACCATACTTTGGTTTTACAGGGATGCAAGATTGCAGATTGGTGGAGGCAGCCAAGAATGTGAAGTTGATGGCTACCACTGGAGAGGCACTCAGAACAACTTCATATTCAACCTGAAAATTAATACCATAATGTAATTCATATGGCTCATTAATGCTGCAATTTACTCCTACACTATCAAAAAAACTGTACTTTAATAACAAAAATATGGAAAGCTCCTAGCAAAATGTACTACAACTTTCTGATCTTGTTCCAGCACTGACCCACTATTGGTAAAGAAAACTTTTAATTAAGAATGGAACAATACCAATTTTTTTGCCAATCCACTACTAAATTTTAGTCCATTACTAATAATAACATCAAAATTAGCCAATACTAATTGGTACCAATGCTGATACCATCAAAATTTTCTCATACTAACTGATCCCAGTACTAATACGAATATCAAAATTTCCTGATACTAGCTGATCTCTGTACCAAGTACAGTGGAACCTCTTACTTGCGAGTTTAATCCATTCCATGACCTTGCTCACAACTGGATTTGCTCGTTTGCAGAGTCAATTTTCCTCATTTAAATTAATTGAAATGCAATTAATCCGTTCCAGTGGAATTTTGTACTTCAATAATTTCGCTAATATCAACTCTACAGCTTATTTATCTATCAGAGTTCATCTAATATGACATAAACAATATGAATAACACAGAAACATGATATATACTCTAGAATGAATAAAATATGTCATTCATGTAGTGGTATGAGCGGTGTCGGCGGTGGACAAGAGTTTGGAGACCGGGCAAAATACTTCATGAATAATTTCGCTAATATCATCTATATGGCTTATTTATCTATCACAGTTCATCTGACATAACAATATAAATAAAATAGAAACATGATATATACTCTACAATGAATAAAATATGTCATTATGTAACAGGTAGAGGCGGCCACAACCGCTCCCTCTTTGTTGTGGTAAACACTGCCATGTAGTGATGGCCTTTTGAAGCTATTATTATATGTAGTACATTATTATTATTATAAGTATTATTATACATATTATTATTATTGTATTATATTATTATACAATTATGAGGAAGGGTTGTTGAGGTGGTTCGGACATGTAGAGAGAATGGAGCGAAACAGAATGACTTCAAGAGTGTATCAGTCTGTAGTGGAAGGAAGGCCTAGGAAAGGTTGGAGGTAAAGGAGGTTTTGTGTGCGAGGGGCTTGGACTTCCAGCAGGCGTGCGTGAGCGTGTTTGATAGGAGTGAATGGAGACAAATGGTTTTTAATACTTGACGTGCTGTTGGAGTGTGAGCAAAGTAACATTTGTGAAGGGGTTCAGGGAAACCGGCAGGCCGGACTTGAGTCCTGGAGATGGGAAGTACAGTGCCTGCACTCTGAAGGAGGGGTGTTAATGTTGCAGTTTAAAGCACCCTTCTGGCAAGACAGTGATGGAGTGAATGATGGTGAAAGTTTTTCTTTTTCGGGCCACCCTGCCTTGGTGGGAATCGGCCAGTGTGATAAAAAAAAAAAAAAATATTATATAAATAATTTGTAACTTTTATTCACACAAAAAATATAAGATTCACCGTTATTCCTTATTGCAATAATTGTATAAATAATGTCAACCCATTCACGGCTGCATATTGAAACAGCCAAGCAATGGACCATTTCTCCTAGGTTGAGCTCTATTTCAAGGTACTTTTCATTGTGAAAGCAATCAAAATCATATCTATTTCTGTAATATATCTTCCTTTCTATCAAATGAGACCAAAAAAACGAGAATACAACCATAAAAACCATTCAAAATTACCACTAAGGGGTGGCTAATTGCTGAGAAGTGAACTCCATTACTTATGCTTAGATTTCTTTCATTTTTGGTGTATGTTAAGAAGGATCTTTCCACCATACATTGCCCAAGTTTCAATAAGATAGTCCAACAAACAAGAGATACAATTCCCGAGATCAAGAACAAGAGCCCCTCACCAGTGTCAAAGAACCTGCCTTGAGGTCTGCTCGCTTGTGGAAATTTTGCTCGTGTATGGAAGCAAACAATCGACCCATCAACTGCTCGTATTTGGAAAAACTCGCATGTGGACACGCTCACAAGTAGAGGTTCCACTGTACCAAGGTTATTAGCATCTGAAATTGAAGAGAATCTTTTTAAGGTGACACCAAAAGTATGAAATTTGATGGAAAACTCACAGAATTATGCAGGTGCAAAGTTAGCATTCTCAGTGCAGTTTCTCCCATTGAGTCCTATTTTAGGCCAATTCCATTGTTCCAGTCTACCAAATTCTTAGCTATTTCACTAGTATGCCTTCCATTCTACCAAGCACAAGAAACTGTCCATTCAACTATCCTATAAAGTGATCAGAATTCAGTAATTTGGCATCCCAATAACTGAATCAGACCTATTAAAACCCCATAAAACAGATTTGAGGTTGTAGGAGGTCCTACCATCCTGTGGAATATCAGCAAAAACTGAATATTTCCCCTGCTTTAAGCTCAACTTCAAGCTACTTACTGTCCTGAAACCAATCATCTCTATTTCAATATATAAAATACCAAGAAACAGCCAATGAACCCATAAAAATCATCAGAGAACACACCTCAAATTCACCATTTTAAACCATGCTCACAGTCATTTTGTTTTTCCCATCATGCACCACATGAGGCAGGATTTTTTACATTGTGCACATCTACTGCAGAGACCCATTCTCTCGTATCTATACCAAAATTTACCACTCACAGCTTACCTGAGTGAACTGAGCTCAAGACTACGGCAGGTGCCCTAGTAGGGGAAACAGAGAGAGATCTCTGAGCATTAGGATCAGGAACACGAGTGCCTGCTACAGGCAATGACTAAAAACGAGTGTGTCTGTGGCATGCAAAGAGTACGTAACCTTTATTCGGCGCATGTACACACCCTCATTTACAGGCTATCTCCCCCAACCAGCAAACCAGGTGACTGAGAGTTGACGATGGGGCCCCGTCATTCAACCAGTACCCAGGTTCCAGCCAATGAGAAGATGGTTTTGGCAATCGCAGAGGTTATGTGGGTACCACTCTCCTGTCTGCCCTTGTCATTCCCATTCTAGAGCTGGTTGAAGCATGGTCTGCTCTCTAGTGGTTTCTATTCTGCCTTGCTTACCATGGAGTGCACTAATACCTATCACTGTACATAGTGTATATAGTGTACATACTTCTGTTCTAAATTGGTGAAGGATAATATAAGTCAAAAGTTTTCTGCTGTGTTTATTTTGCTCCCTTTGCACCCAGGATAACAGGCCATTTGGACTCCTGGGTTGTAATAGTGTCCAACATAGGGACAATTTTGGACACCTCATGATGTTCAAAAAAGGCTATATTAATAGTTAAGGAAGAGGATTTACATCAGCAAAAGTGTATAGAGGCTGCCCTAATTGTTGTTAGCAAAACCATCAATCAAAAATCTGGAAGTTACACTATATCTAACTTGCTAATCAACAGAATATTACTCATTCTGGAGACCACTGTAACATATTGTTGACAGGTCCTTCTCAAACCCAACCCATCTCACCACGATTGCTCAATTACTATCCTCCTACGGATCACCATCTGACTCTTTCCACTATATATACTCATTCTTAGTTATTTCTGTATTAGGACTGAAGCAGCCATACATAGCAAAAAGTTTCCTCTAATAAACGTCTTGAATTGTACTTAAGTGTCTTTCTTCAAAGCTTCCACTAGCACTCAGACACCACATCCATGCTGGTCTCACTTTTCCACTTCTTCCAATCAGATTTCAAGACATACACAGTTAGTTTTGACATACCACATGGAAAAGTTACAGCTGCTTAAGTTTAAAATGATACAGTGGGAAGAAGTTACAGGCAATGAAGTTTATGATAGAGCAGAGAGGTTATAGCTGCTGAAGTTTATAATGAAGAAGTTACAGCTGCTTAAGTTTATAATGATACAATAAGTACTGTAAATTATTAATTGTTTCATCAACATTCTTGCATTATACGAGGTGTGGGGTTTTTCTAATTCCTTACAAAGACTTGCACAAGTGTGAGACAGAGGTAGAACTGGAAATGTGTAAATTGACAGAATCCATTACTGAAAAAATGCTATCATGATTAAGAAATTTGGGAAGATAAATCTTTGAAGACAGTTGCAATGTGGTTATTTCGAAAGAACATAAAGGCACAATACCGTGACTGGAGCAATACATAAATAACCTGCATATACGAGAGAGAAATTTAATGTTTTAAAGTAAAAATATGCCCCCAACCTCCACACATGAAAAAATTTTCACCGCAACAAGTATAACTTGATTTGCAAAGTTGTTGGATAATGGAACTAAAGAAGAGTGGCAATTAGTAGTATGAAAAAAATTATAGAATAATAAAAGCAATTAAGAGCAAGGGAGATTTAGCAGCAATTACAGACAAGATTGTTCCCCGAAGGTCACAGTAATGAAACAAACTTGTTATATGATCAATTTCAAAATAGACTTCATATAGTCTACAATATATGGACAACAGAATCTGTGGGGAAGATAATAAAACCTATTAAAAAAATATTAAGTATGGAATTCTGCTTACCTGGTAATTGCTAAGACATTGTCTACATCAGTCTTGAAACAGGAAGGTATAGCCTCATTTATGACATACAGTAGAACCCCCACATCTGTGGATTCAGTTTCCACTGTGGCCTGAAAATAATCCTTAATTTTGCTTAATAATAACACCAGGGCACAAAACTAGTGATGATGGCAGTTCTTCAAACTCTAAGAGAGGCCGTGAAGTGCTTCCCACCAGTGAAAAAGTGCTAATTCTCAACTTATTGTGCGTAATTTATCAATTAATTTTTATCAGGGATGTATGTAAACGAAAAATGACACCTATAGGTTTCATTACTACCAGCGGTATTGGGTATCCACAGTAGGTGCTGGAATGCATCCCCCGCAGGTACAGAGGGACTACTGTACGTTGCACAGCAAATGTTTTCTGAGAAATGCTCACCAAGTGTAGCTTACATATGGCCACTGAAAAAATAAATAGAATGAGAAAGTTGCAGGATAATCACACACTAATTTATACACACAAACAGCAACAGACAATCCTGTTTGAAAACATTTTACTTAAGCCACACAGACTGATGAATAAAAGTCATGTGATACAAGATATGAAACACATACATCCCACATAAAGTGAAGATATTATAATATGTAAAAGAGTACTCATCATTATAGTATGCTGGATGGAAAGCACCTAGTGTACTTTATTATCTACCTTGGTAAGTTCATCAATGAGACAAAAAATTATGCTGATCCTGCAACTGGAGGCAGAACATCTCAGGATTCCCAAGGCTGCATCTTAAGTGCCTTCCAGACTTGTGTAATGGACAGCTCTGCATCTGTAGTCTCCCTACACCATGTGATCTTGAGGACTGAGTTTGTCAGAGATTTCTGGCTACTGACGAATTACCCCAGAACCTAACACGCTTATACAGCAGGTTAGGTTCTGGGCTACTGCTGTAAAGTGAAGATCACTGTAAAATGAAACAGGCATTTTTTCACTTTCAAACGCATATATAAGTGTAGGTGTGGGAGGTCTTGTGGGCACAGAAACATGCGAGCGAGAAGATGAAGACTCGAGGACAGTTTGGAGTCCAGGGCTGCAAGTGTTAGATACAGAGGTGATTGTGGAAGTTGTGACCACAGAGGAGACCATGGAAGTAGGTACCACTGAGGCTAGAGGCTTCTTAGTAACTCTAGAATAAGAAAGTCATGGAAGTCTCCCTTGGAGGCAGAGAGAAGAGTGCCATGGTTTAAGTGAAACCATTCTCTCTGAGACAGCAGATTTCTCGTTCTTTTAAGTAAACTTAGCAATGGTGAGAATAAGCTGGGTAAGCATTATTACAATTAAGCTTAGCAAAAGATAGGCTGCCGGATGTATTGGTATGGTAGGCAGCTGCTGACCATACAAACACAGAATGGGCATTTTACCATGGACCTGCAATATTTCGGTGGGTGGCCGAAGCACCAGCAATTTCTGCACTGTTGTGGTGTAGGGATCAACTCTAGGACTTGTAAATGGTGTCCCGCAACATAAACTGAGGATGAGGGAAAGTAGTATATAAGTGTCCACTTTGAGAACTGGGAGGTCTTGGAGCTCAAGTTGCTCCAGAATGTTGGCATCGCACATCTGGAGATCATGTTGAACAATGGTACCATTGCAAAGAATTGAGAGACACGAGTTTTTGAATTATGACAGGAGGATTATCTATGGAGGTAAGAAGGGAAAGATTATGAGCCTGGACAGCATTTTGTACTGTGACAATGCATGCATCACTCTTAAGAACTTGAAATGAAATATTTTGACCAACATAGCACAGGATTGCTTTGCTGATACTATGATCAGAAAGACAGTCAGTGGGAGATGTAGACTGCAGAGTGAAAAACTTAGTCCATTGTGTATTTTGAAATGTAGTGTGTAAGGGGAGTGAGGGTTGTGCTGGTCTTTTCTGGTAACAGCAAGAGGTAATCAAAGCAGTGTCATCTATTAATGGTCGTGGTCATTTAGGTGTGGAACCAGAAGTGGTCTGTCCTGGCTATCTGAAAATTGTAGTACAGTAGAGGGAGAAGCTGAAAGCATGGTATCAAAGGAGTCAGGCAGAACCTTGATACCAGTAGTGTGCAACGAAATGTTACCTGCAGATGGTACCGTGGTGGTAGAAAGGTCCAAAGAATGGTTCGATAACAAGGTAGGATCGTCAGAGGGCACTGCAGCACCCGTACATTGGCATGCAATACTGGTGGTCATAGCAGTAGTAGTAATAATTGTTACAGTACCATTATATGTAATTGGGAGTACCAAACCCATAGGGGTCACATAGTGCCTGGTAGCAATGAGGGGCATTCAGATTTGATCTAAAGGGAAGGCAGGTCCACTTCCTTGGATCAAGAGCCCACAGTAGCAGCATTCATGTTTTTAATCAGGGGAAAGTGCTAAACCCATAAGGGGTTATATGGCATCTGTGGAATGACACTCAGATTTGATGCAAGAAAGGGAAGGAGCTCGAGCTCCTCACTGGCATGAAGGCACCTCTGCTGAGGGGCGTCATTCTTTAATTATTATTATTATAATCAAAAAGAAGCGCTAAGCCACAAGGACTATACAGCGCTGCAGGGCAGGAAGGAAGCGAGGGCATCAGGTGGCAAAAGGGAGATGGATGAGCAACAGGTTACGGATAACAGCGGGGCAGTGGATGGTGAAAGGGTAAAGGGCAGCAAGAGACTGAACCAGAAAGGGCTGAGGGGAGTGCGAAAAGTATCATCAGAGTTTGTGGAGTAAATCAGTCGTTGTCAAGAAGTCAATGAGAGAAGTCCAGGTTTAAAAGGAGGGTCCAATCAGCAAAAAGGGGAAAGGGTAAAGAGAGAGTAGGAGAACGAAGACGACGTTGGAGGTAAATTCCTGCGTGCTCGTTGATAGAGAGGGCAGTCTAACAAAATGTGGCAATCGATACGAACTTGACACTGCTCACAGAGAGAACAGGGTGCCTCTCCATGAGAAAACCCATGAGTAAGACGAGTGTGGCCAATGCGAAGGCGGGAGAGAAGTGGTCCTCCCAACCTCGGCACTGATGACAAGAAGACGGCCAGAAACCTAATGCTCGGTTTAATAGAATGAAAGTTTTGTTACCGAGCAGAGTTTGACCAACTTTTGCCAACGGGTGCGAAGGGGGTAGCTATTGCAGCAAAATAGTCCAGAAATGGAAACACCTTCGTTTAGGAAATTGGTAGGTCATATACTGCTGACCGCGCAGCAGTGTCTGCCTGTTTCATTGCCCTTTTACGTCGACATGACCAGGGACCCAACAAAAAACAATATCTTTATGTTTGGTAAGATACGGCGTAGCCAAAGTTGGATACGGAGAACTAGGGGATGAGATGTATCAAATTTTCGTATAGCTTGTAAGCACTAAGGGATCTGAGACTACTACAAATGATGACACAGGCATAGATGCGATACGAATAAGTTGCTGCAAGAATGGCAAAACAGTTCAGCAGTAAAAATGCTACTGAAGATAGTAAATGCCCTCGAACGACGCTGTCCGGAAACACTGCTGCGAAATCCGACGCCGTCTGAAGACTTAGAGCCATCTGTGTACACAGGGGTGGCATGAGAATGGGAGTGGAAGTGATCAAAAAAAGAGAGCGGAAGCCACCGTAGGCAGTTGAGCTTTCGAGAAAGGGGGAGTGAGAAAGAACAGACCCAACACCCTGGAACTTCCCCAGGGGGGTAGGGAAAAGTGAGATGCTAACATGAACATATAAAGGTGGTAACTGAAGGGAAGACAAAAAGTGAAAGTAGGCGAAGAAAAAAGGGGACGGAGCAAACAGGGGCGGCGAACGAATAAAGAATGTCTACTAATATCGGTGACCATTCTATAAAGGGAAGGATTGTGTAGATCGTGAGAGCGTACATAGTAACGAAGGCAATGGGCATCACGGCGACAGACAAGGATGGAACATTTGCTTCTGTATAGGGGCTCTCAACAGGGGAAGAGCGAAAAGCCCCAAAGGCACAAACGTAAGCCTTGGTGATGGATAGAGTTAAGGCTAGAGAGAGTAGCAGGAGAGGCCCGGAATAAATCTGGTCACCAAACCCAGTTTCGATAAAACAGGGTTTGAATGTAGGCGAAGCAGAGTTCGACGATCAGCTCCCCAGGAAAGATGAGCAAGGGTTTTAAGAAGGTTTAGCCGCTGTGACAAGTTGCCTTCAGAGGGGTAATGAGGTTTCCAGGGTTAACCGACGGTCAAAGAAAAGGGCCTAGAAACCTACTGTATCACGTTGGGGGATACGGGAGCCATAGAGATACAAAGGATGATCGGAGATAACAGAGCGTCAAATGAAAGTAATTTGGTGATTTTTGGTAACTTGAAAATTTAAACCCATTTTGTGGTGGCCCAAGTGGAAACACGGTCGACCGCCCATGCGGGAGAGAAACTGCAAAAAAGGTGACAGTCAAGCGCCTGCACAAGCAATAGCGAAGTCATCAACATAGAGTGATGACCAAATATTGGGTGGAAGAACAGAGGCCAAATCTTTTAAATAGCAAGGAGAAAAAGGTTGTGCTTAGAAACACATCCCTGGGGGACACCTTCAGTTTGGGACGAAGTCCGGGGAAAAGAACATTATTGACTCGAACACGGAAATGTCTGTCAGTTAAAAGTTCTAAGGAAGGATGGTAGATTGCCTCGGAGGCCTAAGGAATGGGCCTGGCCAAAATATTATACCTCCAAGTTGTGTCATATGCCTTCTCAAGGTCAAAAAATAGGGCAATAACTGAGTGATTATTCGCAAAGGCATTACGAACAAAACGTATCCAGCGTAGAAAGGGGGTCTATGGTAGAACGAACCTTACGAAAGCCATATTGATAGCGGAGAGACTGTTGTGAGTCTCTAAATACCACATTAAAACTCGATTTACGGGGCGTTCCATCACTTTGCAAACTGCACTTGTAAGAGCGATGGGCGATAGTGGGAGGCATCATGTCCTGTAGTACCCGGTTTTTGCGGAAAGGGAGAACAATGGCAGATTTCCACAGCGGGGGAAGAACTCCTTGTGCCCAAATAAGATTGAAGAGGTGTAAGAGACTCCCAAGGGCTGACCGATGTAAATGTTGAAACATACGAATATGAATGTCATCAGGCCCAGCTGCCGATGATCGGCAAGCTGAGAGCGTTGCCTCCATTTTCTTGAAGTGAAAAAGGCACATTATACTGTTCTTCTCCGAGAGAAGAAAAGTCCAAGGGTACTAACTCTCTGGCAGACTTTGAGGAAAGAAACGAGGGCATAGATGGAGCCCTCGGGAAATACGGACCAGATGTTGTGCCAATTCAATGGCAACGTCGAGAAGGTTGCTAAAAATCAACACCAGTGACCCTAGAACAGGAGCCGGGTCAGGAGAGTATTTACCACTCAATTTCCTCACTTTTTCCAGACTGCACTCATAGAAGAAGCAGAGGTGATGGTGGAAACATAGCCCTCGCCCAACAAGTGCGTTTAGTTTCAGGGATGACACGGCGAGCGATCGCACCTTCTGCTTAAAATCAACAAGTCTCTCACGGTTCTATTGTACCGGTACCTGCCCCATGCAGCACGTTTCAAACGTACTGCACGAGCACAAGCAGGAGACCACCAAGGCACACGCACTTCTGAGAATGCCTGCCTGGGGTTTTTGGGGTATAGAATGAGAAGCTGCGGTATAAACTGATGTCGAGAAGATGTGTAGGAGCTCATCAATGGAGGATGAAGAAGGAACCCCCACTAAAAGCATGAGGTTTTGAGTAAAGATCCCAATTTGCCCGATCAAATTGCCAGCGAGGGCTACGGAAAGGTGGTGATAGGAAGGAGAAGTAAGAATGACGAAAATGATCGCTGTCATGTAAGTCTGGTAAACAGACCAGGTGAAGTCTAGTGCAGTGGAGGAAGAGCAGACGATAGATCGATGCAAGAGAGAGTAGAGTACGAGGGTCAAAATGGGGGGGAGTACCCGTATTTAAAACATGGAGGGGGTGAGAGGCAAGAAAAGCCTCCCCAAATGAATGCCACGTGAGTCACAATGAGACCCCCCCCCCCAGAGGAAATGGTTGGGGATTAAAATCACCAAGTAACAGAAGTGGTGGTGGTAAGGATGAAACAAGAAAGGCAAAGTCTGGGATAGAAAATGCCCGAGAAGGAAAGAGATATAAAGAACATATTGTAAACCACTTATTCAAGTGGATACAGGCTGCAGTGTAATGCAGCGAGGTATGGACAAATAGTTGACAGTACGGAATATCATTGCGTAGAAGAAGGGCACTTTCATTAAAGGTCCCATCTGAGAAAGGATCCGAAGAATACAATAAATTACAGCCTGAGATAGGTTGGAAAACAGCCGAGTGTAATTTTGTTTCTTGTAAGCAAGCACAAACAGGGGAAAACCTGGAAAGCAACATCTGAAGCTCACCCCGATTACCCCTGAGGCCGCGGATATTCCACTGTAAATAGGCCCCTGATTGGCGATGAAGAAAATATCAGGAATCTTTGGTAAAGGCACCTACGGACTAGAGGGGTTAGAAAAGTCAACGTGTGGTGGCATTGGAAGATGTTCAAGTAGCGAAGGAACGAGCGTTGCGAAGAATGGGGTTGGAAGATGGAGGAGAGGGAAAGAAGGAACAGGAAGTGAATCAGTGTCCATTGAAGGTTTAGTCTCTGCAATAATTCTGAAATGGCTTCAAGTGTTTCTGAATTCAAAAATGTATGGGAAACCATATTGGGGATAGGAGGAGGAGGGTGAGTAAAGATTTGGGACAGTAATGGACTGTACCAAAGTAGAGGGGGGGGGAAAAGTGTAAGGGACTGGAGATGAAGTGGGGGGGACAAAGAGGTAGAAACCTGGGAGGTGACAGAAGAGGGAAAACTTGGGAGGGGGTGGGGTGGAAGGCATAGTACGAGGAGGAGGGTGAATCTCCACACTTGTAATAGAGCCAGAGAGAGGGAAGAACTAGGTACAGAGACTGGAAAGGTAAAGTGTGGAGGTGGAAGAAGGGAAGGAAGGGGCAAAGAAGATTTGAGCAATGTGGATTTTTTGGACTTCTGAGTAGAGGGGCGATTGGTATTTGGTGTCGTACGAGGTCTTGTCGATACTGGGGCTTGTGAGGAAGACGCGAAGATGTGAGAACAACTGAGTTGTAGTCGGGACGTCAGAGCCAAGGACAGCAAAAGGATTAGATGCCGTAGTGGCTATGGGAGGGGTAACAACAGAGGGGGCTGCAGAAGATGGGACCCCAGAAGTGGGGGGACGTTTGGAAACAGAAATAAGAAACACGGGTATCTCCCTTGGGGGCGGAGATGAGTAACTGCCATAGCATAAGGGGGACCTTCTGCCTCTTTGAGGCAACGGATTTCACGTTCATTTAAGTAGACCTGGCAACGGGGGAGTAACGAAGGGTGAGCTTCATTACAATTTAAAGGGAAGATTGGAGGTTGACTGCAAGATGTATTAGAATGGTCGTCGGCACCACAGACTGGGCATTCGGCCATAGATCGCAATATTTCGCTGGGTGACCAAAACGCCAGCAATTTCCCACATTGTTGCGGTGTAGGTATCACCTTTCGAACTTGTAACCGATGTCCCGCGACATATACAGAGGACGGAGTTTCTCGGCTGTCAAAAGTTAAACGAGCCACATTGCAAGGGTAACTCTCCGCCCCCGGGCAGGAAGGGCATAAGTGTCTACTTTGAGGATTGGGAGATCCTGGAGTTCCAGCTTTTTAAAAAAAGTCCCTTGCCACATGACTGGAAATTCTGTTGGACTATGGTATGGGCAGAATGACAGTAACCCACACAAGAATTGGAGAAAGATGTTTTTCAATAGTGGAAGGATAGTTTTCGATATTCGAAAGGAGAGAAAGATCATGAGCTTGGGTAGCATTCTGGACAGTGACGATGCGCGTACCGCTCTTGAGAGTGTGGGAAAAGAAATATCTCTTCCAACATGACGCAGGGGCGCTTGGCAATACTATGGTCAGAAAGGTAGGCAGAAAAGAAGTTTTGGGCTTAAAGTAAAGAAATTTTAGTCCATTGTGTGGTCCAAAACTGAGCGTGGAAAGGGGGTGCTTGACGTGTCGGTCGTTCCGAGTAGAATGGGAAGGTAACGACGGAGCATCATCAGGAGATTGACGTTGGCGTTTAGGAGTAAGGACCGGAGTTGGTCCGGCAGGAAATGGGTGGGCGATTCGAAAATTGCCGACCGTAGAGGAGAAGCCGGAAGCATAGTCAAAGGAGAGCGGAGTTCAGACAAATCGAAGGGGTCAGTCGAAGCCCCGGTACCTGAAGCGGGTGAGGAAACAGCACCAGCAAGAGGTACAGGGCATCAGGAGTGTCCGAAGAGTGGTCTAAACACAAGGCAGGGTCGAAAAGGGGTGCGGGATCAAGAAGGGGCCCGGGGGTATGGTTTCATGGACTAGGCGCCATGGTTAGGTTACTCCTTTGCTTTTTGTTTTTTAAGAAAAAAAAGAAAGAAGAAAAGAAAATAAAAATAAAAAAAAGAATAAAAAAAAGGGGGAGCGGGAGGAATAGTTCCCAGGAGGAATGAAAGGGCCGGAAATCCCCCTTCCCCCCGCCCAAGAGGACTCGACACCGCTAGTAGCGCAATGCAGCATGGAACCCGTGCCATACCCTACCCTTCATGCCAGTAAAATCAGCAATCTGGGATAGCAACCTCACATCTGCCGAGCTACCTCGGGGGACAAAAGAGAGGGCGGCCGGGTATCCGCCACAAAGCATACCTCCTTCAGCCACCACCCCCGGGAAACCGAAAGGTGGCTCCAAAGATACACCCGTCCCCAAAAGACAACCCAAAGCTACTCCGGATACCGGAGAGGGATCGGGACATCCCCTAGGCAATCCAGATTCCACGGCAAACTACGCCACCGCCAAGAAACCTCAACGGAATGGGATGGACCCCGGTGTCCTTTCCCCTACCTAGGAACTAGCCCGCCTGTGGGAGAAATCACGAAGGCTAAAAAGAGGAAGGGCAAAAGGGAGGGGTGAGGAGGAGGAGGAGGAATGGAAAAAGGGGAGGATGGGATAGGGGAGGGGAGAATGGGGGGTAATTAGGTTCGGTCTGAGGAAGAAGACCGACAGGGCTAATTCCTCAGACCAAGAGCCTCTTCACCACGCCAAGGAGCCCCCCTTGAAGAGGCGTCATTCTTTAAGATGATGTAATTTCCATCACATGGCATGACCACAGATGCTACAACAGTGCTGATAATGGTCTCTTCCCTCTCTCTAGGCATTTGATTCCATCAAAGGGGAAAATTTCCCCATTAATAAAGTAAAATTGAGATATTATAAGGTTAGGGGTATTTCGATTCAATCCAATGAAGGGAACAAGAGGTCCCATTCCTGGCATAAAGAACCCTTTCACTGGGGCAAAGGATGCCCTTGGAAGGGAATACACATCCTAGTCAAGACCAATAAACATGTCAACTGATTTAAGTTTGTCAACACCACCTCCCATTCCAAGTGATCATAATGCATGTCAAACACTTGAGATCACCTCTTAAAGTCACCATATTTTTAGATTCATGGGGAAAGTCTAAACCTTTCAAGGACATACTGTGCCACCATAGCCTTCACACCAGCAGCCACATTAACAAAGAATCCCAGCTAGTATGACCCATGACATCTACAAATACCAATACCCCTTTATAAAAAAAAAAAAAAAAAAAAAAAAAAAAAGAAGTGACAAAAAGACCCTAAACATGAAGTGGCAATATTAGAACCTCGTGTATCCGTGCATTAAATAAAAAAAATTCTAAGTAAAATTTATTTAAAAGTAACTTTCCAATACTGTACATAAACAGATTTTAGACAATGATTTCTTGAGCATAAAAGACTGGTTTCAACACTCTCTCACTTAAGTGATTAAGTTCTCAATATCATATTTAATATTTGGTAATAAACCTGAATAACAATTTAACTAATGGGTACAAAGAATGCCAGTGGTCTTGAAAACAGGATAACAGATTAACCCGTAAACGGTCCAAATGTATATATACGTTTGGCACCGTAGTGCCCCAAATTTTTTGAGAAAAAAAAAATTGTTTGTTTTTAATAGGAAAAAAGAGCATATGGTACCCAGGCATCCCCAATTATTTTAATATGGCGCACAGTGAGTGCACACACCCATTCTCTCATGTCTAGGCGACTCAGGCTTATCGTGGCAATGTTAAATGTATGACACATAAAACATATATTTACGTTTGGGGCACTAGCGGTAAAAACATATATACGTATGTATATGTTTGGACCGTTTACGGGTTAATCTCCCAATCTTAAAATACTGGTATGGATAAATCTCAACTTAGATGTGACAAGAGGCATAAAATTCTACAACACTGAGAAGCATTTTGAACCCTAGTTAAGCATTCAAGGGTGTGGGATGTGAAATGTAATTGTTAAAAACCTCATATTCACTTCAATGATTGTTACTTAACAAATTTCACAATACCAACAACAAATGCAGATTACAACAATCATATTTTAACATTTGTCCTCACTGGGTATGGCATACCTGGGTATAACAGATGAAGGATATTCCTAGAAGTATACCTGTATGCCTCTCTTGGGTTAAGATAGCATATAACCTCTAAGTCAACCTTCAGGATCAAAACACTGAAAAAAGGACTTAATTAAACGTTAGATTATAGCAACTATTTATCACAAGCTGCACTCTATTTTCTATGGCAAAGTGCTAAACCCATAGGGGTCATACAGCACCTGGGGAATGAGGAATGAGAGACAATCTGGTTTGATCCAAGGTAGCAAATGTAGCTTTGTTTCCCTAGATCAAGAGCCTTAAGAGCTAGGATACTACAAAAGGTAATTCACTACTCACTCCCCTTACCTATTTTACACAATTACTTTAATAACAGGCACTTTCTAGGACTGATTACTTTTAACTTTATAAAGATTAATCAAATTAAAGAACTATTTTAATCACATTATTAACAGATCTAAGTATTTTCAAGAAAAACACTTTCCAATTCAAAACTTACATATAAAAACCTAAGTTTGCATATTCATGTTTGTACATAGTCAAGTAGAAACAGTTCTCTACAAATAGAAACTACAATATATGAAACTATTTTATTTACATACGAGACTTCTAAGTCATTCAAATCTTTCTTACATTAAAGACAAAATATATTTCTTGCATATTAAGTAACTTTTTTGTATTGATCTCAAAAATTACACTATTATGAAACACATTTGATAAGTGATTGAATGAACATATGAGAGGCAATGAAGTTAATTGAACAGTTTGCTTTGCATGTTTTTATCAAAGTGATTTGTGTTTTACAATAACTAGGTTAAGACTCATGAAATAATGAGACAATTGCAAACAAACCATGGCACTGGCGGGGATTGAACTCGTGACTAGTGAGTTGTAAAACTCCAGATCGGCGCATTAGCCAGTATTGCAGCCAGTTGGCCGAATGGCTAACACACCGAGCTGGAGTTTTATGACTCCCTAGCTGCAAGTTCAATCCCTACCCATACCCTGGTTTATAGATAGGTTAACCTTATTTCATCAAATATAACCTTAGCTTGTTAAACTTAAATAATTAAAATATTACCTGACCAGAGGACACTGTATGCCCCACACATATAACAACAGCCAGGTAAACAGAAAAAATGCTTGAAACTAATAAGACTAAATATTATTATTATTTTCAAGAAAGGACTAAACCTGAATGGTTCATACAGTAATTAAGTACTCAGTCTGGTCTTTGTCAATGCTCCATTTCACACTGTCACGAGTTGGGCTGAATGAAAACAGCGGTAATAGTAAACCTGGTAAAAATCATTCAGATTTGTAAATAATAAAAGTATGGAGTACAAGTAGATAATTAATACTGTAATAACATATGTACAATCTCAAATACTTAAGGTACATAAGAACATAAGAAAGGAGGAACACTGCAGGAGGCCTGCTGGCCCATACTAGGCAGGTCCTTTACAATTCATCCCACTAACAAAACATTTGCCCAACCCAATTTTCAATGCCACCCAAGAAATAAGCTCTGATGTGAAAGTCCCACTCAAATCCAACCCCTCCCACTCATGTACTTATCCAACCTAAATTTGAAACTACCCAAAGTCCCAGCCTCAATAACCCAACTAGGTAGACTGTTCCACTCATCAACTACCCTATTTCCAAACCAATACTTTCCTATGTCCTTTCTAAATCTAAACTTATCTAATTTAAATCCATTACTGTGGGTTCTCTCTTGGAGAGACATCCTCAAGACCTTATTAATATCCCCTTTATTAATACCTATCTTCCACTTATACACTTCGATCAGGTCTCCCCTCATTCTTCGTCTAACAAGTGAATGTAACTTAAGAGTCTTCAATCTTTCTTCATAAGGAAGATTTCTAATGCTATGTATTAATTTAGTCATCCTACGCTGAATGTTTTCTAACGAATTTATGTCCATTTTGTAATACGGAGACCAGAACTGAGCTGCATAATCTAGGTGAGGCCTTACTAATGATGTATAAAGCTGCAGTATGACCTCTGGACTTCTGTTGCTTACACTTCTTGATATAAATCCCAGTAATCTATTTGCCTTATTACGTACGCTTAGGCATTGCTGTCTTGGTTTAAGGGTGCTGCTCACCATAACCCCCAAGTCCTTTTCGCAATCTGTATGGCTAAGTTCTACATCATTTAACTTATAAGTACTAGGGTTATGGGCACTCCCAAGCTTCAGAACCTTGCATTTATCTACATTGAACTGCATCTGCCACTTTTCTGACCAAGAATAGAGTTTGTTTAAATCCTCCTGAAGTTCCATAACATCTACGTTTGAATCAATTATCCTACCTATCTTTGTGTCATCGGCGAATTTGCTCATATCACTAGTAATTCCCTCATCAAGATCATTGATATATATTATAAACAACAACGGGCCCAAGACTGATCCCTGTGGAACGCCACTTGTTACAGATCCCCACTCGGATTTAACCCCATTTATGGACACTCTCTGCTTCCTGTCAGTGAGCCATGACTCGATCCACGAGAGCACTTTTCCCCCAATGCCATGAGCTGCCACTTTCTTTAACAGTCTATGGTGCGGAACTCTATCAAAAGCCTTACTAAAATCTAAGTAAATAATATCAAATTCTTTATTGTGCTCAACAGCCTCAAAAGCTTTACTGAAGAAAGTTAATAAATTAGTTAGACAAGACCGGCCTCTTGTGAATCCATGCTGAGTATCATTAATCAAGCTATGCTTATCGAGATGGCTTCTTATAATCTCAGCTATAATTGACTCTAGTAATTTGCCTACAATTGAGGTCAGGCTTATTGGGCGGTAATTTGACGGTAACGACTTGTCCCGTTTTAAAAATAGGAGTTACATTAGGGTGCAGTATTTCATTCATGGCAAACACTGGCAGAACAAACATTCAATAATAAACTTGCAAAAAAATTAGTATACAGTCAACATACTGGAAGGCTAAAAAGTATACACAGTGTAGTTATCTACAATAAGTGAACTATGTACTGTATTTCCCAACCACGTAGCTACCGATTCATGTACTGTACATGCATCAACAAATATCAAATACCATATACTATAAGCCAGCAGTACCATGTAATACCTATAAAAGTTGAAAGTACTGTACTTTCCAAGGGTTAACAAAACAGGATTAGATGAAAATTCTTATATTTACAAAAAATGTGCCAAATCTGTGTGGACCCAGATTGTTGGGAGGCAAAGGGGACCTAAAAAAAATAAGAAACTTTAAAGGAAAACACAATTTTTGGAATGGCATTTACAAGATGCAGCACATTACTATTACAAATAATAATAAATCCCCCACTGATGGACTGAACACACTGGCTCCAGGCTGAGGGACTGATTACCTCAAATTCCTCCTAATCTTCCACTTTTCTCTGCACTAGACTGAAGCCGCCACTGGTTAGCAAAACATTTCCTGAATGAAGATACCCTAATGTTGCACAAGTGCAGCATTTATTAAATCCTCCATTAATTAGCAAACATCTTTTTTTCAGTTCATCAATGGCAAAAAAATTATTAAAAGATGTCATGAATGCATCACTCTGCACTTACAGCCATTACAAAAAAAAAATATACTAACAGACCTCTGACTGCTTTTTTGAGAATTCTATTACTAACTTTCACCAGATCCTAAAATTTTATTTATTATAAAGTAAAACCTTGATACAACAGACTAATAGGCAGGGAGATGGTGTCCAAAAATGACAGATGTCAGGTAATTCCGAATATATAAACAGTAGCAAAAACAGGACTTCACTAGACATATTTCAGGACTGTTTGCACAATTTACAGATATAATAAACACTGCACAATGCATTGAACCCACAATGAAAATAGAGGGGTAAAAAGCACATTAATTTTACTTACCTATCTTATAGTGGATAGATGAGGTTCTTTTGCCATGGTCATAGTGGTGACCCAGAACTACTTTTATTCCATGTCAGGCGAGTTATATTCACATGCTTCATTTGAACACCAGCACTTGCTTTACATGCCATGGTTAATCACAATTTACGTATGTAAGAAATCCAGTTAACGTGTGGGTTATGTTCCTGAAAACCTATGAGTTACATGAAATAGCTATTTGGACTGAAGGACATACTGGAAAAAAACGATTAGGTTTCCAACTTGATATGCAAGTGTATGCAGAGGACTAGCAGACCCTGTACAATTGTATGGTAGTACTTTAAGGGAGCAACGAGCATTTTTGGAGTGATAAAAAAATTTAAACTGAAAAATTATGGAAAAAATGTTTTCTTATCAAAAAATAGTGCATAATTCTAGCAACATGTAGATGCAATCAGCTTGTTTCTATCATATTTCTAAGAATGCTTGTCCAAAAATGTAATTTTTTGTTCTTGCTGTCATGAGAAGGACATGTGATAATTATTTTTTTTTTACTCCGAAAATTACGATTTTTATGATTGTTTCATTCTAAATACTCTACATGGCAACTTCTGTGAGGACTAAAGTGAAGAGCACAGAGTGGATGTGGCTCAGTTGCCTGAGGGCTGTGAAAAAGGATGGAGGGGTGCAACACGCTCAGATTTGGAGCGCCATAACCGTAGAGTTTTACAGAAAACATAATTATATATAACTAAGGAATAAGTTATTGACATTACTTTCCCTCTCATGCAGAGTATTTATAGGAGCATCATGATTTTTTCACACGTTACTGAGGAATGATAGTTCTATTGAATTACGTAGAAGGTTTGCGATATGTTTTACCGTTTTGTTTTTATTGAATTTTTCTCCCAAAAAGTCCTTAAAAAAAAAATATTTCAACAATTTGTATAATGCAATCTGACATTTCACTCAAACGTCCACGTAATTAGATTACCTAACTCGTTATCTTTCATCTGATGTCAATTAGAACACTGCAAGTCTTACCAATTTTGTAGTGGAGGGATAGTTTTAAGCCCTATAAAATGGGGCGCTATTTTTTTTTTATCTAACTGTAAGGAAAAAAGTCACTACAAACACAGTGTCTAGGTTTCAAATGCTGCTTAATTCACAGTAATAATTCCATTGAAATTGAACCAATAAAAAAAATGATTATGCTCGTTGGTCCCTCAATTTACTACCACAATCACATGCCAACACATCAACATCGGAAAAAAAAAATATAACAATTCCTTACAAAATGTACTACAGGTCAGCCATCACTAATCCAGCATCACTGGGACCTGTAGTGTGCCAGATTAGTGAGTTTGTCAGATTACAGAGTGGTTAGGTTAAAATACACTTAATTAACCTATCACTAGACTCTTTCTGCTACATCTTCCTCATTTTCATAACTGCTTTCTCCTCCACTGGCTTGCTGCTGTAGATTTACAACCATCTACACAATTTCTGAGTTAGTATAATGATGAAATTTGAACTTATGCTAGCCGAAATTAGTGCCAGATTACTGATGGAACTGGATAACAAATTGCTGGATTAGTGATGGCCGACCTGTAATGGTTGTTACCTGTTGATATGCAGGTGCATGGAGAGGATTAATGTGGCCCTGTACAATACCTGTGCAAACATGTGGCAGGCAGAATCAACCACCACAGTTGCCTATCAACACCTACTGTCAACGGTGGTAAAAATAGGTCATATTTCCTAACCAAATTGTACCAAATATACAAGAACTCGCCATAACCATACTAAACAAACATTCATCAAAGACAAATGTATTGGAAGAAGTAATAACCAAGAAATATTTAGTAATACTGTAATACAATGGTGTGGAAGTTGTTGGTATGGTTGGTTTCGAGAGTCACCACAACTTGCATCGTACTGCACTTTACTTCACGAGTCTGGAGAAAACTATTTTATCCAACTCTTAAAGGAAATTGGAATGGAAACAAAATTTCCTCCAAAAACAGAAATGGGAATAATTGTCATCTAGATCTAAGTTTTACTATAGAGCAGTTGCATTATATATTAGAAAAATGCTGCAAGTTTGGGGGAAATAAAGGAAAAGAATAGCATTAATATTACATTTAAGCTGAAGCACTAAACTCGGAAGGGCAGCAGAAAACATACTAAGTTGCAATGTGTTAAAAAATGCTGCATGTGGGGTGAGATAAAGGAAATCAATCATTTTTAATTGGAGTAAATGGAGGTCAGCAACAGAAGACAAGTGTGCAAGTACGTAACTGGATGTAAAGATAAACACAACAGAAATTAAATGAGATAAAAATGTGGTAATAACACTTTAATGCTGTGGGTATAGATAAAAATATTTTAAAACTATTACATATATTAAATTTATACAACAATCTTTTTTTTTTGTTTCACCATTATAAAGAAAACCTGTAAAAGCGATAAGAAAAAAAAGCCAAGAAAAACTAGATTTACAAATGTTAAGAAATATATCTCGCTACATTTCAACAATTACATAAAAATATTCTCAAACTTTCATAGTCAAAATAATGTATCATTAACAGGTAAGAAACGTCTACAGTTCTTTGCTTTACACAAGCATAACTTACTTACAGTTTTATGGGAAGTACGATCGAGTTGCAATGGAGAAGTACCTTTTACACTCCTGCTACATGAAGGCAAAACTACTCTCTCTCCTGTGGCTATCTCTACACTTAATGAACAATCAGCTTCTCTGACATTCATACTGCTATTATCCACAAGAGAATGTGTTACCACAAATTTATTCTCAGTATTATAATCATAGCAAAGCTCCTCACCAGAAACAATATCTTTCTTGGCAAACAGGGCTGCAATGGGAACCATGTTGTGCACTCTAACAGGTACCACCACTAGATTAGGATCACAAGAGTGATTAATGTAACGGCCAATGTTTCCAACAACAGTTGGATCAATTATTGTAATCCATGGTCGAGAAGTACTACTTACTGCGTGCTCCCTTAAGATCAGGATATAATTTGACTCTTTGTCACCTTGTTTAGAAAATCTCCTCTGAGCTTCCTCTACACTAATAAACTCCCCAGCATATTCACATACAAAGGCATGTTTAGGAATAAAATGTGATGTTATAACACCATATCCCTTTTCTGGAATCAAATTAATTTTTAACCCAGTAAGCGGGCCATGTTGTGTAAGACGATTTGGGCAATTTTCTGAACAACTGCAATCATCATTGCACTCAAATATTGGCCTAGATTCATAATCAAGCCTCAGCTTCCCATCTTCATAAGGGAACCCATTAACTTGAGTGCAAGCACAGCTTTCAGAACAAACCCCAATACACCTGCAGCCCTCAATTAAGCCATTCATATAATCATTTTGGTCTATGCCAGAACCTGGAAATGATGTAACTGCATAAACTAGACCAGTTGTGACATGATCATATTCATCTTCACTCTGATGCAATGTTATTTCCTTCACTGCAGATAAACTTTTCAAACAGGACATTTTTTTCTTTTTTGCAGGTTGTTCAAATGTCTGATCTAACTTTAAAGCACTTTCTTCTAAACTGAAATTAAAAATATCCTTCTCACAAACATCAGTACTGACATTAGAACTGGAAGCAATGCACAACCCACCAGTTTCTCCAGAAAAAGCAGTAGCATCAGACTCTTTTGAGACAAGATGATTGTCACTTAAACAAGAAACAGCTGAGCATGTCTTGCTATTAAGCAATGATGGAAAACTCTCTTGGACATTCAACACTTGCTTGAGGCTACTAGTCTGTTGAACCTCCTGCTTGCTTTGACAGCTCATCAGTTCATCACCACTTCTACTATATTCGGTATCGACATTCCCATGCAAAACTTTGTGCTTATGGTATGATCTTTCAAATTTATTTACATTAAAAACACTCTCAGAATTAAAGATATGTTCTATTTCTTGGTTGACTATGGCCATTTTCTTTGCAACTATATTCTGTGAAAGTGTTATAGACTGAGGAGTCACAGCTTTCTCCACATCTTTTGTTTGCAATGAACTTGTACTATGTTCACCTGTTGTTGATTCAGTGGTCTCTTCAATAACTTCTGAAGAAGAAAGAACAAACAATTTAATTATGGGTATAAAAATTACTAACAATAATATGGTACACATATCTACAAGTCACCCTGCCTCGGTGGGAGACGGCCGACTTGCTGAAAAAAAAAAAAAATCTACAAGTCAGCCGTCTCCCACCTAGGCAGCGTGACCCAAAAAGAAAGAAAACTACCAAAATGAAGATATTTTAGTTTTGGGGATTTTCTTTCTTTTTGGGTCACCCTGCCTAGGTGGGAGATGGACAACTTAAAAAAAAAAATCTAGAGAAAACTCAGAAGTCCTGTAATAAATAAATTAGATAATATATATTCTAACTTTACATGATGGTAGGATTGCTGGTGTTTTTTGTCTGTCTCATAAACATGCAAGATTTCAGGTATGTCTTGCTACTTCTACTTACACTTAGGTCACACTACACTTCATTATACAATATTGCGATAGTGGGTTTTGTCTCTACAGAGATAGTTGAGCCATGGGTTTTTTCAGTGCCTTCTGTTTATTCTCTGGTGAGTTAGTAAATAAATCTGTTGCACTTAAATTTGAACATTATCATTTTCTAAATGAATTACCCACTAAGATAAGCACTCTCGCTTGCCTCACCAACTACCTTTGCTGAAATTATAATATTTAACTCAAGTTGTATCCTTCAGCTTGTACTAATGTCTCAACTACAGTAACATAGCTCTCATGTTGCATAAGAAGTGCTGGAAACTAAACTTGTATCCTTAAAATTGTATGCCCTCGACCATATCAACTTAACCACAGTAAGTACAAAGTCAGTTTAACTCCTGTAACACAATTTCTCACTTTAACAATATGGCGAGATTTTGGTTTTACATTAATGAACACATATATTCTACTTCTAGAGAACATACAAATATATTCAAATCCTTTTTCCATATCCTTTACATTTAACTATTCATTACATATGCCAATTACTTTAGATTTTTATAACATTTACAGCAAGACTTTTTTTTTAACATTGGCCATCTCCCACCAAGATAGGATGACCCAAAAAAGAAACTTTTACCATCATAAACACTATCATTATTCTTACCTTCTCTTATTTTCTCCATATTGGTAAAACACTTGAAACAGATGTGACTGCTGACTGGACAGATGAATTGATTGCAGACTTTGCCGTAGTTGGTAAACACTTGTACACGCCGTAACCAAGAAGACCGTATATGGACATTTTGAACGTAATTTTCAAAATTTTACTCGAGAGAGACTGAGGAGGAATTCTGAAATGAAAAATATATATATATATATTTTACTTCAACACATAAGCTGTCTCCCACTGAGGCAGGGTGACCCAATAAAGAAACACTTTCACCATCATTCACACAATCACTGTCTTTGCAGAGGTGCCCATATATGACAGTTTAGATGTCACTCCAAACAGCCAATATGCCAAACCCCTCCCTTAAAGTGAAGGCATTCTCAACAGTCATGCTCATCTTCCTTGGATTCAAATCTGAAAACTTATTCCCAAGGCACTGTATGACCTTTACTATATGCACAGCACTTCCCATGAATATTACCATTACAGCCTTTCCTTGCTTACTGACGTACTCGTTTGCTGACAACTCTGGGTTATGACAGGCTCTCCCCAACGAGTCAGTATTGCATGCTGTACGAGAACCTGAGTCACGGAAACAGGCAATGCAGCGTCTCAGTGTCAAGTCTCTCAATCTCCTTCCTATAACCACTCAGTACACTAGTTTTAAAATCTCTAAGACTGCATATTTGTACTTTATTGTGCACCCCATAGTACAAGATAGAAGAGCAGCAGCACTTGGAAGAGGAAAAAAGAGGAAAATAGAAGAAGTACAAAAGAAATTCACAGTAAAGGGGTTAGTTGGTGTGTTCGTCAGTGTTAACATTCTCTGTCTCATGGCATCTTAAGAAATGATTAAAGTCAGTGAACAAGGCATGTCAATGGTAATAATAATAATAATATTAATATCTCTTTGTTACCTGACATTTAAAGCACTCCAGAGCAATTGTTACTATATTATTAATTTTTTTTTTTTAACAAGTCAGCCGTCTCCCACCGAGGCAGGGTGACCCAAAAAAGAAAGAAAATCCCCAAAAAGAAAATACTTTCATCATCATTCAACACTTTCATCTCACTCAAACATAATCACTGTTTTCACAGAGGTGCTCAGAACACAACAGCTTAGAAGCATATACCTATAAAGATACACAACATATCCCTCCAAACTGCTAATATCCCGAACCCCTCCTTTAGAGTGCAGGCATTGTACTTCCCATTTATTATTATTATTATTATTATTATTATTATTATTATTATTATTACCATCGAATGTTAACACATAGACGAACACACCAACTAACCCTTTTACTATGCAATTCTTTTGTACTTCTTCCATTTTCCTCTCTTTTTTTTTTTTGACAGCCTGCATTATGTAATCCAACGATCTCTGAAATTGTCTCTTGTGTGAGCAACTTTTTCATGCCCATATTAATTCATCAATAGCCTAAAATGTCCGACAAACTCAGTCCTCAAGACCACCCAGTACAGGGAGACCACACACACACAACCTTCCACCACACAAGCCCTGAAACACTTAGGATGCAGTCAGTAGCCACAGGAAATCCTAATACAGTGGTCCCTCGTTTTTCGTAGTTAATCCGTTCCTGGAGCTGCTACTATTAATGAAATCTACGATTTGCGAGTCAATTTTCCCCATAAGAAATGATGTAAATACAATTAATCCGTTCCTGACACCCAGAAGTATTAAAACAAAAAAAATTTTTACATGAAATATACATGTAGTACATAAACAATACAATGAGAAATGATGAATGAAACATTAACAGCATAACACTTACCTTTATTGGAGATTCTTCTTAGTGTATGGGAGACTGGAGGAGGAGAGAGAGTGGATTGTTTATAGTTTGGAAGGGAAATCCCCTTCCAGCAACACCTCAGGTACCAATTGCTTTTCGGGGGTTTGCTTCTCTTCTCTGTTTCTTAATGCCACTAGACCACCTTGAGAGTCACTGGAGTCCTGTCTCACAAAATAACTGTCCAGAGAGCTCTGTTTCTGGCGTCTCTTTAAAACTTCCCTAAAATGGGCCAAAAACTTTGTCACTGTACATGTTGCCAACATGGCTTGCAACAACCTTGTCAGGGTGATGTTTCTCCATAAATTTTTCCATCTTACCCCACATAGCAAAAATCTCTTTAATTTCTGAAGAAGGCACCATCTTC
Organism: Cherax quadricarinatus; assembly: GCF_026875155.1. Lineage (NCBI taxonomy): Eukaryota > Metazoa > Arthropoda > Malacostraca > Decapoda > Parastacidae > Cherax > Cherax quadricarinatus. The sequence continues at coordinate 20,692,630 of NC_069484.1, forward strand.
CAATCTCTCTTCCTCCCCTCTGCAGCAAGATTCTGAGCTGCGATCTGTTGCTGTTCCTGCTGAAGCTCTTGCAGTTCCTCAGTGGTGAGCTCTTCGTTGTGGTCTTCTACCAATTCTTCCACATCCTCCAAACTCACATCCAACCCCATGGAACTCCCCAGTGCCACAATTGATTTTACAACAGACATAGGCTCATCAGGGTCAGTCCCAAACCCTTCAGAATCCCTCTTGTCGACACAATCTGGCCACAATTTTCTCCAGGCAGAGTTCAAAGTCCTGGTAGTCACTCCCTCCCAAGCCATACCTATAAGGGTTATGCAATGGAGGATGCTGAAGTGTTCTCTCCAAAATTCCCTTAGGGTCAAGTGAGTGTCTATGGTCACAGTCAAGCATCTGTGAAACATTGCTTTGGTATAGAGTTTTTTAAAGTTTGCAATGACCTGCTGATCCATGGGCTGGAGGAGAGGAGTGGTATTCGGGGGCAAGAACTTTACTGTGATGAACCCAAACTCCTTGAAAATTAGGTCATCCAAGTTTGGAGGATGAGCAGGTGCATTGTCCATTACTAGCATGCACTTGAGATCCAATTTCTTTTCCAGGAGGTAATTCTTCACACTAGGGCCAAACACTTCATTGAACCACTCGACGAAAATTTTCCTCGTGACCCATGCCTTACCATTAGATTTCCAAAACACACACAATTTACTTTTCATAACATTGTTTTTTCCTGAACACCCTGGGATTTTCAGAATGGTACACTACTAATGGCTTCACTTTGAAATCCCCACTAGCATTAGCACAGAACATTAGCATCAGCCTGTCTTTCATAGGCTTGTGTCCTGGCATTGCCTTTTCCTCCTGTGTAATGAAGGTCCTCTTTGGCATTTTCTTCCAAAAGAGGCCTGTTTCATCACAATTGAACACTTGTTCAGGTTTCAGTCCTTCAGCCTCTATGTACTCCTGGAATTCATGCACATATTTTTCAGCCGCCTTGTGGTCTGAACTGGCAGCCTCACCATGCCTTACCACACTGTGTATGCCAGTACAGTTCTTAAATCTCTCAAACCAACCTTTGCTGGCCTTAAATTCACTCACATCACCACTAGTTGCAGGCAATTTCTTTACCAGATCATTGTGCAACTGCCTAGCCTTTTCACAAATAATCGAAGTCATAAGAGTATCTCCTGCTAATTGTTTCTCATTTATCCACACCCATAATAACTTCTCAACCTCTTCGAGTACTGGTGATCTCATTTTTGTCAGCATAGTTACCCCCCTTTGCAACAACAGCATCCTTGATTTCCTTTTTCTTGGCCACTATAGAACATATGGTTGTGTAGGGTTTCTTATACATCTTGGCCAGTTCGGCCGCACTTGTACCACTTTCATATTGTTCAATGATGTTTTTCTTAAATTCAATCGTATTTCTCACCTTCTTTACCACAGGCTTGGCACTAGGAGCTTTCTTTGGAGCCACGGTAGCTTATTTAGTACAGTGGACCCCCGCATAACGATATTAATCTGTTCCTGAGAACTCATTGTTATGCGAAATTATCGTTATGCGAATGAATTTTCCCCATAAGAAATAATGGAAATCAAATTAATCCGTGCAAGACACCCAAAAGTATGAAAAAAAAAATTTTACCACATGAAATATACATTTTCCTACACACAAAGAGAAGGATACATGCACAATAGTAGAGTAGTACATGCACAATATATATTGTGCATGTACTACTCTACTAAATGAAGAATAAATGACACTTACCTTTATTGAAGATGCAGCAATGACTGATGAGACACTGTGTCCTGGGAGTGCCTTTTCCTCCTGAGTACTGTAGGTCCTGTTTGGCATTTTCTTCCAGAACAGGCCTTATCACACTGTGTATGCCACTACAATTCTTAAATCTCTCAAACCAACCTTTGCTGGCTTTAAATTCACCAATATGAGCACTAGTTCCAGGCATTTTTCCCTGTTCACCTGGGTGTTAGTCGACTGGTGTGGGTTGCATCCTGGGAGACAAGATTAAGGACCCCAATGGAAATAAGTTAGTCTTCAATGACACTGACTTTTTTGGGTTATCCTGGGTGGCTAACCCTCTGGGGTTAATTGTTTCTTGGTATTCTCAATAAGCCACACCAACAACGGTGCTACAGCAGCAGCAGCAGCAGCTGACAGTGCTACAGCAGCAGCTGACAGTGCTACAGCAGCAGCAGACAGTGCTACAGCAGCAGCAGACAGTGCTACAGCAGCAGCAGCAGCTGATGGTGGTACAGCAGCAGCAGCAGCTGACGGTGCTACAGCAGCAGCTGACAGTGCTACAGCAGCAGCAGACAGTGCTACAGCAGCAGCAGACAGTGCTACAGCACCAGCAGACAGTACTACAGCAGCAGCAGCTGACAGTGGTACAGCAGCAGCAGCAGCTGACAGTGCTACAGCAGCAGCAGCAGCAGCTGACAGTGCTACAGCAGCAGCAGCAGCAGCTGACAGTGCTACAGCAGCAGCAGCAGCAGCTGACAGTGCTACAGCAGCATCAGCAGTTGACCATGGTACCACAGTATTTCGATAATATTTCTCACCCTTTTTACCACAGGGTTGGTACTAGAAGCTTTCTTGGGGCCCATGGTCACTTATTTTGCAGATAAAATCACCAAAAACGCTGTAATAATACAAAATGTTCCGATTGTATGCTTGGATGTTACCGCGGAGGCTGGCTGGTAAACAATGCCACCAGCAGAACATGAGAGGCTGGCTCAGGCCTCACATAGACGCGTCTCGGACGAATAGCATTGAGCGGGTTTTTTAGCGGTATGCGAGGCAAAATCTTAGCGATAAAATGTATCGGTATGCGGATTTAACGTTATGCGATGCCAACGGTATGCAGGGGTCCACTGTACTTGCAAGCACTAAAATAAATGGAATATTATGAAATATTTCGCTGGAGCACGTGAGGGGACCTTCGCTCACTGGTAAACAATGCCAGACTGGCTGCCGCCCCGGCTCACGCCGTGGGTACACGTCCCGGATGAACTATGACTCACGAGTCAACCTATGAAAAGTGAGCCCATGTTTATACGAAAATAGCCCTATGATTTCCGAAATCTATGATTGCCGAGAACTACGATAAGTGAGGGACCACTGTACATCCTTCACCGAGTTGCCAGGCCAGTATAGCAAGTCTTTGACTTACAAACTTATTGGGGATCTCCTGAATTGTGTATAATATTCATAATACAGAACGTCATCAATTTACAAATACGTTGGGACCTTCTGCACTGTGTATAATATATAATAATGATATTATACACAATACAGAAAATTCTCAATGTGTTTTTAAGTCGAGGACTTACTGTATAACTTTCTGTCTCGTCGACAAATAAACCAGGGTAGGATATTACTTTGAACATTAAATTATGTTGGGGTCGTGCCACCCACTGTACTTTAACAATGAGAACTGTATAAAAGGATTCTGGAAAACTGGTTAGCCAGACTTAACATATTTCGCAGCTTAGAAGACTTGTTTTAGTTTCAATGGCTCGGCATCAGACACAACCCGAAGAACTACAGCCCACCCCCTACCCCAAACTTATAGCTCCCATCACTGACCTTCAGTTTATAGGACACAGGGTGGTTTTTGGAGACATTTTATGGGAAAAAAAAATGCGTCTAATAGGCTGCGAAATACGGTAAGTCCTGGATGTGAGAAGTACAGTGTCCGCACTCTGAAGGAGAATAATCTGAACTGTGAGAACAGCACACTTCTTGTAACACAGTGACTGGATGACTGAAATGTTTTCCATCCCACCTTCGCCCACCAACCCACCCATCCATTCATGCCACTGAAGTGAAAAATTAATTATTAATTGGCATAGTATATTCATACAACTTGCAATATAGGGATACATATAAGAACAAAATCTAAAAGAAAAATATGTACACACACTCAAGCATATCACATCTGAAGGTCACTTACAAGACACAAGAAAACTAAAGATAGAGAAAGTGCTTAGAGAATTAGAAATTTGACTAACCTCATGATAGGAGCAATATCAGCATCGGTGACTTTACCCCAGTGAGTCACAATGCCAGGTACATGGCCAATCCCAACCACACCAACAACAACTCGAGGGGAGAGTCCTGTAACACAACAGTCAAGTTAAACAAGCTCTTCAGTACAGTACATGTATACAGAGAGATTATTTGTTAAAACTGTAAACAGATGTACGGTAAAATATTTTCCTTATAATACAGGGCGTTTCAAAATAATGAACCCAATTTTGAAATAGAATATACTGAAATTGGGTCTATATTTTTGAAATGTATTTTCCACATGTCTATTGGATATATATCTCCCTTTCGTTAAGTGATATTCAAGCAAGATATACTTCAGCTTCATTAGGTTCAAACTAAGTTAAAGGTTTTCTTTAAACATTTCCTATTTATTTTCACAGCACCTGAACTCTACAGGATGAATTGGGATATTGCAGTTCAGAGGGTTATTTGAACTGTCCAAAAACTTCTCAAGACAGCTATTGCTCAAGTGATGATAAATGTGTTTCCCTCTTTGGGTCATTCTACCTTGGTGGGAAATTGTGAAAGTGGAAAAAATTAAACCAGGGAGCATTCTGCAGAAGGAAACTCCTCAAAGTAGATTTCCTAGGAAATAATTACCAAACAATCAATAACTTATGAAATTCATTCTTCTCTGGGAGTGCAAGGTCACATATAATATGTTTTTTTTTTTTGTCTGGTTTGGGATACTGGCATCTTGGAGGGACTTCTAAACTGTTGTATCTGAGCACCTCTGCAAAGACAGTGATTATGTATGAGTGATGGTGAAAGCATTGAATGATGATGATAGTATTTTTGGGTTGTTCTCTCCTTTTGGGTCACCCTGCCTCGGTGGAAAATGGCCAATGTGTTAAAAAAAATTAATAAACCTAATTTGCAAACTGAACATGTTTGTCTAAATGTTGAAGTTATAAACATGAATTTTGAAAATATAATAAGAAAAATCAAACCAACAAAACTATCACTCATCAAAATAAAATTCTGTATTTAAGATTTCTTTCTAACATCCTAAAGATATAGTAAAATGTCAGCAAAATGGATGTATGCTTGTACCTCATGATGTATTAACTTACTCAGACGAGAGATGACACAGCACCCTTATTTTCCTATTTCAATATGCTAATCATATATAACTTTATATAGAGTACAAGGTAGTTACACTAAACCATACCCCCGGCCGGGGGTATGGTTTGTTTGCAATCGTGTCATTACGATTTCTTGAGTCATAGTTACACTAACACCAGCCATAAAAATAATAATACAATGTTAGAATATACCAACCAGTGTACATAAGATGTAATGTGCAGGTTATGGCAAGTTACTGATGAATAAGTTTCATCCACCAGGGATTTTATCAATTCATACATGACATGAGTATTTAACAGAAGGTGAGGAAAGATCCCCATATGAAAAATGTGGTATGTGAGAAAAACGGAAGAGTAGGTGGGGTTAGGTGAATGCAGTGGAGTGGGTGAGGTTAAGTGAATGCAGTAGAGTGAGCAAAGTTAAGTAAATGTAGTGAAGTGGGTGAGGTTAAGTGAATGTAGCGAAGTAGGTGAGGATAAAGAATGCAGTGTCAGGTTTAGAGAGAACAAGCTTCACTGAGACCTCAGAGATGTGAACAATCCAAGGTTATGAGAAACAGTACAGGTAGTAGCTATTACTGCCAATTTTAAATACATTCTGCTGTGACAATCACTTTCTTTAATGTGATTTCTTTAAACAGCTGCAAGTCTATTATGTAGCCCTCCAAATTTCCCACCAATAAACATAAGCCTGACTTGCCACCTGCTTAGTATGAGTATTAAATCTAGTTCAGTGCCCCCACACACTAATTCTTCCTCACTGGTCCTCCTGGAGAGTACATCTCCTCTCCTAAGTCTTCCTGCTGCCTCTGGTAGACTCGACATGAATCTCTGTCAATGACTCACCCAATAAAACAAGAAAGGTTCCTAGATGATTCTTGAACCCTTCTTAACTATTCCTGAAACTATATTACGTGTTTGGATTCCAAACAAAACCAATTCCCTGGGCAGAGTCCTTCACCTGCACCATGGCACCCCCATCTCATGAGACATAAAAAACTGAACAAAGTTCATTAAGCTTTATTTAATACTGATAGCCTAATAACTGTTGATGCTGCACTAAGAGATAAGCCCTGGAGGTAGGAAGTACAGTGCCTGCACTCTAAAGGAGGGGTTTGGGAGGGACATCTAAACTGTCGTATCTGTGGGCCTCTGGCAAGACAGTGATGGTGTAAATGGTGAAAGTGTTTCTTTTTTGGGTCACCCTCCCTCGGTGGGAGACATCCAGCGGGTGAGAAAAGAATACACTTTGTAAACACTAACCTGAAGGAGACAAGGGGTTAGGAATTGCCTGCGCTGCAGCCTGCAGTGAAC